>CM070043.1:30178758-30190421 GCA_036250615.1 Ptychadena robeensis | reverse complement strand
GGGGGTTTTCCCCATTGTTAGGGATTTTTTTCATATTTGAATTATTTGGCTAGGGCATGCCGCTATTGCATCGAATATACTGACACACCCCACCCCTTAGCTATTTTCTTTACTTTTAAATTCTTTTTGAGGCAGTGAAATCCTTTGACTTTGGTCTGCTGGTCTCTTTGAACTCTGCAAGAGAGTGATATGTAGCAATGAGGGCATGGACTCTATTTCCACGACATCCGATGCGATGGTTTTTTGTGCGTTTTTTTAACACAGCGTAAATGCATCCATTGACTAAATGAGCCAAAAACACATGGTATTGGACACCGTGGAAATAAAGCCAAAGCGTGATCCATTGCAGGGAAGTTTCTGTGCCATATGAAAGGCAAATGTGTGTTAATACTGTGTTTTCCCGAAAATAAGACAGTGTCTTATATTCATTTTTGCTCCCAAAGATGGCCTCTGTCTTATTTTCGGGGGATGTCTTATTTTTCCATGAAGAAGAATACAGCACTGGGGTATCAGGGTGGGGGGATCACTTAAAACGACACAGGGAGTATCAGAGGGGGGAATCAAAATGGCACAGGAGACTCAGGGGGGGGGACCATTTTAGTAACCCCTTCTGATCCTCCTGTGTCATTTTGACTGCCCCCTCTGATCCCCCCTGTCCAGAGTTATAGTACCGTATCTTCCGGGTGCCTTATTTTTGGGGGATGCCTTATTTTCGGGGAAACAATATGTACAGCATTGCATGGTAGTTGCTGTGCAGTGTGCTACTGTACCTATTAACAATACATTTGGTGTGCTTTAAAAAATGGTGATGAGCCAGAAAGTTACCTGACAGTTATTTAGGGTAACCACATGTACTTTACTTTCTCTTTGACTGCATTGCCAACTTTATATAACTTGCTGTAAAACATGGGCAGTTACTCTGCCCAAAATACAGTTTTGTAACCCCCCTTGTGCCAAACCCAGTTGTGATTTTAATTCCCAAAAGTTGTATCACCAGAGCCCCGCTCAATCATAATATGATTACAATCTGTGATTGCTGAGGCCTAAGGGGGGGTTTCCACAGCGTTTAGTGATCAGGACCCCTACGCTAAGCGCAGTGCTTGGCGGGGATCCCGACGGATCACATACACTTTACCTGCCCGGTGAATGCTCTGTTCAGACATCTGCCGATGCAGAGGTTAATGTACTCCACTACGTTAACCCGTGCATCGTTGGAACGACTAAGCGCCATGAGAACACAGCATCCGCCGGGAAGGTAAAGTGTATGTGCTCCGTCAGGACCCCCGCCAAGCACTGCGCTTAGCGTAGGGGGTCCCAATAGATGTGGAAACATAGCCTCAGGAAGGATCCCATATGATGGGTATAATCCTGGCCTTGCTTCTAGAGGTTGGAGGATGGCAGCCGAAGTTGGGCCAGGTAATGTATGAGCTTGACTAGGTCATTTTTGAGCCGGGACAGGTTGTATCTGAGGTGGGCAAGGTTATGTCTGTCCTTGGTCAGATAATGGCTGAGCTGGGCCAGGTAATGTCTGACCGGGGCCAGGTAATTTCTGAGGGGGATCAGGTTATGTCTAAGGTCGGCCAAGTAATGTCTGACCTGGATCGGGTAATGTCTGCCCTGCATGTAATGTCTGAGGTGGGTCAGGTAATGCCTGACCTGGGCTAGGTAATGTCTGAGGTGGGTCAGGGAATGTCTGAGGTGTACCAGGTAATGTCTGAGGTGAACCAGGTAATGTCTGCCCTGGGTCAGGTAGTGTCTGAGGTCGGCCAGGTAATGTCTGAACTATGCCAAGTATTGTCTGCCCTGGGTCAGATAGTGTCTGAGGTTGGACAGCTAATGGCTGCCCTTGCTCAGTTAATGGCTGTCCAAGGTCAGGTAATGTCTGCCTTGGGTCAGGTAATGGCTAAGTTGGGTGAGGTAATGTCTGCCCTGAGTTCAGGTGATGTCTGAGGTGTGCCAGGTAATGTCTGAACAGTCCAGGTATCCCCAAAAATTAGTGAAATAGAAGTCCTTTCTTCCCACTGTCCATGCCTTAACCACCATCTTATTATTCATTTACTATAATATCTATTATTTACTAAAATACTATTATATATTGTGATATTATTACCATCATAACAATGCCCTTGGCTGACATGGCAATATGTGGTGAAATACTTTCAAATTTACCTCACAAACATTCTAAATCCAGAGAAGGAGGCTCTTCACAAAATGGAGGAGAAATCCTGTCAGGGAGCTGCAGTCACATGGCTTTCAACTAAACCAATCACCTTCTTTCCCCAGTAAACAGCTCAGCTGCCCCTGTGACCCAGCTAAAGATGGCCGTTTACTGCTCATGAGGTAAATTTCTGAATCCAATGCCCCTCTGCAGGTGAAAAACAAAATGAAGACTGTATTCAAATACCTGTATTACCACACAGAATGCAACGTGTGGCCTAAAGAAGTTAATCCACTTGTTTTATGTTTAAATATAAATAAATATGTTTTATATATATTTCCTGTTGTATTTTATTCTTATTTATTTATAAACATGTTATATTTAAAATTATGTAAAAAAATTAAAAATGTTTTTGTTTTCAATTCAGGAAAGAAAGGAAGGAAACCTTGTGCTGTCCATTCAGTGAACATGGAGTGAACTAAACTCAGCTTACACCTATTCTGATGAGACTCATTGTGAAACGCATTGAACGCCATTACGTGATTGGTCATATATCTGACATGGACGCCTCTTTGCATTCATTGTTCTCCTTTGCACATCTATGTAAACTTGAAGGATTGCCATACCGAGACGTGTTGAAGAATTTCCTGTCCTTCCGTTTTGTCTGACAACCCAGGAAGGGCGACCTCCTTCTATCTTCACTGCGTAGAGACAAATGTAAGTCAAAGTTATACAAACTCTTCGTATAATTGACATAAATATTTACTTTGACTCTCTCACACTATCATGGCTCCTGCTGGGGTTCTGCTATTTTTGGTCCTCCTTGATGAAGGCACATGTGAACCCATTCTCATGGTTTTGTATAACTTGAGCAATTGGCCGTGGATGGACGCGTTTTTAATTGTGCCGCTGCGTCCACGACCGATCGCTTCCATTAAAAATCATTGCTCAGTTCCCATTTCATTGATCACAGGTGGACGCGATTTAGGGAAGATTTTACGCACTAGCCTACCACATTTTTAATCATGTGACGTGCCTGATCATGTCCCCTAGCGAAAAAATTGGATGCGGTCAAAAATTGCTTCCCCAGTGAATACGGATGCGATTTTTGACTGGTCCATTCATTTTATATGGGCCGATCTGAAAAAAAGGTCGGATCGCACATAAAATCAATTGGACAAACGCCGGGGGGAGCGAAGCGATAAAAAATACGTCCATCTGCGGTCGATTGCTCTAGTGGAACACATAAAATGCCGCCTTGACTTCTCGCTCACTTGGAGGTTCCCCGCACGATTCCGGCATCAATGGTGGTGCTGAAATCATGCTGAGAAAAGGCGATGCCCCCTCCAGTGATGCGTTTAGGGGCGGACCAGGAAGCATTGGCATACGATGCAGAAGATGCAGGAGGAGAACAGGTAGGTTTCCCCGCAGTTATCTCAGGTTGAGTTTTAGCTGAAGAGACAGCTATTCAGATATCAAGTGAATATACAGAATGTTCCAGCAAAGTAGGCAGGACTGGACCATGCAGTATTCACTCTGTATTCCTCCAGCCAAAAGGCCAGAGACAGGAGGCAGGTCTTCTCTGCAGCAGAGGGTCAGGGCTGATACTTTAGCATGTGTCTATACACTAGCAGTGCCCATTCTCTGAACACACTGACCAACTTATTAAGAGACACAATTTACAATCTGGCAATGAACAACTTACCCAAAAGCAGCTATTTACATATGGGAGGAGATATGAGTCTTTGTCACAAAATGTATTTATTGCAATGCAGAATGTTACTGTAAATACACAACTCATGCTATCTAATTGTAAAATGTGTCTCTTCATAAGCTCAGTGTGTTCAGAGAATGGGTACTGCTAGTGCTAATGCAGATAAGATCTTTTCTTGGCAGTGGCTTTTTGGCTTTGCTGGAGGGAAAGAAACAAATTTCAGCCTCCTGGTATGCAGATGTCATGGCGGGTACCACCAGAGCAAAGGTGACAATGGTGATTCACAGGTGTGAACCCTCTGAACCAACTTGCACGGTTGGCAGGGGTGTAATCCGGGCCACAGAGTCTAAGGGACCACCTGGTATTCACCAGAGCTCCTCGCAAAGGAAGTTGGATTTGGCTGCACAGTCAAAAGTCAGCTAGTTAAAATACAAAAAAAAGTATCTGACCATCTCTAGACTGACTACATGTCTTCTTCATAGTCAGGGGTGCGCATAAGCAGTACGCTGGTACGCAAAAGGAGAGAGGAGAGGAGATACACGGAGCTTTCCCCCTCCTCTCTGATGAGAAGGAAGCTGTGCTTGTGTTGTGCTTTGGCGGCAAGTGCTCTCTAGGGACCTCCGGTGGCTGAAGTTGATATTGCAGATTGAGTTGAGATTACAGCTCCCCACCACTTTCTTTGGCAATTCTTTGGAAATTTTTATTGTTAAACGCATACAATTTATGTCACTTGGATAACCGCAGGGGAACTTTAATAACTATAAAAGGTTGCAGTTAGTGGTGTCAAATTGGGAATGTAAATACTTATTAAAAAAAAAAAGATTGGACATATAAGGGTGTTGGAGATCTGGGGACGAAAATCACATTAGGCATATGTAAGGTAAAATCTGACAAGAGAAAAGTTGCACTACTGAGATATGATACTGAGATCTGAGGGTTCAAAAGGTTGTTGTACTGTGAGATTTACCTTTGACCCAAAGCCAGCTGGTGACCTGTGAATAGAGACAGCTAATGGGAGGATCAATTAGGAACAGGGAGCTCCACCTGCAGCAGAATATACCATGTAGGAATCTGATGCAGAGGACAATGAGGGAGACAACCCTACATATAGGGCGAGTACCAAACACCATCTCTTGGTACTCATCTGAGGAGCTCACTTAAAAAGTTATGTGCACCCCTGTTCATAGATGCAGCAGAATGAGTGTAGCCACCCTAAAGAAGGATATGTGATAAAGCGCACCTAAAGACAAAAAGTATATAAAATTAGCTGTCACAATGACACAAATTTTTTTAACCCGGTGTGTTCTTATCTGTGGCAGTCACCATATTTAACCTACCTGGCGATATGGGCGATTGCAGCAGAGTACACTGTACTCCCCCTCTCCTCTACACATCACAGGGAAAGTGATGCCCCTCCATTATAACCAATGACGTTGAAGGCACGGCGCCCTAGACAATCTACGGGTCTGCAGCGATGCAGAATCAACGCAGGCTCGCAAAAGGACTGACCTGTGTTCCCAAACAAACTCTGCCCCGCCAAGGAAGTTTAACATCAGCCTTCAGGGGTTAATGCATTACAGTAACACATATGGCCAATAGATGGCGCTGTATAATGGTTTTCAATAATGAAAATGTAGCTTGTAAAGAAGACATTGGAGTGATTGTGTGACAGCCACAGATTAGGGATGAGGGAGATTTGGGATTATCTCATTACCGGTGATTAATTTTTACCTCCCTGACATATGATCTATATCCCAGGTGCCCTTTGGGCATTCTTCAGCGGCCCCCCTCAGTCCTCCACTTGCACCCCCCCAAAACACATAGAGCATAGGAACTCACCTGTCCACCGATCCCCCACTGACGCATCTTCATCCGAGGAGGAGAGGAACAGAAAAGGGGCATATAACCTTTAAATCAAAGGTTATGTTCCCGATGGATATCCTCAAAGGCTTTGATATCTTTGAGGCACAGAATCTTTAATGATATATATGACATTACCACACTACAGTGCTCCTTAATACTTGAAGTATCATTTAAAACACGTTTTGTTATTTAAACATTTAGAGGAATGTCTTCTAGTGATGTGTGCTATAATTTTTTTTACATTAAAAATGCTTATACAATAGATTGAAAATGTTTTGTGCGGCCCTTTAACCCCCTGGCCTGTACTCCGCCGCAATTACCTGTTCTCTCCCCAGCCCTCTACACACCGCCTGTGTCAAAAAGCGATGTGTGGGGGGAAAAGCGGGGCCCCTCCATTAACATGGAGGTCTATGGCACTGCCCCCCCCCCCCCCCCCCCCCCCCCCCCACATCACTGATTACACTGAAGACACGGAGCCGGTATCAAACTGCGCCCGTATTGGCTTTGGGCATAACGCCAAGGAGATTAATGATGCCGAGGGCCGCACTTGTGGCCCTCCATAGGCCCACCACTGATCTATATATTGGGTTTTTTTTTGACAGTGAGGGACACAAAGTACAGTTTTAATAGTCCTATGAAAAGAAAACGAATGCAGAAACCAACATCTAAGGCCAAGTATGCTTTACTACAATATATTTCTGTGAAACAATAGATATGCTTCCAGCAACGAGAAACCAACATCCCAAAATTAATCAATACAAGGAAAGTACCCAGGGTGTAGAGGAAAAAACTTCACCCCCAAGCGGAGATGTCCTCTGACTCAGCAGAGGCTAGGGGACTTTAAAGGTTTCAATGTAAATACGTCACAGTGCAAGAGGGTAATGACATAAATCATAAATCATGAATTAAAAGAATAATGATTGTTTAATGTCCGCAAAAACAGTGGTGATATTCCAATCTTGGTACGGTCGTAAATATTAATACGATGCCTAATGAATCTCCAGATCCTATCTTCATCAACCTGTCCAGGAAAATGGTGGGGTTGTTGGTATGAAAAGAATGTCAAAGGTAAATGTCAGGCCACCCCTGACACCCCCTCTTGCACTGTGACGTATTTACATTGAAGCCTTTAAAGTCCCCTAGTCAGAGGACATCTCCGCTTGGGGGTGGAGTTTTTTCCTCCACACCCTGGGCACTTTCCTTGTCACAATATATTTCTGTTCCAATAGATTCTATATTGCTTTGTTACGCCGAAGCCCTCTGTGATCTCTTCAAATACAATTTACTCTTCTCAGAGTTCTCTTTTAAACTTTTCAAAAAGTATGTCTGCTAAAACAAATTTACCTCTGTGCTCCTCTTATAAAGTGCCTGGGGCAGGTTAAATCAACTACCTTTCAAATACTGTCCGCTGCATTTAATCACAGAGCTAACCTTCACTTGTAACACAATGAAACAAGGTGGAAAAAAATGAGAAAGAATCGAAATCCCAGGACTAACTTATAATCTGTTTATGACCTTGGTTAAACACCTGAAAGTAGAGATAGCGTCCGTCCGCGGCTCGGCTTCTCCGCTGGGCCCCGCCGGGACACGGAAGCAACTATACCAGATGAACATCTAAATCCATTAAAGAAAAAAACTCCAATCCCATAGAGGCAACATCTATTATGCTATCCTGTCTACTGTACAGCACAAGTATTTTACAAGCAGCCAGGTTAGCGAAAAGCATAACAATTTTCAGGTCAATTAAGCCTCTAGTGCTTCTATTAATTATCTTGCTTGAGTCACCCCGATTCAACATTCTCAGGCCTACAGGGTACACATAGGTCAGTGAGCAATTTTACACCTTAAACAGCTTTCTCTATAGCTGGAGGAGGTTACAGTACAGACTGAAGGCACGCTAATGTCAAACCTTCTATTTTAAAGAGAACCAGTCACAACATGGCTATCATTGGTCTTGTGGATATGTATTAGACTGTAAGCCGGTCCGGGCAGGGTCCTCTACTCCTCCTGTGTCATAACCTGTACCTGTGTGTTATCTTGTGTTGTATCCCCACTCTAATTTATTGTACAGCGCTGCATAATATGTTGGCGCTTTATAAATAAATGATAATAATAATATTATGTAAAGTTAGCCATACACGGCCAGATTTGCACCCGATTTTACGACCAAATGACTGTCGCGCGTGCTTCCGTCGAAGCGCTCTCGCTCGACCAAAAATCGGATGGCCCCACCTGGTGAGATAGACCAGCAATCTGCTGCATGTTGGATCACAAGGTGATCCGACATCATTATTATTAGCATTTATTTATATAGCGCCAACATCTTATGCAGCGCTGTAGAAATAGAGGGGAAATACAAACAGAAGATAACACACAGGAACAGGTTATGACACAGGAGGAGTAGAGGACCCTGCCCGTTCGGGCTTACAATGTAATAGGTTGGGGAACAAGGTATACAATAGGTGGGGGTGGCCGGTAAATTCCTGGCCAGATCCGAGTACTTCGAATGGGGGCGTCAGTCGACATTCAAAGTAATGGCTGACACCTCAAGGATGCCCGCCGATCAGCTGAGAGGCCAGCTGCAGTATGATGACGTCATCCCGCTGAAGTCGATCCCTCATCTGTCAAGGTAGAATTGCCTCTTGTATGGCAACCTTAAGATTTCTATCCCTGTCATATTTGGCTTTACATGTCCTCATTAGCAGCCAGTTATAAAACGATTCCTCATCATGGATAGCTAAAGGACATCATGGGGGGATCTGTACACATGTTAACTTTTCACCCAATACCGTCATCTGAGGTGATAAAACTTGGAGGGCCGGGGGGGGGGGTTAGGCGGTGCCATTGACCTCGCTTTTCCTGAGAACGTTCTGAGCATGTTCTGGACCTCCCAGACAGGAGAAAATTGCGTTGATTGCCCATGGTGCGCTTTTTAAAAAAGTGTGCAATGCCCAGGAGGTTGCAATATTCATGCCATCACTAGCACAAGTGTGGGGCGTTATATCGGCACCGGGTGACACCATTTCACTCCCAGAGGAGGGTTGACGCAGGGCAGCCGCCAGATATCATGGGGCCCCGTACAGCGAAAAAAGGACTTGTTGTGCTAGCAGAAAAAAAACCGACCCCGCCCCCAAAGTTTGTTCCCACACAGCGGCAAGCCCCAGAAGACAGTAAAGCAAGCGGCTGTACCGATCGGCAGATGCCGTGGCCCCTACGTGCTGACTGTTGGGCCCCCCTAGGCTGCCCGGGACAGGAGTCCCCTATTTTCCCCCCCCCCCCCCCCTGATGGCGGCCTTACTTTGACGCCAAAAACTTTCCAACCATAGATTTTTATTTATACAGTGTAGCAATGAGACCGACCTGGTCCCTGCTGAGTGTGTGAGCAGCAGGCAATGAAAGTCTTGGGCAGAATGTAGAGGCTTGTTTAACTTTCTTGAACTTGGCAGTCGTTCTATTGGAGAGATGGTCAGAGAGCAGGTAGGCTGACCACTGGACCCAGACGAAAGCAGGACACCGCTCTGGACACTCTTCTCTCTGGGACACAGACGTATAAGACTTCCTCCTGAACCGACTTCTGCTTGCCCACTCACTCTGTATAGACTTCTCCTGACCCTTGACCTCAGCTGAACAGCTTTGCCTTTCTTCCTAACCTTCCCCTGGTAGCCCTCACGCTCAGGTAGACAGGTTAGCTGACTCTGACTGGACGCTTGGTGCCCTGATTTCTCAACCTTCCCCTGGTAGTAACTCGACCCTCAAGCAGACCGTCTGCAGAATCAGTCCCTCCGGCACATCTCTAGCAACAGCTCGTAGTAGGGCAGAAGGCGGATGGGCCTTGTAGTGCGCCCTCTTGGACAGCAGGAGTTCCAGCTCTTTGCTCGGGCAGACTTTCCAAGATCTCTACCACGGGATCGCAGGAGGCCTCAGAGATGAGCCTCTGGCCCTTAGGAAACTGGAACAAGGAAACGTCTGTCAATGGCTCGACCCTACGACCGGCCCTGGAGGGGGACAAACCCTGGGCACACTGAATGACTGACCCTGAGAGAGCTGAACCTTTTTATACCTTTTGACCACAACAGCCCAGAGAGATGACTCATGTTCCCTCCAAATGTTGCAAAGTCGATGTCGGTGTCTGGCTTTTGTCACTAGCTGAAAGGTCACTCCAGCGAACAGACTTGATACATTCCCGCTAAATTCTGAGGGAAAAATGTACAAGCTGCACCTGCCAAAGAAAACAGTTAACCCTTTACCTCACTTAACTCTAGCACCCATAGGGGGGCTACACAAAGGCTAAAGGACTTAAAATTCAGCAAGATGACTCCTATCTTGCACAAGAACCACAATTGCAATGTAAGCTTCGACACAGTCTTTGTCTTGCCCCCTCCCACTTGTGAATGGTACAGTCACAGCTTGTATTGCATATTTAAGAATTTCTCTGCCCATTCCATCAGATCCCCTGGATCAATGGCTTCATATGTTCATGCATTGTTGGCATCTCTTTTGTACTGGGGGGAGATTAATGCTGTGCCCAGATCTGAGAAAAAAAGACACTTTACCCTACAAGTATGTGATTGCCATCTGCCACTGTGCCCCATATTACTCACAGGGCAGTAAGGAGAATTCGACCCACACTGGGTAACACTCCCAAGGCATCAAGATAGGGTGACAAACCTGCCACTCACTTTTCCACCCAATTCCCTTCTTCCATCCTGCACCAAATGATAAATTCCTATTAGTGCATCCTCAGCTTCTATTTAGATGTGCATGCTGTATACTGGTGGAGGTCTGGCTCAGGAAAGCAGTGCTTCTCACTTGTGATCGATAGAGGTGTTACTGACAGTACTGCTTCGCGTCACTTACCATGACACTTTTTTCTCCCTGTGCCAGGTTTTCTCTGGTCATTGCTGCAGCACCTCCCCTGGATCCCTGGCTACACATATCTATGCATCCTCAGCACTCCTTTAGCTGTGCATTCTGATGCTTGGGAGGATTAAAGCTGGGAACACACAGCTCGATATTGGAGCCGTTTGAGGTTCCCTGCAGCAGCGTGATGATGTCATCACGCTGCTGGCCGATATCGGAGGAGCTGAAGGCGTAGCACTGCTGGGTCTCCAGCTCAGCTGATGCTTTGCATGGAGACCCCGCGGTCTCCATGTGTTCCAAGCTTAAGTTATTCAGTATGCCAACTGAATAGCATGTCATTTTAGTGATCATACATAAGGGATTTCTTTATTGCTGACTAGAGATGGTCGAATTCTTCGACTAGCTTACTTTGTGAGCTGATTGCAAAGCCCCTGAACATGGTATCATCACCAGAATTTCTGTAGAGAAGGGTTGTGGGAACATTTGAAAAAAAAATATTGCTCCAGCACATGTAGTTTTTGCATAAATTAAGTTCAAAATTAAAGTAAAAATTCCTTTTTTCGACATTTTGACTTTAATTTGTGCAAAAAACTATTTGTGTTAGAGAAATACTTCTTTTTTGTAGTATACCCCCAACCCTTCTCTACATCTCCAGCAAGTTTGGTAATACCATGTTCAGGGGCTTTGCAATTAACGCGAAATTGTTGAATTTTATTAAAAAAAATGTTACCATCTCTTTTGCTGACCACTCTATGACAACATCTCCAAGCGGCAACCACGAGGATGGTAAAGTATCTTTGCACCAGGTCCCTTTGTGCATCAGCAATGACAGAAGATCTAGAGAAGCACAATCTGCGCAGGCTGATGTTTGATGTTGGAGCGCAGCATAATACATCCCCATGACCAGGAAACGCAACCTAACAGAAGATTGCTGCCTCTGTAGCCGATGCCTTGGCCTGGCTCTGCTTGAGCTATTCTACTTATCCACAGGTACAAATGTAGGTTAATGGGAGCAAATGGCCTTTTGTGTGCACAATGACACTTTTTCCCCCGGTTTGTGAGCGGGCT
>CM070043.1:30153129-30166551 GCA_036250615.1 Ptychadena robeensis | reverse complement strand
CTCTATGGAGCTCTGTATGTAGTCACCTGTATGTAACTACCTTAGCTATTGGGTCTCTATATGTATGTTGTCCCCTGTATGTAACTACAGTAAGTAAGTAGCCTTTATATAGGAAAGATGGTTGGCTTTTCATGGTTTACTGTTTGCCCTTGGCCCTGTTATCACTACACACTAATTATAAATCAGAATTGATAATAATTTTTATACTGTAGAGACATGGGAGATTATTGCTCTGATACATACAAACATGTCATGTTTCTGCTTTCCAAAAAGGGGAAACTAAGGGATGGCATGAGTGCTGTCCAAGCTACCACTTCTATGTTCCAAAATCCAGAAGTGACGCTCTGCACATCCTCCCGACAAGCAGGGAGGGTACCGTACCCCTCCCTCCTAACTTCCCACCCTACACATTCTCCGGACAAGCTGAAAGGGTTTCGCAGCTATAACGGGGCATTTGAAAGGTATGCTTTGATAGTGATGTTAATTATAGAAAGAAGTGGAGATCCGTGGAATTTTGCATGATCTGCATGATCTGGAATTTTGCATGATCACACCTATGTGTTTTAACAGAAAGTAGTTATTATTTACAATGAGCATGTTTACATAAAAACGTGTAAAAATGCATGCCAGTGTACAGAAGTGAACCAGCCTTAATTTCATATTATATGGCCACCATATATATCGTTCTTTTGCCTAACCACTACTCTATCAAAGTGAATGGAGCTTGGAGTGTGTAGGCGTGTGTGTAGAGTGTGTGTTCCTTTTCTTCTTCTTTAATCCAATGGCACTACCCCCTGTCGACAAATTCACCACTATCACCCCGACAAATTTATCACTAGCACCCTACACGCCCCCCCTCCACTCAATAGGGGGCCCCATGCAAGAACTTGAATGAGGCCCCCCACAGGCTAGAAACAGCCCTGTTCACTTGCGATGTTATCTCTTACTTCAACCTTCTGTAGTAAAACTGTCAATATCCATCCTGTGTCAATGTTCAAAGGAGTGATAGGGGTGGACAACCCCAATTATTGGCTGATGGTAATTAAAATATGCAGTAAGGAAATTCTTGCAATTAAAAAAAAATTTAGTTTGCAAAACCCCAACCAGCAACCGTCATCCAGTGCCTTGCGCTAAATAATTCTCAGCACAGATCTGTGTGTCTTGGCAATGGTATCTATGTTTAAAATATCTGTATAAACACAATGTTTAATGTGCCTCAAGAAAGTGAATTATTTGTTGAAAGCCGGGTGTAAAATATGCACAGACCTGCCATGTCTCTGGTGACAGCCAACTTGGTCCAAATGGCTCAGATCCATCTGTATCTCCGTGTACTCAGCCAACGTACGGAGATCCATTTTGTTGTGTTTATATGTTTTCCTGTGATTTAGTGTCGTGTGACAGAAGTTACACATCTGCTAAGCCGAACATTGTTCTCTTTTACCTTCTGTCGTTTTTTTCTTCCTCAGCCTCTTTTTTTTTTGGATGTCTGTGACTTATAGGAGTGCCGCTGTATACAGAAACAATTTACAGATATAAAAGTGCTGCTAGGATTTGTTCTATAGAAAGTTTCTTCCACTGATATTAGGTATAAATCTAATAGCAAGATAATACTTTTTGAGGCTAAACTCCAACTGAAAAAAAAAATCCTATAAACCAATTCTGTATTCATTAAAGGGAGAAAAAATTGTTATTACATAGACTTAGATATTAGACTTACCATTGCATATATTGCACCTAGGTTTAGGTATGGGTTGTAATAGAGGCTCCAGGGATGGTTTTCCAGATGGTGAGAGCTGGAGTTTAGGGCCCTGGAGTCGGCCAAGGGAAGAGAAGGGAGGGTCCCTTGGCCACCAGGTCAAGGATTTGCTCACACAGAGTTCAGGTGTGATTAAAGAGGAGTCAGTTGCTGGCTGACTGGGGGGGGGGTGTGCAGAGGCACCTGCACAAGCTTGCCACAGACAACTGAGAGCTTGGATTCAAGGTACTGTGAGTACAAAAACAGTTTTGCTGCCAATTCTGTGCTGTACTATATAGGGAGTTAGCTACCTGAGTGAGGCAGCTAGTCGCCCAGCCGGGCTGTACGTTTTGTTTGGAGCTTTTGTTTTGTTTGGCCTTTGTTTCCCTGGCTGACAATAAAGCCACAGGCGGATGCCTGTTATTTGTGTTCAAGGACAGTGTTTCTGCCTCTTCTTCTAAGCCACGATCCCTGCAGCCGCGAGCAATTCCCCACATTGCCACACCATATATACTCGAATGTAAGACATTCGCTTATATTTGGGTCAAGAAATGAAAATCGCTGCATTTTGTAGGTGGAACTTATGTGTGAATTGCAAATCTCTTGAACATGCTATCATCACCAAATTTGCTGGAGATGAAAAGAACATTTGTATTGTGAGAACATTTGAAGAAAAAAAAAATATTGCTCTAGCATGTGTAGTTTTTGCATAAATTTAGGTTCAAAGTTTTTAAGTTGACTTAATTTGAACTTATTTTGTGCAAAAACTTCATATGCTAGAGCTATCTGTATACATGATAAGAAGGAAAATATTTTACAATTTTTCAATTAATATCAAAGTTGTCCCAAGTCTTTGGCCAAGATTTATATGTTTTTCAATTTTGACCCACTGTGCGTTAGGATAGAATATGTACCACCATCCTCCCACCACAACCCCCCCCCCCCCCTTTGCTCCACTAACCCCGCATACCCACTCATCCACAGACCGATGAGACCTAACCACCTGGGTCCTTAGTCTACTTTCTTACTTCCTTTACATTCCAGAGATGGTTCCTGTCTCTGCTACTCATGTATGTGATAGTAAATCTCCATAGACTCCATCAGAAACCAGGGGAACTTGGTTTCAAAATTTACACTGGATCTCAGTAAGCATTCATCTGTGCAGGGTGACTGTGAGTAAAGCCCCCCATAGACACAGCGATTCCTGGCCATAGTCAAGGGAAATCAACCTGCATGTGCACTCACGCTGAATGCTTGGTGGTTGATCGCCTGCAACTACAGAGGTGCCCAACTTAAAGGATCTACCCAAAAAGCCCCGCCAGACTGATCGCAAGGCCTACCAGAGTCCCCAACCAAAGTATCTGACTGCAATCTGGCGGGAATCCCTGCATTCGTGGCACACACAGGATTCCTGTCAGTTCCACCTCCCCCATGCTGTAATGAGTCGCCTGCAAGACAGCCGGGAATTGAGGTGTCTATGGCCGGCTTTATGGTAGGTAACAGCATGGACATATATGGCACAATGCAATGCTAGATATCTTGTCCTTGTGTTAATAAAAACCAAAACGTAAATCAGGTCTCCTTGATCCACTACCATTGCCTATGCCAGTGGTTCCCAAACTTTCCTTGCAGGGAACCCCTTTTCTATTTAGGAACATTATTGAGCCCACCCCCTCCCTATTCGAACACATGTTATGAATGAGGGCCAGCACCCCCCCCCTGGAATACCTTCGCGGCCCCCCAGTTTGGGAACCACTGGCCTGTGCGATCTACCGATAGATCATAATCTACCTGTTGGGCACCCCGGCTTTAACTGCAATTTAGTCTGCAGGAAAGGGTACGTTTGCTAGTATTCACATATGTGTAGTTAAAAGAAATAACTTTCCGACAGTTCTGGATTGAATGCCAGGGTTGGATTTGTAGGACTTGGGACCCCTCTTGCCCATATTACATTGTATCTCTACTGTGCTCTTTTTACATTCATTGTGAGGGAATACTGATGATGCCAGTTGAGGACATCCATCATTTTCAGGGCACGTAAGTAGTTTGACTTTGACATGGCCTCTCGCCCATACATTTAGCCCTACTGTGTTTGTTTATGAAGCCTCTTTCCTGGTCTTGGAGCTTTTAACTTTTTCAATTTAGAGACAGTGAATCTCTGCAATGGCAACACATACATCAATAAAAACATACAGTACATGTTTTGCTTCTAGGTACATTCTGTTTGCTCAAATGAAATGGTACTAATGCCTTTGCAATCTGGGTAAAAGGTGATGGGTAGTGATTTAGTCCTACTCTGCTTCTTACCTTTTCTAAAAACTAATCAGCTGTAGAGATCGAATTTATTTTTGTGAGGTTTCAACTGTCTGAATTGTAAAGCCCCTGAACATGGCATCATCACCAAAAAGTGCTGGAGATGTAGAAAAGGATTGTTGGAACATTCTCAAAAAAAGGGTTCTTTTTCCAGTCCTAATTTTGACCTAACTTTAAACTGCATGTACTAGCGCAATACTTCTTTTTTTCATGTTCCTACAACTCTTCTCTACACCTCTATCATATTTGGTGATGATACTTTAGGGCTTGTCCCCACTGGCGAGGCTGGCCTCCGGCAGCCGCACAAGTGGGGACAAGCCCATTGAAATTAATGTAGGCGTCCGCCCACGGCTCAGAACCGGAGCTTAGAAATGAACTCACAAATAAACAATTTGAGATTTTATGACCATCTCTATGCAGCTGTACTTATTCTAAGTGCAGTTTTCATTTGTAGCAATTGTAATGATGCAAAAGCCTTGAAGATTTAGAAATGCATTAATGAGTTCACATCAAGAGTTGTAGTGTCGTGGAGGGCATATTGCTTGCTCCGAACGACCAGGTTCTTTGGATGTTCACACTGTATTCGCTCACCACAGTCAATACATGGAGTCACAGCAGCTGTAGGGGGATATTTTTACAGTTTCTAGAGGGAATTTACAGGTCCAATCACGCAAACCCAAGCCTGGGAATGGGGCACCCCTTTAGGAATGACTACTGTTTCAATAGATGAGCTATCGAGCTGCAGGGTTACTAATGGCTTTCACGTCCGCAGTGAGAGATGGTCAGGTACAGTCCAGTGTCTCTGCAATGAGCAATAGCATCACGGGCGGTGAGGTGAAGTAAGGAGGAATCCTGCTCCTGCTAGCGTTTGCACCTACCGATCACCGTGTGGGGGTCCTTGTTTTCCGGCACCTCTATATGGTTTCGGCCTGCGAGCAGCCCAGAAGTACAGAAGATTGCTCCAGACGGCTGCACGGCACTGGCTGTAGTTCTTTGGAGTAGCTAACCCAACCTGACTAGGCAGGGCCTAAGAGGTATATTTATACTAGTCTGGAGGCTGGCACTAAGTTATCTCTCAGGCCAGATCACAATTGGCTACAATGTACGCACAGAAAAGTGCGGGAAGCTAGAAGCCCATGAGCCATCCCTGCACCTGCTACTAAGGAACACGAAAAATTCAAGATATATACACAGAATATTGTGACCCAGGGCAGAGTAGACAAATCACATCACACATATACTACAAATAAGGTGCTACCCTGGTCACTACACTCCCCCGGGGCCTTTTCCATACTATACTCCTGAGTCTGCCAACCGGAGAGGAAGCAAAAGAGTAAGCGCAGGTTGAGTGCGGGTGTGCCATGCAATTGTGAACCCTCTCTCCTAGGGGTACCAGAGCGCGCACATCAACAGGATCGAATATGTACAACCTGCACATGGATTGCATGTCCTAGGGAGGACTCAACCAGTCCTCTATACAAGAGACAGCCTTAGACAAAGCTGCTCAGGGCTAAAGGTCAGTAGGATGCGCCTATACATCCTCTGATGTATGTACCCAACCCCCGAGATGAGAGAGGGGCTGCCAAAGACAGGGGGTACTTAATCAATCCCCCAACCGCTACCCCGAAATACAAATGTTTGGACATCAAGCAGGGGAAATGGGTCACCAATGGCCTTAAACGACTGCACTCCACTGGGGACCAAGTGCTTTGCTATCGGGTGTACCAGTCCTGGAATTTACCGTCATGAGGGTATCCTATTCTAGCAGCACTGGTCCTATAGTGGTGGTAAATCCACAGACCTATGGACATAGGACGAGAGGGGACTACACCTGGAATTCTCATCAGATCGGTACATCTGGGCGACATATGAACAAGGAGCTGCCGTAGGCCAGTGGGCTATCCACCACCCCAAGCCCGTAGTGCACAATATAACTGGGGGTAGGCAACTACTTCTACCTCCCAGGGACGGATAACTATCCAGTATATCCAATAAGGCTTTACCTGAGTATTGGCCACAGGACGGCAGTAAAGGCCATCTACCTTGATATGGGGCCGCAAGGTAGCCTATAATAATATATCTCCTAACCAGTGGAGAGAGAGATAGTGGGCGGCCTGTCCTATTGGTGGAGTAAGGCCAACTCTTAGGACAAAACAGGGCCTCTGTGTATGCAGTAACATGTGTGCAATCTCTAACATCACAATATATATACAAGGCACACAATACAGCAATGAATAAAACGTACATGGTATAAACAATAATATCCTGAGGCTTTTTGGGCTAAGTATCGCCCCCCCCCCACTGTTACATCTATATAATAAAGCTACCGCTCAGAACCCTTAGGTAGGTAGCAAACCGTGCAACTCTGTACAGAGAAATTGGCACTGGGGAGATAGCCAGATCTACAGGTGTACTAGCCCAAAGGGGTTCACTATTCCCCGGGTCCACCCTACCTCCCAGGGACCTATGGTGTATATTGTATGCATAAATACAATAAGACTAATGGGCGATCCTATATGACAGGGACTGTACCTGTGATGAAACAAACCCCCTGACCGTTTAAGGTGGATTGGACACACGTTTACCGTGAATAACGCGGGGGCTGCCGTAGGACATGAGGGTACTCACAGGGGCCCTCCACACCGAAGCTGAGACCTGAAAACTGTGTGACCACCATACCATAAAAATCAAAAAAGGCATACCTTGCATCCATCATATTACATTCAGGTTCCCCTTTTTTTTTTTTTTTTTTTTTTTTGGGGGAAATGTGGTGTGGCCCCAGAGGGGAATTACACTTTATTACATAAGGCAGCAAGTGAACTGTGACCCACAAGGGGCGAAAATAGATTATTACCACATCCCGCATTAGAGTGTCATAGCAATCAAAATAAACATACTTTTCTTCACGGACAGTCAGTCCCGCCCTGTTCACTGACGGAATGCTATAAAACAGCCGACCCTCTATTGCTAGAATGAATAGTGCAACAACACATTTTTATTGGTATAATCTAAGGTGCAGTAAATCTTTATGCTCTACACATACTTGGGATCCATAAAAGTTTCTTTTCTTTTCGTGTCATCAGCAAATGAATGGGGTCCTAACCCAAAAAAAGGGGTGACCAAAAAAACAGAAAGAAAACAACCAATCAACATTTCCGGATCCAATAGTTTCTGGAGAGGTTCTGAAGCAAGGGGAATGGAACTGACCCCAGTGTTCAGATGTAATGGTCATGATCCGGGACGAACCGGTACCCTCCCACAGAGTGCAACCAATGCGTGACCGAGTATGAGGTGTCAGGGCCAGTGGGTCTTCTCATTAACGGACCTTTGTCTTGTGTAAATAATTACGGCCCTATCCCGAATTCTTTGTGCACTTTAAAGGAACTCCCGGTAAATGGGGTTTGAAGGTCCTTGAACCAGCCAAGCCTTGGGTACCCCTACAGTATTCCCACACACTGTCTGCATAATGAAAAATATGGCGTGTACCCTCTCTAGCGATCAAAGAGGGTCTCAGACCGTAGTGGAAAATCCCTCCATCTCCATTTTAACGTGACATTGAAGCGGCGCGCAGGCGGGACAGTCTGGGCAACTTGTTCTTATCCCCCTCGACCCGTGTCAGGTAGAATTGGGATCCCTGCGTACACACAAGCCCTCAGTCCAGGCCTGGGAAAGGCACGGGCCTGGGCAAAGGGGCCTGGGGATACATCGGGCGGCTCCCGGTTGGTTCGGGGTACTCGCCTAATCGTCCGGGGCATTGGGCATTTATCTATGGCCCTTCAGGGGGGCATTCTCTCACCAGTCTGGCGCAGTAGGTCCCCATCCGGCGCGGCACAAACGGCATGCGGCAGGTGATACGGGAGGCCTCTTCCTCGGCAGGACCCTGGCGGCAGAGGGTGAAGCGCTGGGTGATGTCATCAGGGATGTCATCAGCTGTCGGTAAACTGCTCTTCCTCCTCTGGCGACAGCTCTGCAGGATTTTCGGCGGGCCGGTAGTGGGCCCGGGAGCTCAGCGTGCTCGACCGCGCGGCGGTGATCCACAGCATGCAGCAACGCGGGTAGGGGCATCGGCATATGGCACAGGTGGCGGCGTCACCAGTGACGGACTGGCGCAGATCCAGGCAGGCAAAGCTCTCCTCCGCGGTGGTAATCGGTGGGGTCTCGACGCTTTTCAGTGGAAACCGGGGATGCAGAGCGGGCTGAAAACCGGGACCCCACTGGTAGAGGGGCGTCCGTCGTCCCATTCGAGGGCCCAGACTGGCATCTGGGCTGGCGATGCAGGCATGGATGGTGCGCTCCTAGCGCGGGCTTAGGCTTGGGCCCGCATGGTTAAGAGGAGGTTTGGCTTTGCAAGCGGTACAGCTGGACAGGCCACAGTGTGGCGGACAGTTTCTTGGCATGCCGCAGACAGCGACCAGTTGTTTGTGCTCCCTGGCGGGTGATGAGGGCCACCAGTTCACTGGGAGAGCGAGGCCAGTGTCAGCACGACGCCATGGTGGAGGAGCACGTGTGCAGCGGCGTTCTCCACGGATTGTGCATCCACGTGCAGAAGAGGAGGCGGCCACAGTGGGGGCGGCTCTTTCAAATCCTTTGTCGCAGCAGCCTGTACTCCCTCCCAGGCGCTGCTGTATGACAAGTCTCTGGGCGGGGGCCATTGGGCAAACGCGCAGTCTGGAAGTCAGTGACTTGCGTGCCATGTGGATTGTTTAAGAATGGAGCCGACGTTGCGAACACATCCTGTTCGTGACGCCAATGAGTGTCGTGGAGGGCATATTGCTGCTCACAGACCAGGTTCTTTGATGTTCAAGCACACTTATTCGCTCACCCACAGTCAATAAATGTAGTCACAGACACAGCTGGTAGGGGGATATTTACAGTTTTACTTTAGAGGATAGTTACAGGCCAATCACCAACCAAGCCTGGGATGGGGCACACACTTTAGGATGACGACTGTTTCAATAGTGAGGCTAACCAGCTGCAGGGTGACTAAGGGCTTCACGTCCCAGTGAGAGAGGGTCAGGTACAGTCCAAGTGGTCTCTGGCATGAGCAATAGCATAACTGGTGTGAGGTGAATGGGAGGATCCTGCGTCTGCCTAGCGTTTGCACCTACCAGTCCCCGTAGTGGGGGTCCTTGTTCCGGGGCACTCTATGGTTCGGCCGCGGAACAGCCCAGGGAATACAGAAGTTGCTCCAGACGGCCTGCCACGGCACTGCTTTAGTTCTTTGGAGGAGCTAACCCAACTCTGACTAAGGAGGGCCTTAAAAAGGTATATTATACCTAGGGTCTGGAGGCTGGCCACTAAGTTATCTCCGGCAGATCACACAATTGCTACAATGTAGGGCCAGAAAAGTCGGGATAGCTAGAAGCCAGAGTCCTATCCCGCACCTCTAACTAAGGACACAGAAATATTTAAAGATTAATACACCTATATGGTGACCCAGGCAAGTAACAAATCACACATATATACAAATAAGGTGCATACCCTGGTCACTACAGAGTCACTCAGAATACATCACAAGTTGAGAAAGTGAAACAAATCTGAAAAAGAGCAAACATGCAGCAGACGCCACAATGAAAAACTAGGCATAGCCATATTGCTATAAATTTTGGTTGTAGCCTAAAGGGTCCTAGTTAAATATAGACTGAGCCTATAGGCAACACATACTGGACACATATGCTATAAGCAATCCATCTACACAATAAATACTAAACCATTATTAAAAGTTTTGCAGAAACACATAAAACGAACAAATCACAATAAAAAAACAAAGTGTAGAGTGTAAATAGGTTTTGCTTTCTGATGTTAGGGCTTCCAGCGGGGAGAGCAGTGACCTGAAAAGTAATGTCACCACCAAACTGTTACTTTGTATAGATTAGACGTCAGAGGCGGCAGTGTGTTGGATTTCCCAGTAGATATGCAGCGGTAAGGCTGCAGGAACATGAGGCCTAGGCACTCTAAAATATTTTAAGAAAGAATTAAGGCCTCACACATGGATCGTCTAATTTGCTAACAATTTAATAGTTACTCTTGCGTTCCCGTTAGGCCAGAATTGCCAAGGAAAAGCCTATAGGATAGTGGTTCTCAACCTGTAGGTCGGGATCACACTGGGGGTCGAATGACCATTTCACAGGTGTCGCCGAGTTTACTGAAAGCATCACTAACAAGCAGCAACGCTAATGACCACAAGCAGGGTGGAAAGTAAGGAGGGAGAGTAATGGGGCAACCCCACCCAAATATCATCATTACAAGTGGGGTGGGAAAATATAGGGGAGGGGACATGACACTTACCTGATCGTGCCAGAAGTGATGTCGTGGAATGTCACTTCCGGCACTGTTACTCGCGCGTTCCAAATTGACACTTTGCAACATTACTTCCGGAGTGCTTTACCACTGCTATAGGATCAGATTTCAGGTTCTCTGCCCATTTCCTGTTTCTTGTTCCTAAATAACAGGTTCTCAGGGTGATGGTGTTTTGGAGAAGGGATGACAAAAAAGAAGAGGGGGTTAAATCCCCAAAGCACAAGCTAGTGGGAGCCAACAGCTATTTTGGTTCCCGGTATGGATATATTGGACAAAATTTTTGGTACTTACTATTTCGGCTGTTGGGGCAATATGCTCATGAGCCAACAACTGTGGAGAATATAAGACCTCTTATAGATAGGTTCCTTTCACCAGTGGTCTGTAGCCTCTGGGTAACCGGGTTGGATCGGATAAGTCCTATGTTTCAGTCTCGGTGTAGGTAGTCATATAGAAGAAAAAGTCTCCCAGTAGAAAATAAGGCATAAGAGAGACGCCCATAGTTTTGAACTTTGTTAAAGTATAAAATCCAGTTTAAAACCAACGCGTTTTGTGACTCAATGTCACTTCAACAGGGTAATAATGTTGATATGCAGTCTCCAGACTCTTTTGGCAGTGAACTGTCAGTGAGAGAGAAGTTGTATTCTCTCTAAGGCTATGTTTCCATTATGTTGGGACCCCTCAGCTAAGCGAACACGCTTAGCGGGAGGTCCCAACGTAGCAGATAGACTTACCTGCTTGGCGGAGGATCTCTTTTCATTGCGCTGAGCCGATCCGCCGATGTAAGGCTCTGCACCGGCGGATGTGTAAACAAACCATCCCCCGAGCAGGCAATGTCTGTGGGATACGTCGGGACCCCTGCTAAGCGTATACGCTTAACCAAGGGGTCCAGACGTATAATGGAAACAAGCCCTAAGAGTATGGAGACTGCATATCAACATTATTACCTTGATGAAGTGGCGTTGAGCCATGAAACGTGCTGGTTTTAAACTAGATTTTACACTTAAAAGAAAAAGATTTGGAAAAGCAGAAAAGGGGGGTGGCCTAATAAACCCCCAATTTGCCTATCAGTGGGAGACGAAACTCCAGGGGACTTTAAGGGCACATATTTTAGATTCACTATTATCACAAAGATTGATCCTTTATTAGACAAGGGTAAGCAAAAAATTCACAATACATAGTACACAAGTGTGATAAAAAGAAAACAATTAGCATTCCATATAACCATTGTAATTCCATAGGGTGACATAAATTTGCAATATACATAGTAGACAGTAAAACAACGATATAGAAGAACACCTTCTCGACGCGTTTCGCTATATTAGCTTTATCAGGAGATATGTAGGTGCATCAGCTTTCTATCAATAAAAGATATTTGGGTCACTATCACAAAGTAAAATTGCCACATTTAATGTTGATATTAAATATCTGTATTGGAAGTACTCACTATCCACGAATATGGTGAGAGGCAGGTGGATCATGTCAGGATATCCCCTCGAGTCTGGAGGGATCCCAGGGTGTCCCAAGGGGGACCCCACGTGCGTCTGCCCGGATACGGCATAGCCAGCCCCGGGATAGTGGGGGAAATCAATGGGCAAGCGGTCCCAGACAGCAGCCACCTGCGGACGGAGAGGCCAGTAATGTACCAAGTTATACCAAACTAGGTGGTGAGGGGAAGGAAGCCATCCATCACCACCCCCCGGGGGAACCAATCTAACCGAAAGTCACAAGGACTCACCAACATTGCTACCGCCTCCCACCTCCACGCGATTACTGCCTTCTAAACCAGGGTGTTTGTGCCTCACGTCAAATCCGCCTGTCTGTCCACTCCCCTATATCCCCCACCGTCGCCATGGCAATCAGGACCGCGCCCTCCAACTAGCTGACGCGCTCACAGGGCTCCCATGGCGACGCATGGACGCCACACAGTCGGCTGCTGGGGATTGAGGACGAAAGAAGAGGGGCCCAGTACTGGACCCACCTCTCCCGAAACCCCATCCCAGTGTCGAAACGGACCCTCCCTCCCAATAGGGGGGACTTCCGAGTGTTCGGCCACACCACCCATGGTGGCAGGTCAGGCACACGGCGGGACTCCGGACGGTTGCCGGGTTGAAATACACTGCGTGGCGTCCATGAATCCCCGGGTCGGCCGCCCACCCACGCAGCACCTGCGGGGCACCCCAGGGGAACCCCAGGATCGCCAGCCGAATTGCGGGGAGTCCCGACCGACCCAGCTGCATCCACCATAAATGTATACCAATTCAGTCGTGGTGTTTACTATAAATAGTGTGGCATATTTGGAATATTGTTTAAACAAATGGGTGGCAAAAAACAACAACTGCTAGTCCCTGGCATTCAAACCACAATCAGAGTAAATGAATACATCAATATACAAGCAGACATTTCAACGTTACAGAGATATAAATAATTGACAACAAGTGTCCAATTGTCTCAATGTCTAGTCTATATATAGTGGTTAATTCACTCGCATAGAGTAGTGCGGACAGTACTAAATCCGTGAATCTTTAATTTCGTGTCTAAAATTGTCTGGGTTCAATTAGATTGGATAAATAGCTAGAATAATATTAATGATGATAATAATAATAAAAATAGTAATAATAATAATAAATACGATCCAGGTTATGCTAGACCCTTTTGGAGCTCTGTCACCGCTCATGTACCTGACATCCCACGGTGACCCACCATCACGGTATGTGCGAGCACAAAAGGTTGATTGTCCAGATAAAACCCTTACTCGTGGGTCACTGATATCATTATCAATATGGTCATACATGTATCAATAAGCATTTTTTGAAAGAGAGAAACGGCATCCCTAACCATGGGTGTCTTCCAACCCATATATGTAAATATTTAAAAAAATGACCTATTACCGTTTCCTCTAACCATAAGTCGAGGTGTGCCAACATCCCATTAATTGTATACACAGAAAAGAAAAAGATTTGGAAAAGCAGAAAAGGGGGGTGTGCTAATAAACCCCCAATTTGCCTACCAGTGGTAGACGAAGCTCCAGGGGACTTTAAGGGCACATATTTTAGATTCACTATTATCACAAAGAT
>CM070043.1:30079386-30089949 GCA_036250615.1 Ptychadena robeensis | reverse complement strand
GTTTTGGTAAAACAAAAGTTGATTGTACAGAAATTGTATGGAAAGATTGTAAGGTGTACGAGGGCCTTTAACCATAATGTTGATCTGGCACGTCATTTACAACTGTCATGTGTGTATGTGTATAGATATATTTGTGTGTGTGTGCGTACGTGCGTGTATGTGTGGGAGGGGACAGCAAAAGCTAAGGCTTGCTATACAATTTTTGTCTACAATCCCTGTGTTTTTTACATGATCTGGGCTCATATACCTTCAACTGTGTCTTTCTGGATACTTGGTACTTGGATGACATATGTCTTTACAGGAGTCACTTTAAATTTACCGAAATAACTACATTTGAGGCCTTATGTCAGATCGCAGTCAGTATCTACTATAAACATTTCTACAAATATAGAGGAAGTAATATAAATAAAATTGACTGAGGATTGTCAATGGGCACCCTAGAAGTGTTTGGGGTAGATTTACATTGGATGCAATACTTTGTCTCTACCAGCAGATGGAGACATTGTAGCAGTCACCGCACAATACTGTACTAATGTATAATCAGGTAAATTCAGTGTGTGTGTGTGTATATATATATATATTACATATAATTTATATTAATAATAACAATTATTACAATTACTTTGTAAGTATTACTTGAATGTTGCATGTATTTTGCTCCCATACATTCCATGTCAATACTAGAATGTCAGAAGGAGAAAGCAGGGAGATAATCACACGAAACATGCTGAAAGGTGAACTGATGGTGGGGAGAGCAATGTCTGCTGCTTCTCCTTTACTGTTGGTTTCAATAGATGGGACAATACTTGTATGTGTTCTTGAACTGCATCATAAATTGGGTATCCTGCCCTGTCGGATAGGGCTGTGCTGTGTGGCAGAGCAGTGTAAGGCTATGTTCCCACTAAGGCGATAAATCGCTGGCAGGCGATCGTCCATTCATGTCTATGGGAGCAATCAGAAAAAAAAAACACATTCGATCTTATCAATGGAGACAAGCCCATTCAATAGTGTAGGCTACTGACAGCGATTCTGCGGGCGATTGAAAATCGCAAGCGCCAGACGATTGATCGCCTAAGTGGGAGCATAGCCTAAACCTCAGAATTGGATGAACAGCGCAGTTAGGAAGCTTTGTCAGGTGCCACAATCCAACTGCGACAGAGTGAAGTGGGCATGGTAGGAAGTTGGGTGGTTTGAGAGGTAGAATGGATTAAGATCATTGATCAGTGGCTGCATATAGTGGGAAGTGGTTCAATATGCAGGGTTGATTTATATGTAGTGAAATGTATTTTTATGGCTGCTGTTCAACATCATAATCCATGTGGATTATTGCCTATATTTTCCTTTCCCTGGTTCATCCTTTCCTTCATTATCTGGTGGGACAGCACTATAGTTCTGTACTCCACTCAAAAGCCTTCAGTCCTGAGGCAAACACTTGGGAAGATATATACCCAATATCGATACCCTTTAACGAGTACATTTAAATCTAGAAATAAAGGCATTGCTGGGCAGGCTACCTTCGCATGATGTTCTAGATCAGTGATGGCGAACTTTTCAGAGACCAAGTACCCAAACTGAAACCCAAAACCCACTTATTTATCTCAAAGTGCCGGCATGGCAATATAAACTGAATTACACACATGAAACACACACTCTACTTTCTTATAAGATGTAAAAGGAAAGCGTATGGGGAGCTGTGTGCAATCAGAAGAGAGGGGAAGAGAACTGACATCATTGAGAGCCAATAGGCTGCAGTTCTTTCCTCTGTGCTGGCTAGCAGCTCGCATGCCCACAGAGAGGGCTCCAAGTGCCACCTCTGGCACAGGTGCCATAGGTTCGCCATCACTAGATAGATAATACCCAACGAGCAAACATATTTGAACTGACAGACAGGGGACAACTATGCTGGGGCGGACAGACCCAGCCGGTAACACATATCCTGCCTTAAGGTAGCTACACTGGCTTTATTATATCTATGGAGGAGAAATGTAGCCATTTTACAGCAGCATTGTCATCCTGTGCAGAGAGTAGACAAAAAAACTTCTAGCCATTTTAAGGATTTAACTATATGGGAATAAACATGTGATAATTGTAGCCACCCTTGTCAGCATTAATTGGTTTGTCTCAATACATGTTACTTTCACTTTTTCTTGGTTTTTTAAGGAAAGTTCAGAGAAAAGCGACTTTCATGGTTAATTCCTTCTGTTGGCATGCTCCAGGGTGCTCCATCTTCTCATAATGATAAACTGTCTTCCAGATCAGCCCATCAGTGTTTGTTGCTGATGAGAATGAAGAGCAAACCTCTGTGAGGCTGCATATGTGTTATATGTAAAATATTGAAGCATGTCATTGTTTGTATATATTGGTAGAATAGATTTATAACTTAATGTTATGTATCTTTATGTCTCATGATAATTGTATAAAATTTAGCAATTATTTTTATTGTACTATATATAGTGAAATAGAATCAGTCCGTGATGTGTACATCTTCTTACAGACTCTTCTCTAAACTGAACGCAACATCTTCAACCACAAGGTGGCGGCAAAGTTCCACAAACTTCTGGACAGGTAGGTGACCACTTTAAAACCATGTTTTGTTATTTTTATCCAGATGTAAAGGTGTACTTATGTTTTCCTGATTGGGGTGTACATTTTTTTTACCATATGGTCACAGTGATGCTCATGGATACCCTCTTTGAGTTAACCTTCTTTCTAAAGCAGTCCATACACCTTTAGATCTCTCTGTCAGATATCCTTTAGATCTACCAACATCTATGTAGTGCCGGGTCCTCTGCATTAGAACACAGGTAGACTTGATGGTTTAAAAAGTCCCTCATATTACATGGTTTTGGTAAAACAAAATGAAATCTGACAGAGAAATCTAAAGATGTATGGGGGCCCTAAAGCCTCCACATTCACTATTTGGTTACAGTAATGTTTCTATTACAATCATTCAGTTGTGTTCCAAAGGTTTTATTCCAGATTACATAGGACTTGTCTTGTACATTGAGCTAAGTAGGATCTTTTAATGGCATCTCCAAAGTATTGATATTCAAATCCAAATGATAACAGGTACTGTCTTCCTAAATTTGTATGGAAACAGAATATAAACTGTGACTTTAGGGTCTCTGTTGCTGGTAAGTTTCAAAGTCATACAGGAAAAATGCTTGCTGGGTGCTGCAGAGTAGAACACGTGGTGGAAGCACTGGCCTCTTTGCAGCTATTCAACCAACCCACACCCGTGCAAGGTTTCACATGGAGCACTGTAATATGAACCGCAAGCAATGACAACCCCATGTATTCCAATAAGCTTTGTTCTGTGAGGCCACCATTTGTTCCACCGTATGTTGGTTAGTGCATAATGGAGTAATTATTGGGACTAAAATTTGTATATGTGTGTGTATTTATATATATATTTATATTTATAATTTATATTTATAATATCAGGAAGAAAACGTAAATTAGGCTTTTGCCCATTGTAGGTGTATCAGGGTAGATCTTTGCCATTGTAGGGAGCTCAAGCAATAGACTGGATCTTGCATCCCTCAATATCCTGAACATGTGAGTCTCATTTTTGGCCACTAGATGGTGCTATGAGACTCTGAAATTTACATAAAGATTCTAAGCTTATTGCACAGACTATTCCTTGACAAGTATGTGACTTCTAAATATCCTGAAAGCTTGCTTCTCTTCCTACCCTGTCTACTGCATACATTAATGGTGTTGGACCACTGGAGTGTTGCCACTGCTGACATGTATCCGCCAATAGGAACACTTCCCACAGAATTTTCTTACTTCTTCTGTTCTGTTGTCTGTTTCAGAACTTCCTGTCTAGTAATATATTTTTTCCAGAACAGGAAGTAAGTGGAAATCCCTCTAATGCAGGGGTAGGCAGAATTAAGCCCCCCATACACCTTAAGATCGATCCATACAATCTCCATTAGATCTACCAACAACTGTGTAGTATAGTGGCCCCCTGATAGAATACATAGTGATTGGAAGGATTAGACAGGTCCTCATATTACATGGTTTTGGTAGAACAAAAGTTGAGTGTACAGAAATTGTATGGAAAGATTGTAAGGTGTATGGAGACCCAGGACCGCATCTGGCCCTTTTAGCTTTCTTTTCTGTCACATTGTTATAAATATATTCCCCTCCGCTTGTTCTTTGCAATGAGTTCACCTTAATACCTAGAGGTGTCCAAATGTTGCCTTGGGGGCTATGCAGTAGCGTGATCATGTGATGATACATGATTCGACTTATGACCACGATCAGGCTCGGCCCCATAGACATTAATGGACACAATTTTTTTTTATGGGGGCAAATTTTTTTTTCATTTCATGTAAAGATCGCCTGGTCAATTGTGTCCACCCCACGTCTGACTGCCTATGTGGGAACATAGCCTACTACCTCACCAGGGTTCTAGCCTTTTCCCATGCTGTCCATTATTTTTTTTTAAAGAAGCTTACATTCCAGTAGTGCAGCACGCTTTCCTGCAGTTACAGTCCATGTTTGTTGAAACTATTAGGGAAGTGCCCTTTAGGCACACACCTCATATTTGGTCACGTGAAGCCCAGCCATAATGGAAAGGGCATTTGAAGCCGGTGGCTGAATCCTGGCACGCAGTGTAAGTTGCAGTACAGGTAACCAAACTCCCGGGTACATAAACTGGTTGGCTGGCGGTGCCAGGAGAAGTTAGGAAAGAGAAAGAAAAGCTTTCAATGACTCACCAGCTACAACGTGTTCTCTTAAAGTTTCTTCTGTAAATATTTGTAACTATATAAGAGGGACGTATGTCATGGAGGTAAAAAATCTGGAGGCGGAATAGGGTTATTTTTGTCTCTGCACCTCTGGCATATTCAGTAATGAGTCTAGGTTATAATTTATAAAGTATTGCCTTGGCTACTCAGAAAAAAAGCTGTAAACCTTTAACTAGGTGGTACTACGCTCCAACTAGGCAAGATCTTACCTATTTGTTCTCCTGGGACTTTACTGCATATGGGAAGGATAACTCTGTGCTGACCAGATTTTTGGGCACCAACTTTACCTTTATTTCACAGGCCGTAGGTGGTAGGTCCTTAAACCCCTCTGGTATCTTTCTTGTTATTGCCTCAGGTAAACATAGTCTAGATACGTTTTTACAGATGGCAGCACGATTGGAAATCCATGACACTGAAAGAATGTTTATCTGAATTAGCACATCTGGGATGAAGGAATGTAATGATGATTCACTGAGCAGTGGCCTGCTTTTCTTTGACTCCCCAACACACATACCCTACTGAACCTCCTACCACCACCAATGAGGACCATTTTAAAGGGCAGATCGAAAGTCAGAAGTAAGAAAAAAAAAACCCTTTAAAGCTTTCAAATTGCAGTAATGCTACACCCCCGCAGTGACATACTGCCAAGGCGCAACATGTGAAGTGAACATGGGAGGTTTGATGTCACTTCTGATCACCAGTCCAGTCTCGCTCCTCCATCTTAATTACTGGTAATAGGTAAGTTGCGTATATATGTTTTATTTTTTTTTTACATCCGTTTTAAGTAATGACAAGGAAGGGTCACTAATGTGTTTTGCCCCTTGTCTTCCCCTTCCATTGGGATCTCACCCCAGGCAAACGTACAATTCCTATAATGTATCCCTATTTAATTACTGTATTTTTTCCACTTGTTTTCCAATAAATGAATGGAAAAAAATGTCTAACTCCTCCCATATGTAAATAGCTGTGTAATAACTGTGTGAATTGAGACTATTTAGCATTCATTGTGTATTTACATTAATATTCTGCATTGCAGTAATAAGATGATGTGACTCATCCCTCCTCTCATATGTAAATAGCTGCTCATGGGCTCAAGTTGTTCAGTGTCAGATTGTAAAATGTGTCTCTCCATAGGTCAGAGGGTTCAGAGAATGGGTACTGCTAGTGAATAGATACATGTTAAAGTTTTAGCCTTGGACATTGCTAGAACTAAGCTCTGCCTCCTGGCACTGGAAGAGCAGGAGGAGCATAAAATGAATACTGCATGGTCCAGACCTGCCCTCTTTGCTGCAACATGCTGTATATTTACATTATATTTGAATGGCTGTGTCTCTGACTTTTTTTTTCTTATTTTCTCTAACAAACCAACACGGGAAGTCGCATTAAAAGACCAGACATCTGGGTAGCAGGCTGTATTCAGCCTCAAAGAAAAGCTGGGTACCACTGTGGCCTCCTGGAGGGCTAACACTGGGGAGGGGGCTGAGTGCCAGGCCCCTCTTTTTTCTTCCCCCTTAGAGTTGGCTACAGTTAGGAGCTTGACCACTTTCTGGTGGGCCAATGGATTGAGATATAGGGTTGGTTGATTTTATTTTAGTGAATCTGCCTTTTTTTTCATATGTTTGTTTTTCCTTCTGAACATTGTTCAGACCAATAGTAGCAAGGAAAAAAGATCTGGGATAAGGAACACAATGCTTCTGTCTGATCCCACACCTTGCTTTGTGTCCAAGTCATACTTTCTCCACAATTTACTAAATTGTTGCGGCTCAAGGGTTGGTAAATGATTAATTCCTTTTACGAGAAATGCCAAGTGTTTACATCTCTCAGCCTTGTGTATGTTTAAGATTCACTTTTTCTTTCTTTGGAAATCCGTGAGAAATAACAATATCTGCTCTCCTGTCTCTGACTGTAGATAAAGTTTAACACAAAGTAGTACAGTACACAGTGGTGTCCTGATTATTGTGTCTTACATAGATATTGTGTTTTTACCAAAAACAACCAAAACCTACCCCGACCAATGAAATTAAATGAAACCTATGAAATTCAACTCCCAACTTTAATCATAAAAAATACAAGTTTGGAAAGTTGCTCATGGTGTCTCTACAATAGCTCTTAATGATAAAAGGTGGAGCTTAAATGATAAACAAGAAATTATCAGCAGTGTACTTCCAATTCTCATTACAGGACGTCCCCTTTGCTGTAATTCTCCTACAGTCTCTTAAACCCCCCATACACGTATAGTTTGTGACCCGATGTTTTGGCCAATGGACCGTGCGTGATGACGTCATCACACGCAGTCAATCGGCCGAAACATCGGGTCACAATCGGCCTTAGCACCCTTTGTGTGCCAGCGCTGTCCGTCGGGTTGGCAGACCCGGCAGGCAGCTGCCGGCTGTGTTGTGTTGTGTGTCAGCAGCAAGGGAGAGAAGCATCTACCCCCCCCCCCCCCCCCCCCCCCCCCTTCCCCCCTCACAGGGAGAGAAGCAGGAGGCAGCCTGTGCAGTAATTCCTCAGCCTGATGGATCTGAGATGTTTTAGACGGGGACACTGTGTGCCTGTCTAAAATCTCAGAACGATCTAAGAATTACGGACATGTCCGTAATGGATTAGATCGATTTGGCTGCCGATATAAGCTCTTTAAGCTTAAGGTGAGCACCCGATTTTTCAGCTGACCAATTGCCGAGAGAACGCACGGCGGTCGGTCAAAAAATCTAAACATGTATGGGGGGCTCTAGATTTGAGCTGTTTACTGTTGTTGGGCACTCTTTTTCTCGTAGCCACTTCCTGTGTCTGTTCTCAGTGGCTTATACATCCCTCTGTAGCTCCAGAGACTAAACAAGTGATGTAATTATATTATTAGAGAGATCCGAAGGGTATGAATTTATGATATTGTGCTTACATACAGTTGCAATTGTTCTTGAGAATGGTAGTATCAGGAAGTGAGACAGTATTTACCTTCATGCAGCTATGACAGAGGAAATGGCAGGTAAAACAGGACTGAAAGGATGTCAACATTTTTGTGGGCAAGTAAAAAATAATGGAATGATAACTCTGTGATGAAATACACTTTATGGGGTAGCTACATCACATAGAAGATTACTGTAGTTAAAAAAGGAAAAGAGGTGGATGGGCTGCCTACAAAGATTTGTAACCTCCCTGGCGGTTCACCCTTACTGCGTCTTTTTCAACAACGCAGTACAGGCAATCAAAGCAGAATAAGGTTCCTTGTCATCCCTCCTCCTCTCTAAGCATCCCTGGTGTCATTGATGACTCCAGGGTTGTGGGGCGGGGAACTGACGCCGCTTCCCTAACATGAAGATCAATAGCGCCACTCTTCCTGCCTCTCAGGCTGTCACTGATGATGGAGAAGAGACCGTGCTGGAAGCGATCTGTGAATACGCTGAGATTTAGAATCACTGTGGGCTCGCCAAACATAGGTGAGTATCCCCAAGTGTAGCTTGCCAAATATCTGTGAATATACAGACGCGGTTCACACCTTAAGGGAGCTTCCTCATGGTAATGTTTTTATAATCCTCAAATCTAATTCAAATGGCTATATGTATTTTAACTCACACTTACAGTATACAAATACTGTATACAAAATATATTTTGATTTTATTTATTGGTGTGTGGTACCATAAAAAATTATCAGCATCTATAGTGAATAACCTGGTGTCAGGATCCCAACCCATGCTTCTGTGTCTAGCTGCAGCTCTGTCTGCTGAGCCACTTGTGCATCTGATTTGGTACCTTGTCTAAGCGTAGGCATACACGCCTCGAATCTCTCTCGATAGATGAGGGACAGACTGCAGCGAGATGATGTCATCACGCTGCAGCCAGCCCCACAAAGGATCTGCCAGCACCCTTTGTGTGCCAGATAATACCATCCTCATCCAAAGTAATGGGATCGGCCGGGAATTTACCGACATGGATCACTGTGCGATCCAACATGTGGGAGATTCCTGGTGGATCTCACCAGGTGGGGGCACCTGATTTTTAGCCCGAACAACCGCCGGGTGATTGGCAGGAATGTGCATGGCGGTCAATCGGCTGAATAATCAGGCAGGAATCTTCCTGTGTACGGCTACCGTTAGATACATTGTTACCAGTTCTTTGTTGAACCCCGAACTCCTGGCTCCTCCCATGTACTTCCTTTAAAAGCCATGTCTTTGCCCTGCTCATTGCCAGATTGTTGTGCTCCCTGCCAGTATCTCGCTCTTCTTGCTTATAACTACTTTTGCCTTTTATAATCATCACCCGTGTACCGAACTTTGGCTATTGACTAACCGACAACTCTTCAGCTTACTCCAGTGTTACTCGACTCCATCGGCTTCTGACCTCAGCTTGTTCCTATATACTTTTGCTAGCTTCCTATCTGCTACTACTGCTTGTGACTACCCTGCCTGCACCTGTGTTGCTGTTTCAGCAGCTGGACTCCAAGCTGACTGCACATCGTTACACCCTGGTGGTTCCATTGCATTTGTTTGATGCAAAAAGGGATACAAAAATGTGAACAGATTACAATTAAAAAGTCCAGAGTTAATTTTGCACCCACCTTGACAACCCCCTTGGCATGTCCATGGCATCTTCAGTAATGCGGCAGGAGTGAGGACTTGGGAGGCCAATGCATGTCTGATTATCTGTTTGTAGGTTGAGTAACATCTTTGCATAAGCAGCCAGTCAGTACTTCTGTCTGTGCGTAGATTGGCCCCTTAACTAAACTACACTAAAGTACACAAATCTTTTGGCTTTGTACCCACTTATACAATATTTAAAGTGTTTGTAAATTTTATGATCTTGAGGTGTATCCACCTCCTAAAGGAGTATAGAAGGAAATGGCAATGTATTAGAGCCCCTCTCATGGTTTTATCGTTACTGTGACCTAGCAAGACATTTTGTGTCTCCCACTGACCACCAAGGCAGAAAGTAATGACAGAGGTGGCATAGGGTGCGGGATGAAAGACACCCTTAATGACTCCTGTAGGATTTCCTTATTGAGTTATTTTGTAGCAGAGACGATACTTCCCAGGTAAGAAAAAAAGGATTGTTTGATGTGTAGCCATAATGGAGACCTGCCAAGGCAAAGGATGTCCTCAAAAAACATGTTCCTCTAGGGGCGACGCATCTTTGAGTCCCCTTTAACCAGCGACTTGTGTAAATCTCACACACGTGTACCAGGAAGAGTTTAGCAATTCATACAGGATATTATATCATCAGCATTATCCCAGCCAGTCCTGGAAAGAGCTGCCAACACAAACACAAGTAGTCCCAATCCAAGCCAAAGCTCAGGTCTAGCAGAGGGACGGCTCCTGGAGCCTCCATGTTGATGCTACCTGCTGTAGTGTATTGATGGTAAGGCCTTCATATGGCTAAGTCATCTACTTAGGGTGCAAGTGATGGTTCAAGCAGATCTGTGTTTCTCTATTTTAATTAGGAAAGTGTTTACCTGGTGAAGGTGTCTTTATCTGATGTCCCGTGAGATATACTTAAGTGTCCAGGCACTGATGTACCCTTCATCCCACTAAATTACAGGGTCCATGTATACAAGGTGTAGGTAGGTGTTTCTCAAGCCTCGTAAGTGACCTCGCGATGTTTAACTTTTTTGTATTTGGAACCGGAAGTGACATTCTGCAGAATTACTTCCGCCATGATTAGGTAAGTATGATGTCCCCTCCCTTATATTTTCCCACCCTGCTTGTGCAAATGATGTGCAGGATGGGCAGTTAAAAGGGAGAGTAATACCCCATGCCTAAGTTAGTTACTCTTCCTCCTTCCAGCTTGTGGGCATCAGGGCATCTTATTAGCAGTA
>CM070043.1:30068743-30079286 GCA_036250615.1 Ptychadena robeensis | reverse complement strand
CGAGCATGGTGAAACTAGCCCGATGTATCATGTATTTAATAAAGAGAAAGATTTTTTAAACTGATCTAATGTTCATGTAACTTACTCACAAATACGTGCCTTTAAAGCCCATGTTGCCCTGCTTACTGTATACTTCTGCGACCCATACAGTATGGTCGTTTGACCCCCAAGGATGAGAACCACTTAGGTAGATGGTAACAAGAACCTTACCCACCTTCTTGACCTCTTGCTGTGCATATATTATTTGACTTAACCAAGGCTTTTAGTAAATGGACATCCCAGAAATTAGCCTTGCAGGGCAGCTTAGTGACTATCCACCACTGAATGGATATTGCCATGGGGGTGTTGGTAAGAAATGCCTCATATTACATGGGTTAGTGGATTGTACAGAAATTGTATGGTGTATGAGGGCCTTAACCCATACTTTCTGTTGCACATTTCAAGTTCTTTTCTGGTTTTAACCTTAGAGGAGAAATAAAAAACATTCAGTGTTCGGTTCATGAGCATTGAGGGAAAAGTGATTCACTTTGAAAAAGCAAAATCGCCGCCCCATGGAACGGATGACGCATTCTACAGCTCTGTAGTGTGACGGCATTGTGTGCTGGTAAACAATGTGATTTGGTAGCAGAGAGGAGAATCGCCCTTTAGTAGAGCATCCTTTTTGTCCAGTCCATAGTTCTTCAAACCCAGGAAACCTCCCACTTTAGTCCAGACACCATATAACATACGATAAAAGTTTATTGAAATGCTCTGTGATAATGACGTTAATAAATAGGTACAGACGTTATTTTCTATGTGGGGGGAGGGGGGGTAGGTATTTCTATATTATAGCACATACCGTACTACTAAATGTTATTTTATACAGTTACATACAATACCGCTATGGGTTGCTCAGGCCGACATTGTCTTTACATATGATTGGACGACCTCCTGGATAAAAACAAAGTTTGGTGAATGAATCGATGTAGTTGGATCACTTTGTTTTAGACGCGGCTTCATATTCTATACAAGTGTAATGATCATCTCCGTACATGGGGGTCAGAGCTGACAGTCCTGCTTGGTGTTTCAGTACAGCAGAGGCAATGCTGCCGGATAAAACTAAATGTTGGATTTCTGGTGGATCAACAAGGTGGGTTATTTTTTTGTCTGCGGACATGCTTCTGGTTCTGTTTCTGGAGACATGTTTCTGATTGTGTCTCTGTCGACGTGCTTCTGATTGTGTCTCTGCGAACGTGCTTCTGGTTGTATCTCTGCGGACATGCTTCTGGTTGTATCTCTGCGGCCATGCTTCTGGTTGTTCACGTGGACATGCTTCTGGTGTGACTCTGCGACGGCTTATGGTTGTGTCTATGCGGGACATGCTTATGGTTGTGTTCTTCGAACTGTTCTTGGTTGTGTCTCTGCGGACATGCTTCTGGTTGGTCTCTGCGGACATGCTTCTGGTTTGTGTTCGGCGGACATTGCTTTGGTTGTGGTCTCTGCGGACATTTGCTTATGGTTGTGTCTCTGCGGACATGCTATGGTTGTGGTTCTCTTGAGGGACATTGCTTCTGGTTGTGTCTCTGTGCGGGACATGCTTTGGTTGTGCTCTGTGCGGACATGATTGTGGTTGTGTCTCTGTGCGCAGGACATTGCTTCTGGTTGTGTTCTGTGCGGACATGCTTCTGGTTGGGTCTCTGTGCGGACATGCTGCTGGTTGTGTTTGTGCGGACAGCTTCTGAGTTGTGTCTCTGTGCGGACATGCTCTGGTTGGTCTCTGTGCGGACTTGGCTTTGGTTGTTTCTCTGTGCGGACATTGCTTTAGGGTTGTGTCTATGCGGACATGCTTCTGGTTGTGTCTCTGCGACCGTGCTTCTGTTGTGTTGTATTGCGGACATGCTTCTGGTGTGTCTATGCGGACATGCTTCTGGTTGAGGTCTCTGAGGCAGGCTTCTGGTTGGTCTCTGCGGAAGGCTTATGGTTGTGTTCTCTGCGGACATGCTTTGGTGTGTCTCTGCGGACATTTTTGCCTTTTTCTTTTTTTTTGGGGGGTTGTGTCTCTGAGGAAATTGCTTCTGGTTGTGTCTCTGCGGGAATGCTTCTGGTTGTGTCTTGCGACATGACTTTGGTTGTGTCTTGCGGACATGCTATGTTGTGTCTCTGCGGCAAGTTCTGGTTGTGTTTGTCTTGCGGCTCTGGTTGTGTCTCTGCGGACATGCTTCTGGTTGTGTCTCTGCGGACATGCTTCTGGTTGCGTCTCTGGAGACGTTTATCTCTTTGTGGTTGTGTCTCTGTGGACAGGTTTGTGGCTGCATCTCTGCGGACTCGTTTCTGGCTGCGTCTCCGCGGACTCGTTTCTGGCTGCGTCTCCAGACTCGTTTCTAGCTGCGTTTCTGCGGACTCGTTTTTGGCTGCGTCACTGCGGATTCGTTTCTGGCTGCGTCTCTGTGGACTCGTTTCTGGCTGCGTCACTGCGGACTCGTTTCTGGCTGCGTCTCAGGGCACAGTGCCTATTCATTTATTTTTCCAGCGTTTGGTAAAATCAGCTTTAGCTATACAAACAAAAGGTTTAAGTGAACTTGTCTTGGTTTACAAACATGTCCTTGAGTTCAGGTAAACTTTTAATCTCCTAATAATGTCATCTCTGGTTCACCCCCCCCCCCCCCCCCCCCCCCCCCCCCCCCCACCTTATAAAAATTCCAGTGATAAGTGTGATGGACAGGAAGATTTTCAGGAAGATAAGAGAAGTCTGCGCGTTGCTGTACATAGATATAAGAACAGTGGATGCTGTAGTAATGGCCACACATGAGGCCTCCATGGTCAGAATGACTGAACCCTAATGAATGACAGGGGTACAGTTGAGGAGCGATGTGCTTTCCATTCAATAGTCAGGAATGGAGACTGAGCTCTCTGACTTAATTATATTGTGTTCAAGAGAGAAAATTCCAACTGTACAAGACTAGACGCGAGGCAGGAGTTCCAAGGTGCAACAAAAACCAAAATCATAGAGGATTTCCATGGTGTGGAGTGAGAAGAGGAGCTGGAGGAACTTTCACAATGATGTTATCCACAACGTTGACCTGAGTCTTCCAGTTGTGTCCCTTAGGTGATCGGCTCATAATATATCCATAGAAATAGGAATTCTAAGGGTCTCCTGACTTCTGGAACAGTGGAGTCCACCCTAGTGGAGTTTGTCCATACCATGAGCCCAAACCTTGTCCCTGGAAGGACAGACAGTCCGTTACAAAAAGTCTTCACTTTGCTTGGTTCCCTAACTGGAGTGGTTCAGTTTATGCCACTTCGTGACCACCTTCTCCGGGTGGCTGATTGTGTCAGTCCATTGATCCGCTGCTTCGATGCTGTTGCTGTCGCTGCTGATCCACATCTGTTAGAAAAAGCAAAACGCAACTGTTAAGGATATTAATTCTCCAAAATGGATGTAATCAGTAAATCACGTTGACTTGCTGCATGTAAACATCGATATTCATTACAAATTCTGGGATGGTTAACCTATAAATGCACAAAAATGACACTTTACAGGACGTGCCTATAGTCCTAGGTTAATGTGCATTGTGCTCAGGGCTGTTTCTCCCGCTATGCGGAATATGCCCCCAGCGCCCTCCATCAGATGCATATCCGCTGCCTTCCCTCCCCATACAGATCTGAACAGCACGAGCTGCTGACGGGAAGGGGGTGGTGTCCGAGAGGGGGAAGGAGTAGAAGAGGAGGACCCGAACATTGGCCTGGTTAGAAAAATAGAGAACTAATCAAGATCTATACTAGTGGGTAAGGGGGCACAGATAGCTGACTATACTTTCCAAGAAGGTTACTCCGTCAGGTGGCATTGTCCTTTTATTCTGACTTAGTAGGTACTGTCGGTTTAGACCAGGGGCAAACTAAGGCTCAGGGGCTGGATGCGGCCCGTTTAGCTTTTTTTTCGGCCTTTTATCACCTTGTTGAAGATATGCTCCCCTATGTTTGTTCTCGGCAATGAGTGCACATAATGTCTAGAGGTGTCCAAACTTTGTAGTGGTGGTTATCCTGTGGGCGCATTCTCCTAGGAACAACAGGCAGTCTCTAGGAATTATCTCTGCTCTGTGCATTCTCTTTTGAGTGCAGGAAAATAAAAAAGATAACGTCCCTGTCACACATCACAGCTATCAATAATGGGATAAGCACACCCGTGGGGGAGTCGGCCATTACAGGCTCTTGGTCCAGCCACCTTTATCAAATTTATCAAAGCCATTGTGGTCCATGAGAAAAAAAAGTTTACCCATCCCTGTTTTTTGCCATTGGGCTTTGGTTGGGCATCATGGAAGAGTAGTGGAAAGGTGTTATAGTATTCCCAAATACAAGGTGCCTTCAGTTGGGGAGTTGTCCAGACCATTGACCAAAGAAAAGGATTTAAAGGAGCATCCTATTTAGAATTTTTACCTCAACGAAGATGCAACCCTAGAAAACAAAGTCACCCAGGGTTGCAATTTGCAAATGACCAATGTCCACTTGCACAAGTACCTCCAGTTTCCTTAGTGTGACTATGAAGTGTCCATGCAAACAAAATGTAGGGATAGGCAATGAGGATCTAACTCTTTGACTCATGGGCCGCAATGGGTTTTTCGATGTGACAGAGGGACAGACAATAAACCTGTAATGGCCGCCCGATCCCAAGTCCTCCCAGCCTGGGTGGAAAATTTAAACATTGATAAAAGCAATAGTCATACTGATTACCAGGGAGGTTCAAAAATATATTCAAAACATTAATATATACAAAAATTGAGCCAATGGATAGTAATAATAAGCAAATTATGGCCTCTAGCAGGAGACCTTCCTAATCATCCTCTAGGCATTATCTCCAATTATTTCAGGGAAAGAGTGGAGGGGAGCCAGAGTGTCTTTACACCAGTGGATCCTAAACTGGGGGACTGGCCCCCCTGGCAGGGCACGAAGGTGTTCCAGGGGGGCACGGGACATCATTCTTCACCTGTTTTTGAATAGGGAGGGGGGCTCGATAATGTTCCTAAATAGAAAAGGGGGGCCCTGCAAGGAAAGTTTTGGAACCACTGCTTTACACTAAGGCTATGTTTCCACTATAGCGATTGGCCACGCCCATAGTGAATGAATGGGGGCACATTCAAAAATCGCGTCCCTATTCAATGAGACATGATCTTTGAACGCGTCCATTCATGTCAATGGGTGCGATCGCATGTGATCTATCGGTGATCAAAAGCAAGGTAGGGTGGCGTTCAAAATCGTGACCTTGTTTGATCACGGGCGTTCGCTTGTGTGGAATCATTGACTTTAAAACATAGCCTAACGTGACAAAGGAACAGATTAAAATACCAAAGGGCTGGATATGGCACCCGGGCCTTAGTTTGCCCACCCCTGATCTTTCTTTTTTTGGCACTGGAGTTAAAGGAACCTCTAGCTAACCTTAGATATTCATATTCCAATAAAGTAAGGTGATGGCGGAAACAAAGGAAGCTTCAGAATCTAAAGGTGGTGTCACCTTCGAGCTATATAGAGAGGTAAGGCGGTTTTAAACATTTGCTTAACCATTTTAATATCTTTTTTAAATTTTCGGCTTTAACTTTAGCTTGGAGTGGTCCACATCCCTAGATGAGCTGACATTCTTTACAAAGATATACGATTGTACATAGCAGGATGTAGGTGGAATTCCTGAATGCTAGGCTCATAAAGGGGTTCTCCGCAGATGTTTCCCCTACAGGCGCACCTGCATGTCGCCCTCCATCCATGAACTTTTCCTAAGTTCTGCTGAGAATCTGGCCGCCTCTCAAGGCGAGGGGAGAGCAAGCGAGCACACCGGCCTCGTCTGCCGGATTGAATTTGGAACACAGAGGACTCAGTGTTTGGGATGCTGAAAAGCGTCTCTGTTACCGAGCCCAGAGCACAAAAACATAAGATTACCCCTCTCGTATTGTCCTCTCCCCGTCTCTGCATTTCAAATTACGCACCTTCCTTCACTGGACCCAGTCCCAGACACTCGAATTACACCAATATGTGAATTCCCAGAAGCAGATATATATCCGAAATACAGTAATCTGCATTCAGTACGCCAATACAGAGAGGATTTTCTGTGGGGCCAAATAATCTCATCATTTATTAAAATCTGGTACACCTTTCTGAAGAGGAAAAAAACAAAGGGCACGTTGATGTTCTGCAGGAGGTGAGGTCTACTATTCTAGGACAAATCCAATGCCCACCCTGAAAAATATGAATTCTAAGCCAATGATCCTATCATGAGCACGCTCAGACTCTTCTTGGTGTCACAAGGACTTTGCCCTAAACAAGTGGTGGGCAATTGAGTTGATATGGAGCGCCACAAGTGTGGCCCTCGGCATCACTAAAGGGCCGCACATACCGTAACATTTTCAAGTTATACTGACTTGGGGAAAATAGGTGTCTGTGCGGATGCAGGACAGAAAAAACCAAAGAGCACCCGGCAGACACAAAGATGTCCTCCGAGAAATCAGAGGCTAGGGGACTTTGACGGCCACATTATAACATATAGGAGTAATGCAACATAAATTATCGGTTAAAATAACATCATTTATATCAGGATTCAAGAAAAAGTCCATAAACAAAGGTATCATACAGCGCTTGTTGTGATACAAAAAAATCAATGCACTATCCTCGGATCACACTGGGCGCATCTCAGCAACTCATCCAGGGTTTGCCGCAGAGCCCAAACGTTGTTAGCAGGGAAGCACCCAGACGTACGTTTCGTCACTTCATCAGGGGGTGTATGCAATAAGGGAAAAAGTGGTTAAGGAGATGGCGTATAGGGAAGCAAAATCGTCACGTGACCAAACTCGGGGTTACATCGAAGAACGGGGAGCCCATAGACAGGGCACCACATCCCACCAAGTGGGAGACATAGGTAATACAGTCAAATATCCAGTATTGTCAAGGTAAATTCAAGGTGAATGGTGGTAAGATGGTGGTCGTTCGTCAGATGTCCTCCCAGGTCAAATGTAGTGTACATAGTAGTGTAGTGTATCATATGGCCGTCAAAGTGCCCTAGCCTCTGATTTCTGGGAGGACATCTTTGTGTCTGTATCTTTGTGACTTATTTTCCCATAGAAAACTATTGTAACCCCCCCCCCCCCAGTGGCCACTCACGATATTGCTACCTGATTTAACCACCGGAAGCCTGGCAGATAAAGATGGAATTTCTCATGATTCCAGGGAACAGCAGGAAAAAATATTTTGGGGGGATTGTGGAGTGCTACTCCACCATGATGCCAGCTCAGAAGTAAGTGAAATTAAAATTTTACATATGTATTTTTTAGATTTTGAGTATACATCCACTTTAAGGCTGAGGCTCCACTAGGATGGTTTGGGAGCCTCGTCCGAACTGCTCCCATTACCCCTAATGAGCCTGTCTCCAGTGCTGCAGTTTGGGTGCGGCCACGGAAAAAAAAATGCGGTTTGCCGCGTTTTTCAAGCAGCACCGCGACCGCGTCCAAACTGCCCGTCCACAGCCATTGAAATCTATGAATGCGGATCATATGTGCCACATTTTTTGTCCATTGGCGGCAATGGACAAAAAATAAATATAATTTTTTTTTTTTTTAAAACCCAGCGAATCTGCAAGTAAACTGCTGGGAAACCACAAGTAAACCATGACTAATCAAGACAGAAAACACAGGCTTTCTGTCCGCATTAGTGGAGCCTTAGCCTAAATCTGTATCGAGCTGCACATGTACTATATACATACAACTTAATGATAATATTGGATATAATGTGACACTCATTTGATATGTATTAACTTGCTTTAAGTTCTCCCATACACGGGTCGATATTTCACTTGATTTTTCTGACCACCCTGAACGATCAACCAAACAAAATCAAAATCGACTAAAAATCAGATCGGACATTGAACCAACATGTTGTTTTTTTGGTCGATCGTTTGGCAATTGAAGTACGTTGGTGGACCCATAGCTCCCTATGCAGCAGCCTTTCCGATCTATGGAGTTTGTGGAATCGGCCATTTAGAAAGGTCGGCTCATGTCCGAATCGACCACAAATCAGATTCCCGTGGTGGTATTCCATCGATATCCAATCAATCACCGATTCCACAATCGCCTGCAAAGATTGGATCGGGAATCGATCGGTGACAAATCGACCTTTAAACTAAGGGCTTGTCCCCACAGGTGAATTTTGCCACGTGCCAGCACGGTTCTTAGCTACTAGCGGCAGTTCCGCTGTCCCCACTTGCGGTGGCGGCTGCCCACAGTAGCAGTGGCGGCCGCGATTTGGCAACTAGTGGCCCCATTAACATGTAGTTAGCCGCTAGCAGCAGCCGCTTCTGATCGTTGACAGCCGCTATCGCAGACCTGTCAAGCCTCCTGTTTTGGCCGGGAAAGTCAAATTTTTATGTGGTTTTCCCGGCAAAATCCCGATTTCAAGATTTTTCCCAGATTCTTGAAATCGAGCTGATCTAGCAGGGAGAGGGCGTTACTCTCCCTGCGAATGTCTCTCCCCGCACATTATCAGCACAAGCGGGGTGGGACATTAACAGGGAGAGTAACACCCTCTCCCTGCTAGATCAGCTAAAAGGCCGCCGGAAGTGATGTCAGTGGAATGCGGAAGAACCATGATCCATATACCGGAAGTGACATCACTGACGTCACTTCCTATACGTCCGCCGTTTTTTTAAAGCTTAAACTTGACAGGTATGCGCTAGCGGCTGGCGGGACTGCGCCGCCCCGTGGACAGCTTGGCCTGGGAATTTTTAGGATTTAACCCCTGTAAGTCCTAAATTTGGCACCGGTGTCACAGTTATTGATTTGATGACGTTGCACATGATATGTGTAATGGAGGGGGGTACACAACGAATGGCAGAGTTGGATCTCTGGGTATGAGAACGGGGACCGGTCACATAATCCTTGTAGACGTCATCGCTCGCACACAAAGTCACCTCCATTCAGTATCCTCCTCATCCCCTACAATGCTCTGCTTTCCCCAGCCGCCGTATCCTCTTTCATGTCATTGTCACCAGCGTAAGATAATCTCCACTGTTACGCCGATATGTTAACCTTAACGTGTATTTAAGCGGCACAATGGATGAATGGGTTATATTTAAGAGAGTTAAAGTCTCCTCTGACCCTCCTGTAATTTATACAAGTGACATTTCACTTCTCCTGGAAAATCTGACTTTTCAGGGGAAATGTAAAACAATCTCTTGGGTTCTATAGCTGAGAGCTTTGTTTATGGTCCATGAAAGGATGTTTTGTTGCTGGGGAGGCAAAGAAACAATCTCTGAAGTTGTTTTTCCTATTAAATGTAAAGAAAATATCATCTTGCCAAAGTTAGGACGCCGCCCATGTGGTAGGAGCCAGCGAAATGCAGAACTTTTTTAATGATGAACCATTATCCATACATCTCCATTGGGTCTTTATTGGCACATCAATATTGGTAACCTTGACCGGTTACTGCTGACCCAATGAGGTTCCTTTATGATTCTGAAAAGTCCTATGACATGTTTGTCCCTGCTTTTTAGGTATTAGCACTTTACAGGCGACACTTTCCATTGACCATACCAAAAATAAGATAAAACTAAAATAATTAGGTCCAATACTGTTTTTCATCTGCGAATTTGGGTCTATAGAGATGATAGATATGAAATGTGACATATGTAAGTTATAAATGTTTGTAAGTACACTATGGGCCTTTTCTTGCTTCATGCACAATATGCGAGCACATAGGGCCCAACATGCGCCCCTTTGGGTGTTGTTTGGCAGCCCTCATCGGTCCTTCACTTGCGGACCCCAAAACCTTAAGTAACTGTTAATGCATAGGAACTCGACGGTTCGCCAATCCTCCACCGACACATCTTTGCCTAGGACCTTCTAAGAGCATTATGAGGAGAAGCAAGGGACTTGCTCAATCTCTCTGGCTGAGCATGCTAATTGGTGTATGTGAAATCCAATGGGTGCTGTCAGGTTTTGACTGCCTGCCAAGATCTGATTCACTGCCTGCTGGATTGGTGTTTTGTGCGGCCCTATAGTGATGCAGAGGGCCGCACTTGTGGCCCCCCATATAAACTTGGTTGCCCGCCACTTGCATAGGCCCTGGGGGGCCCTGGCGCCCGCCCTCCCCAAGTGGCATGCCCGTACAGTTCAGGAAGAGAACTGTGTCAGCAATCACTCTGATCACACTCTACGGACACGCCGCTTGCGGCGGGTGGTTGGATTGGCGGTGTATTGGTAAGGAGCAGCCAATATGAATCCCCCTCCCTCTTCGGCAGGGGGGCCCATCCAATAGGCCCCCAAAAGTCTAGAAATAGCACTGAGTGCAATATTACATTGACTTATCTTGTGCACAATGTGGACTTTTTTTCTGCATTTTATTGTTATCCCGATAGGGACACAGACAGAAGGGTGATGGTAAGCATTTTTTTGGCATTTCCTAATTTAATATATCAAACAAAACAAAAACCTACTTGCAGTGAGCGAAATAAGTATTTAGTCCCCTGCGTAGGTTTATTGTAGCTGTGAGAGGCAGAATAGTAATAATCCCTCTCAAACAGAGCGCACAAAAG
>CM070043.1:30011947-30023753 GCA_036250615.1 Ptychadena robeensis | reverse complement strand
CCAGTATGGTTTTACAGCCTTGACCCTTACGCACAGAGATTGTTCCAGATTCTCTGAATCCTCGGATGATGTTATGCACAGTTGGTGATGATAGATGCAAAGTCTTTGCAATGTTTCGCTGGGTAACACCTTTCTGATATTGCTCCACTATCTTTCTGCGCAGCATTGTGGGAATTGGTGATCCTCTACCCATCTTGGCTTCTGAGAGACAGTACCACTCTGAGAAGCTCTGTCTATACCCAATCATGTTGCCAATTGACCTAATTAGTGTTATTTGGTCTTCCAGCTCTTCGTTATACTCAAATTTACTCTTTCCAGCCTCTTATTGCTACTTGTACCAACTTTTTTGGAATTTGTTGACACCGTGAAATTTTGAATGAACATATTTTTCCTTTTAAATGATACATTTACTCGGATGAAACGTTTGATCTGCCATCTACATTCTATGACATTTGCCATCTCCACATCATTGCATTCAGTTTTTATTCACAATTTGTGTAGTGTCCCAACTTTTTTGGAATCCGGTTTGTAATATACAATATGCCGCTCAACACTACTCTCTATATGAATATGTTTTTTGGAAGGGAAAACACACACAATTTACTTGCCAAAACCATTGGTGAATATTCTAGACTAGTGTGTAATGAACATGTGATCATAATACAATTCTATGACACCATCTATGCCATAGGTCCTGAGAGGTGGCTCTACTCCTAGTGAAACATGCTTTAGCCCTGGCAGGAGCTTACCATCTCAGGGAGTTCAGAAACACTGAAGTGCACTGTTTTGCATCAAGTGTTTGTTGATGGAAGACTTCAATAATAATAAAATATATATTTTTTACATTCACTCTATAAGACACACTACTGTGTTCTTTCTAAATACTGGGGGAAAAAAGTGTTCCTTATAGAGCAAAAATACAGTACGTGTTGTGTTCTAAGTATGGGGTTCAATGCATTCTTAGGATGATACCTAACTGTGTACATTCTTCTTACCCTCATGTAGAATTCTCTCCCCTCGTTGCCAGACTTGACCTGGAAGATGTAGTAGACTCCAGGGTAGCGACTGGTGGCTTGCATCTGGAAGATATCTAAGGGAACCCGGCTGTTGGAGAAGATGTCCATGTGTCTGTGGACGATGGTGAAAGGCTGGTCCCGGCAGGTGGGGTTCTCCACAGGGCACATACAGCGACTAGAATCCAGAAATCATACAATGCTACAGTTTAGTACATATATACGCGTCTGACATAGTTATGGGAATAAGTCCAACAGAATTAATTTAAATGGAACAATAATCCTATCCAGCTTACGTATTGAAGTCACACTAGCCTCTTCTGTAGACAGTCACCCTAGGAATGGACTCTCTGCGTTGTGGCCAATTACATTCAAAGACAAGGTAAAAGCACCTCAGATTTGCTAGATGTAGATCTACATGACTCAGAGGAGGGGCGGCTCACCTTTATCTATTCTCCCTAATTCTAAGCTCACAGGGTACAAATGTTGTTAATAAAAAATATTCGTGAAGTCATGATGTGTAATGCAGTAAAGACAGAATAAATGGTAATACATTATGAACTCACTTGTCATTGATTTGGATGTATGGCTCCTCACATCGCACGGGGTCTAAACACTTGTAGGTTCCAGGGATGTTGAGGCAGGTCTGCTGAGCAGTGCAGGTATTGTTCCGCGTGTCACATTCATCAACATCTGGAAAATATAGAATTCGGGAATCACAAAGCAAATATTCAAATACAGCACCAACTGATCTCTATACGTCACTAGGCTATGGGCCCCTATACATCTTTAGATTTCTCTGTCAGATTTTCTTTAGATCTCCTTTTGTTTTACCAAAACCATGTAATATGAGGGACTTTCTAAACCATCAAGTCTGTGTTCAATCGCAGAGGACCCGGCACTACATAGCTGTTGGTAGATCTAAAGGATATCTGACAGAGAGATCTAAAGATGTATGGCCAGCTTAAAGGACAATAGAAAAGGGTTTTGTAAAGGACACGTCCATCATTCCTGTAGACAAAGCTCATTCAAGCAATGTCTAGAGCAGCTGTGATTGGCAGGAAACTCTCCCAGCGATGAGTATATTCATGAACAATCCGCGAAGGTCAGTCTTGCATTCATGCTTTAGGGAGATAGTTAATATAGTTAGGTGACCTCTGGGCAAACAGTCCTCTCTAATGAGTTCCTGGGCAGCTCTTGTACATATTGGTGGTTTGTCAGCTCTTTCACCCATCAGCAGAGACGGTCTCAGCTAGTAAAGTAAATGGTAATCTAGGAACCAAGATTGATCTGACCCTGTGCGTTCACACCATCCACAATCCTGGCAGCCGGTATTTTACCGTTTGCTTCCCGACTTTGGTCACTCACCCTGACACGTCCGGCTGTCATCCAGAAGAACATAGCCGCCCGGACAGCTGCAGTAGTATGATCCCGGCTCATTGACACACTGGTGCTGACAAAGGAACTCCGAAACACTGCATTCATCCATATCTGTAACAGAGAAAAGGTCTCTCATCCACAGTGACAGATGGGCACAAATCTACAGTCTACAGCAGGGTTTTTTCAAACTACAGCCCGCGGGCCGGATCCGGCCCTCCAGAGTTCTAACCGGCCCATGGGTACCCACAATGCCCCCCAGCACATTGCAATACAATATGTGTATATGAGTTTGCATCCACTACACCAGCCAAAAAGCAGCGTTTGCTCCCTCTTCATTGCCAATGGACGTGTTGTGCATTTACTATGCGCATACAACGCACAGCACTTACATTGTACAGCAAATGCAACGTTTTCGCCAAACGCAGTGGACACAAGCCCTTACAGGGGTATACAGAAACACAGGCCAGTAAATATAGTCCGGCCCCCCAACAATCTTGGGTACCATAAACTGGCCCCTTTTGGTTTGAGGACCCCTGGTCTACAGCGATGACCGGCCACTGACTTTCTGTCCAACACTCACCAGTGCAGTTGATGCCGTCTTCATCCAGCTCATAGCCCGGCTCACAGCGACACAGATACGAACCGTAGGTATTGACGCAACTTTGGACGCACGGATTCTGCGTTGTACATTCATCAATGTCTGAATATTGGAAGGGATAATTAGCTGATTAGTAATCAAATGATCACAACAAGAATGAATATCTAGGCATACTGACATCTTTGAAAATACAGCCTATCCAAACACTAGAGACCGGTGACATCACTGAGAATGCAGCCTATCCAATCACTAGAGACCGGTGACATCACTGAGAATGCAGCCTATCCAATCACTAGAGACCGGTGACATCACTGAGAATGCAGCCTCTCCAATCACTAGAGACCAGTGACATCACTGAGAATGTAGCCTATCCAATCACTAGAGACCTGTAACATCACTGAGAATGTAGCCTATCCAATCACTAGAGACCTGTGACATCACTGAGAATGCAGCCTATCCAATCACTAGAGACCGGTAACATCACTGAGAATGCAGCCTATCCAATCACTAGAGACCAGTGACATCCTATTTGGTGGAGACTGTGAACCTCAATGCAGTTTGTCCATTAGAGAACAGTAAACGTAGGGAATGTCTGGGATACCTTGGCACGATCTTCCGTCGGAGTTCAGTAAAAATCCTGGGTTACACGTGCAGGAGTAAGATCCAGGCACATTGGCACAGAGCTGCTGGCAGTACCCGTAGCGGCATTCATCAATGTCTACAAATAAACAGAACATGAGTTATGACGGTGGATCTCCGCAGTGCGTACAGCTGAGAAAACAGAACACAATATTTTGTATGAATCCGGATTCCACTCCCCGCTCCGTACAGACTGAAGTCACACAGCTGCATGCCGGCAGTCTGGCAAAGCTGGACTCCAAACTCTGCGATGTATAACCCAACCAGCCAAGTGATCTAAACCACCTGTGTACCCCCCTCATTGTGTACCCTTCCCAACATGGAGGCATGGACTCCCCAACACCCCTAAAGGTGGTATCTGGCAGCCACCCATTAGCAGCAGACCCTTTAGGCAGTTGTTTAGATAAGCAGGTTGTGAGGTGGGACCTCCATGAATGAGACTTGTTTGTCAAGAATGCCGAGATCTGGTAAACTCAACACCTTGAACTCTGCCATATCCCCGAAACCAGACTGTGTGTGGTGTTAAGGGCCCCATTACATTGCCAATTGAGGTGAGAAATCAAAATATACCATGTGCCATGTAGGGGTGTAAGTGGTCTAGGTACCTGGGAATGGTCAGGGTAACATCCACATGAATGCCAGGAGGCATGCTTTCCACCAAAACATTGTGAAGAGAGCGTACCTATGGCCCACCATCCACCGCTCTGGACAGACTATGCCCAACACAGCGATGAGGTTTCCACTGGTTTTACACCGTAATATCTGAGTTCAAAAAGCATTTGATGGACATATGGTGGATTTATATGCTTTGCGGTCATTTAGTAATCCATCTAGATGAAAGCATCGATGTCCAGAGTATTACAGCTACATACCACAAGTCCAGATTCCCTCACGGCAGCAAAAGACCACCACGTGGTGACAGTAGACCCAACAAAACAAAAACAAAAACTGCACATGGACAGGGCCAGCCCACTAACAAATACACTCCAGCACTCTCACTGGCTGGTTAGCACATAAAGCCCAACCAATTGTTGAAGTGTTTTGGTTGAACACATCAAAGAACCTCCATCTTTATCTCTACACTGTCCAAGCTCAACAATAACAAATATATAGGTGTGCATTGCCCAAAGCGGGCATACACTGGTGGCAGCCCTGCATTAGAGCAATGCACCAGACATTCGTCATTACTCGAGGCAGCTGATGTTCTTCAGACTTGGCATTGGTGCCGTACACACTCTGAATGTAAATCAAAGCAACCGTAGCTAAAACCACTGTGGTTTGCTGCATAGCCCTGTGTTAAGGCATCATGACACGTCCATAGAGAACGCATTAAGTGTGTCCGTAAGCAGTGCCCGCGTTACCCATGTCACCATTCCATTAAACAGCACGTTTACTGTCAACACATCAAAAATTGCACGCTTGTTGCATGGTTTGTCTATGGTTTTGTCCCCACTTCAACTTAAGGCTGCGATTGGTCACGGACTCGTTGCGACCCACAATCAGAATCATGGCGCCCCGCGTTTAGGTATCAAGCAGATGTGATTTTTTAGCCCTGATCATGACCATAGACATGAATGGACATGATCTTTGATTGCGTATGGATGCGATAAGAAATTGCACCCATAGAGCATGCTCTATGGGCGTAATCAAGGGGCGTTTTTTTTTGTCAATCAAGCCTGAACGTGTCAGCAATCGCGATTAAATCTCATCCGAGATGCATAAGTGGGTACATAGCCTTAGACAATGTACCCACTTATGTAGGTTTTGATCGCGTGCGGCTGATCGCCTCCATTTAGTTGAATGGGCTAGTGCCCACTTAAACTAATGGGCCGCGATCGGCCCTGATCCTGGCCATAAAAACTTTTCAAACGTTAATATTTCAGCAGAAATCACCCACCGGCACAACAAACAAATGAATCTATGAATTGGGTCAGAACGAGTGCACATCACTAAATTCTATTAAGGAAGTATCGGGCAGATCTGCGACATACTAGAATTCCACGAATCACCTCGGAGAGCAGACGTTCTATGTGTGTAGCCGTTCCTCAGCTTTACATGAGACCAATGAAAAGACATTTTATCATCCAATAAGTGTGGTTTATGGTCAGGAAAATGGTCATGTGACGTGTACATTGTGTGACATCATTCAGACCTGTCTGCAAATAGTGATGTTTGTATAAGACGCTGGAAAAGCATCTCCTCCGGTACAGCTCATGAAATGAAAATCAAATAATACCAGGGTGGATAAATATCAAAGATTTTTTGGATTTGAATCAGATTTGTATTTAAATAAAATGCTTTTCGAGAAAAAAATATAACCATCCAAAGGTTATTCTGTCATGAAATAAAGATTAGTGTAGGATAAGGGTGTATATCAGTGGTGGGCAACTGAGTTAATAGGGAGGGCCACAAGTGCGGCCCTTGGCATGACTAAAGGGCCGCACATAACATGGATCCAGACCCTCCCCCGTTGAGATAACCTGGTTTCCCTAATCAACATGGACAATTTTACTGATATTGATTTGAAAGCTGGGTCAGCGTGTGACCACTTCGCAGGTGAGTTGCTATGTCCTATATTTTAACATTTTGAGGGCCGCATGTGATGGACCAAGGGGGGGCGACGAATAACACCCAAAGGGCCGCAGGTTGGGCACCTAGGGTGTATATGATTCCTTTTTTTTGGTAAATAAATATATTGTGAATATATATTCGCCATGCAAAAAATAAATACCACATAAAGACCATTCATTTTAAAGGAAATCGCGATGATATATTTTTGCAATGCATGGCCATACACTTGAATTGCGAATAACGTGAGTATGGAATATTAGTAGAATTATTTTGCAAAAAATGGTGAATTCGAGCTATGCTGCTCATCACTGTTGAGGGGTTGTCCCCACTTGCGTGACCGCAGGCAGCCTCCATTCATTGTAATAGCCGTGTCCCCACTCAGGCAGGTGGCTGCGATCCGGAGCTTCACTCACACTTTGCATGCCAAAAAAAAAAAAACTGTGGCGGTGGCCGCAACCACTGTGCACTAGTGCCCAGATGCGAATGGTCGGCCGCCAATGTGGGGGCAAGCCCTTAACGATGAGGGAAAAAAAACTCAACCGGCACGTGTTGAGCATGATTTGCCCATAGAAGTAAATAGGGAGATTTAAGTGTCGTGTTTAGCTTAAGGCTATGTTTTCACGTCGAGACCCCCTCCGCTAAGCGCAGTGCTTGGCGGGGATCCCAACATAGCACATAGATATTGCCTGCTCGGCGAATGCGATGTTCCGACATCCGGCGATGCAGAGGTTAAACGTACTTCACTATGTTCAGCCTTGCATCGGCAGCGCAGCTTGGTGCAATGAAGACACAGCATCCGCCGAGCAGGAGAATAAACCTATGCAACATATCACCGCACTAGAGATGGTTAAAGCTGCCCATACACCTTTAGATCTCTCTGTCAGATATCCTTTAGATCTACCAACAACTATGTAGTGCCGGGACCTCTGCGATTGAACACAGACTTGATGGTTTAGAAAGTCCCTCATATTACATAGTTTTGGTAAAACAAAAGGAGATCTAAAGGAAATCTGACAGAGAAATCTAAAGGTGTATGGGGGCCCTAAGGGTTTTTGGTTCAAATTTGTGAGTGAGTTACACAGCCCCTGAGCATGGTATCATCACCTTAATTGCGCAAGATGTGGTGAAGGGTTTTGGGAACAGAAAGTATTGCTCTTACACAAATAGTTTTTGCCTAAATAAAATTCAAAGTCAAATGGAAATGTGGACCTTGAACTTCATTGTTACAAAAATATGTTCACACAACCTTCCCTCCACCTCCAGCAATTAGTGGGGACACCATGATCAGAGGCGCTGCAATCAACTCGCGGAGTCAGCTACTTGAAGACACCTCTACCACACACTTGTCATGGCTCCATCGGCAGAGCAAGGTCCTGAGCTCCATCTAGTGTGGACGCTGCAATACAGAACCCTGAAGGTACGGTACTGTAACTCTGGACAGGGGGGATCAGAGGGGGCAATCACAATGACACAGAGGGGAGGATCAGAAGGGGTTACAACAATGGTAATCCCCCCTCTGAGTCTCCTGGGCCATTGTGATTCCCCCCTCTGATCCCTCCTGTGTCATTTTAAGTGATCCCCCCCACCACCTGATACCCCAGTGCCGTATTCTTCTTCATGGAAGACTAAGACATCCCCCGAAAATAAGACGTAGGACATCTTTAGAGGCAAAAATTTATATAAGATACGTTCTTATTTTCTGGGAAACCCGGTAGTACAAGCTCAGTGCGAGAAGCTCCCAATCTAATCCTCCCGCCATCATAGGTCTCTACCATAGTAGCAGGACACACAGTTACTAATATATCTTTTGCCAAATATCAAGAAATGAGAAGAACACAAACTCCATGAACCACTGAGCCACCAGGATGGTCAATGGACATGGTCAATCCAACCAACATTTGGGCGCAGCTTTCGGGAAGTGGTGTCACTGCTGAATATCCAGAATCATCTCACATATTGTGTCTTATATGACAATCACTAACCTAAAGCGCACCTAAACCCACCAGACAAACTGTTCCCCCTAGCTAGCCAACCCCACATTATTGGAGCAATATGTAAATAAAAAATCTTTACCTGTGAGGAAAAATCTGTATATTCCCCCCTCGCTCCGCCTTCTGATCTCACTAGGGCCTCACACTGTCTGTTACTGGACATTCTTCTGCAGCTTTTCACAATTTTTTTTCCTGCTTTCACTTTGTATCCATTGACACACATTGTATCTTGCGGCCCCCAGTGGCCGTGGGTGTCTTTGCAGCCTTTACCCATTCAAGACTGGATTCATTCAAGCCAACACTGAATCTAAAATGGCGGCTCCTACAGATGTCAACAGGATAGCTAAATATATATTTTTATGTTTTTGAGCAATTGGGACAGTTGAGAGGTAAGTGAAAATGTAATTACATTTTTTGGGGGTGTTTTTTTATTTTTGACATTAGGTGCGCTTTAAACCGGACCTACCACCTCACTGGGCACTTTACACTATCGGCACTGCTGACACGTAGGGTAATCACTGCTCAAAATAAAAAGAATGTTCCCAACAGCAGGAGAGGCGATTCTCTGGCTCGTCCCTCCCACTGTGTGACGTACCCGCTGCAGCAGCTTGTAAACAATCATGGCAGGGACAGCTGGGAAGAAGTCCGTAGTCTTATGTGAATTGGAATGCAGCTTCACATCTGCAGAATCTAACGCGATGTAATTGATGTAATCTAGTGGCCGTTTTATAGAATTACAGCCCCATAGAATGAAGTATGGGCGGAACTGCTTCTATCTGCCCTTGATAAATATGATTTCCCCGGGAATGAGGAAGGAAAGTATGTTGTTTTTTTGTCTTCTGTAGCAGTTTTCACAGATGTATACTGCGGACAGGTGAGTATTATGTCAATGTAATGCATGTGTTGTTTTTTATTTTGAGTATAGAACCGCTTTGTGTAGTGTTTCTGATTTTCCCCCATTCACCAGCCTCCATTCACCTAGACAGCATTGCTCCAGAGCTTCTCACATGAGGGCCTACAAGAGGCCAAACATGACCCAACATTATCTTCATCTACTTCCTGTACATCATCACCGATTGGTCCATAGAATAGTGTAGTCCACCTCTTTGCCCACCAATGATTACACACAGGAGATATAATCCTCTACATAGTCCTCATGCCCAGCTCCATCCACAAACAAGTTCTACTCAAAGTCACCAGTCCGACTATATAATCTTTATACAACTGGCTTAATGAAAATGTAATATATGAGGTTCTTGCTAAACTCTCCAACCAACATATCTAGTCTTCTTCATAAACTCTCCAACCAACAACATGGATCTAGTCCAGACATGGGCAAACTAAGGCCCGGGGGCCAGATGAGGCCCCCTTAGCTTTATAATCCGGCCCGTTGTCATCTTGATGAAAAGATGCTCTGGCTCCCCTCTCTTGTTCCTGGCAATGTGCATGCATAATGCCAAGAAGAGTCTAAACGTCCACCTTGTCTCTGCTCATTGCAGTGAGTGTGCGGAAGGGAGCCAGCGCGCCTTGTCACCAAGGTCTCCGTAATTTCACTAAAATCTGGCTACGATTTTTGTTCATCTTCCTGGCCATATGATTTCTTATTTGAAAGCATGCAGGAAATGTAAAAAGATTACAATGTCTCTGCTGCACGTCCTCAGCATCACTAAAGAGGATGTATACTCAATATCTAAAAAAAATCGCTCCGCAGATGGGTTTGTGGTGTGTTTAATTACACAGAGATGTTGTACAATCCAGCTTACATGTGTGCAGCAGCCAGTTAGGGAAACATTGGACCCGGCTGTGCGCGTACAATGTGATAATAGGAAACACACGCTGTATGAATATAAAACATTCTTCATGGATATGACAAATTTCCTCCCTCCATTTCTCTCCTTCTGTTTCTTTCTACTCTTTTCTGCTCTACTGCACAGCTGTTGTTAAGGTGTGCTGCTTCTCCATTTCCCAGTCTGAGCTCTGCAGTACAGAGATACCCGAGTACCCCTCACACACATTGGTTGAAATTCAAGCTGTCTGTGTAATAATAAAGAGCTATGATGATTTAGCCCTAGGCTCCACCAAGCCTCCATTGCGTTCCTATAGACACGGATGGCTGCATCAACATCAATGTGACGGAGGCTCGGAACCAGCGGATGCAGGGCTCTGGACACGGCCCTGTCACAGCCCCCTGTCATCAACATTTTAACGGATAGTGGAGCCTAGGGCTAATACTTCACTCTGCAGGTTAATGTAACATTTGATATTGAAACATTTACACGTTATTATTTAACATGCTTAAGGGCTAGCCCCGACATTGGCGGCCGGCCGCGGGGCGGCGTGGTCCTCGCGTTTTATTTCTTAACCATTCATTTCAATGCAGCCACCCCCTGGATCGCGTCCATTGCGTCTATATGAGTTTTTTGACCATGTCCATTCATGTCTTTGGGCGCAGGAGTCTGTGTTTCAGACCGCAGACATGAATGGAGGCGGCTGCCCACTCAAGTGGGGACATGCCCTAGTGCAGACACTCCAGGTACCTCAATATGGAAAAGACATTGCTCCGGTGCTCATATTGCAAACTCAGAGAAGCTCAGTGAGGACTGTGAGATCAGACTGAGATCTAGCATGTTTGAGCTGTTTACTACCCATAGGTTGCCGCTCCACATCACTGGTGGGCATTATATATATATTGGAGGCTCTACATGCTAATGCAGGAGGCCCGAGTATTACACCCCCGGGCATCACTGTCATTTCCTCCTCCTAAGAGACAGAGTGAGGACATCACTGGTAAGTACTACAATCAGAAAGGTCTCAAACAAATCAAAGTTTAGATTCATGAAAATGTCTGTATGTCTGTGTAATATAACAAGGACTCACCCAGGCACTGCCCCTCCAGGAGCCAGTATCCCTCCGTGCAGGAGCAGGTGTATCCTCCCTCCGTGTTTATACACACCTGGGTGGGGTTACAGTGGTGGGAATCACTCGCACACTCATCAATATCTGCAAAGAGAGAGAACGAAGAGTCAAATACAAACACAAAATACAAATATACATTACTGATCCAGTACTACTTCCTCCTCCTCCTCCTATATCTGACATGTCACATAGTGTCACCTTATATACAGATTACTGATCCAGTACTACTTCCTCCTCCTCATATACCTGACATGTCACATAGTGTCACCTTATATACAGATTACTGATCCAGTACTACTTTCTCCTCCTATACCTGACATGTCACATAGTGTCACCTTATATACAGATTACTGATCCAGTACTACTTCCTCCTCATATACCTGACATGTCACATAGTGTCACCTTATATACAGATTACTGATCCAGTACTACTTCCTCCTCTTATACCTGACATGTCACATGTCCTCCTCCATCTGACCACACACACCATCACTTTATATAGAGGTAACCAATCTAGCACTGCTTCCTCCTCCATCTGACACCACACACCATCACCTTATATATAGTTAACTAATCTAGCACTGCTTCCTCCTCCATCTGACACCACACACCATCACCTTATGTAGGGGTAACTAATGTAGCACTGCTTCCTCCTCCATCTGACACCACACACCATCACCTTATATAGAGGTAACTAA
>CM070043.1:29965392-29978948 GCA_036250615.1 Ptychadena robeensis | reverse complement strand
AGCGCCTCCAAGTTGTTAGTACGCATATGAGCTGTGTAACAATAATGCAGGTATGCAGAGATAGGTTTTTGGCGCCTCTTGAGTACCAGAGTACCCCATGTGTGTGTATATATGTATGTATGTATATACATACATACATACATACATACATACATACATACATATGTGTGTATATTTTGGTATCTGTATAGGTTCTGGCATTTTATAATGTCTTTATCTACCTGAACATTTGCTCCAAAGATGAGATGGACAGACTTGGCTGTTGGCTGCACTTTGGCGCATGACTTATTTTTACCTCTCCACTTGTTTTTGATTAAACTTGGCTGTTTCTGCAGACTTTCTCTTCCTGGGTGGAATCGGTGGTGTAACCCCCCTGGACACCTCCTGGATCCAGACATCGACATATATGGACTTTACTGTATATTGATTTTTGTTTTTGTTCAGACAACTTCTCACGCCTTGATGGGAAATCCACCGGGGAATATTTAAGGTCATTTAGTAATTAGACCAACATTCCGTTTCCACTTTGGAAAGTTTTAAGATATAGTATGAAAACAATAGAGCCCTCCTGGCCCCGTCTGCAGGAATGAAAATAATAGTCTCTGGCGTTTCTGGATAAACCCTGTAATACATACACACTGGCATGGTTACTGGTGGCACATACAGAGCCTGCGCGGATTTTGAGAAACATTTTGTACATAAATTTTTTGTGATTTAGGTCATCTTTTATAGTTTTAACGAGTAAGGCTGTGTCCCCACTTTAGCGATCTCCCGCCTGTCAATGATCGCGGGGCGATAATCGGTACAGGCTTTTCTGATGGCGAGCAATCAAGCGTGTTTTCGGCCGCAATTATGATTGCACCCATAGACATGATGTTCATTGGGACACGATTATTAAATGAACGCCATGTCTGTGGACGCGACCTCCTGCGGCCCGTGATCAAAAATGCAGGAGATCATCAAAGTGGGGACAAAGTGTGCTTGATTCATTTTTATTCTGTGATCCTATTGGTCAAATTTCTTAGACTCCCTATCCATGAGACTCTTGCTGGTTTAATGAGGATAAGGACGGGAAGGCACGGCATCATATGGTAACCTGACATGGAAATAAGGTGTATTAAATACACCAAATAAAAAGGTTTTGTTTAGTCCGTGCAGAGAAGTCGGCAAGGTTGACACCATACTGTTGACTTGTTGGATCCAAAAGTTACTGAAAGTCTAAACTCTGTTCTCACAAGGTTTCACTATTGGCTTTTATTTATATAGCACCTACATATTACACAGCGCTGTACAATAATTAGTTGAGATGCAACACAATATAACACACAGGTACAGGTTATACCAGGCTGTTCTCCCATTCTTGGCTGCCTGTAGCAAGAGGTGGGCATAAGACTAGTCACCATGTACAAAAAGTCATATTTTTCTTTCTTGGTCGGTCCCATTGTTCAAGTTTATCTGGAGTCCGTGGCTGGGGTGTTTTCTGTACCTACCCCTTGAGTGGATCATCATGGCTTGGGAAGGGTGGGCAATGTAAGCTTCTTATGTGTTTAAGGCTTCATTTAACCCTGTGACTGATGACATTAGTATTTCTCCTTTTTCAGGTGATCTGAAGCAGGAGATGCTGGAAGATGCTCAGAATAAGTTCATGAATCTACTGAACAGCACTGAGGGGAAGGTGGACAAGTAAGTGACTGCATTGCAAAGACCTGTGATCATCTAGATGATAAGAGACTTTCGCCTTTCCCATTCAGGGCACATTGACTGTATTTGCATTAACCTTCCTGGCGTTATGCGCAAAGCCAGTACGGGCAAATCGCCGGTTCATAGCAAACTTGCAGCGTTTCTGCATCGCTGATGGCCTCTAAAATTCACAATAGCAGGGTCAGAATCATAGAGCATCAATGTAACCTATACTTAGAGCCAGAATTACAAGAACAACATCCCAAGTCAACACAATTTAAACCAGAGGTAAGAGCAAAACCAACCTCCAATAGTGGCACCCTATGACGTACCTGGCACACTCTAAGGGGACTTTACATGGTCAAAACAAGTAAATATAAAGTGCTGTCATTGGTCAACGTAATTGAACAAAATGTATTCGTAAAAAAACTCTGTTAAAGAAAATTCAATACATTCAGTATTAAATACATTTCCTAACACTTAATTATTCTGTGTAGCAATCTCAACACGTTTCACAGTTTCCTACAGCTTCTTCAGGAGGATCACAGGTTTATATTAATCTGGAGAGAAATACATCCATATTAGTTAATTAATCTTTGCTTAAGTTGCGTCATTTGGTGAGTATGTTCTTGTTATTACCTTGGCGTGATGCTTCAGCTTCCAGCCTGTCCGGGGAGGGGGGGGGGGGGGGGGGGGGGGGGGTGAAGCAGAGAGCCCCCCCCTCGTCCTGTAGTGTGCCAGGTACGCCTGTCATAGGGTGCCACTATTGGAGGTTGGTTTTGCTCTTACCTCTGGTTTAAAGAATCATAGAGCAGCTTCTATCTGAAGTCTTAGACATTCTGTGCTGGTTTTTGTTTGGAGGTTTTGGAAATGAAGAATGTATATGTCGCACGTGGCAGTGGTGATTTATCATTAATTAATATTAATATCATTTATTAATAGCACTGACCTATCCCTCTGTATTTGCAGTATATGGTCATTACCAGCAGGTTGCAAGTTCTGACAGGTGGGGAAAGCTGTGCGAGTCCGTGATGTTAAATACAATTACTCTCCAGGGAGCGTCTTTATATTTTGCACACACAACCCTTTTAAACTGTGCGTGGATCTCCCTGTCCTCCAGCCCCTTGTGTCTTGATTGACGTCTTCATTTCCATCCTGTGATCAGAGAGAAGAGAAATGTCAAACATGTCCATAGCCCAGGGCTGCTGGCGATTGCTTCCACATGTGTGTCCTCGGCTTGTTGTAAACGGTCTACGGAGACGAATCTCCCCTGCAAAGGAAAACAATATAGATTTTATTTTTACTCGTAATTGTCTGCTACTCGCTGTGTATATAATGCAGAGTTTAAAGGCTTCTCCTAGAATAACTTGGCCTACTGGGGCTAATAAAGTTAGCTGACCTGCGTTGCTGCGTATTATGACTGTTTTATAGGGTTGGCCAACTTTAGTTTACAGAATACCGCAAAGCTTTCTCATTCAGCCCCCAAATCCAATCCAATCCAATCCAATCCATGCAGCACATGATATGCTTCAAATTTGCATGTAGATATCTCTTCTTTGTAAAAGATACAGTCTAGTGTGGGCAATTTGTAGACCCGCAGTGCTTCTGTGATCAGCATTGGCATGCTATATCCAGTTCTTCCCTAGTCTATAGAGGCTCTATGTGCCCATACCCACTTGATCAATGAACAATCGATCTCCGTGCAAAGTCGCAAAGAATGGATGTGCACCACTGGTTGGGTTCGTCCCAACAGCTACAGGAGCGGGAATCGGGAAAACCCCATATACCCCCGGAAAGCTGCAGCGATTCTCTATATCCCCAGAGCATTTCCAGGGTTCTGGAACCGATAATGGCGGAGTGAGGGGGGGGAGGGGTATGGGCCATAGGCCTCCATGTTAATGAAGGAGCCTCAGTTTCTCAGCCCACATGGATGAGATCCCCTGTGATCGCCTGTATGGGCCGAACACTAAAGATGTTAAAGTTCCGCACACGCTGTTCGATTTTTCATTTGATTCTTGAATGATTGCCATGTGCGTTAGCGCTGATTGTTCGGGAATTAAGCCTGAAAACACTTGCTCGTTCGCCAATCCAACCGGTATAGACCCATGTATAGGCATGGTGGTTCCCTGTTCGATCAACATTTCTTTCAGTGCGATCAATAAAACAAGGGTTTTCGTTCTGGAATTGACCGGAAAATCAAACCATATGGGGGGAGGGGGGGGTGGTTTTAGAGACACGAGTTTTTCCCCTACAAGTGGACAATCACCTTACCTTACTTGATTGACCAGCTTTTTTGGAAGGAGCAGTCTGTGCCCCCACAACTGCCACGAGGTTTCATGAACTCTCTTGTCTTACCCTGTTTCATTGCCAATCCCCCTGAGTTAGTTGGGTGGGAAAGCGGTCATATGATTTGTTAGATGTATTTCCTATATCTCTTGCTTTTTAAACAGATTGTTTACATTGTCTTCATTGGAGGCAGCAGTTCCATAGCTAGCCACCCACCCACCCATCTCCTCCTATCCGCTTCCAGAACCAAAGTAAAATGTTAGGGATACTTCTAAGTATGGAATACCATGTGACTCTCTTCTACTCTATTGGGGACATGTAATTTGGTGTAACTGTTACATGAGGATAATGAAAGATTGAATAGCCCATTTGGAGGTCTCTTGAGTTCACACTGGGAGGCTGCGAGGGAGAAGAGAGTTCAATGACTGTTTTACATTCCTGTTCTAAGTTACATTGTTCTTGATCATCTCTGATGTTTATTGAAGCACACAGCCCTGGAATAAAGAAAAGAAGTCATCTTATCCTGTTTCCGTTTTCCCTATATAGTGTGGTGCTCTTAAATTCTTTTTTTTTCCCCCTGAGGCTGTTAATGCGGAACCTGTTTGTTGGGCACTTCCACACCCCGAAAAACAAGCGGCACGAGGTCTTGCGCTTAATGGGCAGCATCCTGGGTCTGAAGAAGAATGAGATGGAGGAGGTGTGTATGGTGCTTCATGACCTGGATTGGGTCTGTCATTTTTGCACCCTGTGCCACTTCCTCACTTCTGTATACGAGTACCATATATACTAAAGTAGAAACTCAGTTTTAGAGTCAGGGTCCCTCCAGAATAGCCCTGGCAAGTATGTGTGGGCAATGCTGGGCTCTGTGGTGGTTTTCACCTTGAAGGTCTCTGTGAGGGCAATGACCGTGCCTGCTCTTCTCTGTGCTTCAGCATCTCTATGGTCACACTATAGAGGTAAATACAGTACAAAGTTCTGTGTATCCACAATGACATGCAGCTCCTTGGTATAAAAATGTGATACACAGCATGGTTCTGTAGGTGGCACTCCACCTTGCCTAGGTTAAAGCGGACCTACCACATTGTAGGTCACTTTGCACTATCAGCATCAGGCTGCCAAGGGCATCACTGTTCCCAAAAGAAAATAAATAAATTCCTTAAAGGCAGGAATACGGTTTTTACGAGGTAAGCACCTCCCATGGCGGTGAAGTTGCGCCGCGGCGCCGAGGTTCGCTTGTTAAGCTGACACCTCTAAGACTGCCGGGAAACATCAGCTGTTAGTGGGGCCCCAGATCCTCGCTCTGTCCGCTGTGACGTCCCATCAGCAGCGTGTGCTCCCTCCCGCCACACCCCCCCCCTCCCCTCCTCTCGATGTCATCTGTGGAGGTGATTGTGGGGGAATGTAAGGAGACATTGCTGGGACTGGCAGCATAGGAGGCAATAATATATGTTATATAACACCCAGTAACCCAGTCCTGTCTTTCCTCATCTCTCCATATACATGATCTGGATGAATGATAACCTCTCCGAGACATGGAGTTGTCATCTTTAGGTGATGTGGAGGAAGTGTAGTGGAGACATTGCGGGGGACTGGCAGCAGAGAGGTAAATACGATATTTTAATAACCTCAGCCTACCTGTGTGCCCCCAACTCCATGTCACCAACCCCATAGCACCTGCACACTGAACCCCTTCACCACCACTTCAGTCGCATCTCTCCGTGTCTCCTACATTATCCTCCTTCAGCTTTACTCCTATGCAAACTGCAAGACATAGATCTCTGGAAGGACCAGAACTGTCCCACCATACCAAACCTTTGGGAATTGGTAATATGTCTCAGAGGAGAGGCCCCTTAGTAAATGTTCAACAGAATGGGCGGAAGTGGTTTTCGGCACCCATTACTTCAGATGGTGCTTTAGGGGATGAGGAAGTGAAATTGTAAGTACCTATGTTTTTCCCTTCTGTTGCAGTTTTCTGCAGATGTATACTCTGACAGGTGTGTAATATGTCTGTGTAATTTATGTGGGGATTTTTTTTTTGAGTTTACTTTCCGCTTTAAGGTGGCATGACCATGGATTTCCCACCCTATGCTTTCCTAGTTGCTGTTGATAAAATAATGCACCTCGATTATAATAAGGGTCTGCTTATTGCTTGAGTGTTTGTGCCTGTGTGTGTTGGAATGTATATGTATATATATGTGTAGATAGTATATATATATATATATATCTGTATATATATAATACAGTGTTCCTAGTTTTGATACTACCTTAAACGGAATCTTAACCCCCTGGGCGGTTCAGCTGAGGTGCAGATTTCTGTACCAAAAGTGATAGTGTTTTTGCCTTTCCGCCCACCCTCGGCGTCCAACCGATGACGCCGATGGGGTGGCGAAAGGCCTCTGTGTGCCTGCAGCTTTGTAGAAATTCTGCAGGCACACAAGATCCAGCGGTGCGCCTGATTCCTGCACGGGCGCAGTTCGGTTCTTCCAGGTGGGCGAGCTCATTTTGCGATTGATCACTCAAGCGAATCACCCCGAATGCGCAGGTTACATTCGCAAAATTGGCCACAGATGGCGGCTTTAGAGGTACATAAAAAAAAATTGGTGGGGGAAATTTTTTTTTTTTTTTTTAGACGTTTACACTTATTTCTTTTTAATTTTGATTTGGATTGGATAAAACATTTATAAAACATTTATCCAATCCAATCAAAATAAAACCAACTGTGAAAAAAAGAAAAAAAAATCTAAGAAAAAAAAAAAAATTCTGTACTTTAAAGTCTCCCGCCTATGAGTCACGGCACACGAGCACAGATCACGGAATAAGCCGAAGACCGCGAGCTGTATTCCGGATCTTCTGCTCGTGCAGAGAAGGCAGAGATGATCCAATAGCATAAATGCTCGCGCGAGCATTTCTGCTATCGATTCCCATTTGAACTGGATTAGAGAAAGACATTTCGCAATCCGTTAAAAAGTTAAAAAAAATTTTTCTCTAAGACCGGTCCCGCCTTCCCGTGACGTCACACGTCACTCCGGACCCTGAAGAAGCCCCGACGGATGGCGATGGCGTCGGCGCAGGTTATCTCCCACTATTGCCCGAACCCAGTTCGGGGCGTATCAATTATTGCAGTGTGCCGGTGCCCGAAACTGGGGTTCGGGCATATCGCTAGGGAGGTTTAACAAAGACCAGTGGTGGAATGTTTGTTTTTGCAGAGCTTAATACACTCTGTAACATGGTATGGACAAGGAAAAGTTATTAAATATTGCTCTGTAAGCACTGCTTTGTTTTTCTGCTGTTTATAATTTATCATCATAAGTGATTAAAATTTACTTTTTCTATGTATTCGGCTGTTATGGATGTCATTTTGTACTTGGTTTTGCACAATACCCATGGGGGGGGATTGAAATTCACAGGAAGGAATTTCAGAACAACACACTATGGGGTGACTGCTATAACTGGGAGGTTCTCTCAGGATGTGGAGGAATTACGCACACCATACTTGGCCATAATGTCCAATGCCATTGTTGACTCATCACTTGGTTTCTCCTCGCAGCTGCTCCTGGAAGAAACCGCGGTGTTAGCGAGTGGGTGACCGGCGGCTTGGAGGCGATCCACTAACGCAGATCGTCCCCAACACTCCCCAAATACGCACCATGTCTCCATGCTGAACAATGTAAGTGTGGAGAGGGTATTAAATCTTCCTGAATCACTAAAGACTGGTTTTGTTAGTGTTAAAGTATATTCTCTCTTCTAGGAATTTAAGTTTGGTTTTTTCCATCACCTGATAATCAAATTCCTACATTGCTAGAAAAGTGCCTGTAAATTATTGCCTTTCTGCTAGGGATATATATAGGGTGTGTCCGCCACTGGCAAGGCTGTGCTGAACAAGTGAATGATCAGTCGTAGCCACCCCCCGGCTGAATACATTCGGTGGTAGCCGCTCGCTGCGCATTCCAAAAACGCATGTGTCCCCCCCTCGTGCAGGGGGGGGGGGGGGGGGGAACAAGGCCATTGAAAATTATGGACGCTCTTCCTCGCGGATCAGCTTCGCCATTGGGGACCAGCCTTATTATTGTAGCGGGCGTCAGTTTGCCAACTACTCTGTTTTTTATGCTAGTTTCGGGTGCAAGCCTCACAGTGACAATACCATTCGTTTCAATTGACCTTTTTTTTTTATTAAAGATAACCATGGATAAGTTATACACCCTCTGTATAGGGCAGGGAAAGAGATAACTTATTCTTCAGTTCTTGATCTGGCATTGTTTCACCATCTCCAAGCTCTGGACAGGGTGGGCAAACTTTTTGATTCCGGGCCACAATGGGCTCTTAAATTTGACAAGGGGCTGACCAAGAGCTGAGAAGTCCTTATTCATCACCTCCCAACATTTTACCCTCCTCGTTGCATTCTATTGTCACTGCAGGGCGCAAACAGAGGGGGGGGGGACCCAGAGTTCCTTTAGATCAATGTGTCCCAAGGGCGGATTACACGGTAAGCAGGTCGTGATCTGGCCCCCAGACCTTAATTTGCCCATGGGCTGCGTCTGGACGGGTCACCGCCTGAGGATAAAAGGAGCCACTTGCCATATAGGACAAGCTACCAACACAAGAACGACATTAAATCTCTCTTCCCTCAACCATATGTCCTAAAATTGAATCATTGCCTAGCGAGCATTGGGTGTGAATGTGCTGTGGTTTTATGGTGGGTATCCAATTTAGCAGAAACATCCGCACAATTCACTGAAACAACCGTCCATAATTTCTGACCACACCTATCTCCCCCCACTGATTTTTGATAGACTGCATACCTCTGGTTGCTCTAACATCCCAGTGTAAGACCTATTAAGATACCCACTATTGCATACTTTTGTTCCCCACTATTAATTCTTATCCCTATCGGGCATGGTCCTCTACTCCTCCTTGTCCACAAACTGTTCCTGTGTGTACTATATTGGTGTTGTATCTCTCCACTTGTATCTGTATTGTGTAAAACGCCTGCGTAATATTTTGGTCGCTATATAAATACAGATATGATAATATGAAAGGATGAATAGGTGATTGTCCCTAAGGTGCGGAGGTGTTTAAGTTTTAAGTTAATAAGCTTGTGGTTTAAAATACAGATATCTTAATAAGAGTTGTTGCTCTTTAGAAGAGAGCATTTTTAACTTTTTTTATAGTTGTAGATTTACATACGTAATCCTTTTATGGATTTTTTTTTTCTTTAAAGCACTTAAACCAATTTATTTTGGGCATTTTTTTGTTTTGTCTGTACAGTCCGTTTTCAGAAACTGTTTGTTAAGTTCCTGGAGACGGGAATCTCTACCGAAACCCTCCTCCCCCCAGCTGACTATGTCACGCGACATCACGCACTTGCACTTCCAGCGGACTCCGAGCGCCAGCGGATCCACAGCCCTAGCAGGTACTGTAACAATTGTGATTTTTTTTGGGGTGCAGAAAATATATTTAACCTCAGAGCAGAGGCATAGGAGGCAATATGTGATATATTAATAGAAGATAAAAGGGATTTGAGGCAAACCATGACTGTATGGCATAGAACTGGGTTTTCTAGATTGTCCCCTTACATTGTACCCACATTTATTGATCTCTTCTGACCTGATGGAGACCAATCCTATTTAGTATGTTTGTAAATGGCAAGTTATAGTCCCTCATTGGAAGTTTACAACTATACATATCACAATTTAAACTAGAGGTAAGAAGCAAAACCAACCTCCAATAGTGGCACCACCCTATGACAAGGGTGTATCGGGCACAGCTATAAGGGGACTTTAATGGTCAAAGATTAAATACGCTCTATACTTTAAAATACTCTTTTGACCATTGTAACTTGCCCTTATATTGGCGCAGTATGCGCTGTCATAGGGTGCCACTATGAAGGTTGGTTTTGCTCTACCTCTGGTTTAAATTGTGTTATGTTGGTCCTTGTAACTCGGCTCGAAGTATAGTTAGATTGATGTGGAAACATATTACACTGGGGGGGGGGGGGGGATCGTGGTCACCCTATAACCTGGGGAACTGGCCTGTTTGATTTACCTCCTGAGTATTCTATCCTCCCGGGTCTCGGAATGAGTTTTCATGATCATCATTATCTCTCAACCTGAGATACTACGGGAGACTCACCTGGCAATTCCACGGATTGGCATACACGTCATCCTTCCGGTGTCACCCTAATTGGTGTCATCACCGTTGATTCCAAAGGGGGAGGTGTAAGGCAACACCATGAGATCTCCATGTTAAGTGAGGGGTTTCGCTTTTCCCAGCATGAAATTGTGTTCCGGACCTCTTAAACAGCGTAAATTTACACTGTTCATAGGTCCCGACACAATTCACTCTGCTCATGGCACTCTTTTTTTAAAAGTCACAGCACATGCGCAAACTCTCAGGAAGGTTAATGAAAGCTAATGCAAGAATACCGAAAATGACTTCAACATTCAAAGCTTATAGGGATTCCTCCCGATCGAGTATCATCCATCGGTCCATGAGTTGACACAACACGATCAGCATATTAATCAGGCGTTTGGAGTCGGTTCGATAAATTCCTGACTCCGATCTCCTTAGTTTCAGATTCTCCGACTCCAACTCGCCAACTCAAGTCGACTTCCGACTCCTCTGTATCTAATATGCAATGTATTGTATCCTCCATTGGTAATCAATGAACGGAAAATCAATGTGCACCCCATGGGCACACATCAATCTGTTCAATGGGGACCCGTTAATCCCCCAGCTTGCCAGTTTGGATTTACCAAACGCCACAGCTGGGGAGAAGCAGCTGTCTCATACCGGCTGCCTCACTCACCAGCTTCCAAGGGTGAGAGTGCTGGCTCCGCCCCCTTCACACGACAGCCGACAGCTGTGGATGAGACAGACGCTTCACTGTGTTTCACTACTTTCTATGAGAGTCATGTCTCCCCACTCAAAGTAGGGAAATTGAACGGGGTCTTTTCCACATGTTGGAACCCCATTCAATCAATTCCTCCTTCGAGCCGTCTCTATTGATCCCGCCCGAAGGAAGGCACACACGGGTAGGTTTGTAAACGATTAGAGTAAGTTACTTTCATTGTACTCAAGTCTTGTTACAGATCTACCCGTGGGTGCACGCTTTAGTGTTCTGTCTGTCTGCTGAATATAAGGCACTGGAATGCTTCAAGAATGAGCAGTTAGGGCGAAGGGGCCACTTCAAAACCTTATGGTCATGATTTCCTTGAATCCCAGTCATGTGTAAAGTTAAGCTAACAAACTACTTATGTGTCGCTCAGATGAATGACTCGGTTCCAAATGCTTTTCGTTCAGCCTTGAACTATTGGCGATCCATGCCCTTCCCTTATACAAAGCGTCTCTGTCCGTCACAACCATTTACTTCATATCAGCGAGAGTTAAGGCCTCCATACACGCACCGAGCGGACGCCGATTTGCCTCTTGCCCGACCGATGTGCATGTTTGTATGCCATCGGGAAACCCACTGGTGTCTCTGGCGGCCCCACAGTTTGGGCTTGGCCAGAGAATCGGACATGTCCATAATCTCTGCCGATGCTGTTATCTCAGTGAAGCAGCTCTTGCTGTCATCCCTCATGGAGAGCAAGTGATTACCTCATCACTCTGCACCTAGAGCTCATCTGACTGGTTCTGTCGGCCCCGTGGGCACCTCCTCTACACATACCGGTTTTCCCATAACCCACGTGTGTGGGGGCCTTTAGGCTAATGGTCACAGGTGGGGCGCTGTAATGTTATGCGCTGCATGCATTTATGCTTATATGCAGAGAAGTCTTATGTCATTATGATTGTTTGTTAATTGCGACAATTTGAGTAATTTTTTTTTAATTTAAAAAACAATTATCCCATTTAAAAGTAGTAGGATCCTGATTCGGTAATTTTTGCAAAAGTGGTCCTCCGACTTTCCGACTCCACAGCCCTGAATATTTTATCATCAGATGAGACACAATAGGGTATCTGCGGGCGGCATTCAATGATTTATATAGATCATGTCCTGACGCCCCCTGTCTTATGATGAAGAACAAGGGCCCCCAATATTGCTTCCAGAGTTTTAGAAGCCGCAAGAGATCTTCAGTCCCCGACATAACAGGGAAAACTATATCTGCAGAGTGTTGTCGTCTTTATTTCAATAGTAAAAGTTAGTCCTCATACTTCTTGCATAAGAGAGAATTCACTTATCCAATGGTTTGTAGTAAGGTGGTGGCCCCGTTGCTTTCACTAAGACTGAATTTACAACTCTGGGATCAATGACTAAGTTGACCACTACCCTGAGCTGCGATGGAACTCTCAGTGCCAACCCAAGTAAAGTCTGGAATTACAATGTTGATATTGGTGTCCCCACTTTTGTGATAAGATCCGGTGCGCTTGGCACCCTATATCTTCGTTATTCTGCTGATGAAGTATTCAGACTCACCCATCCCAAGCCTTTCCACTCCCCAATGATTATAAGAAAGAGGGCGCATTATGGCAAAGCAGTGGAACAATGACTGGCTGCCATCTTATTTTGTCTATACAGGGTACTTCTGTGTATGGCCCCAGGGCCCAGATACATCGCTCAGGGTACTTGATCTGGTTCCCCTGCACCTTACACTCACACCCCACATCACAGTCTTGATAGGCACTGCCAGGGACTAGGTTCTAAAAAGCCTATGTGAGGGGAGGAGGAGGGAACTGGTGCATGGTAGCGAGTAGAGTGGATGAAGAGGTGCTGCACCTTCAAGCAATCTTCTATGGCTTGGCCCACCTCCCTCTGCTCCACCCAGCCAGGCGTGAGGCAGCCGCTCTTCTGGTGCTGCTCTACTGTGGAATATGACGAAGTGTCTATACGGGATAAAGAAGTGTGGTGTTTTTTGTATGAATGTGTGTGTTTTGTATGTGAAGAAGGTGTCCGTGTTTTGGATTGGGTGGTGGTATGTTTATGATTTTATTTGTATATTGGGTGTATGTGTTTGTATGTATCTGTATGTTGTGTGTATGTGGACACGTTACTGGCCTCAGATTCCCTCTGCCCATCTACCTCTTCTGCTCATCCCTGGAGACGTCCTGGGTTGTCTGCTGTTTAATTTGAACCGGAATCCTGCATATCGTCAGCCTCTTTCATTACATAGAAAAACATTCAAAAGTCTCATCAGACATTTGGTTTATTTTTTATTGTCTAGGTTCAGGATCAAGGTCGTGAGAACATTTCGAACCCCGTCTTGGCCTCGTTCCGCAGCCGTCCCCTCATCTCCCCCGTCATCTCTGGGAGCGGCTCCTCTGGGCACCTTCTCATGAAGCCCATAGTCGGACGAGCGCTGCCCACCGTCACCCTATGCCCATTTCCTCATATCCAGCGCCGGAGTGGTCTTAAAGATCTCTTGAAGCAAATAACTGGTGTAGACCCACTGAGGCATTTTAGCACTGATTCAATCGAAGACACACCTATTGTACATACCATCCAATAGCCTTTTGTATTCCTAGCTTGTGATTTAAAAGGAATGTTTTGTTTTTTGCTCTCCACCTGAAATCTGATACTTAACTTTATCAAGATGGAATGCAAAAACATAGTGAAACTTTCATGATTGGACGGTTTGAGATTCTTGTGTGGGAAC
>CM070043.1:29950163-29963611 GCA_036250615.1 Ptychadena robeensis | reverse complement strand
GTCGGAACAACCTGCCAAGCTTTGCGCTTAGTGTAGGGGGTCCTAATGGATGAGGCATAGCCTAAAGCTAGGAATACACATATAGATTTTTGCACAATCAATGAAAGACATCTATCAGGATGTTCGATATTGTGATCAAATATCGATTGTGCCTATATCGAATGCATACACTGTATTTTCGTTCAACCAAATGAAATTTCGGTCAAATCTAATTTCGTTCGATTTTGGAACAAGATATAGCTTCATTCAAATGTATTAGATCCAACAAAAATTATCGAATGAAACTATGGTACGTTTACATTAGTTTGTTACAAGATAGATGAAAATTTACCAATGTCCGATCAGTTTTCGATACGAAAAACCGAAAACATCCACCCATGTATTCCCAACTTAAGGCTTCATCAGGCAGATTTATCCCTACTTTTAGCATACAGCATTTGGGTGAACAATGCTGGGCAATATTTTCAATGATTCGCCATATGCCATAGATAGGGGAATATTAACCGCCCTAGCGGTCGGGACGGCACCATCTCGTCCAGTGCGATAGTGGGAGTAGTGGATAGTGGGTGCCGTCCAGTGAACATCGGGGCTCCGGCAGCATATACTTACAGTTTTGCACTGTCCCGGTGTCCCCGATGAGACATGCTGCCAGCTTGATCCTCCGTCTCTTCTTTCCCCCCCCCCCCCTCCGAGTGACGTCGAGTGATGACGTCACATCGAGGAGGCGGCAGGAAATTTGAAAGTACATTGCATGAAATCAGTTTTCTATTTACAAAATAAAAAGTCTCTGGCGCCCCAGATTTTGCCATTAGCAGTAACCCTCCCTTCCCTGGTGTGATTTTATCACATCCATCACACCAGGTTAGAGAGGGTTAACTGCAAATGGGCACATTTGGGGCACCAGAGACTTTATCATGGCGAGATCAAGTACATAGCAGCATAGCTTTGTGCCCTGATTTTTGTGTTTTCTCATTCATTTTATTAAAAAAAAAATATTTTTACATAATTGTTTGTTTCAAACATTATTATAGTCAGGATGTCTATTAGACCCTTGTACGGACAGATTTTGGGAAGTTACAGGCCTACAACATAAAGAAACATTTATATTTGAAGTCTACACTTTTGGTACAGAAATCTGGACCTCAGTAGTGCGCTAGGGAGGTTAAGGACTTCTGAGTTCAGGTGAGATGTGGCAAGAGGTGGCAGGGCTACAAGTCCCAGTATGCCTAGAGGGCAGTTTTTATCAGTGTTATGACAGTAAATGGTTAATGCTTTACAAAATTAATGCCAAGTATGTGAAGGAATATGTCTGCTCCACTGTATAGTTCATTTGCATTTAAGTTAAAGTTTCAAAAAAAGTCAGCCCCCCCCCCTCACACACACAATTTAACCTCACAAACCCTGGCCCCCTTTGCATAAGGTCTGAACCCCCCTGGGTTATATACCCAGAATGAGAAATAGACTATATTCAATTTGCCCCAGGTAGGTTTTTTTTTTCAGCCGCCGCTTTGTATGGTGACCCCGCGGTTTCAATGCAAAGCAAGGGACATTTACCATAATTAACAGTCATGTCCGCTATCCCTGGGATGGCGGCATATGATTTGCGCACGGCGCTCTAAGCGGCCATCAATCTGGCCCATATCAACATGTATACCCTGCTTTAGTCAGAAATACTTGAATTTAAAAGGAAAGCATAAGAAAACTTGGAAGGATTCATCAACAATGGAAATGCCATGCCAGGAAAGAACCGTCTCCTTAAAAACCAAGGGGTTCTCTTGATTGGTATATAAAACAGGCGCTTCTCACAACCGATAAAAAAAAAGGCTTAAAATGTACATTTGAAAGAAATTAAAGGGTTAAAAAAAGTGGAGGTCTCATTCGATCTCTTCCAGTCAGTTTCCGCACCTTGAAATGATATTTGCAGCGTGAGGCGAGCGGGAGGAAGACGCGCTCCCAGCACAAACATATTACATAAAAAGGAGCTTGCCTTTAAAACCGTTTTTTACGACCCAATTTCATGACAGGATGTCGAGTTTCACCCCTCGGCGAGCGGAGACAAGTGCGTATCCGTTTACCGCGCAAAACGCCACCAAAATCTTATTAAGGCCGAAGAAAGAAAAGAAAACTTTTTATTTCATTTAGTCTCCTACGAAAGACAACTTTTGCAGCTGCTGGAAAATAAAATGGTGATAGAAAGAGGCGGTCTATATGCCAAAGAGATGACTGGGAAGCGAGAGGTTAACCAAGTGAGATTTAAAGGGTCAGTCTACCCAGAAATTAGATTTTGGCATTTGGAAGGTAGGTGCACCCATAATCCACTGGCTGGGCAGAAAAAAAGGCCTGGAACTATATGGAGAATATCTCTGTACTGATTTAGGAGCGGGTGAATGCCACACTTAGGTGGAGAGAAGTCTCTGTTACATAATATAGTCACTGCACTTAAATACATAGGGAATCGCAAGTGCAGTGAATATATTAAGTGACAGATCTTGAGTGGGTGTACGTATAGGTCAGATGCCATTGCCAGCTTGTAAAATGTGACTCTTCTAAGGGGGTCTATAAGTTCATCTAGTGTACACTAACATATTGTATAGCTCCAGCCCTGCACACTCTGCTGGAACAAAGCCTTGCCTCCTGAGATAGTACGGAGTCTTCAAGAATGGCTCAGCGGGGGTTTTTTTGACAAAACAATTGGCATAATAAGAGAGTTTGTTAAGCTCTATACAGGGAGAAGGGAGTTGATCAATTGTTTAGATTTATATTAAAAGGAGATGAGATTACTTACGATTCTGGCTGCTGGTATAAGGGATACCAACACCAGTGCCAGCAAAACCTCCTGAGATGCTGGCCTTTTGGCTTGATAGGAGGAACTTACGATGAAGACTGCATGGTCTAAGCCCTTTATCTTCGAAAACATGGTCTTATGGTCTGGTTTGTCTTAACTTCCCCTATACACGTACAAATATGTGCTAGATCGATTGGCACCATGCACGGTTCACGGCCATCTGTCTAGCACTTACCTAATGCTGCCACCCCCGTCTTTGAGGGGATCGGTTGAAGACAGGTCTATCAAAAAGGTAACGTGTTTACATGTCTGTAAATCCTGATCGAATGTCAAAGCATTGACCAGGAATCGCGCATTAAAGTGGTTCTCCCTGATTCCCGTCCAATTAGCGGGACCCTGCTGCTGCACTCGAACGGGTCATTGATTGAACGCCCATTGCGCCATGTATGGGCACCAATATAGAGCATTTTTATTTGCATTACCTTAAAAACATCAGATAAGAGACCTAATGCCCTACCTACATACAGTGTATGACCAAATAAATGTGAACATATCCTAAAATGATGGACTGAGTGTGCTTCCTTTAGGACACTACACTACGGACAGTAACAGTTTGGAGAGGTTTCTTTTGTATTCCAGTATGACTGCGCCCCTGTGTACAAAGCCAAACCACATAAAGACATGGTTGGATCAGTCCACTGGGGAGGAATTGAAGTGGCCCCACCTCAACCCTACTGAACACCTGTCAACACAGCTTCCGCCCAGTTATAACTGACATTCCTTATTGGGCAAACATTTTCAAGGAACCCCATTAAATCTTGAACGAGGGGGTGCTGAGAAGTCCCTGGATTTTACCCCTTCATGTTAGAATATAAAAATAATGGTGTCCAATTATGATAAAACGCTGAGCAACTTGACCAAAGGAATCATTTTTCCAGTTAACATGTCTACATTTTGGCTGCTAAATTGAATACCCTGGCCCAGGGGTGGGCAAACTAAGGCCCGGGGCCGCGGCCAGCCTGTTTAGCTTCTTTTCTGACCCTTTGTCACCTTGTTAAAAGGATGCTCCGCTTGCTCTCTGCATGTCTCTAGAAATAATCTCTGCTCATTGCAATCAATTAGCTTTTTTTTTCTTTAAGTTCAGGAAATCAAAACAGATAACATCCCTGTCACACACCGCCTATTACACCTCACCACCATCATAAGTGATGCCGGCGTTGCATGGACACCACACCTATGGCGAGCCAGCCATTACAAGCTCTTGGTCTGGCCCCTTTATCAAATTTAAGAAGCCAATGTGGCTCATGAGTGAGAAAGTTTGCACACCCCTACCCTGTCCCCACCATACTCACCTGTCCTGGCCCCTTTGGACTTGTTCCTGAATTTGAAGAAACACATGAAAGGGCAACGTTTAGAAGAAATTTAGGACACCAAAAGTGCTGCCGAGAGTTGGTTTGCTGTCCAACCAAAAGGTCTAGAAATGCTGCAACTTCACTGTACCAAGTGGATCAGTCTCAGGGAGAAATGTAATGAATAATTGTGAATAATTTCATAACTGTGGCTTTCTTTCTGGTCAAAGCCAGGAACTTCTCAGCACCCCCTTGTAGAAAGGCTTCCTTGCCATAGACACAAATGGGGACCAACACCATATTATAAACCATCACTTTAGAAGGGGATGCTCAACAACAACATATATATTGTACATATATATAAGTGTGTGGCAAGTAACCACAAGAACAAGGAAAGAGAGGAAAGAAAAGAAAATCCCACATCCCACATCAAAGATTAAGACTGAAACATTAAATCCCCGCAATTGGTCCTGAAGGAGTTAATCCTTAAAAGCTCTGAGTGTATGCCACACCGTCTCCGGCAGACGCAGTGCTCGGGCACATTATGGAGCATTAATTCATTAATCTGCTTGCAGAATAAACATTTAAGTTATGGAATTTCCTGTCTAGCCAACCTAATGTGCTTGGAGTTCCCGAAGGTTTTTGTTAGAACATCAACACCAGCCCGGCCTAATCTCGCAGAGAAAACAATTCACACATTATTGATCTACAACACGCCATCTAATCTTAACAAATTTTTCAAAAATGGCAGGAAAGGGGCGAGGGGGGGGGGGATCTGAAATCCGATAGTATGTGGATCGTGGCCGGCGGCCAGAGCTGGTACAATGGATTGAGGAACACCCAAACAATGAGCGGCGGAGCGAGCCAGCGAAGTCTGAACGTGGCTGGCTCGGGCGCTTGCGGCGTACGCTGCGGTTTGGAATATTAAGGAGATGATACGTTTGCCATCTGGGTTTCCAACCACAAATGTGTAATTCCCATTTCACGATGACAGGGCTGTTGAAATGTTTTTGTTCCCCCTTCACGTTTGGAGAAACGAATAACAGACCTGCAGAGCATTGTGTAAACACCGCTCCATACAATAGGAGCAAAGGGAAAGTGTTGCTCATTTTTCTAATAAAGGATTATTACACACAACGAGCTGAGGGATTCCTACATGCAAAGCATGACATTCTTGGTAAAGGGATAGGAAGGAACTTAAAATTCCCCAATATGGTGATTCGTAGTAGAATCCTGAGAAGGTGAAATTAACCTCCTTGGCGTTATGCCCGAAGCCAGTATGGGCGCAGTTTGATTGTGACAAACTGTGCCCGTGCCCGGATCGGGCACAACCGCTACAGATTTTTACAGATTTTCTCCCCACACAACGCTAGCATCTATTTGACACCGGCGGTGGGTAGAGGGCTGGGGGGAGAGCCGGCAAACGGGGAAACGGCTTTTCGTGCCATTGAAAATGGTGCGAAAAGCCCGTAATGCCCAGTGGGTAAAGGGGTTTATGTGTTATATGGTCTGAAATATTTTTCTTAGGGAAATATCAAGTTCTTTCCATCTACCTAAAAAAAAAACTAAGTTTACAAAGTGATATGGTCAGCAAGTGAATGCTCATCCAGGGCACACATTACTACTGATAAGGCCATGTCAAGACAGTAACCTCCCAAAGTTTCAGGGTGCCACAGCAAGCACTATACTTTATTGTAACAAGCTTATGATTATGTAATTGAGTGCAGCCACTTGTGTACAATGCCTCTGGCTGACAGAATAGCCGGACGACCCAACCGACCGGCAGAGGAGACTGACACTCCAACCGACTATATATAGATATGGCTTTACATATGGCCCCGGTTTGTGCCAATCGATTGGCCGCAAAATCACCCAAAGATTATGCCTTCCAACATGGAGCGACCAATCCACGTGCCAGGGAATGGACATGTCTGTTTTTTACTTCCGGTACACAAGGGGTGCCTGTCGATCCTCTGGGCGATCGGCTGCAGCATGATGAGGTCAGTTGGTCCCTCAAGAATCAAGGGAGGATCGCAGTATGTATGGGGGGCTTTATTCTTAACAACAAAGCAGCAGAAGAGCATTCACTAATTACGATGCCTATCTGCAACATTAACAAACCTTAAACCCACATATCACTTGTGTAAAGGTGGTTGTAGCGGATCGCATTGAGCTATCAACCCTAATGCTTAATAGCAGCTGTCCATAACTATTATTATTGCAATATTAGGTCACTTCAGTCCATACAGGGGTCTGGACAGTGGGTCTGTATAAACACAAAGACTAACATTACGATTTTACCTGTTGATTAGACAATGTCATGTTAATTGCCTTAAAGTGATGGAAAGGACAAAAGCAAAATCAGTCCCCTGTGGAGCGTCTGGTTCAGTAGGTACAGTGTCTGTTTCCCTGGACTGGTGATTGAGTTATGTCTCAGGGTGAGGGGAGGTGGTGGGCTGGTGATTGAGTTATGTGATTGAACAATGGATCGTCTTTCTGGAGGTGTCTCCCTTGCATGGGAGAATGGGATGAAAAGCCGGGTATGTGGCATTAAACGTGAGTTCTGCTCCTGAAACTGAGTGTCGTCCAGTTATTGGGAAGAGTGATGGATGTTTCTGGATGGATTTGTGTACTACGTATGCTGTGCTTCCTGTGCTACTTACCTGGTTCTGCAATACCCCTCGGTATTCGGACGGAGAAATGCCTATGTCACACCAGCGCTCCGCTACAGTGGTGATGACATAACCACTGTTCTTTTTACAGCTTGTGCAGAGAGCAGAGCTATGGTGGTGAAGTGGGGGTGGTATTGGGAAAACAGTGGATCCATTCGAAACAGGGACTACAGTCTGCTTGGAGGAAACTACAAGAAAGTGTGACTACATGACAGGTCACCTTAGACAAGGAGAATGTAGGAGTGACTCTACTATTCATTACAAGAAGCTCCTGCACAAGAAAGTGTCTCAACATGATTTAAGTACATACACTACTCTGGTATTGAGTAAATATTTGACTTTCCGACTCTCTTGGACAAATATCAAATTTGTGTTACGCAAGTGGTGTGACAATACAGTTGCTGCTGACCTCTAAAGGCAAACAGCTAAATACACAGATATTAATATTTGAGAGCTCAATGTATTCATGACTAAAGCTGGGCATAGACGTCTCGATTTTTACAGCCATTTCACCGCAGAACGCCCACTGTCTGCACTAAATCGGCCTGAGAATCTACCAAAAGAATAAACGGACATGTCCATAAATTTTAGATTGATTTCATACTTTGGATGGGGGACCAGCTGGTCCCAATCTAAATTAACTGATGACACACAAAGGGTGCCCGGTCGATTCTCTGATGATGTCATCACACACATTCGATCTGCAGGAGAATGAAAAACTAGACGTCTATGCCCAACTTTATTCAGTACCGAGGTTTAATTCTGTTACAATAGACAGCTCAATCTGAAAGAAATCCTGACGTATCCTCCATCCACCTATGGAAGCAGCAACTTAGGAGATAATAGTTGTTCCCCTACCCATTTCTCCTTATGGTCTTGTGCACATGATCATTATTCATCGCTGATGCTTTCCCCTCTCTCAAACTGAACAATGTGGTACAAGAAGTTGCAAATAAGAGTTAAAATCATGTACTGTATTTTTAGGACTATAAGACGCACTGGACCACAAGACGCACCCTGTTTTTAGAGCAGAAAAAAAAAAGGTGAAATGTTCTAGGTTGGAAAAAAAGTTTCCTGCAGTACCCAATTTCAGCCACAACAATGGGGTCACTAGAGAGCACACTTCAGGCAGAAGGGATGGGGGGAGCGGGGGACACTTTTCTCTCCCTTCTTGTCAGCTGCACAGAGATCATAGCTGCTAGCTGGCAGCTTCCATGTGTGTCTCTCTGCTGTACTGCTTCTATCAGCAGCGCTCTGCTGGGAGAAGCAGTACAGTGCAGATGAAGGATGTGGCTGCATCACATCTGACAGCTCGGGAGAGCTTGCAGGAAGCCAAGGGCGCGGGTCATGCATTCGGACCATAAGACACAGGGACCATTTCCCCCTGATTTTGAGGGTGAAAAAGTGTGTCTTATGGTCCGAAAAATACAGTCCTTGTAATGCTTGCACTAAAAATTAAAAGGCCTTGAGTTCATCTGGACACAAACTGTTCAGAAAAAAAACTGGATGTTGTACAAAGAAACCACTTTTATCCATAAGGAAATATAGGGACCTAAAAGGTAAGACGCAAGCAATTACCCTGCTTCTGGACTAACTAGTACACCAATGACCAGGCTGGAATAGGACTATGATCTGGTATAATAAGAATTGCCTTAATCAAATATTCTGATCAGTTCCTGAAGACCCCATCATAGATCAGACAACGGCAACCTCTTAGGCTCACCTTGTCTCTTGAGCTCCTCTAGCTGCTCCTCTTTTAGGTCCAGCTGTTCAGTAAGACGGGATGCCGACTCTAGTGCCGCGTTGGCTTCGTCTAGTTGTTCCTAGAAAAGAAAAACAAATAATTTTTCTCTCAAGTGGAATAAACATTCAGATATGAAATTCAAGTTAAACTACATATCGAGCACAAATATCCAAAAGGAAATTCTAGTTTCGAGGGCTTTTCCTCCCTGTATACGTGTACCACATTGAGCCATCCAAAGCATAAGGCTTAGATAGGCTCAGAAGTTTTATGAGAAGTACCGTATTTTTCAGACCATAAGACGCACTTTTTTACCCACAAAATCAGGGGGAAATAGTGCCTGCGTCTTATGGTGCGAATGAGCTACCGCCCAGCTGTCAGATGAGATGCGACCACAGCCAGATCCCTCATCTGTATTGTACTTTGTCTACCACCAGACCGCTGCTGATAAAGCAGTACATCAGAGAGACATACATGGAAGCGGCCAGCCAGCAGCTTCCAAGTATGTCTACCTGCCAGCTCAGATCACTGTGCAGCTCACCTGGCAAGTGAGAGAAGAGTGAAGAATCCCCCACTCCCCCTCCACTTCTGCCTGAAGTGTGCTCTCTAGTGACACCATTGTTTGCGGCAAAAAATTGGGTACTACAGAAATTTTTTCCACCTGATTAAATTTTTTTTTCTGCTCTAAAAACAGGATGCATCTTATGGTACAGTGTTTCTTATAGTTCAAAATATACGGCATTACGCTAGGACTATGCTACGTTTTATTCTCCGCAGGAGTCCCAGCATTGCAAAATTAAATGACAGTCTACTGGCACATCATGACCCATGTCTGTCGGCATCACACAGAGGCGCCAGAGTAATACAAGTGCTCCTATTGATAAACAATGGGTGTGTTGCCCAGATGGCAAACTGCAAGGGGGCGTAATGGACATGGCACAATGACTTATCTTCAATGCCAGCCCGCTGTGTAGCATAGACTTAGCTTTATGAAAACACTCACAATAAACTGTTCTGAAATACTCTGAATAGAGCAGCTGAGTTAGCTTTTGCACAGGACAAGACAGTAGACCAACTATACATTATCTTTTATTAATAACTACTGTATTTTTCGTACAATAAGATGCACTGGACCACAAGACGCACCCGGTTTTTAGAGCAGGAAAACTGGAAAAAAAATATTTGATATATGTGTTCAAATCAATTGGGTTAATGCAATGGATTAAATATAAAAATCAGCCAGTAGACGTTATTAGCAGCAGTACACTTACAGCACATCAAGTCATGCTCCTCACTGATCGGAAGGAGGGGGGCCGCGGGGGTAACGGCTGCAGATTTCCTTTCCCTCTCTGGCTGTGCCTGTGTCCGTGGAAGCTGCATAGTGATTGCAGCTTCCACAGAGACGAAGAGAAGGAGATAGAGGGCAGTTCATCTATCTCTCTTTTCATTGTTTATATCAGCAGGGCTCTGCTGGCATAAGCAATAATACAGTTCAGATGGGAGATCCAGCCATGGCCACATCTCTCATCTGACAGCTCCCTGGCCAATCTCCTTGCCACGAGATCTGGCGGGAAGTCAAGGCGTGACCACCTGCGGCCAACATGCCTTGTTCTGCAAGGTGCCTCATTTTGGAGGTGGCCATCTTGGTAGAGACACAACTTTTCTTCTTAAAGTCAGAGCCTCCAGCAAAGAGGACCATAAACAGCACTGAGCCTTTAAGCGAGGGCATTGGCTTAGATTGGTCCCATTTTAAACCACAGATATTAAAACTGCACAGGATTTTTATCTTGTTTACTAGCTTGTATCTTGTTTACTTCGCAGTCACTCCTAAGTGTACCTGGCCATTGCCAGACTAGGAGATCCCCCGGAGAGGATTCCCCTGTGCCGCTGGTCACGAATGAGCCGTATTTTTTCATAGACACCTGAGGTTGGTTAATTGACTATACATAGATACAACGAGGAAACTTGCGGTCTTGAACCTGTTGAATCGTAGCCTTTGCTACTCTCTACTACCCATATGGAATCTTTAGTCACATCCCTTTATAATCTATCAGCGATTCGGTGACTTCTCCCATGCAGGGACGGCACACCGTACCTCCCTATATCCAACAGTGACTAGATTTGACTCCTCTCTTTTGAGTGCATCTTTTTAGATCTTATTGAGTGGATCAATATACAGTATGTGGGGCTGCACAACCTGAGGAAGCCTATTACCAACGGCGAAACATGTAGCTGTCCTTTGCACACCACTTTTGTGTTGTTCAATTGAATAGACTGTGTATAGATCCTCTCAATACATTGTTTTTAATGGTGCAGTCAGAAATATATACTGTATGTCCTTTTTGTATACTGCCTATACAACTTGTGGTGTGTACGCAGCCTTGGCTGTGATGATTATATTTTTTCTTTAATAAATTGCTAATTCTTTTTAACCCTTGTGAATTTACTAAATGGGGGTCGATGTTCCAATAAAAGTCCCACCTGGGTACCTTTCCTTATTTGCTTGTTTACTAGCTAGTAAGTGTTCAACATGAGTCTTCTTTTGCTCTGTATGTTTGCCCGCCTACGTGCACCTTTTCTTTCCTTTTTTCGCCTTAACCTGTTATTTTGACAAGCAAAATTGACTTTGAAAATGACAAGTGAGAAGTGGACTTTCCACACAATCCTCGTACCTGCAGAAAGAGAGTTTTGTCTTCCAGCTTTTCAACCTTTGTTCGCAGCTCTGCATTTTGTTTCCGGTGTTTGTCCAGTTCTGCAGAGTACATGGCCTTCTCCTCTGTAAAAGGAAAATAGAACAAAATATTCACAAAACCAATCCACATATCCACATCTAACCTGGTCAGAAACCTAAACCAAAATCACAATTACAGAACTATATAACAATAACAAAAAAAGGTAAAAGTTTTAACCTAATAAATGCAAACCTACGGCACTCAGCCGGTGCTAGTGGACATGTTGCCTCAGCAATACATAGCAAACATGGTAAGCAAAACTCTGGTAAGTGAAGTCATTTAAGGCCTGTAGGTGCTACCACCACATGACACTTCTAAGTGTCCCCCCAATGTCTTCTGTAGTTCTTCCAGACATCCAAGTGTGATACAGGGATTTAGGGGTCAGCAGAAACAATGGCAAATGCCTGCACAACAATCACGCCCTTAACACAAACCTAAAGATCGACTAAAAGAACCCCTTAGAGACCCTTAGGCTATGTTCCCAATTAGACGATTAATCGCCTGGTGCTCGCGATTTTCAATCACCTGCGGAATCGCCGGCAGGCGATTTTCACCCGCGATTTTAAAATAAATCGACCCATTTATAAAATTTAAAATATCGCCTTCATAGAGAATGAATGGACACATTTTTTCGATTCTGTCCATACGTGATCAAAATTCTCCTTCATTCATGTCTATGGCCGCGATCAGGGAAGAAAAATTGTGGCCGTCCGCGTTCAGAACACAGGGAGCCACAATTTGATTGCAGATCCAATCAGGACCGTGCGCGATCTTATAAATGGGGACAAGCCCAATCAATATAGTGTGCACGACTGACGGCGTTTGAAACAAACCCTGTTCGTTCAGCGTTTGGGTTCTTCCCAACCCAATATATACCCGGAAAGCTGAAACGATTCTCTAAATCGCTGCATTTCTGGGTTTGCCGTAGACCTTTATGTTAATGGAGAGGCGTCCGTCTCCCAGCCCATCTCATTGATGACGCAAGCGATGTGTACAGGGGAGGGCAGGAATTTTAAGCAGTGTACACTGGTACAGGCAGGTTAATAAAGCATCAGGGAATATAGAACTCACAATTTTGAAAAATACTTTTTGAAAGAGTGTTAATTCTCTGAGTAGAAAGCAGACAATAATAACCTCCCTAGCGGTCATTATGAACCCAGTTCTTATGGAGTTTGTTTGATAACACAAACTCCGGACGAGCAAGGATCACATGACCGCCCCACGTGCCCAGAAAGCTGTGACGATTCTCTATATCGTCGGCTTATATACGAGTATATACGGTTTTAGCTCCGCGTCCTCACCTTGCTGGAACTGCTCTAGCACCATCTGCAGGTTGGTCAGGGATAGCGCATACTGTTTCACTTGTTCCTGGGACATGTTCAGTTGCAGTAACGCCTCGTCTCTCTGCCTGGACACGAGATTTAGCTGCTCCTGCAGAGACTCCACCTGCATTGTAGCCTGGTGACTAAAACAGAAGCAACATGTTAGAGATCACCGATCCCCGAATCCATCAGCCAAACACCGTCTGTACACTACAGGTGGTACGGGTACCTGGCCGTCTCCACCGCTGTGGAAGAGGATAGAAGCCTTTGTTCTAACACAGAGACTTTCCTTCTGAGCTCGGACTCCCGGTCTTCAGCAGCCACAGCCTCCCGTGTGTACGAGTCCTCCATCTCCAGAAGGTGATTCCGCAAACGTTCCAGTTCTTGCTTGAGACGTTGCTCTTTGTCTCGCAAATGCTGGACCTGAAAGAGTTCACAAGCCAATTAGGGCTTATAATATAAATACAATGACAAAATATACCAGATGCAACTTTGCCATGTTTCATAAATAAAATACCCTTAACCTCCCTAGCGATATGCCCGAACCCAGTTCGGGCAAAGGGTCGCTGCAATTAGCGATACGCCCGAACTGGGTTCGGGCACAACGTGGGAGCTCACCTGGTCCACCGCCATCGCGATCTTCCTCTGTCGCCAGCTTCTTCCGGGTCCCGGAGTGACGTGTGACGTCACGGAGGCGGGACCCGGTCTTAAAAGGAAAAATATATTTTTTTAACTTTTGGACTGGATCAGAGAAACGTCTTTCTATAATCCAGTCCAAAAGTGGATCCCGCTAGCAGAAACGCTGCACCCAAGCCGATCCGGAAATAGCCGATCTCTCCGGCTATTT
>CM070043.1:29939468-29950063 GCA_036250615.1 Ptychadena robeensis | reverse complement strand
AATTGTCCAGGAATCCGTGGGACAAGGTGGTATGTAGCGATCAGACACACTTAATTGGCCATGGAATCCGACAATGTATGGCTAGCTTAAGGCTATGTCTCCACATAATTGTGTGCCGAACACATTACCTGCCTGGCGGATCCTCTGTTCACACATCCCCCGATGCAGGGGTTGACGTACTCCACTATGTTACCCCCTGAATCAGCTCAACACCATGTGAACAGAGGATGTGCCGGGCTGGTAATGTGTATGTGCTTCGCCGGGACCCCCGCACTTAACATAGGTGGTCCCGATTAAGCACACAACCCAGTGGAGACATAGCCTTAGGGGGACACCTCAAAACCCATGACATAGTTAAACAGTGGCCAAAAACACACAAGCTTATTAAGTGCAGTGAAGTGTTTTATACTTATAATTCTGGTATTTGGTCCGCGATATAAATCAATACAAAGAAAAAATTGTGTCTAGTGTAATCAGTTTAGGCTCCAACATGCACTAACAGCTACCGGTACCACACAATTCCCTATAGAAAGACTACTAATAGTGGTATTATTGACATGAAGTGTTGCAGTGTAACTTATTTTTTCCCGAAAATGCTGGGTATAGTAACATTTCAGTAAATTAATGAGCGTTTCCTGATAATTAATATTCATATACTAAACACATGTTGAAAACAATTGAGAGATGCAGTAAAGAATAAATTTAGTCACACCAAAGTTCCCATCATACGAAAAGGGGAAGAGATGTGACCTTAGCTGTTGATGTTCCATCTACAACATGACCAGATGAACCATTAAGGCACATGAGCAATGTTGAAAGCATGTTGAGATACTAAAATCAAAGAAATCATTAACCTCCCTAGCAGTCAGCCTGTACCGCGCCATTAGACGACCACAACAGAATACACAGTACTCTTTTTCCCGCCCTACACGTCACCGGCATCATGAAGGACGCTGGCCCAGTGGGCTGGGAAAATGATGCCCCTCCATTAACATAGAGGTCTATGGCACAATACACCACCTGGCCCATTCGGGCACACAAGGGGCGGTGCCAGAACCGATCAGAGGGCGCAACTGGATAAGAATCACCACCGCTTTTGAAGCATAGCTAAGTTTTTACGACCCCAGCTCGAGCAGAGTTTGTTTTGTTAAACTCTGGGAGACCTAGTTTAGACTCACCCTGCAGCACCCATTTTCATACCGCAAGCATTTCCTAAACACTAGTCATGGTGAACACAAAGCAGTGTACATCATGTGAAAGAGTGCAGAATGGAAGTTGCTTGCTTTGAGTTGAGTGTACTGGAAACCCAACACATTTCTGGATTAGAATTTCAAAAAACAACATTACAAGTTATCCCTAAAAAGCCAACATCTACTAATGCAGTGGTTCTCAAACTGGGGGGCGTAAACGTATTCCAGGGTGGTTTGGGCCGGTATTCTAAACCTGTGTTTGAATAGGGAGGGGGGGCTCCATACTGCTACTAAATAGAAAAGGAAATTTGGGAACCACTGTACTAATGTTTGGCCAGCTTTGAGGTGACAGCAGGCAACTCCAATAGCGAATACTACGCTAGGGAACCATTGCCGTATATGTTGCATACAAACACCAAGCAGTAAATGATAACCTTCGCCATACTCTTCATTGCTAAAACCACCCTGCAATGATCCCAGCACCTACCTCATTCTGGAGAGCGCTGGTTTCCATCTGCTTCTGCTTGAGAGCCAACATAACCTGATCCCGCTCGTGCTGGAACAAAACGGCTTTCTCCTGCATGGATTTCACTTCGTTCAACAGCTGGTTCAATTCCCCGGTCTTTCCCTATAAAAGAAAACTTATTATAATATAATATATATCATTTATAATATATGCGATAAACATATAATATATTGCATAGGAGGTTATGAAAACACTATAATTGATCAATCAAGATCCATTTAAAATTTAAAGGAAAAAAAAGACAAGAAGGAAGGGAATGGGGAAAGGGTACAGACCAGAATAGACCAACTTTTGAAAAGGAGGCTTGGTACTGTAAGTGCATCTGTGTATGGAGCCCCCTTTCCACTCTAGGAGGCTTCTATGAAAGGGATCTTGGATAACTGTCCTCAAAGACAGAATTGGCAATGTTTTATGAATGTATATAAAAGGTTTTACTGAATTGTTCTAATAAAAAATGTGAATATTTTCCAATGTGGACAGTATAAGAATTAAAAATTGTTTTTGTTAATACTTTGCCTTGCAAACCCCAGTTGGCTTGCCTTGACAACCATTTTTTTTTTGGACAGAGATGCCTATGCCTGTATTTACATATAGATGAATAGGGTACCCCCCCACCTCCCCGGCGCCATCACGCACATCAGAGAGGTGGGTCTATTGAGACGAGCTGAAAATGTCGATGCTGCAAGACGGTGCGGGCTCCACTGGGGAAGGTGAGCAATGCTTAATGCAACCAAATATTAAACCCCCATTTAAATTCCAGGACAGATAAAGGTCAATATTGTAAAAACAGAAAGTGGTTGAACAAACCTGTTCCTTTTCTTTAAGAACATTTTCAAGAGCCGCAGCTTTCTCCTTCATCGAGCTGGACTCAAATTCCTTCTCCCGGAGCAGCAAAGAAAACCGCATGTTCGTTTCGTGCAACGCTCGGAACTCTGTTTCCTTTTCCTTTTCTTTGGCCACCACTTTTTCATTTTCTTCCTTGAGCTTGCTGATGTCCATTTCCAAAATAAGAGCCCTCTCTTTCAGGTTGGTAACCGCTTGCTTCAGCACCTCGTTCTCGTTCTCTTTGTTCCTCAGGTTTTCGCTGGTTGAGTTTAGTTTGTCGCCCTTCGTTTTGATTAAAATGTCCTTCTCCTTGAGAGATTTCTGTACCAGTTCATTTTTCTCTTTCAGCTGCTTGAGCTCCATGGAGGCCGCCTCATGACTTCTGCGTGCCTGCTCTGATGTTTTAGACATGGAGTCTGACAGACGTTGGTTATTCTCTTGCAGGGTTCGGATGGTGGAATCTCTCTCTTGAATTTGAATCCTCAGTTGTTCACATTCTTGAGCAATCTTCCCAAAATCCCCACTTTTCTGTTCAGTATACGACCCCTGAGTCGTCTCCACTGAGTTTGTGCTATACGTGCCGACCTGAAGTTGGCCAAGGAGACGTTCCTTGGTACTGTTGAGTTCTCCAATACTGCTTTGGACATTGCTCAATTCATGACCGAGACCCTTGAGCTTTGTCTCATTCTTTTCATAACTCTGAATGAGGTGGTTGTAGTCTACTTGTAACTTCGAGCTAGAATCGCTGTCCAAGCTGATCTGTCCCTGAAGCTTGTGAAGCTCCTCGTGAAAGTGGGCAGACTCGTGTTGCATGTTTTGGACAGTGGTCATCACCTGCTGTTTCCACTCTTCCATCTTCTTTACCTGCTGCTTTAGCTTATCCCGTTCCTGCAACAGCTCCTCAAACTGGTTACTATTGACGCTTCCAAGTTCTCCACCGTTCTCTGAACCAGAGGTCTGTAGAACAGTCAACAAGGTCTGACATTTCTGGCTCAAAGCATCTATCTCAATGTCCTTCTCTCGGATTATTCTGGAAAGGTTTTGGATGGTTTCCCGGAACATCTCCTGGTTGCTGCCCTCCTGGCTGTACGAAAGTCTCTTGATTTCATCTTGAAGTTTCAAAAGGGCCGACTCTTTGGCAGCCACCACATCCATCATTTTGTGGTAATCCGCTCGAAGCTGACTGTTTTCCCTCGTCTTTTCGCTGAGGACGGCCAGGACCTGCTCTCTCTCCATGGCGTAGGCTTGCAACTGCTGCTGTAGATAGACCACGTCTTGCATGTAATTGACCGAGGACACTCGAGCATGTAGACTTTGTATTTCTAAGTCTTTTTGCTGTATGATCTGAGTGAGCTTTCCCCCTTCATCTTTAGACAGGTCGATCTGTTTGGTCAAGTTGATATTTTTTTCGTTGAGGATCTTAATCTCCATCTCCTTCTCTTTGATGCCCTTGACCAATCGTTCAATCTCCACTTTAGAAAGATCGTGTTTCTCTGTGCCGTTATCACCGTTGTTGATGGTTTGCACCTTGGAATCATGGAGTATGACGGAGGAATCCGTCTGGATAAGATGCTCGTTCTGCAGTTGGGAACTGATCAGCTCATTGGTCTGCTGCAGACTTGAAATTTCACTGTCTTTTTCAGCAAGCAATTTTTCATACGTGTCCACCATCTCCTTGTGCTGTAACGTCACTTCGTTGACTTCTTTGAGTTTTTCCTGAAGAGATTTTTGAAGCTGCGCAGAGTTTTGATTTTGTTTTTCGGCGGCTTTCTTCTGAAGCTTCAGCTCTTCTTCGTAATTGTTCCGGGATTTAGTCAGTTGCGTTATTTCTGCCTCCAGCTCCGTGATGATGTCTAAAGTTTTTGGATCCACCATCGGCTGGGAGCGGCTCTGCTGGTCCTTTAGCCGCTCGATTTCCTCTTTAAGATGGCTGTTATCCTCCTTCATTGAACCAAGTAGTTTTTCCTTCTCTTCAATGCTCTGCCTTAACAGGTCGCATTCTTTTGTGATCTTGCTTTGCTCTTCTAGCTGCCTTTGCAAATCCAGATTCTTTTCCTTGAGCTCCGTAACAAAATGTTCCTTCTCTTTAATAAGCTCGGTGAGCTGTTTTTGCCCCTCTAAGGTACTGGTCAACATCTCTTTGTTTTCCTCATAATCCATTTCAAGCTGCTCTACAATTCGTTGTCTCTCTGCTAACTGAAAGTCCTTTTCTTGATTGAGCTTAACAAGGCGCTCATGCTCAAGCTGCAGAGCGGACGTGTCCATCTTTTGGGCATTTGAAAGTTCATTGATGGTTTGTTCATACTTCTGAGCCTGTTCATGAAGTCTATTTTCAAGTCGGTTGAGCTCAGTTTCCAAGCGGCTCTTCTCCATTCTGAGGGCCTCGATCACAGTCTGCTTTTCCAAAGCTTCTTTGCTGTTTGTAGACACGACATCTTGCAATTGCAGTTTTGCTTGTTCTTGCGTTGACAGTAACATCTCATTCTCCATCTTCAAGTCACAAATCTCCTTTTCCAAGTCTTCTTTCAATTGTCTGACTTCTAAAAGTTGAAGATTCAGTTTGCTAATCTCATTTTCCTTCCCACCATTCAAGCAGACCTCTTGCTGAGAGAGCAGCTCCCGTTGGGCCGCACTTAGCTCTTCTTTCACCAACGTAAGGTTCTCCTGCAGGTTGTCATTTTCCTTCTTCATACTGGAATTTGTAGATTCCAAATCTCTAACAACATTCTGCAGTTCATGCAAATCAGATGTAAGATTGCTGAAGGCGCCTTCAGATTGTCTCAGTTTCTCCTCTTGGGATTGAAGTTGCTCTTGTAATTTTCTGATTTCAGAGATGGCGTTTGAGTCTCTTTCCCTCGCATGCTGTAACTCCTCATTCAGCTGCGTCACGAGGGCCTCCGAGTCACCCTTCTGTTTGGATAGCTGTTCCTTCATAAGTAGCATGTGCTGTAAACATAAAATATTTATTGGTTACTTAGGAGGTAAAAAAATACCATTTATTCCAAAGAAAATCAGGAATGATAAAAATCCCTCTGAACTCACTGCCAGCCCCATGTGACCAAATTATCATTAAGAGGATTCCCTGGTGCTGCGGCAACATGGAGCCAGAAGACAACAATACCAGACTCAGGGACCGAAAAATCCTCAATGAACTTCATTGTTCCCCCATAATAAAAACACTACATGCAGCTTCCTATATACCAAGCCCCTCCCTCCTTACTAGGTCGGTATGCAATTTTTTTCTTCCCCAAGTCTGCAATTGTCTTAGGCTATGTTTACATGGTGTTTAGGGAGGCGACGATACTCCCTGTGTTAATTGCATGCCTTGATGTGGATGTCTGTGCATCCCATACATATGCATGACTTCCCGCTCTGTCCGTTTACACGGCTTTCAGCAGGTCCGCTGATCGAGCAGACAGTGGAGGTCGACGTATTGCCCTGTGTTAACCACTTTGCCATAGGACTAGCTGAAAGCCATGTGAACAGGCAGGACGGGAGGTCATGCACCGACATCCCCATCAAGGCATGTGCTTAATGCAGAGGGTATCTGTGCATCCTGAAACACCATGTAAACAGATCTTTATCCCAGATTCCCCAATGAGGCAATAGTCTGATCAATGTATCGTGCCAACAATAAAATAGGTAAAACTTTTCTGCGAATGGCTGTCCCTTAAACTAAGCAGTGGGGCGGCACTGTCAGTCTGTGGTTACTCTGGTTATGCAGCACTGGGCTTACAGGTTGCATATTCTCCCCATGTCTGGATGGGTTCCTTCCTAGACTCCCAAGACATACTGGTAGGTTATTTGGCTTCTCCACAAGAAATGTCTTGGGTATATGTCACAGTCTATGAAACTAACATAGTCTAACACTAAGTTATGTATATATGACAATGGTAGAAATGTTAGGATATGTTCCCACATAGGCGATCAGCCGTGGGTCCGGTGCGATTTTAATCGTGCGTGGCTGATCCCCTCTATTTAGTTGAATAGGCTTGTGCCCACTTCAACTAAGGGCCGTGATCGGCCGCAGGCGGCGATCTGAAACGCGGGTCACCTCGTTCTGATGGCGGGTGGCTGATCGCCCCTTGATCGCGGCCATAGACCGGAATGGGCACGGTTAAAAATTGCTTGTCACTTCAACCTCGCCCATTCACTGTCTATGGACAAGATCAGGCGAGTTGGGGCAAGATGTCCTGCCCCACCCCCCACTTGCTGGCTGAAATCACTTAACAGCGATTCTAATCACAGGAGATTGCTGGGTGCTAGCGATCTCCCACAGCATCACCCACAGGTAAGTGATGTAATGCGGTGTGTGCGGGAACAGAACTATGTGAGCTTGCAGCGAAGCAGAAATGCTGCATGCTCATTGAGAGCGGGCGATTGTGCCCGATCCCGGCACAGGCGCAGTTTGATCTTGGCTTTGGGCGAACGCCCAGGAGGTTGAAGGTCCCTAAGTCTAAGAGATCAGCAGAACTGATTTGTCAAATAGGGAAAAAAATTAAAAAAACAATACTTTATGATATTCAGTGCTGAAGCAAAATACTTGTCAATCACCACACCTAGTTCTGCCCTGTTCTTTCAGATTGACAGAATTACCTCTGTTGATGAAATCCTCCCACCGTATGTTGGGCGGGGAAGTATATGAGATGAAAGGCGGGTTAGGCACAGAAAACAGAGAGCAAAGGAATTATTTTAATGAAGCAAGTAGCTGGATTGTGAACTTGTAAACTTGTTTAGACATGGCACATAAGCCATTAGGTCTCTTTATGTTCTTTTCATTATATATATATATATGTGACAGTATTGTGGGTTTGGTATTGATTTTTGCCTATCTGGCATCCCCCGATTTTGACTCTCTCATCCAGCAAAACCAAATAGCTGCTCAAGTAAGAATCTGCATCTATTCAGCCAACTCGCTCTTGTTCTGCTTTGTCTGGAACATCAGTCCAATGGTGTTCCCATACCTGCATGGCCTCCTGATTCTGTCTGTCTAGTTCCTCTAGTTCAGTAGTAAGGGATTCCTTTTCTGCAGCGCTCTCTTCCAACCTCCTCTGGCTTTCCTCTAGATCTCTCCTCAGCTGCTCAGATAGAGCATCAGCTTCTCGGGAGGACGTTGCATGGTCCACATCACCCAGCAGCACTTTCTGAAGAGAGATGTCACTGATAATCATCACTGCACACCAAATCATAAAAAAAACAACTTTAACCTCCTGGCCGTTACGCCACTGCCCGGACAATCGCGGCGGCTCTCCCCCCGGCCCTCTACACACAGCCGGTGTCAAGTAGACGCCGGAAGTGTGTGGGGAGGAAAGCGATGGCGCAGACATAGATACAGTCCGAAGGTACGGGCCGGAAATGTTGCGCACGATCCCGACACAGGCAAAGTTTGATTCACAATAAAACTGCGCCAGTAATGGCTTCGGGCACAACGTCCAGGAGGATAAATTACAAGTATAAAAAGGACACCTTCATAAGGATTTGTTCTAATATTGATGGACAAAAGCATTACCTGATCTGAAGAGGTAGCTACAGTCATTCCTTTCTCTGCATCTGAAATGTAAAAAAGGCATTAAAATGGAGTAAAAAAAAAACTTCCTAATGTAGCAGAGAAATGCAGTAAGAACTTAATTTCCTGATAGAGTCGACAGCCATGGCACCGGTCTCTGTTTACATGGCAATTAAGAAGTAACTTGATTTTCATATTTTTTCTTTTCCCCTCGGCTTTAGTCAATGAGAACACGTATGCACGTATTAAGGAAAAGGCTCTTGGAAGATGTGGTTCTAGGGGTCTGTATAGGTCAGACAAGGGGCAAAAGACGGCCCGGGGTTCATACTCGGCCAGTTAATGCTAGCCATACACAGCCCGATAAATAGCCCGATCGAAGTTTTTCGTTAATCAGGCATAAATCGGGTTTTGCCCACATGGTCCGACAGAGCTTTCCCGATCAAAATTTTGCAGAAAATCGGGCATCACATGATCGGACATGTTGGAAAATTTTAATCGGTCCGGTTACATCGTTCTACTTTTCTGGTAGCGCCCGACTAAATGAACACCGATCATCCCCGATATTACTATTACTTCCCATTGAATGAAAAATTGGACGACAAAAATGACGATAAACTCCGACTATGATGTATGATCAAAACTGTTACATCGTTCAAAAAGCATTTTTTCTATGTGGGGATTTTTTGTTAGATCATCCGAGAAAACGCCGATTTTTTTATTGGCAAACTTCGATCGGGCTTGGTTTAATCGGCCTATTTATCGGGCTGTGTATGGCTAGCATTAGTCTTTTAATCTGGCCCCTTGTCAACTTGATGTCAAGAGGCACTGGATACCCTCGGCTTTTCCCAGTAATTAATGAAATGAATGCCAAGAGGATGATTGTTATCCTCTATTTTGACATATTTATTATTTTACCTCCCTACAGTCCGATTATTACTTTTTGTTTCCATTTATCAATGTAATCTGTTTAACTTTCCCACCCAGGCTAGGAGAGATTTGGGAGCGTCAGGTTCGTTCGGCCCCTCTGTCAAATTTAAAAATCCATTGTGGACCACGAGTGAAAACGTTTGCCCACCCCTGCTCTAGCTGTTTAAAAACTAATTTTACAGCACTATCCCTGCACTAATATTACAAGTCTGGTGACACGTGAACAAGAACAGAGGGCAAAAGTGGGTTTCTGGTAGGTAGTACTTCCTATTTATAACTGAACTCCAGAGTAAAAAGTAAAAGTTTGTCTTCAATGAGGGGGATACAGCTACTAATAGTAATGATGAGCAGCATAGGCAATATTTGAATATGCGAAATTCGCAAATTATTCTCTAAATACTCTAAGTAAATAAAAAAATTTGAGATTGCCTGCCATTATTAACCTCCCTAGCGTTCTGCCCCTGCTAAGCCCTTTTTAACGGGGCAGTACGGGCAATCGTGGCAGTGTGCCCTTCCCCCTGCCCACATTGCCGATGTCATTAATGTGTGGCTGGAAAGCAGGCGCCCCTTTAGTAACATGGAGGGTCTATGGCGCCGCCCAGACCCCCCAGCCTGCTGCGATGCAGAATTGCTGCGGGCTTGCACAGCACAGGTGTATTTGCCTGATCTAGGTGAGCACACAGTTTGATTGATGCACAAACTGTGCCAGACTGCCCAGGAGGTTAAGGCGCCCCTTGCCTGAGTCCAAGACAAGCCATGCACTCATACATACATGCATTTAAAGACATTTCCCCAGAAGTGACATCATAACGCTGCTGCCCTGGGGTGACGTCCCCTCCCTCCTACCTTGCATGCACATAACCCTAAGTGTAGAGAGGAGGGCGGGGAATCATGCCCATATGGCGCCGTGAGGCACGGGTGAAAATGGCAGGAAAATACTGTACCACTGACTTAATACATTAATGCCATTTTTTCTCCCCCAAGCCATCTAAGATTTGGGGCAATATTACTCCTATCTCTTCTTTCTGGTTTACAGTTCCTAACTATGCTCAAAGCATAGGATTATTTAGGATGATCCCATTGAAAATCTTTACAACCCAAAAATATTTTTTAATTAAACAGCAAAGAGAACAAATTGACCTCCCATACCTATTAGGGCTTCTTGCAGCCGTAGGACTTCTTGCTGTAAACTGTTGACCTGCATACCCCCATCCGACTCATGTGGTGTTAGTAGCTCAGTTATTTCCATTTGCAATCTCTCATTTTCAGCAGCAAGGTGACTTCTCTCATTTTCAGAGGAGGATTTCTCCTGGAGCAGAGATCGCTTCTCTTCCTCTGCCGCAGAGATAGCAGAAGTCAGATCTCTCAGGTGACTCTCTAACTCCTGGATCTTGCCTGTGCTGACCGATTTCTCTTCTTCTAGAGAACGGATGGTTTTCTGGAGTTCAAACGTTTTAGACTGATCAGAAGTTCCATCTGTAGTTCCTAAGTCAAAGTGTGGAAAAAACTGTTACTATAAAAGCTTAAGTTATATATGCTTATATAATAGGAAGAATATTCAATGTGAGATTTACTCACATCGAGCTTGATTCCCCCTGGGGTTTATGCCAGGGGCACGGGG
>CM070043.1:29918065-29928549 GCA_036250615.1 Ptychadena robeensis | reverse complement strand
CAGAGAAGATCGGACATGTCCGTTCTCTGGCCGGCCGAGAAGTGGGGCGACAGATCCCTGGGAGCATGTGGGCACATGCCGATTAGCGGCTGATTTTTAACCTGACGGCGCGAGCGCGCACGCCCGTCGGTCAGATTAAAAATCGGCCACTTATCGGCATGTGTATGGCTGTGTCTCACTCTGATCACTCCTTGCTCTCCCCGTCTCTCTTTTTGATAGACGGCACCTAGGAGAAGGGAGCAGGGAGTGATCACAGCAGAGGAGTAAAGCAGGGTACACACATGTAGGTATGGGCCAGATCGATGGCCGCTTCAAGCGCTGTGCGCGCTCACAACTTTCTATCTGGCCCATATGCGGTCATCCCAGTTTTCGAACGGGACAATGTCTGTTGCTTTGCATGGAAACCGTGGGTCAGCACCGGCTGAGCTGGAGAGAGAGCAGAGCTGTGTCTCCAGCTACTCTGATATCTGACAGCAGCGTGACGGCTCCAAAAAAATGCTTCCAGGCAGATGAACGATTATGTATTGTCACGAAAAAGTGATGAAAGGACTACTAGCTTGTCCTTGGAAAACAGCAACATATTTGGAAGGCGTTGGTAAGTTCCTTAGTACGTGAGCTTGAAGTCAATGAGGTTGAGTTTTACCACACCCACCTTTTCACATTAAGGCTAGCCATACACAGGTCGATACATGTTCAATTGCAGTGAGATGGCGTCACCGCGCTGCGTTTGATCGCGGGGCGATTAAACGGGAATCAATGTGCACAACTCTGCACATTGATTCCTGTTCGATGGGACCCTGGTCCTGTGTACACCTGGTGTGGAGCTGCTGACAAGCAGAGCTAAGAGTGGGACACAGGAAGGCTGCAAGCAGGGGACACTGTGCGCAGCAGCCTGTGCTCAGCTTCGCCCCCTTTCCTTTTTCCCGACTCTTAACTGACAGGCAGAGCTGAGAGCCTGTAGCCGGTTATCTTCTGGTAGGAAAACAGCTCACATCACCGGGTGAACACAGTGCTGGGGCTGTGTATTCCTGGTTCTATGGACCTTTTTCAAGCAGGGAAGCGATACCCCTCGAAGGAACGAGCGACCACCACGAACGCGCATGACGATCGATTAAATAGAAAAATCGACCTGTGTCACCTTAATGCTTTTCATGCCAGTTGGTCTGTGTGTGTGTGTGTGTGTGGGGGGGGGGGGGGGGGGGGGGGGGGGGGGGGGGTCAGAAGGATCCCCACAAGCTGGTACAACATGACAACACTAGGAAGATCGCTGTATCACTCATTGAACATAACAGACAAAAAATTAAAAAATGTGTCACCTTGGTCTGTGTTTGTGGAGTCAGTTGTGACATTTGTCTCTGCAGATTCTTGCTGTTCGGGCTTTGACTGTTGCTGCCTAAAACAGAACATTGTTCCAGTCAAAGCTACTTACTGATGAAGAGACTAAAGACAATAATGAATTTATGTCTCAAACATACAAAATCTTTTATGTGTAGAAATATTGAATATGAAATATATCTTGTGACCGGTGTCCGTGCGTATAACGTGTCCAGAACCTCATTCTGAGATAATCTGCTTTGGTTAGTGGTGGAATTCTGGTAATTAGAGAGATGAAAGAATTTCATTTTGAATATTCCACTATCTGACTTTGTGAGTTGAAAAACCTATGTACCTCTCGTGGTACAGAAAACTGCATCCAGGGTGGTTAGGTTTTTCGTACCTTTTTTGGTACAGAAAACCAGACTGACTATCGGACAGGGGGAAGGGGCGAAATTTCTGATGGTGGCCCTGTATCGAAGGGAGTGGGAGAGCAGAGAGTGCTCAGAGCAAGATACAGAGGCGAGAGACACTGGCTACAAGCTGTCAGCCGGAGCTGCGTGTCTCTCTGCTCTAACCACTCTCTACTCTCCTCGCCTGCCTTCTCCTAGATGCCATCTTTTAAACAGAGAGGAGAAAAGATGCACCACTGGTGATTAGGAGCTCAAACCCAACCTTCCGATCATACAAAACATACTGAAATAGCCTAATCACTGCACACTGTGAGCTTATCACTATGTCCATTAGATGCTGTTGGAAGTCATAGGCCCCACCGGATCTGGTGGTCGTAAGCCCCCCCCATACACCTTTCAATCTTACCATACAATTTCTACAACTTTTCTACCAAAACCATGTAATATGAGGAGCTTTCTAACCTTCCAATCACTATGTATTCTATCAGGGAGGAACTGGCAATACATAGCAGTGATATATACCTCCCAATCACTGTGTATTCTATCAGGGAGGACCTGACATTACATAGCAGTGATATATACCTTCCAATCACTATGTATTCTATCAGGGAGGACCCGGCAGTACATAGCAGTGATATATACCTTCCAATCACTATGTATTCTATCAGGGAGGACCCAGCACTACATAGCAGTGATATATACCTTCCAATCACTATGTATTATATCAGGGAGGACCCGACACTACATAGCAGTGATATATACCTTCCAATCACTATGTATTCTATCAGGGAGGACCCGGCACTACATAGCAGTGATATATACCTTCCAATCACTATGTATTCTATCAGGGGGGACCCGGCACTAAATAGTTGTTGGTAGCTCTAAAAGAAATTGTATAGCTAAAGGTCTATGGGGGGCTTTACTGTACCTTGACCTGCCCCTCAATCATGATGAAATATGCCTGCCTAGGAGCACCCCCCTGTACTGTAGTAAGACAGAGCACACCCTGGGATTCCTTTCTACCACCATTGCATTGAAAAATACAGAGACAAACTGCTGCATTTGGACTAAAACTAACATATGTCACAAAAACAGAAATGTTTTATTAAAAATGTAATTTGCAAAAATTTAAAACATAAGCAGATTAAACTTCAGCTATAAATATGTATTGTTCAGTATCTACACAACAGCATTGATTTTGATTCTCTTCCTGGAGCTCAGCCTTTTGTATTGTTCATTTGTGGTGAAAATATTTGGGAGATATTTATGTGGCTGGACCACCAGGTCAGTTATAAGTTTTTGCAGTCTTGTTTCTCTCTTACTTGTCGAAGTACATCTGTCTCCTCTGACGAAGCTCCTCTTGTGTCAGCGATTCCTGTCTGCAGATCTCCGATGTCTGTGGCTGACTAGAGGAAGCCGTCTCTGCCACAATCTGACGAAGTCCTCCTGAAATGGTAAATATTGGTCAGCCTCCATGTTTCCTCCCATGATACTAAGGAACATGCATGAACATGCATAGGCTATGTCCCCGTATGTGCGTCCGCCTGTGGTGCGATCAAATAGTCGCAATCAAAAACGTTGTGAGCCGAGTTTTTAGGTCGCGCCTCGGCAGCTCCCATTCGCCCCTCGATTGCAGTCAGGGAATTGAATAACACGGGTGCGATTAGACTGACGGGTGGGGACATAGCCTATATGTGACCACATTAATAACAGAAAAATGTGAATGTGTCCATTTGTTAAAAAGAGGGATTAAACTTGCCTCACGCTGACAGCTCTAACATACACAGAGAGCTGCTGCATGGTGTAAAGCCAGCCATACACGGCTCAATACCCCCATTGATCTTTGTGCAATCGATTGCAACAAGTGACGCAAGAATCGCTGTGCCATCATTTGGCGAATCGATGCGCACCACCTTGGGAAACAGATCCCTGGCCGATACTTTGGATCGGTTCAATCGAAATTTTGTTTGAGCAGGATCGATTGCTAAATGTGGGCAGCGTTCGATTACCCAAGGATCGTTGGGAAACCGAGTGCAAAATCGACCCGTGTATGGCATTTAATATGCTTTAAAATTGCTTCTCATAAAAATGAACATACTGCTTCCTTAAAAAGCAGGGTAAGGGCTGGTTTTCACTACAGCGATCGGCAGAGGATGGACGCATTTTAAACGCTTCGCCACGTCCAATCGCTTCCATTGAAAATCATTTGTTAAATTCCACTGAAGCGATCGCTCACGGAAGGGCGCGGACGCAATTTAAGGGGGGGATTTTGAACATCACCCTACCGTGTTTTAAATCACGGATCGCATCCGATCTTGTGAAATATTATGTCAATGGATTCGGTAAAAAAACGGCTATCCATCCACGGCTGATAGCTCTATTGGAAACAAGCCCTAAAAGCCACATCTCATATCAAGTGTTCTCAAACGGATTTGTACAGAAGATGAGCCCCCCCTTTCTAGCGGTTCAGACAAACCCAGTTTGTTCAGAGTTTGCAAAAACGAGGATCGTCAATACTTACCTGTGCTCCTGAAAGCTGCAGAGAATCTCTATCCAGCTGCAGCCACCGATCAAATTGAAGGAGGGGAGGGGGGGGGGGCGCCATAGACCTACATGTTAATGGAGGCGCATCTGTTTCGATGATGCCAGCGATGTGAAGAGGGGAGGGCGGGTAGCTGTAGCTGAGTGCTAGGGAGGTTTCTGGAGAGAATGTGGAGCTTCCCTGGTTAGTTCTGTTACTTTATTCAAAAGTAATGCTTACTAGACTGTCATATACATCTTTTGCAACAAAAAAATGGAGCCAACATTGGGGTGCTTAGCATAATGTCTTTTCGATATCTATTTTTGTGATCGAGTGGGATAAAAAATAAATCAAGTCATAATTATCTCATTGGCTTAATACCTGTCCCACAAATTTATTAGAAATGAACTAAAGTACATTGTGGAGGGCAATAGGAATATTTACTAAACACAGATAACATCTTGTCATTATACGCAGCATCTCTCCAGAGTCCAGACCTTTAAATGGAGTACAGAATGTACCTATCAGTTTGTTTCATTGGTTTAGATCACATGATGCATGGTATTGGGAATTGCTTTCCACAGAATAGTATCTTACACAGTGGCTGATGTCACATAACTTGAAGTTTATTGAAGTAATTGGTCTTTACATTTTGATAGCTGTACCTTGCATACTGAGCTGTATGGCTCTGCGTAGATCGGCTTCCTCATCTTCCATGTCTACCTGTTGTCTGCTTAGAGCCAGTGCCTTCTGGAGGTTTTCTTCATCCTCGTCCAATACAGCAGATGCTTCGTACTGTCTGGTCCCCTCTTCAACACTCTCAACTCTATATGACAGACGAATCTTATTATCAATTAGGATTAGGACCTGATTCTATATGATCTATGTATACAGGAACAAGGAATTTGTTTTATCTTAAATTTATGTTCTCAATTGGGAGACATATCAGTATAAAGGCTGCCGTACGAGGGTTGATGCAAGACTGATCAGTCTTCAAGCTCGAGCCCGATATCGAAGAAGCTGGAGGCGCAGCACTGCTGCGTCATACAGCTCAGCCGATGCTTTGGATGGGGACTGCGATTTAGGGTCATGTCCAATAACCGTTCTCGAGCAGGATTTCCGCTCGAAAACAGGGATGGCCGCATTAGATATGCACTAGATAGATGGCCGTGAGCGCACATGGCGCTCAAAGCGGCCATTGGTCTAACCCATATCTATGAGTGTATAGGCACATTCAGCCTTGTCACAAGTGAATCTGCAGTAAGGCAAGACAGCAGGCTTGCTTCTCAAGTTATGGGCTGTAAGCCTCTTAATTGAAAGTTCAGTTTTGACATCATGTACTATAAATTGGGACATTTCCGAGAAAGATGACCTTTTCTAGTGATAGAATGGCATTTCATATTAAATTTGAAGGGAACCAGGTCATGAGTGGATCCTCTATTGTAGTAGCATAGATCACTATCTACTCAATAATGACTTCCAGGAAACATCTGCAATTTATTTACATTGAATGTAGAGCTTCCCCAAAACCTGTAGAGAAAGTTTGGAGTTCAAGTGATACAGTTTATTGGCTAAAGCCTGCCATACACACGCCGATGTTTGTAGGCAGACTAGTCCCGATATCTTTCCGGGAGGCTAACGTGATGACGTCATCGCGTTAGCCTCCCGTTGCATTATGGGGCCCCTTCAATCGGCTGGGCACCCTTTGTGTGCCGGCCATAAGCTGCAATGAAGACGCCGCTTCATTGCAGCTTATGGCATCGGCTTTCATCGGCTCCCATCGGCCAGAGAAGATCGGACATGTCCGTTCTCTGGCCGGCCGAGAAGTGGGGCGACAGGGATCTGTCGCCCCATGTGGGCACATGCCGATTAGCGGCCGATTTTTAACCTGACCGACGGCGCGAGCGCGCACGCCCGTCGGTCAGATTAAAAATCGGCCGCTTATCGGCATGTGTATGGCTAGCATTAGTCATTATAGTAGCAAGCTGATCCCTGCGACATCCCGAAAGCTTGTTTCCCTAATTACTTTAGTTAGCCAATAAGCTGGATCACTTGAACTACAAACTTTCTGTATTCATCGATGGCTAACACGGTACAACCCTCTACTGTTCCCAAAACTTGTAAAAATGTCAAAGGTCCTCCGAAGGAAAAATTTTGAGGAAGGATAGATTATAGCTTCTGCTCCTTCTGGTATAACATCTGATTATTCCCTCTGGCTTCTACGGTGTTTCCCCCAAAATAACACAGTGTCGTATATTCATTTTTGCTCCCAGATATGCCCGACGTCTTATTTTCAGGGGATGTCTTTTTCCATGAAGAAGAATACAGCACTGGGGTATCAGGTTTCCCCAAAAATAAGGCACCCTTATATTTTTGCCTCACGCTGAAATATAAGGCATCCCTCCCAATAAGGCACCCCCGGAGATACGGTACTGTAACTCTGGACCCTCCTGATCCTCCTGTATTATTTTAGTTGGCCCATCTGATCAGAAGGTAACACAGGAGAATCAGAGGGGGAATTACCAGTTTAGTAACCCCTTCTCCTGTGTCATTTTGATTGCCCTCTCTGACCCCCCCCCCTCCTGTCCAGAGTTACAGTACCGTATCTTCAGGGGTGCCTTATTTTCAGGGGGATGCCATATATTTCAGAATGAGGCAAAAATGTAAGGGTGCCTTATTTTCGGGGGAAACAGGGTAGTACTAAATTCCAAAAACCCTAGGTCCCTAAACTCTATGAATGTATAACGAAACTAGTTCTTAAAACCTGTTGGCCACTGTGTAAGCCAGATGTGGGAAAACTAAGGCCCGGGTCCCAAAACCGGCCCATTTAGTCTTTTAAAACGTCCCTTTGTCACCTTGGTGTCACGACACTTCCCTCCCCTTGTTCGCTGCAATAAGTGGTAATAATGCCTAGAGAATGATTGTTTGAGTCTCCTTCTAGAGGCCCTAGTTTGCTCCCAACAGAATGTTAAATTTTACTAACAAAAGCTTCTATTTATTAATATTTTTTTATATATATTTTCTCTTTTTACATTTCCCATCCAGGCTACGGACACCTATGTCGAGCGGCCCTTACAGGCTCTTGGTCTCTGTCAAATTTTAAAACCCATAGTGCATATTCTGGCACTCTTCAGAGGGGGTGGACGAAATATCCTAATTTTATCGAGTGGTCAGGGGGGTTTAGCCGTGCACTTTCCACAAAGGTTGCTTGGATAAGGTTAGGTTATTGTTGGTTTGATGTGTTTCTTTTTTTGTTGTATTTGTTGAAAACATTAAAAAAAAGTTGACAAATGGGTTGGACGGCAAAATGGAGTGGTTCCTGAGGCCTCTCCGTAATCTACAGCGTAGTCTCACTGGGGCTGATAGGGCATGTCATGCCAGAATGCCACTGTTTTCTTTCTATATGCTTACAGTTTGATTGATGTAACATGCTATGCTGTGATTTTTGTACTTTGTCTTGCTGATAAATAAAGTTGTTAAAAAAAAAAAAGTTTAAAAAAGTTAAAAAGTTTGCCCACACCTGGTGTAAACCATTGGGTGGCACAGAGTCCTAGGATAGGAAACTCTTAGCATACTCTCCACTGTGTGACATGGATGCATTGGGTTAATGGGTGGTGACACAGACACAGGGCAGAGAGCTTGCGGCTGTGCCTGATCCCAGCACTGGCGCAGTTTGATTCATGATCAAACTGGGCCGTACTGACTACAGGCATAACGCCAAAGAGGTAAAGCCTATGGGTTGATCCTTTTAATATTGTTCCTGAAAAGCAACAAGTGCGTAATATATTCATCATTCTAATGTCCATTGAATTAAAATATATATATCAAAAAAGCGGTGCGGGCTATGACACGCCTGTTTATGCAGACATGTCAAAGCCCATTGCATGCAAAAGACAGCGCCTCCAACGCAGCTCAAATATTGACACAGAGGAGACATAGCCTAAAGTGAACAGTAAAAGGATCTTAGGTCTAATGCCGGCAACAACATTTGGTAGAACTCAGCAAATATGAAGGAATGAGTGATTATTGGACCAGAGCGAAGACTTGCAAAGCTAAAAAACAAGACTGACGACAAGAGTCACTCATTCTGCTGGAATGTAATCTGACAGGAAAAGGAGAAGTTTTCTCCCCGAGTCTATAAGCCTAAATGACAGCTTGTACGAGTCACCAAGAGATGGTGGAATAAAAGTAAGGGCACACTTATGGAGAGCACCCAGAATGATTAATAGGCAATTCATTTGTCTACAAGAAGCTATTGAGGAAAGACAGATCCCTATGGCCTTCATGTCTAAAAAAAAGAGTCCACCTTGGGGAAAACAAAGGCTCTGAAACTGTTGTTATACCTACCTTTGATTTCGGGCAGCCAGGTCCTCTCCAATGAGCCTCGGTCGCTGCGTCTGCTGAACTAGATACATCTGCAGGAGCTGGTCAGCCTCACAGTCTGGAAGGTCCCCCTTTACTACAAAAATGGAGTAGCCTTAAAAAACAAAAAAGAGTAACAGATCTGGTGAACTACAATGCAAAACTACAAACTGCTTGAAACTCACTAACAGTAAAGGTGCCTTGACACGCATAGATGTGGGCTAGATCGATGGGTGCTTAAAGCACCGTGTGCACTCACTGCTATCTATCTGGTGCATATCATATGTGGCCATCCCTGGTTTTTCTGGGATATTGGACATGACCGTAAATCACGGTTGATGTCCATTGCATTGCATGGGGACTGTGGGTATACACACACCAATCATACAGAGACATGTATCATATATACACACACCAATTATACAGAGATCATATATCAACCCAATCATACAGAGAGCATGTATCAATATACACACACCATCATACAGCGACATTTCATCATATATAACACACACCATCATACAGAGACATGCTCATAATTATACACCCCAATCATACAGAGATGGATCATATATACACCACCTCATACAGACTGTATCATATACCCACACAAAAACCAATCCTACATAGACATGTAAACTCAACATATATCATACAACCACACAATCATACAGTAGACATGTAAATAATATCACACAAAGATAGACACAATTATACAGAGACATGCTCATATATAACACCCAATCATACAGAGACATTAATCATTATATAAAACACACCAATCATACAACCTGTATTATATATACACCCACCAATCATACGAGACGTCATATATACACCAAACACCTCTGTTTACATAGCGACATGGTATCATATACTACATCACCGCCAATCATCATACAGTATTGATATATACACACAGGTAACATCAATACAGAGACATGTAGCAACATATTACACACCCATCATACAGAGACATGTATCATATATACACACCAATCATACAGATACCTGCATCATAATATACACACATCATACAGAGACAGGTATCATATATACACACCATCATACAAGACATGCATCATATATACACCCAATCATACAGAACAGGTATCATCTACACACCAATCATACAGAGACATGCATCATATATATCCACCCAATGCATCCAGCAGCCATATCTCATATATACACACAATCATCCAGAGACACATGTCCCATATACACACACACCATCTACAGAGACATTCAATCATATAGACACAGCACCAATCAGACAGAACATGTTATCTTATCATACCCACACCACATCCATCAACCGAGACATGTAATCCACTATCTACACACAGACCAATTATAACGGAGACTGCAATCATATACACACACCATCATACTATCATGTAATCATATATACACACACCAACATACATAGACATGTATCATCTATATACACACACCACTCATACAGATACAATGTATCAGATATACATACACACCATCATACAGAGGACTTATCATATATACACACAATCAGACAGAGACATGTACATATCACAACATCCAATCATACAGACAGACATGTATCATAATCCACACCAATCTACAGAGACTGTATCATATAGTACAACACCATCATACGAGACCTGTACCATATATACACACACCAATCCTACAGAGACCTGCATCATCTATAAACCACACCAATCATACAGAGACATGTATCATATATATACCCCCATCACATTATACAGAACATGTCTCATATCCTGGATACACCCCACCAATCAATCATATATACACAGACCACTCATACAGAGACATTTCTCGATATATACACACACCAATCATACAGAGACATGTATCATATATACACC
>CM070043.1:29886962-29899683 GCA_036250615.1 Ptychadena robeensis | reverse complement strand
GGGACTCTATGGAGCTCTGTATGTAGTCACCTGTATGTAACTACCTTAGCTATTGGGACTATGGAGCTCTGTATGTAGTCACCTGTATGTAACTACCTTATCTATTGGGACTATGGAGCTCTGTATGTTGTATGTTTCTGATCAACCAAAGTTGTTAGAGAGAGGAGAACCAATCAAGATCTCAGGAAGCCATCTCATCTCCAGGATGCTCCTCATTTCCTTCTCACTCTCCCTTCTTCCCAGGGGCCTTGGTAAGTCATATGCCGCGTACAGTATATCTACTGTCAGCCCGAGCAGTTAATTATTAATAGGTGAACATATTTATATTTAAAGGGCTGATTGACCTTGCGAACATCACCATGGTTTCCACAGCGACAGCGTTCGGCTCGTTAGCATAGAAATTCATTTACAGATCAGTATTTTTCTTTCTGTAGCTGGCAGGCCCTGGGGGGGTGTAAAGGAGGAAATGTTGTGTAATTAACTGTGTGGGTTTTTAAAATTCTATTATGACTTTGTAAACTTCAATCAGAATTACTGTAGAACACATCGCAATGGCCCTCGGCGTAATGCAAATAGCACGCCTTGACCGGCAAGTGAAGAAGGGTCAACACAAGGCCTACAGCCTACCAATGCCATCAGGATAAGCTCTTCATTGCTCACAGTATCGGTGGGCACTCTTTGGACGGGGACGCCGGTCCCCATGGAAACTAATGGCATCGGCCAGAGATTTACAGACATGTCCGTTCTCTGGCCGACCGAGCTTTGGAGCAACAGGGATCTGTTGCCCCATGTGGGCACCCATGACCAGCAGCCGATTTTGTCCCTTATTATCCAGCAGAGATGGTAATTTTTTTACATTTTTATTTAATTTCAACTTTCTGTGTTTATTTCTGTGTTGATTGCACCCCAGAGCATCATCACCAAAATTGCTTTCATTAAAGGTAGTCAACATTTGGACTTGGTTTATACAAAAGCTATGGTAATCCTGTTTTGCAATCTTTGACATCTTACATATCCAGCAATTTTGGTGCTTTGCAATTACCTTCCAAATAAATTAGTCACCATCTCCATCTCTCAATGGGCGGCAACTAATGATCTTGCAGAAAACATTGACATATCGAATTCTTCGGTCTATAGTTGGCCATTGGTATATCTTCAGGTTCAAGTAACTTCATGGCGTAATGGGTCAAGTCATTGTTTAATCTCAGATCATAGTACTACCCCATGATGGCCTATACCAGTGGTTCCCAGACTTTACTTGTAGGGCCCCCCTTTTCTATTTAGTTAGATTACCAAGCCCCTCCTCTCCATTCAAACACAGATTAAGAATGAGGGCCAGTGCCCCCCTGGAATAACTTCACGACCTCCTGGCCTACACGACGCATTTTGAAAGACAAGAGCCACCCTTGTTCTTCCAGGGTCAGCACCTATCTCCCATATGAAGATGTTGGATATATGCACCATGGTGTCCGAAGTTTTTGGTTACGTCCAGGTCTTGTAGATCAGCTTCTACTGGAGTCTTGCCTTGTAACTGGATATTTTTTTTCTAAGCTCCTGATCAGGTCTTCATTTTAACTTGGTTTATGTAACTAAATGTACTATTTTGTAATGTTTCCACAAGCCTTCTCTACATCTTTAGCAATTTCAGTGATACCGTGTTCAGGGGATTTGCCTCCAATAAAAATTACAGTATATACTCGAGTATAAGCCGAGGGTGGGAAATGCAAAGTCAGTGGAGTTTTCTAAATGAGAAAGCACCATTGCCCCAAGGAATTAATCAAACAGGATTAATCTTCGTGCCACACCCTCAATAAATTTATAAACACAGGTTTATTATTACAGGATGGGTTTTGCAAGGCAATTCTTATTGTTTTAATCATAGGCTATGGAGTGTTATATGTGTACTAGTAACCAGGCCACCAGGTGGCAGTGTGGAGTTGGTTTACATGGATCAGCTGTGAGTCAGAAACAGGGAGCTCACTGGAGCTGAGAGAAGATATTCAGCTAAAGAGGGAAGCTGCCTGTCTGAAGCATTCAGCGTGGAAATTCACCTGAGGTGAGTGGACCCTGGCTGACTCAAGTACAAGCCGAGGGGAGCATTTTCTGCCCATTTTTGGGGCTGAAAAACTAGGCTTATACATGAGTATATACGGTAAAATTTTGATCTTTTGAACTTTCTGATAAATGGGGCAGTGTCCACTCTGTATATTCTTAGTGGCACACCCGCATTGCCGTTCTGAAGCTGTGGAAAGCAGTCTCTTCATAGCAGCACCACACGGTGCCACCATAGACACCTCCATTGACTATCAAAAGGTGGTGTCTCCAAGATGCAGAAAAACAGCACCTGTAGCTGTTTGGGTGCAGATCTTCTGCATCTTGCCCCCTGTTGCATGAATAGGGCGCACCTCTACCGATGTGGCAGGAGTGTGCCCTAAGCCAAGGGTTGGCATCAGAGCGCCAGGAGCAGGCAGGGGAAGCCAATCAGGGGGGCACACCTACATCTGGTGGCTGCATTAGGTAGTGGGCACTAATCATGTGGCACACCAAACTGACTGGGCAGGCCTGGCCCCCCTATAGTGACGGTGCTGCCCAAGCCCCAGGCAAACTGCCTGCTAGCAGCACGGATTTCTCCTGGCAAATGTGTCAGTGCACGCCTTTTTCCCCCCTGCACTGGACGCAAGTCCATCTCAGGGAACATGCCCTTAAAGACAATTTTCTAAAGGAGTTTGATTTACTCTTTTTTTACCTTTATTTATTCTGCAGGCAGATGAGGACCAGGGTCTGAAAAAGCCCATTACATCCAAGCCTAGTTTATTATAATAAATAATAAGAATGTCTATTTGAAATCACAATGAAGGAGTATATTATCTGGAGGATCACACTACATGTTCTCTTATCATGCTCTGTTTCATAATCTGTTATTAATCATGATTTTTTAATCCGTTCTAAATCCTGTAAACCCTACTATATTATGTTCATTTATTGACTTTTCCTATGCAATGAATTTTGATAGATTAGTCTGGTTTAACTCTGAATAAGTTTTTTACCTTTTGCATTTACATATGCATTATCTATATCATGCTATATCGCAAATATCTTTTTACTCTCACAGAACCCAAAAAATCTAACCATTTTATCCTGAAGTGACGCAACAGTCACGAAACACTTTTCTTTTATGCGTTGATGTATATAGAAAATACCTCTTTTTAGCAAATAAAGGACATTTTTATCATAATTTGGGCGCCTCCAAGCCTATTCTTTTTCTAGTGATTTACCACTAATTTACACATAAGGATCTTACCTCCGAAGTTTTTTGGTACTTGGCATCCAACTAATCGGATAATTATAGGCAAAGAGTGCGACCTCCACAACACTGCGTGGGGACAGTGAATGAATATCTCCACCTGCACTTCAAAACATCAAGGTTGCTAGTTGGATGGTAGATCACATGTTATACATATTGGGTCCAACCATAAGCTAGCGACCGTAATAGTAAGTAACCCTTCTAACACACCGAGTTCACACATGCTGACCCAGCCATAAAAGTTTAATACCTCATACTGCTCCTCATTGGTCTTTGTGTGTAACCCAATATATATTTTTCTCCTTTCCCTTCCCCATTCCGTGTTGGGTTATATACACACTTTTTGGGACGAACTCTCTCATTGAGATAAAAAAAACAATCCAGCCAATCATCCATAGTTTATTATAAGGGAGTATTCAACTACAGAGTAAGAGTGCCAAAAGGCTCCAAGGAAGCAATGGTAATTTGGAGATTGTTCTGTATTTAAAGAATTAGGAAAGGATACTATCATACACACTTGTTTGCAATTTAGGCGACACCATAAACCTCCCCATATCCAGGGTCGGTTGCATAGATAGGGGCCCTAATCAAGCAGGCACACAGGCCTAACTGGGCAGTCCTGGCACCCCATAGTGTCAGCATTCACCATATTCCATGTAGATAATACCTGAATAGGCTGCCCATGGCTTGCACCATATACCAGTCAACAAGTCTCTAGTAATATTTATGGTTCACAATCTTCATGAACGCATCAAGATCTTTTCAACAAAAGGTGGTCATGAAGACTTTACAGTAAGTGATCATGCAGCCAAGTCCTTAACCAAGTAAGAAAGTACAGAGTCAAGACTGAGATGTTGAATGCCTATACAAGTGTAATGTAGAATGGAAAGCCTATTGGTATTTAATGGGGTAGGAGTATAGCCTGTTAATGGGTTGAGGCTACTTGGGACTAGAGATACTGTGCCTACTACTAACTTTACCCAAGCCTGTCCAGGTCATTGAAGGGAAGTGGTCAACTCATGTTGTTCCTCGGCAGATCTGTAGATGGAACAGGTCATTAGTATATTTGAAGCATGGCCATCCTGCTTTGATGTGAATTTGGAGAACCTAAAGGAGAAGTGTTGATGGAGCGTAAAAAGTTCTAGAGATACCGCCACTTGCCAAAAACACTCACAGCTGCATAGAGAATGCCTGAGCAAGTTGTGATCGCACCATATTCAGATGTCAAATTTCCAAGCCTGGGCTTACCAGCGATTGGCACCCCACATGTCTTCATCACTCCCATTAAATCCATCTGACTCATGTGCAAATATCAAGTTAAGTGCAAAGTCTAGATTATCACTGACTTCTCATACACTCATCCAGTAAACCCAGGCAAATTCGAGGCAAGACCAGTGTTTTATTTTTCTATTTTTGTAACATTGCAGCCATCAAGAGAAAAAAAAAAAAAAAACTCTAAAGAAAACAAAAACCATGAACAGATGGAAGACATGTCTACATTACTAAGCAGGAGTTGGGTCCCAAGGTCTCAGTGAGGCTATTGATCCAATAAATTAGAAAGCATGGCCATTAAAGTGCATTCATTTCTGAGCTGGGATGAGGTCATCGATGGACTGGCCCTTCTCCAGACGCTTTTCAATTTCTATAAGCAGCTTAATACCATCGACCAGCATCTGAACCAATGCCACCTCTGAGAAGCCAAGACGGTCAGCGTTTGATATGTCAAAGACTCCACCAACAGCTGCGGTGTCAACTCCACCTAAAGCAAGAAACAAAAAGGTTATTAATGAGCCAAAAGAATGAAAGAAGAATTTAGGCATCCAAGGACAGTTTTTGGACATGGAACTTCAAACACCAGCAAAGGTCTAGTGGGCTTCACTAGCTGGACATTGCTCCCAATAGCCCTTGCCACCACATAGGCATCACATGAGCCATTAGAAACTATTCTCCAGTCAACAAAATGTGCTCCCTAGACAATGCCAATATGGTTACTATGCCATTTATCAATTGGCTGGTAGATACAATGCTCCTCTAAACTCCATGCATCATCAGTCTTCTTACCTGTTCCTCGCTTCTGCAGTCTCAACCTCTTCAGGATTTCTCCAAACTTCTCGTTCTTGCTCAGATTTGGCAACTTGATGTGGACGCCGGCACGGAGACCGGTTCCAAGGTTGGATGGGCAAGTGAGGACGTAGCCAAGATGCTGATTCCACATAAACTGGTAGCCTTTTCCCTTAAATAGAGTTTCAATCTAGAAGAGGAGAAGGAGTAGTTGTCAGAACACAGGTGCCTATATGACAAGTGGAGATGTGAAGTCGTTACTGGGAGATTAATTACATTACTTTATTCGTAATACTTGACTATCAAACTTTAGTCTACCATTAGTTGACAGTGCCAAATACCTTCTCTAGATTAGCTCATTTATATAGTGCTGACATTACATAGTAGTTTCATCACCAACTATCAAAATTGTCCTTACCATAGTGATGTCAACCATAGTCCAAGGACATTTGATGGAGAGGCAGTTAACTTAAGCCCCCCCCCCCCCCATACATTAGAACAGGGGATGGCAAACTGATCCGTGGGCCACACTGGCTTCTTAAATTTGATAAAAAGGTGCCAGACCAAGAGCCTGTGATGGCCGTGTGTGCCAATTCTACACATCGCCGGCATCACTTATGATTGTGGTGAGTTGTAATCGGCGACGGACATTGTTACCTTTCTAAATTTTCTGCACTGTCATTGCAATGAGCTTAGATCATTCCTAGAGATGAGGATGCGTCCAGTGTCATGCTCATGCCACTGCATTCTCACTAATGCAATGTTTGGATTTGTGAACTAATTGGGAGGGAGCATCTGTTCAACAAGGTGACAAAAGGCTGGAGAAGAAAGCTAAATTGGCCAGATCTGTCCCCCGGGCCTTAGTTTGCCCACCCCTGTATAGACCATACAGATACTACTCCATGATGTATTTTAACCTGTGACCCCAGTGCTGCATGGAGTGCCAACCATTCTTTAGATTATTCTTTGACAGCCTCTACTTGTCCTACTCTAAGTTCTTACCATGATAGGTGGGAGCATTCTTACAGGAGTACGCCTTTAAGCCCCCCCATACACCTTAAGATCGATCCATACAATTGGCATTAAATCTACCAACAACTGTGTAGTATAGTGGCCTCCCTGATAGAATACATAGTGATTGGAAGGTTTAGAAAGGTCCTTATATTACATGGTTTTGGTAGAACAAAAATTGATTGTACAGAAACTGTATGGAAAGATTGTAAGGTGTATGGGGAATAGCAATTTTGCTACTTGCCAATATTCCCAAAACCATTGTAAAATTGAATTTGAATAAAAGGAAAGTGTTTTATTAACGGCCAACACAAAAATTTATATATTGTGACAATTATTGCATACAGGAATAGGTTCTGGCCATACAACATTTTACCATTGAGGGAAGGACAGCGACAACCTATTATACTGACTGACCACTAGATGGGAGAATTGATCAACAAGGAAGACTGACTATGTTGGCCATGGAGATCCTTACAAGGTGGTATCTGATCTAAACGTCCTGTCATGATTCTCCCATAAGTCTACATTTCTGTGCCCCATTTGTTGGTTTTGAGGGATTCCTGTATGCATAGCATCTGATCACTTACCCTGGTCAGGCCCTCACAGAACCTCTTGAAGACTTCCTTCATGTTGCCACCCTTCTGCATAGAGATGACACGGAGATGATCCTCCTCGTTGATCCAGACAAGGAAAGTCTTGTTGTCATTATGCCTGGAGGAAATTAAGTTATGTTAGCAAAGTATTTGAGGCTGAGCATACTTCAAGTGGGAAGGTAAGATTTTACCACAACTCTTTGTATGCAAAATGTTAGTTGTCGATCAGGGTGACCTTTTTAGCTAACCTTATTCCAACACAAGCCAACACAATTCCTTTGATATAGTAGCTCCCTTGCCATGTCCTCAGTCTCCTAGTGCTCAGACTATTACCTGGGAATCTACACCCAAAAGTCATAACTACTATAGCCAACACAATGGAGCTTAGACATGACAAAATCACCAACACATACTGAAATGGTTTGGGTGCTGTAACTGGCAATACACCGTGCATCCGGAAAGTATTCACAGTGCATTACTTTTTCCACATTGTTATGTTCTAGCAAAAAAAAAAAATTTTGGGGCAAACACCAGGAGGGCCGCCATGTGCCTTTGACCACTTCTGTTTGGACCCTCTACTGTACAGGCCTGGTTAGTGGATTGCTGCAGAGATGGTTGTCTTTCTGGAAGGTTCTTTCTCCACAGAGGACCTCTGGAGTGACCATTGGGTTCTTGGTCACCTCCCTGACTAAGGCCCTTCTCCGATTGCTTAGTTTAGATTGCTGGCCAGCTCTAAAAAGAGCCCTGGTTTTAAACGAACACTTAAGGATAATGGAGGCCACTGTGCTCATTGGGCTGCAGATCTCTCAATCCGGCTGTGCCCATGTCCGTGGAAGCTGCAGAGCGTTTGCAACTTCCACAGACAAAGGGAGAGCAAGAGATAATGGCAGTTTTTCGACTTGCTAACTTTGTGAGCTGATTGCAAAGACCCTGAACATGGTATCACCAAAATTGCTTGAGATGTAGAGATGGGTTGTAAAAACATTTGGAAAAAGGAGTTTTGCTCTAGCACATGTAGTTTTTGCATAAATTAAGTTCAAAGTTAAAGTCGAAATTCCGATTTTTGAAATTTTGACTTTACTTTGAACTTAATTTATGCAAAAACTATTTGTGTTAGAGGCATACTTTTTTGTAGTGTACCCCCAACACCCAAGCCAAGGTGCAACCACATGTAGCATTCAGACCACAAGACGCAGGAACTCAAATATTTCTCAGTATGGATTTTCTTTAACCAGATAGTGGCACAGGTCAAGGTGCGGGTTTTATGGGTAGAAGTCCAGATTAAGTCTTTATCCAGGGTCAAAGCTGCTTATAGGCAAACAAGACACTAAGACTTTAACAACTGTTACATTGTTCTGAGATTCTGAATCCGGATAGATACAGAATTCTAAATGGTGGCATTATGCAAGAGTATCGGCCAACACAACACGGCCTATATTAAAAATGTTCTCACCAAAGGACTCTGCAAATTAATTTACCATTTCCCCATTCTAAATTTGCACAATTAAGTCAGTGAAATATGTTTAACCCAACCACCCTTACAATATCAGAAGTTTTAGCCTAGCTCTCAAACAGGTTTTTGACCCTTGAAGAGTGAAAATTTGTCTTGTGTACCACATCTGCAAAGTTTGTGTGCTGCAGCAGTTTGTTGGCTTGCCCCTGCTCCTTAAGAATGGTACAGTCCCAATTCTTCTGACCATTCCTGCAGCACTAGCATCCCTTTAGTCATGGTGATTGTTTGCAGTGGCAAAGTTGAACACTTCAGCCTAATCGTATGCAATTACCCTCTATCCCTGGAATATTGTGCACATATGGTTTTTTGGGCACCAGGTGACCCCACTGACTTTGGGATTTCCATACTCACTGCAAGTACTATAGTGGGGATTACCTCTAGTTGGGTCAGGACAACAATTCCCTAGCGGCTCCCTAAATCCTCTCCGCCAAGATATGACTTCCTAGCCAAGACACGTACGCCCAACTTCCACAGGAAATGTCAGGACACCTACCAGATTCCTCTGGCGTCTGGCCAGTCCCGGGCCATCCCTGAAGCCAGAAGCAGAGGAGATACTGGCTTGTCAAACAGGAAATGGTCATCGATGAGCTGCTGCTGCTCTGCGTCGCTCATGTTCTTCAGGGCGTAGTACTTGCCTTTCAGGTCTCCATCCAGGCTGGCCAGAGCTGGGAACAGAAAACATCCACATTGATGTAGGCAGCTAAATATATATCACACAAGGACGTGAGAAGTCTTTGTACAAGGGCAGCCAACCACAACCTTACTACACATAGACCAACTCTGTTCTGACATGTTTAGCTAGCATCTGACAAATGGACCGGCTACACAAGTAGCTATTTAGTCTCCGTGCCAAGACACACAGGGTACATATTTGAAAGTTGGCACACCGTTACTGGCCAACAAACCATAAAAGTAAACTTGAAGCCTTCTTTTAAAAAGTGAACATAATATTTGTTGAAGACCATATTTAGGCTGGATTTTAATAAAAATAAATAAACAGTGGGCGTTTCAGACAGGTAGTTAAACCCCCAATGACATCACTTGTAAAATATGGATTGCCAAGACTTGACTGCTTTAGGAAAGTCTAGACAAGGCAAGGGGTGTGCAAACTTTGTCCAATACAAGAAGCCATTGTGGCCCACAATAAGAGGGGCCAGACCAAGACTATAAAGGCTGCCCACCATAGGTGTCCCAATTCCTGATGTGCCAGGCTTCATTAATGATGCTGGGGGCGTGCAGCAGGGACATTGATTTTTTAAATTTCCTTTACAATTTCAGCAAAGACAGCATTATGCAAGCGCATTGCAGGGAGCAAGCAGAGGGGACCCAGAGCTGCTTTTCATCAATGCAACAAGGGATCCAGCCCCCCGGGCCTTAGTTTGCCCATGTCTGGACAACAGCAAACCGCTGGCCCATTCAGTTGTTTGATCCACCCAATTGTCACCTTGCCGGCTGGGTCCTCAGCTCATTCACTGTAATTGGAGAAGAGAATGCCTAGAGCAGTGATGGTGAACCTATGGTGCCTGTGTTAGAGATGGCACTCTGTGCTGACATACAGCTTGTGTGCCCAAAAAAAAAAGCTCAGAGGAAAGAACTGCAGCCTATTGGCTCTCAATGCTCTTCCCCTCTTCTGACTGCACACAGCGCCCTATACCCTCTCATTTTCTACCTAAGTAGCGTGTTTAAATTTTTTTTTTCACGTGAGTATACGAGTTGTGTAATTCAATTGGGCACATTGTGATTTTATATAGGTGTTCTAGTTTTTAATAATCAGGTCATAAATTACACAAAAAGGTGGCTATAAACGGAACTATGTTAAAGGTTTTCCCAACCCCGCTATAGAACTTGGCCAGATGCCCATTTAAATATTTAACAGCAGCAAGTTGCATAGAAATGTTAACCTGCTAAAGAGTAGGGGTGTCCCTGGGTCCAAAGCTGGCTCACAGTAACTTCATTTAGCCTGCAAGTGTTTATTTTTACATTTTATCTAGGAAAGTGAATGCCACAGATGAGTCCTTTTTGACATTGGATTTCACATGTGTTCCAGTGTTGTGCTTTGCTGGTTACAAATTTGATGTTAAATAAAATAAAACCAATAAATATGAATAAGCTGGCGGAGTTCTCACCATATAGGTCTGCCCATGACTTTCCAAGTTGTTGGACAGTGGGCAAGTTTGACACCCTCATTAGAGCAGGCTAGAAGTACCTAGAGCTCTAACACTATGCCATGTCACGCCCTTATCAATGTGTGTTTCTTGGTACTGTGGTTTTTTGGAAGTTGTACCTTGTTACACCAAGTTCACAAAAAGTGAACGCAAGGGTTTCTGCCCAACCCCCAATGGCGCATGCATTTTCTCATGCACTTCAGGCAAGGCCATTAAAAAAGGCTTCTAGTGTGAAAGAGCCTTTAATATTTAACTAGATAAAAGCGATGCAAAATAAGTGGAGTTCAATTTAACATGTAAAGATTTACATATTACACGTTTATCTTTTATAGACCACATAATTTCACTTTTAATTGCAACTGATCTGTACCCTGCAGTTAGAAGATCCGGTAAACTTAGATAGTTCAACAGCTTTCATCAAAACAAATCCTGGATAATATTCCTCATTTATAGGCATCCATGTATGATCCTGCCAAAAGCAAAGGGCTCTGTGGTATAGTTTCAGAAAATTGAAACAGAATTCCCTTTTGAGAGATAAACGCTAACGACACTACATATATGGATTGGCACACAACCGTTACTATATCTGGCTGCATGTCAAGACAAATCTTATTCCATATTAGCAGCAAAAGAATGTTTCTGTACCATAAGCCAAGACTGAGGATAACATGACCATATACAGACCGGTATTCATAGGATCTTTGGGAAGGGGGGAAACCCCCTTAAAAGGGTTTACAATAGATAACAGCACATTTCAAACTGGACAGATTACTTTATGTTCCTCAACCACAAAGACATTTGCAACAGCAAATGGAATACCCAACAAAATTATTCTCATCTGGTCTAGCAAACAACCATTAAAAGCTTTGTGTATATAGGTTTTTGACTTCCTATGCTTTCTGCTGCACTTCTCAAGGACTAAATACCCCTGCCCCATCTATTATTTATATAGCGCCAACATATACTACACAGCGCTGTACAATAAATTAGATTTATGAATTAAGATGGCGGTGGAGTCCTGATCAAGGACTATCAAGATGTCATGCAAAGGCACTTGCCTTACTGGCAAAGGGCTACATTTAAATAAAAAAACATATTATTGGCTTTGGTGGATGTCTTCATATTGCAATATGGTACCAATGAGGCTTAATGATACTGAACAGTGGTTACCCCCCACTTTTCTAGTACTCAACCAATATATGTCCCTGCCAAAATGTTAAGAGCAGTGGTTCCCAAACTTTCCTTGCAGGCCCCCCTTTTCTATTTGAATAGGTAGGGGGGGTTGATGTTTCTAAACACAGGTTAAGAATGAGGGCCAGCACCCCCCTGGAATACTTTTGCACCCCCCAGTTTAGGAACCACCAAGTTAAAACAACCTTATAAAGTTGCTTGAAGCCAAGTACCAACTAATCCCTGTAACCAGATTATCTAAAAAGAGCAACCTTCAACACCGGAGAGCACCAACACCACATTAGAATCAGCCCAACTAGTGTTACCTGTGCTCATGGAAACTTCTCAACATACACTGGAAAGTAAGAGTCATTCTAATTAGGACAAAGCATTATTAATTCACAAGAGCCATTACCTTCAATGGAGAGTTTCTCGATGGCTCGTCTTTCTCCACGGCTGCAGTGAGGTGGGAGGCAGAAGCCACGGATACTCCTGCCAGTTCTAACGCGGGAGCTAATGACGTAGTTTGGGTCCAGGTCGTCACCACCCTACATATTTTAAAAGTTAGGGAAAGAGGAAATTGTTAGTAACTCCTTGCCAATAGCAAGACTTAAGGCTATGCCATTTGCTGACCAAGATAAGGTCGCCACAGCAAAAAACATTGATGGTTGAAATGCATTATTACTAAAGGTAGCCATACAGGAGGCAATTCTCCCTCCATAGATGGACAGACTGCACCGTGATGATGTCATCCTGCTGCAGCCGGCCTCAGGTGATCGGCGGGCACCCTTTTGATGCCAGCCATTACTTTGAATGGGGCTGCTGTCCCCATTCAAAGTAATGGGATCAGCCAGGAATTTACCGGCATGTCGGATCACCCTGCAATTCCTGGACTATCTCA
>CM070043.1:29794142-29809889 GCA_036250615.1 Ptychadena robeensis | reverse complement strand
TCATCCAACATGCATTGTCAGTAAATGGCCACAGAACTTGTGGGAGGGGCTTTGTGGTACCCATGTACTGTAGTGGAATACACTCAAATTGTATATCCTACCATGATATTGTTAATGTTTTATTTAAATATGTGTATATACCTTGTCTCTGCATTCCTCTGTAGCAGGGATGATTGATGGCTCTCAGTTTCCTACTGTTTTGTCTTGCTTTACATTGTAACTTTTACAATCTGCCTGGAGACTGGCAATTGCCCTCCTCCAGGCAGAGGGGTTAAATATTTCTCCCTAGGCCCTCCTAGTAGAGTAAGATCCAAGTTGCTTCCAAACAGGATGTCTCACCCCTCTGGAGCACAGGACTCCCACCTTTCCTGGGTTCTCCCGCCGGCTGTAGCTTTGCTAGTGCCCGGGATCCAATTATTGAAAGGGTTGTCCCCTGGATCAGGACCACCTTCCCTTATTCTTGCCCAAGCGGATGGATGCAAAACACCAGTGGGTGCTGAGTTGGGTTGTAGACACATGCTTCCTCCCTTTTCCCCTTATATGGGACCGCTCCCTGTTTCCCCTGACCGCTGGACTGTGATCCTGACCTCCTCCCACTGGGAAGAGAACGCCATCAGTCACTCTGCAGCTGGTAGTGTGTTGGGAACTGTATCCCCTTAGCTTGAACCCCATCCCTGCCACTGGGTGATGGTGCCAACCTGTACATAATCCTGCAGTAAAATTCTACATATCTCCTACCAGCTGCGTGGACTACTTTATTGTGTGCTTGGTGAGTGACGGAGTTGGGCATAGGACTATCCAAAAAGAACCTGGGGCCCCTTGTGCCGCCCACACTACACCCATCACCCAACATGAAGGAAGTTTGCAAAAGATGAGCACTGAACTTCATGAGGAGCCCCCCTTAGGGGTACAACCATGAGGACTGAATACTGTATTTACTTACTCCACCATGCAGGTTTGATTGACGCATTTTAATAACAAAATGAGTTATGAAAAGTAACCACATATGTTATGACCCAGCCGAATGACCCAAGAGAAATCCTGAGTGTCGCCATTATATCTTCACCGCCTGTTGTCGCCAACCAGGTTAGTCAGCGTCAAACCAGCCACTCCAGCACATGCTGCTTCCTTCACCGAGCGCCGGAGCAATACAACTGTAATAAAGATCTAAAGTGGGATGACAGAACGCTACTGAAAGGTCCCCAGTGCAGATCACAGGTTATTGCTGCAAATAACAGCCTGCAGCACCGCGGGGGATCAATCGCGGAGGATTTTCTGATGGCTCGCCAATTGCGCATCCCTGTGCCACGCAGATCGGCGGATGAGGATGGTAAATATACCAGCAGAATCAGGGTGCAGTTGGTATCAATAAAAGAGAATGGTACAAAAAGGTAAGTGTTAGCACGGGGTCCCTGGGCCCTATGCACCTGCAAACTTTGCATAGTGGGAAGAAAATTAGACCAAACCTAGACAAATTACAGCCATGTCCGGTCCCTTTAGCATTTTAATGTGGCCCATTGTGTGACAAAATGCTCTGGCTCCCATCTGCTTATTCCTTTCAATGAGTGGAGATGCCATAGGGATGGAGGACCACATCTATGTATTTTCTACTCTCATTGCAGGGAACATGCAGAGGAGAGCATTGCTCAGCAGCGCCTAGATGAGATTTATTACTAATTGGGACCCACAAGTATAAAAGTTTGCCCACCCCTGATCTAAGCCTTAGACTACCACCCAGAACCCTTCATTTGTAGTAAAAGCCACAACGCCAGTTTATATCCCTCCGGCTCCATTCTTTATGCAGCGCCTCCATTGATTTTCCGGCGATGTGGACGGACTGTGAATTTCTATCTCTCGGTGGTCCAGGCCTGGGAGACAATACGAGGTTCCCTCCCAAAGTCTCCGAACAAAGAGCAGCTGTGAGTGTGACTGGCAGCAGACGCGGTGCCTTTGTATGAAATCGCCATTCTGCTCACGTACGTCATTGTTCATCATTTCAGTAACGATGTCCCACAATGCAACAGTCAGGATCCAAGCGGGTAGCCGTGCCGAAGAATTCTCGGCATTGCTCCAATGACTGGTGGGCTGTACAGTCCCAGGATTGGAAGGTTTTTCCTGGAAAGTCACAGAACATTTCTCATATTTATTGAGGGGACACAATTAAAATAATATTAGTAACACACTGGACTCCTAATAACCCCCCCCCCCCTCTTCATTTTAATTTGCACCCCCAACAGACTCTTAAAGGGGCAGAGTCACATGGTATTGGGTATCCTGTACATTGTGGTGCATGAGACCCTGAATTAGAATCTCCACCTTCATCTTAAATGGACTGGCTTTGGGTCAAATGTAACTCTCACGATACAACACGTTTGAACCCCCAGACCTCGCACCTCAGTAGTGCAATTTTTCCAACTTAGTAACTAACCCCTGAGACTACAGTCCAAATGGTAACCTTTCATAGTCATATTCCAGCTGTCACACAGTGCTTTTCTCTTGTCAGATTTTACCCTTACATATGCCTACTCTGACTTTTACCCCCCAGATCTCCAACACCCTTAGAAGTCCGACCTTTTTTTTAAATATTATTATTTTACAATCCCAATGTCACCCCCCTAACTGCAACCTTTCATAGTTATTCATATTTCCCTGCAGTTATGCAAGTGACATAAATTGTATAGATTTAAGAGACACAGGGTGCCTCCAAGTTGTTAGTACGCATATCAGCTTTGTAACAATAATATAGGTATGCAGAGCTAGTTTTTGGCCCCATTTGAGTACCAAAATACCACTTATGTGCACCCCATGTATATCTGAATAACCCCTAAAGTAGTTACCAAATGGGACCAAATGTGGCCAATGTTCCAGTTTCACTGGCTCACAACCTCACTCTTAAAATCAGAGCCAATCTGCACTAGAGTGGCACTATTTCACTCCCCCTCCCCCCTTGAATGGTACAGTGCTGAATTTACACAGAGCCCTGTTTGTAGCCACATGTTGCGCCTGTTTTTGTTCTGCTTCATCGTGCAGATTATCCCTACCAGCGGATTGAAACAAACAAAAACCATAAAAAATAAACATACATATTACTCACATACATCTGGTCTTTGTCCAGGGACAGCGACCCCTAAAACCAAATGCTTATCTGTCCTGGCTGCTCGCTCCCTTGCCGCCATGCCTAGAGTGTTCAGTCCTCCATGCTTCAAGATGGAGGGGGACTCTTCCGGTCTCGTTCCGTCCACCAATCCGGATCTGAATTGTCTAATGCTCCGCCCCTCCGCGTCACCTAATTCAGAAGAAGCTGGCTGCAGGCGCATCAGGACATGGGAAAGTAGACATCAGAAATGACATCTATGTTCACGTAAGGGAGGTGGAGCGTTGCAGAATTTTTTAAGATTTACATAGTAAGTTTTTTTTGCTCGGACCCAGATAGCACAGATATGAAATGATATTGCAGCTGTGGTTGTTGAGGAAGATTAGAGTCCTTGCATTGGTGTGCTCTGCAAGTGAAATGGTGCACCACCAAGTTCACCAATCCAAACCTGGCCCTCCTAAAGGAATGAAGAGATTCTACTTGCCTAACTACTAGTTCCATAGTACTAACGTCTTTTCCCCTACCACCCTGATCTATGTACTGGTTCCAGATCAGTGACTGAAGCCAGTGAGATGCAATTTAAAGAAATTAGCTTACTTATTGTTCCTTATAGAAACTACTGTTTGATGAGAAAGATCCACTGAGACCCTATAAGGCTGGCTAACGTGGGTCTTCTTATTACAGAATTAATAGCGTTCACAAACATGAGCGGATTTAATTGGTGATAATGGCAGGCCTGGTTCCATGGCAGCAGAGTACGAATCATTGAGATACCAGAACACCGTGCCCACTCAGATGAAGCCCCCGCAATTTCTCACCACCCACCTGACTGACATCATTGCAGCAATGAGCTCTGAGCTGCTGTGAATTTTTCACGTGTATATGCAAAATTATATACATTAAAGAAGGGTATAGAAGCCATACAATGAATCTATGGCCTTTGGGTTGTTTGAGATCTGATCAGCATCAATCTCCTGTGTATGGGGCAGATTTCTCAAGGACCACATAAAAGCAGGGGTGACTTCTATCTGTGAACCAATTTTACCTTTCTATTAGAGAAACGCTAAAAATGTTAGCAGATGTTGGCCCTAGAGATTTAAAGTTGGGCAACTCTGCTATAGATCACCTGTAGATACAATAATTCCAGTTCCAATAATATATCTTATTGTGCCCTTTAGAAATAACCAATGTAGAAACACCAGTGCAGGGAATGCATTCTGCACGGGTGACACCATTTCAGAGACAGGGGTGATGACAAACTTTTTTTGGTACAAGGATTAAAGGAAATGCAGCAAAATGACTCCATTCTTCCTCAAGAACCACAGCTGCAATTTCATTGTTACAGCTGCATCATAGTCTTTGCCTCCCCTCCTTTTGAATGGCACAATCTCAAGTTCATCAGCTTCCCTTTAGAAGTGCATGCTATATGGAGGTCTGGCTAAGGGAAGCAGTGTTTCTCACCTCCAAATGATAGAGATATCAGTGTCCGTCACAAAGACACTTTCCATTACACTTTTTCATGGTAATCGTTTGGGAGCGATCTGGCAAGTTTTCGGTGGTGCCAGATTGCCCCTGATCAGGCCCAAAGAGAATGAATGGGGACACGTTCAAACATTTTGTATCATGTCCATTCATGTCTATGGGTGCGATCAGGGCTGAAAAATTGCATCCGCCCACAGCCTGCGATCAAAAATGTGGGGAGCCGCTATTCTGATTGCGGTCACACTGCATCCAAGCTGACCACAGCCTTTAGTTGAAGTGGGGACAAGCCCGCTCGCAATTAAAATTGCGTCTGTACCTAATCGCTAAAGTGGGGACAAGCCCTTGACCATCTCCAAAGATCTGTAGGTATGGCAGTGTCATTTGGCAAGGATAGATTGCTTTAGCCTCCACCAATGTTATTACTAGGAACTGTGCAAAGCGGACACGCCAAGGCCAGGAGGTTAGTAAATGTTTACAGCGGTTTATAAACACTGCTGATCAATTCATAAATAGAGTTTACTGACTCATAAACAGCCAGAATCACAAGATCTACGTAATGCTTAAAGACGGGGAAAGGTGACACCTGGGTGGTTTAACTAACAAATCATAGGCTCTTTTAAGTGAACCCCCACAAACATTTAGATGGACTTACTTTATACTTGGGACTTACCCTTACTTTTAGGGAATAAAAATTGAGATGCACTTTCTGCCATGTGAGGGTGCCTAGCAAACCCTGTTCCTACACACTCTCAGATATATTTCTACACTTTCCTGCTCCCTGTTCTCCTTGCTGGAGAAACAAACTTTGAGGAAGCAAACCCATGCCTCTGCCAAAATGGCTTCCTCCATAGACTTGGTACAAAATAAAATATTAAAAGGTTAATCTGCGAGGGCCAGGGCCATTTCTTACTCTATGCATGCTCATAAGGCCCCAGGGACCACTGGGGCCCCCAAGCTTCACTTCATAAGCCCCTGTTTGCCTCTCCCCCTCTCCTTTTTGTGGGGGGGGGGGGGGTTGCGAAGCGGTATCGCCCCCAAAGAGCTAGAAATGGCACTGGTGAGGGCAGAAGTAGTGGTTTCTCATCCTTTGCATTGTATCACTAATTACCACTTGTAAGCCTATGTTGAAGTGTTATTTTTAGGTTTTTATGTATTCTTCCATTTGGTCATTTATTACAGAGCGTCGGGGAGAAAAGGGGGCATTAATCATACATAAGCATACATGAGTACCTGGAGGCTACACAGGCTGGACTCCCATACATTCATACTGGGTTATGTAATGCATGTCGCTGGGTTTGGTGTCAGAACCTATATGTACCTTTGGTGTAGTTACAGATCTCCATTAAGACTTCCAGACATCCCCACTTCACCTGCATTGTAAAGACAAATGTATCACAATCGTAAGAAGCTATGTTATCCAATGGAGCACCCTAAGGGGGCGTGTCCCTGACGCCCTGAACTTACAGGAATGACACTGAAGCAGGATGATGCCGGACAATAGACTGAGACGCTTGGATCAGTGCTTAGGTGCCCAGATCACCTGGACCTGTTAGCAATGTTATTAACCTCCTGAGCGTTTGGTTTCGAGTTGAGATTTATCCATTTTGAGCTGCGAGCAGCGGCCCTTGGTGGCCACCTCCATTGTTTTAAATGGGGTTGTCTCCAACTGAGTGGCTGCCTTTAACTTTGAATGTACCATATTTTTCGAATTATTAGAAGCTCCAAAGTATAAGACGCAACTTCTACATCAGACCTAATATTGTGTGTGTGTATAAAAACAAGCAGGAAACTCCCTCTTTGCCAGTCAGAGCATGAAGCAGAGGAGGTGGTAAAGTAAGCAGGAAAGCTGTAGGAGGCTGTCTCTGTTGCTTCCCTGCCTCCACCTCCCGGTCCTGCTTGGCCCATCCTCTGCTGTGCATGCGTAAACAGCCCCAGCCCAGCTGACATACACACAGCAACACAGCAGCTGGATCCACAATTGGGTGGATCTTCCTTCAGCTCCTAGTGTGCTTATGTCGGGCTGCATGGCTGTCATACACACGTTCAGATTGTGCGCATGTCAGGCGGATCTTCCCCCTGACATCTTCCCCAGATCCGCCAGCCATGATCAATGCTTGGCTGGCTCACTAATTCACCTGCGGCTGAATATTCTTTTTTTGTTATATATGAGTAAAAATGGTCTAACTTTTAGACTAGCTGATTTTGTGAGCTGAATGCAAAGCCCCTGAACATAATCACCAAAATTGCTGGAGACGTAGAGAAGGGTTTTGGGGACATTGGGAGAAAAAAAAGTTTTGTTCTAGCACATATAGTTATTGCATAAATCAAGTTCAAAGTAGAAATTTATATTGTGTTAAATACTTTTTTTTCTAGTTTTTGTTAAATCTCCGGCAAGTTTGGTGATGATCCCATGCTCAGGGGCTTTGCAGTTAACCCTTTAAAACATTTGACTATTCCTGTAAATGATACAATGGAAATGGGCCCATTAGACGGGTCACCCTTCTTTCCTTTAATTATCGGCCATCTTAGCCGGTATTATCAGAAACATCTGTTGATGTGATTACAATGGGGGAGAGTCCTCTCACATCTCACACTGCCTGGAAATAACAGATCAAGAGGCCCACACCCTGTAACATTACAGCAGCCAAGCTCCACTCACACTGGTGGGGGTAGGTGTGGGGTGGAAAGGGGGGGGGGGGGTATTGTACTGATCCGCAGAGCTGCTCCGTCAAGCATGCTAATTGGGACTTTGTTTTTTGTCTGAAAATAAATCTCGGCATAGCGTGTGTAGCAGATGGTAAATAGTTTTTTTTTAGCTAGTATTTATAGGTCACTTCCACAAATCGGTCCGTACTAGTGCTTCCTGTGCTTTATAAACTGAAGCTGAGCCCACATGTAAATAGACAACTATTTTGGATGCCGGCTATTTCCCCGCGGCTGAGAAGAATTCGCCTTTATTCGGCAGGCCCGGGACCTGGGGATTTGTTTTAGCAACAAGGACTGTAATTTGTTGAGCAATCGTTCGCTCTGTTTTACAAATTGCTAATTTGTTTCTGCTCTCGGCTCAATGTTCCTTTGTAGTCGTTAAACCGTTTGATTGGCGGGTTATAGCTGGGAGCCGATTGAACTTGGCAATCGGAGGATTTTCATTTCGGAGGATTTTGTCGATGTTGATTTCTTGGAGGTTGTGCTGACTCGTTGACTTCAATATTTTATAAGTCACGCACCTGAAGTACCAAGGCCATAGATATAAAATATATTCCAACCCCCCTAATCCTAAGGTCATGTGACCCTAAATATTCTCTCTTCCTCTGTTGTATTATGTGAAGACTTCCTTTTCAAAATCCATCAGTCATGACTTCGGTCATCAAGTCGTCTTAAGGTAGCCATAGACGCTACGATCCCTGCCCGGTTCTCTGGTGTTTCATTTACCTTTGCTCAGCCCTGAAAACCTTTATAAACATAAATTCCTCCCCATGACTAAAGGGATGCCGAGGATGCATGGTTATGTGTAGCTAGGGATCAGGGAGAAGGACTGGAGGAAAAGACAGAGGGAGTTCTTACATGCATGGTACATGCAGAGACTGTGCTGTTCACAAGGGGGGCAAGTAAAAGACTGTGCTGCAGCCAGTTTTCTGAGGTCACCCACAGGGCCTATCCGCACTGCCGATAGTGGAGAGAGAATGAGTAGAGGAGACTCACCAGCAACCCCGTAGATGGTCTTTAGAGGTGATGCGTGCCCAGGGTTCCGATATCCCTAGGTGCGCCCCTGGCTGCGGCTGTCGCATTGACATTGCAGCTGGAGTCCTCTTGCTGACTTTCATGCCCCCCCCCCCACTACCAAAGCTAAACTAATGGCTCTGGTTAGTTTAGTGGTTTGGTGTCACCCCTCATCTGGGAATGAAATCATGTCACCCTGTGCTCACCGCACCTACCGTAGCAGGCTAGGGTTGCCGATGGGTGAGCGCCCCCTGACCCCACCCACCTGGACTTACTTGTCCAATAGAGCTAAGTGATACCCACCCTAATTACTCGTCCAATTGCTCTAAGTGATGCCCACCCTACTTATTGTCCAATAGAGCTAAGTGATGCCCACCCTACTTATTGTCCAATAGAGCTAAGTGATGCCCACCCTACTTATTGTCCAATGGAGCTAAGTGATGCCCACCCTAATTACTTGTCTAATAGAGCTAAGTGATGCCCACCCTGGTTACTGACTGATAATATTATTAATAATAATGATATATTTTATATAAGACTTGTGATGGATACAAATTTTCCATATTTCCTTCCAAATGTCTAACCTTGGGGTGGCAGCGCTTACAATAAGCAATACTGCTAAAAGTCAGTGGCTAGTATTGGCTGGCAATGACTTGCCAGTCACTGAGCTGCATGCCAACATATAATACTTGATTTATCTGTATCTGAAATATTAATAAATATTAATTTATTCATTCCATGTCAGAACCAGGAACCCATTCAGTATATTCTGGACGGTGTCCTGATGGCTTTGCTATATACGCTTCTGGAAATCCTGTATCTTATTTTTCAAAAGAGAACACAAATCTGGTTCAAGGAGCATTCATATCAACGCTGTCAGTTTAGTAACAAACTGCTGAGAAAATCTAGGACGTTGGCATGGTCTGCTGGTCGCCATGGTGATTCCAAAAAAGCAAGGCTGGAGTAATAGGCCGCATTCCCGGGAAAGCTGATGTGGCCGTCAGCGGAGCGCAGCTTGTATCACAGATCACAACGGATTACCGTTACCACTCAGGCTGCATTGTCATTGTGTTCTCCTGTGTAACCGCAGAGTCTGGTGACCGCACCGGATCTTATTCCCTATAGGGACGTTCTGATTGGTTCCCAAAATGACAACCTGATTGTATGATCAGTTCTGGTTCTATAATATATGTATATAAAGTGAGAAGTTATTAAAATGGTATTTATTTCCAATAAGGGGGGTGCGGGCCCTCATTCTGAACCTGTGTTTGAATGGGGAGGGGGGGCTCGATAATGCTCCTTAATAGAAAAGGGGGGCTCTGCAAGGAAAGTTTGGGAACCACTGGTTTAAACCAATATTAAAATATTTAAGCATTAACTCTTTGTTCTTTAAAGCATACTTACTTGTCCAATAGAGCTAAGTGATGCCCACCCTACTTACTTGCCCAATAGAGCTAAGTGATGCCCACCCTACTTACTTGTCCAATAGAGCTAAGTGATGCCCAACCTAATTACTTGTCTAATATAACTAAGTTCATATGTATGATACATTCACACTATTAGTTACCCACTTGGCAGCCACCATGTAACCACAACCTTGCCCTTCTGTGCAGTGGTTGGTAATATGTTTGGGTGGCTGGCCGGTGGTTAATAGTCACCCCTCAACCACATCCATTCTATCTCAAAAGAAAGGTGTCCAGGTTGTGGACTGTATCTGGTACTGTTGTTGGTGCTTCCCTTTAGTTTTTTAATTTGGCCCTTTTTCACTTTGGTGTCAGGACGCTCTCACTCCCCTCATTCCCTGCAATAAGTGAAGATAACACCTAGAGGATAATTTCTTCGATTGCTTCCTAGAGGCCATTGTTTGCTGCAATACAATGTTTAATCTTCTCTATAAAAAGCTTCTATTTATAAATTTTGTTTTTCTTTTTTGAAATATCCTGTCCTAGCTACAAGGACTTAGGACCCCTATGCCGGGGTCATGGTCCAGCCCTTATGTCACATTTTAAAACTCATTGTGGCCCATCAAAGGTTTGCCCACTCCAACTTTAGCCCATATTACTCACAGCCACTATGGGGTGACACCAGGATTATCCAGCACAGGGTGACACCAAACCAAGTGAGACCACTGCCTAAAACAATATTTTTAGGCTGTCAATTCATAAAATTGCATTTCGAGTAAAAAAAATTGACTTGATTCTCTATGGACAGATTGTCAGGATACAGACAGCTTGTTCATAGCCATCTCTCTCCTACAGAGAAACTTTCACTACTTCTGCTGCCAGGCTAGATCAGATCATAAAACAGATTTATTATGTCTTCTAAGGGTCTTGGAGCCCCCCAAACCTATAGTTTTATTTTTACTACAAATTAGACTTGAGCAGCACATGGGACAAAGGTGGCCCTTCCGGGGAAGGGGAGCAGGACAGAAGGAAGGCTGCATTGGTTGGCATAATGTATCTTATTCATTAGCTGCCAACGTAGGAGAAAGCCGCTGCCGACTTACTTTCTCATGCCATATATTTAAACTGTTTTTAAGGATCCGGCAGCCGTGATAAATGGGAACAATGGATGTAGAATCTGTGCCTCCGGTGTCATTCATCATTTGTCTTAAGGCGAGTCTGTGCAGAAATGTAATCGGGTCAACTGCAAGCAGGATCCAAATGTAAGCACCCCGAGGTATCAACACACACGTCTAGTTATCTTCAATAGCACCCTTAAGCTGGCCATACACCTTTAGATCTCTCTGTCAGATATCCTTTAGATCTACCAACAACTATGTAGTGCCGGGTCCTCTGCGATTAAACACAGGTAGACTTGATGGGTTAGAAAGTCTCTCATATTACATAGTTTTGGTAAAACAAAAGGAAATTTAAAGGAAATCTGACAGAGAAATCTAAGGTGTATGGGGGACCTAAAGGTCCTCATACAAGCAATGAGCGCCGGCCAATTTTGCCGCCCACCGATGTGCGTGCGCACAAATTTTTTGGAGGCTGTGGATTACACATGAATCACACACAGGAATTGCACACACATGAACCATATAGACACACAAAAATGCAGCACACCAATCATGCAGAGACATTCATTATACTCACACACTAATCATGCAGCTAGATGCATCATACACACAACACAACAATCATGCAGAGATGCATCATACACACCAATCATGCAGAGAGATGCATCATACACACCAATCATGCAGAGATGCATCATACATACCAATCATGCAGAGATGCATCATACACATCAATCATGCAGAGAGATGCATCATACACACAAATGATGCAGAGAGATGCATCACACACACACCAATCATGCAGATAGATGTATCATACACACCAATCATGCAGAGAGATGCATCACACACACACCAATCATGCAGATAGATGTATCATACACACACACACACACACCTATTATGCAGCCAGATAAATTATGCACACTCACCAATCATGCAGATAGATCTATCATACACACACACACACACACACCAATAATGTAGAGAGATACATTGTACACACACACCAATAATGCAGAGAGATACATTGTACACACACACCAATAATGCAGAGAGATGCATCATACACACACCAATCATGCAGAAAGAAGCATCATACACACACACACTATTAGAAATGTTTGTAGAAGCCGCCTAAATGCCTAGGTAATGATTTCATACACCTACGGCCATGGAAGTGACTGGATCACCACAACTTAATGATTCAGAGGAGTGTCCTAATATCCAAAAGGCAATCTAGTTTAAGGTTGTATTATGGGATGGTTTACCTCAAACACTTTGTTTTCTTTTTTGATAAAATAATAAGAGCCCGCACAGCAGATGCTGCAGACAAATGATAGCTAAATTACAAGGCGTCTCCATATGGCGTGGAAACTGTGCCTATTGCTGTTTATGAGGAGATGGAATGGTGGGGACATGTTTACTGGCTCTGTACGTCTTACATTTCATTTCTTTTTATAACAGGATATAAACCCTTGTTAAACAATGATTGGTTTGCTGAACACTGTGTAATAAATGAGATCTGTGCAGTGTAAATGCCTAATTTAGAGCAGGGGTCCTCAAATTTTTTAAATGTTGGGCCAGTATACCATCAACGAGGATGACGGGGGACACACTATAGTTTAGGGAACAAAAACATGAACAAATACCCATGGGGGTTAGTAATTTACCGCTGAGAATACTTACCTTACAAATTTCACACCACTTACTGCAATGTTTACCTGCTGTTATCAATATACATATATACTGTCTATACCAGTGATGGCGAACCTACAGCACACGTGCCAGATGTGGCACTCGGAGCCCTCTCTTTGGGCCAGCACAGAGGAGAAAAGGCTATCTGGTAGAGTTTACATGATCAAATTAAGCTGCTTATTCAGCTACTTCATATGCCCAAGCTTTAAACCTTGTTTTATAGGAAAACAATTCCCCTGCAATACCGTCTTTTGTCACAAGATGACCTCAGTGCACCCTTCCCATCCTTCCCTGCTGTTATTCAAAATACATATATACTGTCTATACCAGTGATGTGAACCTATGCCACGCGTGCCAGAGGTGGCACTCACAGCCCTCTCTGTGGGCCAGCACAGAGGAAAGAACTGCAGCCTGTTGGCTCTCAATGCTGTCAGTTCTCTTCCTTTCTCTTCTGATTGCACACAGCTCCCTATACTCTCTCCTATTCTTATCTTATAAGAATGTAGAGTGTGTGTTTACATGTTTTGTGTGTGTGTAAGAGTTGTGTTATTCAAGTTAAATTGCCATGCCAGCACTTTGAGATAAATAAGTGGGGTTTGGGTTTCAGCTGGGGAATTGTTCTCTGAAAGGTTTGCCATCACTGGTCTATACAATAAAAACTGAAACAACAAAATATGGTATTCTAAAAAGGTTATCCAGTAGCGTTTACATGATCAAATCAAGCTGCTTAGTCAGCTACTTCATATGTCAAAGCTTTAAACCTTGTTTTATAGGTTAAAAAAATCCCCTGCAATACCGTCTTTTGTCACAAGATGCCCTCAGTGCAACCTTGCCATCTTTCCCTGCAGTTATTTAATATGCATATGTACTGTCTATACCAGTGATGGCAAACCTATGGCACGGGTGCCAGAGGTGGCAATTGGAGCCCTCTCTGTGGGCCAGCACAGAGGAAAGATCTGCAGCCTTTTGGCTCTCAATGCTGTCAGTTCTCTTCCTTTTCTTCTGATTGCACACAGCACCTCATACCCTCTCTTATTCTATCTTATAATAAAGTAGAGTGTGTGTTTACATGTTTTGTGTGTGTGTAAGAGTTGTGTAATTCAGGTTTAATTGCCATGCCGGAACTTTGAGATAAATAAGTGGGGGTTGGGTTTCAGTTTGGGCACTCTGTCTCTGAAAGGTTTGCCATCACTGGCCTATACAATAAAAACTGGAACAACAAAATATGGTATTCTAAAAAGGTTATCCGGTAGTGTTTACTTGATCAAACAAGCTGCCTATTCAGCTACTTCATGTGTCCGAGTATTGAACCTTGTTTTATAGGGAAAATAATTCCCCTGCAATACTGTCTTTTGTCACAAGATGTCCTCAGTGCACCCTTGCCATCCTTCCCTGCTGTTATCAATATACATATATACTGTCTATACCAGTGATGGCAAACCTATGGCATGCTCAGAGCCCTCTCTGTGGGCCAGCACAGAGGGAAGAACTGCAGCCTATTGGCTCTCAATGCTGTCAGTTCTCTTCCTTTCTCTTCTGATTGCACACAGCTCCCCATACCCTCTCCTATTTTATAAGCAAGTAGAGTGTGTGTTTACATGTTTCATGTGTGTGTATGAGTTGTGTTATTCAGGTTATATTGCCATGCCGGCACTTTGAGATAAATAAGTGGGGTTTGGGTTTTAGTTTGGGCACTCGGTCTCTGAAAGGTTCTCCATCACTGCTCTGCGTGGGTTTCCTCTGCGTGCTCCGGTTTCCTCCCACACTCCAAAGACATGCAGCAGGTTAATTGGCTTCCCCAAATAGAGATTCTCCTCTGTTAGTTACATGTGACCTATGACTGTGTTGGTTACGAATACATGACTATGGTAGGGACATTAGATTGTCACTTTTTTTTTATTGAAGGACGGGCAAACACGACAAAAAGCCCTCCCACACAGTTCTGTGGCCATTTACTGACAGCATGTTGAGATGATGCTGTACACAAAGCTCCCTCCCCCAAGTTAGTTCTGTGGCCATTTACTGACAATGAATGTTGGATGATGTGTACCACAAAGCCCCTCACACTAGTTATGTGGCCATTTAGGACAATGCATGTTGGATGATGTGTACCAGCCAAAGCCCCATCCCACAAGTTCTGTGGCCATTTAATGCATGCATGTTGGATGATGTGTACCACAAAGCCATCCCAATAGTTATGTGGCCATTACTGAACAAAGTGATGTTGGATGATGTGTACCACAAAAGTGCTCCCACAAGTTCTAGTGGCCATTTACTGACAACTGGCATGTAGGGATGATGTGTACCACAAAGCTCCTCCACTAGGTTATGTGGCCATTTTACTGACCAATGCAGTTGGATGATGTATGTACCACAAGCCCAACCTCCCACTAGTTCTGTGGCCATTTACTGAGCAAATGCATGTTGGATGATGTGTACCACAAAGCCCCTCCCAAGTTCTGATGGCCATTTACTGACCAATGCATGGTGAATGATGGATAACCACCAAAGCCCCCTCCCCCTAGTTCAATCTGTGGCCATTTCTGACAATGCATGTTGGATGAGGGGTACACAAAGCCCCCCCACTATTCTGTGGCCATTTAAACTGACAATGGCATGTTGTATGATGTCTACCACAAAGCCCCCTCCCACAAGTTCTGTGGCCATTTAATGACAATGCCATGTTGATGGGGGTACCACAAAGCCCTCCCACTAGTTCTGTGGCCATTTACTGACAATGCATGGCTTGGAATGATAGGGTAACACAACAAAGAGCCCCTCCCACTATTCTGTGGCATTTTTAATGACTTGCAATGTTGGATGCTGGGTACCACAAAGGCCCACACCACATAGTTCTAGTGGCCATTACTGACAATTGCATTCTTGGATGAAGGGGTACCACAAAGCCCACTCCCAACAAGTCTGTGGCCCTTTACTGAAATGCATTTGGATGATGGGTACACAAAGCCCCTCCCACTAGTTCTGTGGCCCATTATGACAATGCTGTTGGTCAGGTACCACAAAGCCCCTCCATAGTATGTGGCATTTACTGACAATGCATGTTGGATGATGGGTACCACAAATCCCCTGTGTCACCCAATAGTTATGGGCCATTAACTGACAATGATGTTGGATGAAGGAGGGTACCACAAAGCCCTCCCCTAGTTCTGTGGCCATTTACGACAATGCCATGGTGGATCATGTGTACCACAAAGCCCCTTCCCACTAGTTT
>CM070043.1:29762918-29785535 GCA_036250615.1 Ptychadena robeensis | reverse complement strand
CCCCCATCCCCTACTACTGCCAGCCAATCAGAAAAGCCTGAGAGATGGACAAACAGGAAGACAGCATGGCAGGACTAGCTGCAGACTGTAGGTAAACTGTATGTAATGTGTGTTTATGTTTATGTGAATAATGTATGTCTCTGTACAATTGGTATGTGTATATATGATGTATGTCTTTGCATGATTGGTGTGTGTGAAAAATAAAGTTTGAGGGTCATTTTCTTTGGAAGTAATGCTACAGCGTCTGTTACCTTTAATAAAATCCTGTGTCTACACATTTCATTGGCCCTCATTATGAGCCTGTTTAGTTTGAATGGGGGAAGGGGGCTTGATTATGTTGCTTTATAGAAAAGGGGGGCCCTGCAAGGAAAGTTTGGGAACCTCTGGCCTACACAATGGCCAGGCATTGTCCAGCACCAAGAGAAACCCAGAGCCCAAGGCAGTCAGGGCACTGTTGGCTAGGACACGAAGGTCTGTATGACCCTCCAAAGATATGATCCCAAGACCATGACTGACCTGCTACCAAGTCAAACATGCAGGCAGCATAATCTTCATAATGGCCTCCTGTAAAGTATCTGGGCCATGTTCTTCTGGTATACCCAGTAAACCTTCACTCTATAATGAAATGAATGGCTATTATTTAAAACTATTACTTTTCTCCCCAGTTGCAGGAATAAATAGAGGGGTCCCAGGGCCCTTTTTATATTATGAAAAGACTCCTGTTGAAATATGGTATTGACCCTTCCTTTGTGGCCTGTCTTGCCAGGTCTATGCCTGCCAGGGGTTTGGTATGAGCTGTGGATGGCATGCTATTTCGAGCCCATGCCAAGTTGAAGTATGGTAGGACCTTCTCATTCGTTGGCCATGTGAACCTAAGCTTAATGCTTACCAACCAAATAGATTCATATCCAAGAAGTTTACCCTACTTTGTGTTAAGCTGCATCCCCTTATTTGTTTGAGAGTCTTAGAATTAAATCTGTAGTGCCACAGGTATCAATCAGACAATGGCAGTGATGCTTAAATATGACCTTTTATTTAACCGCGTCCTGCCTGGATAGCATGTATGCCAGTAGCTTCCTCGTAGCAGTCCAAGCTCGACCCAGTGGCTGGGGTGGGGCGTCCACCCCACTGGAAGGATAGTACAAATTCCTGGTGGTGGAAGGAACTGGACACTGTACGGGTGCTGGGGCAGGATGGCGCATGCTATTGCACCCTCCGGCTGCATGCACGCCGGAATGTACCTGGAAATTTACTAAATTGTCTAAATACATAGGTCTGGCCATGACATGGTTAATGTCTGTAAAATATGGTAATGTGTCAAGCACCTGCTGCTGAGTCACCAGGTGGTCCAGCCAAAGCCCTCCCAGTTCTCAATGTAGCTAACCTAATCAGCCCAGTTACTGAGATTGGCCACGGCTTGGCCATAGTCTATAAAATAGTAAGTCACAGAATATTTTGGGCAATTCTGTTGTTTCCTGCATCCTGTGTGGATCGCTGTGCATCACCGGAGCAGTGTTGAGGCCTATCGACTGGATCAAGCCTCCCGTTCTGGACTGACCACATCTTGGATGAGAGCTGCGGCAACCTCTGTCCACTCCCAGCAGGCTGGTTAGGCACGTGTTTGCAACTGTAGATCCTAAGCTGTATGCCCCATCCCTACCATTTAGGTGATGGAGAATGCCTGTATATAAACTGCCCTGCTAGTAAACGTTGTAAATATCCCTATCTGGACGAGTGGACAATCGTTTATTGGGAGTGGATGAGGAAAGAATATTGTGTGAAGCCATATAGATGGGGGTGCATCGAGCATCCAAAGAACCTGGTCATGGTAGTGCACCCACTCACACTGCCCAACGTTACAGGCCTCAGCGGGAGCAGGTGCGAAGCGTCAGCAGGCTCCTCCCTTACTCTCTCCAAAAGGCACCGCCTTAAGTACTCAGGCTGACCCAGGGCATGCTTGTCTGGCAACTTAAAGGGGACCTCACCCTCACTACACAACTCCTTGCCACTACAAATTATTTACACTTGGATTCAATGGATAACATATGTCAGTTGCCGTGTGAGAGGGTAATAAAGGTGTGTTTTTTTCGCTCAATCAATGAAGAACGAATGATTTTTTGGTTGATCGACCAAAAATCTAGAATGGCCAATATGTTCGATGGATACATTTTGTTCGACCTCGAACAAAAAATCATTCAAAAGGTCATCAAACATGTTGGTAAATTCCGAATGTATTTTCATTCGATATCGGGATGAACGAAACAAAAAATCTAATGTTACATTCCATAAATGGATGAACGATGTTTCGACAAAAAAATCTATCGAAAAATTTAATCAGCAGTTGATCGAACAAAAAAACTACACGTGTAAACCCACCTTAAGATAACATTTATCTATCTCTGACAACTCCCAGAAAATGGCGGCAGTGCTTCTCCAGTGGGATCAAAGCTCAGGCGTGTTCACAGCAAGCACATGTTCACCATAAAAAAAAACATTGTTCAGTAATGGGACGTATATCAACTGACAGCTGTCATCTAATGTGCGCAGATAATTTACAGCACCCCCTCCAGGAATCTGGCGCCATCATTGCTAGACGAGAGTGTGTTGAGTGTATGTGGTAAGAGAACCCTGAACATTACTCTTTCTATTCGAAGATTCAGGATACATTCTGTGTTAAGTGTTTGATGTGACGGATCGAAATCCTTCTTACACCTAATAAAATGATTGCTAGTTATATGCCATTGATGTTTTCCTCTCTGGAGCCATAATTAGATGATCTGCCAGCAGCGGCTTCTGGTGTCTTATCAGTTACTATCCCTCATTTGCATAAGATATCATCGCAGGGGCTGCTGGGTACGAACATTTCTAAAGGAGTGAGATTCTGTTGCATCTGCTGGTTGGTACATAGAAGCATAGAAGAGGAGATTGACTTGGGAAAGGCCGACGGATGGAAGTGACCCTGTTTACCTGAATGAACCCCCCCCCCACTTAACCTAAATCATAAAAAACATGACACAATATTCAGTTAAAGTGGTTGTATTAAAAGGCCACAGCATTACAGACATACCAACACGTTATACAAATAATTAAATAAATAACATTCCCTTAACTCGCAATTTAACACTAACTGCTGAAAAGGTCCCCCTGGTAGTGCCCTTAACGATGACTGAACTCTAAACCGTCCTGTACCGGCCACCAGCCTTACGAGCTCGGTGGGTACGAAAATTCGCCCTGACGCCTCCCGGGACAACTCCCATTGGGTCATTGACCCTAACAACGCGCTCAGGGTACTAACAAAGTGACTGCCCCACCATGGGGACATCACCACACCGACCTTCCCCACACATCTAACCCCAAGGACACTGCCCGCTGTGACAGTGTACCTGTCAGAGAAAAAAGCAGTAGGCAAGTACCTAACCCTAGCGGAAACAAAATAGAAGAAGAGGAAGCAGACCCAGATAAAGGGAGGGAGGGAGATTCCGTCTGAAAGGGGGTCATCCCCTTCCGTTGCCGCCTTAAATTTCAAAGAGGCTCTGCCCACCCGGGTCATAGGTGCGCCTCTTCCGCCCGGACTGCCCCAGTCAAGTGCCCTTCGCCTGGCGCACTTGGCTCCGGGCAGTCCATTCTTCTTAATGTAGCTGGTAGGTTGCAGGCCAAGCGGTCCTTGAATTTTATGTGCAGGAAGTGATTTTAAGGACTTACCTTAGCAGAAGTTTTGCAAAATAAAGCCTAACCCCACCAAAAAGGTTATTTCAGTGATTTTGTAAAGATACGATGAAACTTTGTCGAGCTTTAAATTTCTGTTTGTGGCCAGAATGTGGAGATTTACCCCCAGCATGCTTATGGTTATGGGAATTCATTACAAATATACCTGCAGGCTAAATCTGAAGGGTTTTGTATGTCCCCGAACACGCAGCTCTTGCAGCAAAACTAAACATTAAACTGGAGCTGTCACCTGCGGTACCTTTTCTTTGCCACAAGATGTCCTCAGTCTTCACCCCATTGACATATTTATAGCTACAACAAAAACTGAAACTAGTCCCATATACAGCCAAGCCCCATTACCTTCCCAGCCTGAGATCTTTTTGTCCATCTCTTTTACTGTACTGCAGCGTATAGTAGGCAGGATTCTAGTCTAGAAAACAGTAGGGAGCATAGCTGTGAACTTAAAAAAAGCAAAAAACGGGGACACACAGGACATGACATCACTTCCGGTATGCGGATGGTGGTTCTTCCACTTACCAGAAGTGACATCACTGGTACCGGGCTTACCTCTGGGCTGATATAGCAGGGAGAGGGCATTACTCTCCATGCTAATGCCCCACCGCCTGTGCTGATAATGTGTGGGGTGGGACATTAGCAGAAAGAATAACGCCCTCTTCATGCTTAATTACCACAATTTCAAGGATCCAGGAAAAATCTCTCTGGATGTCTTGAAATCAGGATTTGGCCGGGAAAGCCACATAAAAAACGTGACTTTTCCGGCCAAAACCGGATGGCTGACAGGTATGGTAAGAAGGACTAGATAAAGCCAGGGACTAGTTGAGAGGCACATTCTAAATCAGTGGTTCTCAACCTGTGGGTCGGAACCCCTTTGGGGTCGCCAAGTTCTCTGAAAGCATCAGAGCTGCTCCTAACAAGCAGCAGTGCTGATGCCCCCAAGCGAAGTGGGACGATAGGAGGGAGCGTAATGCCCTTCCAAATACAGGAAGTGAAACTTTGTGGACGTCACTTCCGGGGTCGCGGATCTAAAAAGGTTGAGAACCACTGGTCTAAATATAAATGGCTAAGGCACTGAATTCATGAGCAGTGCAGCAGTGTTGCCACACTGTCACAGGAAGCTTGACACACAGCACTGCAGCTTCTGACTACTGTCTCTTCTAGGATCCTCCACTTACAATGCAGGTCTATTTAAAATGTTATTGTCTTTTCTCCAATGCCCCTCTAAAGGCCCCCATACACGGGTCGGATTCCGGCCGGATTCCGGGCCGATCGATTCCGGGCGCGTGCACGCGAAACGATCGCGCCGGAATCGTGTGCAGCCCACCTTGTCCGATCGATCACGTCCGATTGATCAGGGGCTCAGAATCGGATCCGACAGAGAACCAACATGTTGGTCTTTTTGATCCGATTCTGCCCAGATCAGGGGGAGTTGCCATTTGTGAGGTGGACAATCGGACACGGATCCGTCCCGGAATCCGTTGGACAAGGTGGTATGCAGCGATCGGATACTCTTAATTGGCCGATCGATCACACCTGCGATTCCCGGCAGAATCGCCGGAATCGATCGGATAGGTGATCGAGCGGCCATGGAATCCGAACGTGTATGGCTAGCTTAAGGTCCGATAAACTATTCTGTATAATTAAATGCACAACTTAAATATTAAAACTATTTATACTGCACTATTCATCTGACCACATTCTAGTTATTTTTTCCAGACACTAGAAAATTTGCGGTGGAAGGCCACTAAGGTCCTTATAAAATCTGGAGGTACATTTTTTCACTGTGTGCCTGATTCTGTGTGGTACGGGGGTCCCTTACGTCCCACTTTAAGGTGTCTTGGAGGTTATGCAGAGACACAAAGTGACAATGAATTTTGGATTTTACTTTGCTCGGTCTGTATGGCCGTATGTGTGGTCCTGGCCATCACCCAGCTTCATCTGTTAGACCACCACAATGCTGCAGCTGTGATATCCGGCTCTATAAGGAGGATTTATGGATAGCAGAACCTACAGGAGCAGCACCCCAGCGTGGCAGATCAATGTCACAGTGCCCTTGAACGGGGGGGGGGGGGGGGGGGGGGGGGGGGGGGGGGGGGGGGGTACCCATCCCTTCCAGGAGATATCATGTCATTATCCTCTGATGACAGCCATTTACTACCACCGACCCCTAATATTTCCCAAGTGATCAGGCGGAAAGAGAGGACACGTCAATGTGAGCATGTGATCAACAGAGGGAAGCAGAGACATCAACCCCTAAAGGCCCAGAATCATTTCATTATCATTCACTTGTTCCTATGAATTGCTGGGAGGTTACTTGGTCTCGGACTGTGTTAAGTGTAACCCCGGAGGTGTGCTAACCATAAGCAAAATAACCACTGGCTTAGGACATCAAGGGAGTGGGGCACCATATGGAACGTATGGTGAACCAGAATCTGCAACAGTGGGCCCCCACATTAGGGGATGTATACAAAAAACACAAATATATATATGTAAAATTTTTATTTAGCTTACCTCTGAGTCATGATGAGGTTTTCGCTTTACCTTCCTGAAATTATTCCATATTAACCTGCCAGGCTTCTGGGGGTTCATTCAATGAATGTTATGTCAAGATTGGCCACTAGGGGGCATCATACAATGGTTTTAAATTGAGCAAATGTCTGTCTAGTTTTCAATAGACAGCGTGATGAAGTGCTGTCACTGTTCTTGGTGATGTCAGATTTCCTCTCCGCCACGGCTTACAGGAGAGAGGAGGGGCCACGAGTGACATTCAGGATTTACTCTTTACAGGAAGGTTTTAATTTCATTCTGCCCTTCTTGTGGCGATCATTACCGCTTTCAATTAAAACATATCATACAGATATATACACCAATAGCAAGAGCATTTAGAGTGCAGACCTAAAAATAATGCCGCATTTAAAAAGCAGGGGAAACTGTACGCAGTCTGTGAAATCTGTATACTTTCTGTACAACACCAGTGGAAGAAAAACAGAACATACATACTCTGACAAAAACATTCTGCCATTCTTTAAATGACAGACAGAAGCTGTGGTACTCATCAGATCCTGCGCTCCCACACAACCTAACCTGCTCCTAGTCTAGCTCTGGCCTCTACATAAAGCCCCCCATACACCTTCAGATTCCTCCATACAACTTCCATTAGATCTACCAACAACTATGTAGTATAGTGACCTCCCTGATAGAATTCATAGCGATTGGAAGGTATATATCACTGCTATGTAGTGCCGGGTCCTCCCTGATAGAATACATAGTGATTGGAAGGTATATATCACTGCTATGTAGTGCTGGGTCCTCCCTGATAGAATTCATAGTGATTGGAAGGTATATATCACTGCTATGTAGTGCCGGGTCCTCCCTGATAGAATACATAGTGATTGGAAGGTATATATTACTGCTATGTAGTGCTGGGCCCTCCCTGATAGAATACATAGTGATTGGAAGGTATATATCACTGCTATGTAGTACCAGGTCCTCCCTGATAAAATACAAAGTGATTGTAAGGTGTAGAAAGGTCCTCACATTACATGGTTTTGGTAGAAGAAAAGTTGATTGTACAGAAATTGCATGGTAATGGTATGTGGTGTATGGGGGGCTTAAGGAAGACTCTACAGAGACCCTGGTGCAGGGCCTGTGATACCATCACGCTGTGGTGTTTACTCTTCAGGGGTAGAAGGAGAGGAGGTGCTCCAGTCCAGCAGGAGCAATGTCAGTTCAGAGTCACAGTTGAAATTAAGAATTGACTTTGAATTTAATTTGTGCAAAAACTATTTGTGTTAGAGCCATACTTTTTTTTGAAGTATACCCCCAATCATTCACTACATCTCCAGCAAGTTTAGTGATTATACCATGTTCAGGGGCTTTGAAATTAACTTTAATAAAGACCTGCTGCATTCTGATTTCATTGACTGTAGGTATCAAAGTAGTGCTAATAACTAATATGTATTACATATTCATGTCTGAGCTCTATAGGCCCCTGGCCTGGCTGCTGTCTATATGCGAGTTACTGGTCTGGGGGGGGGCTTGGGGGGATGTTTATAGAAACTAAAAGGAAGACATGGAATATCTTGTAGACTTATACTGCCACCTGCTGGAGGAAATGTGTCACATCAACAATTGATTACTAGTGGGTAATAAATAATAAATCTAAGATTCTAATCACCCTGTTTCACCGAAAATAAGGCACCCATACATTTTTGCCTCACGTTGAAATATAAGGCATCCCCTTAAAATACGGTACTGTAACTCTGGATGGGGGGGGGGGGATCAAATTGACACAGGAGGATCACAAGGGGTTACTAAAATGGTAATCCCCCCTCTGAGTCTCCTGTGCCATTTTGATTCCCCCCTCTGATCCCTCCTGTGTCATTTTAAGTGACCCCCCCCCCCACCCTGATACCCCAGTGCCCCCTGAATAAATAAGACAGAGGGCATCTTTGGGAGCAAAAATTATTATAAGACACTGTCTTATTTTCGGGGAAAGTGGAGCTTGCAATTTAATGCCTCCACCGAAAATTCTTTAGAGGGTCTCCAATAAACATATGCCACCCAAGTATTTTTCATTCTCAAGGTAGCCATACTCGATTTCACACTTGATTCCTGGCCGATCGATCACCAGGCGCGTGCACGCAGATCGATCGACGATGAATCGAGTGCAGCCCACCTTGACAGATCGACCCCGACCAATCGATATGGCCCCCAAATCGGATCGGCCAGGGAACCAACCTGTCGTTTTTTTCTGGTCGATCGGGCACACATCGAGGGACGTTGGTGGAGGCCCAAAGATTGATCATCAGGATAATTTCCAATCGACAGACATTTGTGAATGGATCAACTGGTAACAGAATCGTCCAGGAATCGGTGGCCTAAGGTGGTAGGCACAGACTTGTATGGTCCATCGATTGACGCCTGTGACTTCGCCAGAATCGATCGGATCGTCCATCGATCGCTCAGGAATCGACTCGTCTATGGCTAGCTTTAGTATAATTCAGATTGATCGGATCAGGTCCTCTTTTCTTGTCTCACAGCTATTTTTAACCTTCAACCCCTATTTAATGTACTATGCTATGGAATATGTTGGCGCTTTATATATAAAAGTTGTTATTAATAAAAATTACCTTAATGTCATGATGAAGTTTTATATGATTTTTTTTAAATGTAATGAACATGACCAAATCAATATATGAGATGAAGTAATTATCTATACAGGTCTTCTTCGTAGATGGGAAATACTTTATGCAGCAGAGATTGTCTCCTCCATCCAGTACCTGCACGACAACGGCTACGTCCACAGGTAAGTATTTCCTCATCTTTCTCTTTTCCCAAATGTAAAAGTTTCATGCTGACCTGTGATTTTGTCCCGCTGTGTGAGTATTACCCCCCTGATCGAGAATTTAAACTGAGATGACATCTTTCTTATATTTATATTATTTAATTTGTGTGTAATATTTTATTATTATGGTATTAAGTATGGATTGTGTTTCTTCACAGAGACATCAAATCAAACAAAATCCTGATAGATGGGGCTGGACACATCAAAGTGGAGGATTTCGGATTGGCGCTGGGCAACATCCACCCTGTTTGGCAGAACCCCAGGTTACATGGCCCCAGAGGTGAGATATCAATGTCAGCTCAGCTACTTTATAGTGTAATATTATTTCATCTGACCAGGGATAGTGTAGTGTGAGGCAGAGCCTCCCAACAAGACGCTCAGGGGTCAGTCTATGTGACCCTCCTCCAGGGGCGCTGTCTGGGCGCAAGCAGCTAGGGGGCCCGGAGGGCTGCACGATCGCTATGGCAAGCCTTCCGGCAGCCTCTGGACCCGGACTGCCGACAGCCACTATGTATGAAGGGAGAGGGGCAATAACCTCAACAACTTACTTCGGGAGGAAAGGGGGTGTGGGATTTTTCCGCTAGCATATCATGCCCCCCCCCCCTTAACAACGCTTGTTGTGGGGTGGACGGACAAGTTTGCAGTATGGGGCCCCATGATTTCTGACAGCGGCCCTATCCTCCTCACACATATACACATATTTCTAAGAAACTTTTTGTTTTGTATATATTTGGGAAAATTGAGGAGGTAGCGAAGAATGGGGCAGAGGTGATAGGGAGATATGAGAGGGAGAGGCAATAAAGAGGGGAGAGTAACGGGGGGTGGAAAGAGGAGGGAGAGGCGATGCTAAGTACGGGAGAGAGTGAGTGCTTATAGAAAGCAATAGGGGAGAGTGAAGGGATTGGAGGGAGGTGATGAATATTGATGAGTGGCACAGGCAATATTCAAATTCGCTGTATTTCACAAATAATTCTACCAATATTTGATCCAATATTCGCAATTCTAGTGTATGGCCATGCATTGCGATAATATATTCACAATTAAAATCTCATCGTGATATAAATGAATGGTTACATGTGGTATTTATTTTCGCATTGTGAATATATAATCGCAATGCATCGTCATAAGCTTCCCAAGGCATAATATGACAATTATTTAAATTTATAAATATCCATTCCCATATTCGCAAAATTTGAGAATTCTCGAATAGACTATTTTCGTCGATTATATATATTCCCATTTCGAATATTCAAGCTCAACAGAGAGGTGAATTGATAGAGAAATGGGGGAGAGAGAGGAGGGGGGAAGAATTAAGGCCCCCACAGACAGACAAGCAACGGAGTGCAGCGTGATGACGTCATCACACTGCACCCCATCGCTTAGAGTATCGGCAGGCACCCTTTGTGTGCCGGCCATTAGTTGAATGGGGATGCCAGTCCCCATTCAAACTAATGGCAACGGCTAGAGATTTATGGACATGTCCATTCTCTGAGCTTTGGGCACCCATGTGGGCACCCGTGGCTTGCTACGTGTAAGGGGGCCTTTATTGCAAAGAGATATTGTGGGAGAGAGAGAGAGAGAGAGTGGTGGTGACAGAGAGAGATGGAGAGTAAGGGGTGGTGCAGAAAGTGGAAGAGGTGATATAGAGATGGAGGGGATAGAGGAGGTGGCTCAAAGGGAGGGAGAGGTGATGGAGAGTGAGGGAATGGGAGCGAAAGGGGGAAACATGATATAGAGCTATAGTGGAGAGCCAAGGGGTTGGTGAGAGGTGATGGAGAGATGGGAGAGGGAGAAGTGGTAGAGAGAGAGATAGGTATAGAGATGAGGATTTAGTGTGTGTGTGTTATTAAACCAACAATTACCAGAAATTGGTATTTTGGATTTTGAAGAGTTCCCAAATAACATCAAGGCGTGTGATTGGTTGGCTATTATGGGGTGGAAGAAGAACTCCATATTTCTATAATAATTTTTGTTTCATAACACACATATACAAATAGACAATTAAAAATTATTACTGAAATATAATAAGATATGATACATTTGGATAGGAGATATATGTAAGATATACAAATATGTAAGATAAGATTTAATAAGAAAAATTTAGGATAGAGAATTTTGTAGAATAAAGTGATTTATAGTAAAATTTTGATTTATAGTTTAGTTGACAAGCGTACAGACAACACACATGCATACACAACACACAAATGCACACATTGTCAGGTAGAAAGTTCCCTAATGCGAAGAGAAAACTTAAAAGGCAAACTTAGATGGGCCTCTTGTGGCAAGAGAAGGTACTGCAGGTATTTTCCAGCTGAGGGTTTAAAGCTTGAACACTTCTGGTATATACACGTTTATAATCAACATATAAATGTTTTTGGTTATAGTACATATTCGGGCCTCTTAGGTCAAGTCCTCTTTGTCCTCTATGTGCTCTGTTATTGCCTGATAACAAGGATAAGTAAGGGTCTCTGGGAGATCAGTCTCCATTCAGGTAGGTTCAGGTTCAGGATACCCCAGTGTTCACCTTAAACAAAGCCGACAGGAGACCTGATGCACCTGCCCGACTTTTGTTGCCCCCAGCACTTAAGCCCACAAGGTATCTTAGGGAGGCGCTCCCATGGAATCTCAGTAGGTGTCAATCAGTAAGACTGGAAATTCCCTAATAGGGGTTCACTAAGTCAAAACTACTTAGTAGGTCTCCTAATATAGAGAACTGGCTGCAAACCCAACAAGACCCATCAAAATCTGGCTCTTGTGTATGCTAATACAAGGTACTTAGCTTACCTAAGCTTACCTACTGTACTTTATGTCCCTTGGCAGCTAACACCCCATTGGACAATCTGTCAAAAATTATTCTAACTTGCAGTATAATTATCCCAAGGGTCCCTCATCACTCACCCCCTGTCATTTTAAAAAGTCTCTAGCTGTAACAGCTTCTAAAACATATATTTGGGAAGTACAAATCAGTCACATGACCTTTACAAGCTTATGGAGATTTGTTTTCACCAGTGAAAATTATCTGGAGCCATCTAGTGGCCACACGTGTTACTGTAGTTCAATAACCCCTGAAGCCATCTTCAGAGGATTTGATATGATGAATGGAACAGACATGAACACCACAGCAATAGTATGTTTTTGTTTCGGGGCTTCTCTACCATTGTGAAAGCTCAGAGGTAAGTAAAAAAATCTACTTAATAATCCTAAATGTCCCTCAAAAGCTACACTCTTCTCTTCAGAAAACCCTACTCTCACATACTGTCAGGAAATACAAAGTTAGATCCCCATTATAAGCCTAAATTTTCACGGTAGAGCCATTATAATGCGTGCATGATACTGCAGTTCATTTACCCCATAGAAGACTGGGAGACCGCAGGTGAGAACACAGCATGTAAGAATACTTTTTATTTTAGGATTTTGGAGCGTTTCTCCACCATTACCCTCACTGGCGGTTTGTCCAAACCCAGTTTTAACATGTGCATGTGCCGGGTGATTGGTCATACTTGTACAATACCTGTCCTTTGCGAGCCCTCAGAGATTCTGCATCGCTGCAGGCCTGCGATTGCTTTATAGACTTCCATGATGGCGCCGGCATTGTGTAGAGGGGAGGGTGGGGAAGAACGGCAGAGTACAGTGTACTCTGCTGCGATCACTGGTAAAACGGCCATACCGTCAGTAAGGTTAAGTAAAAATTCAATAACCATAGGTTTTCGAATGTGTGGTAAAAGAATATTTTAAGGGGGATCTCATGTGTTTGTCCAGTCAGCCTCCTGATTGGCCGGCCAGGACGGGATGTCGCACAGTGCCCTGAAAGGCAGGTCAGGAGCCCATCATGGTAGGAGACACACATAGTCAGGGCAGTACACATTTACATTATTGTTACATGCAGCGTCCCCCTCTGCCCCCCCTCTTCCCTGATATGTGAGAACGAAGCTGTGATGTAATCAGTATACAGACGGCAAGTGTTCACTGGGGGCATCTTGTGGCTGAAATTGATATTGCAGGGGGGATTTTTTCCCCAATTGAGATTAATGCTCGAACACTTGAAATATTTGTTTTCTTTTTTTCCTGCTCTAAAAACTGGGAGAGCCTAATGGTCAGATGTGTCTTATGGGTGTGCTTTAAATTTAAAACAATTAAATTGATCTCTATCTGAATTACGTGTTTTGCAGATCGACTGTTACCATATATGGAGCTTCACTTCGTCTCAGAATCTCCACTAATATTAGTTTAGAACAGTGGTTCCCAAACTGTGGGGTGGGCCCCCTTGGGAGGGGGGGGGCGAAGGTATTCTAGGGGGGGTGCGGGCCCTTATTCTTAACATGCGTTTGAATAGGGAGGTTGAGGGGGCTCGATAATGTTCCTAAATAGAAAAGGGGGGGCCCTGCACAAAAAGTTTGGGAACCACTGGTTTAGAACAATAAAAAAAAATCACTCCAAATCCATGTAGGTGAGCCCATTGGAAGATTTTAGAATTTTTTTGCCATTGAGTTGACCTGCACAGGCGTGGAATGTGAATCTCAGCGGTAAGTATTCAATACTGAAGAAATAGGTTTTGATATCAGACATTTGTATGCAGTTTGCTTTTCTTACGTTAGAGGTCTCTTCTGTACCATTGTAGGGATTAGTTCTGGGTATTATGTATATCCAATACAAACCCTTCTCTTACAATTTACAAATCAAACAGCTGTACTAGGCAATTACATGTAATCTATTAATTAATAAATGTATCTTGTTTGTGCACAAACCATTTATTGGAAAATATAGCAAAATATGTATTACAATAAATAAAATAATATTAGTAATGATATAATAATAGTGAATGTTGGGGCATCATAATGTAACTTTAATTTTAACTACCATATATAGAAGGATATAACTGCGAGGGCTTTGGGGGTGAGGGCTTCTGGGCTTTAAGTTAGGATCCTGTGGAGATGTGCTACCTGCACTATATGCAGGGAAGCACATCCCTATGGGGTAGGGCAGATTGTCAGAACAACGGCTTGATTGACGTTTATAGGAAATCCATATTAGTATCGGCTTGCAGGGCGCTGCGATACGCATCCCTCCACTGACTCAGTATGTGTTTTGAATTCGGCTGATTTCTGGAGATTAAATTAATAGCTGCTGACAGCTTGAAACTGCCGGACTAAACATAGACGGCAGAGGAGGGCCCAAGTGTGCCTACAGCTGTCTGGAAAGAGGTAGCTATGAACCTCTGGAAGTGTTTACTTAAAGCAGTTTTAAACTAAAAAAAAAAACAAAAAAAACAGACATACATTACACAGACACAATACTCACCTGTCAGCAGTTCAGATGCTGGGAAACTGCTACACAAAAAAAACCCACACTATACTCACTTCACTTGCTTGCAGTTCTCATGCCTGCATCTTAGATTCTGGAGATTTGCGGCCACTTCCGCCCACACACTTAAGGATGCCAGCAATATTGGCTGAGCTGCAGCTGATGATGCTGAGTGAATTCCCAGGGGGTAGGTCCCCTTTAAGTTTAAATAACACTACATATTTCTTATGGAGACTTGTCAACTTGTTTATTTAAGAGAAAGCAACCTGGTAATCCTCCAATACTCTATATTGACAAATATATTGGTACCCACCCCAATCGTTAAATTTAGGTCCATCAATCTCTTCTATGGTCACAGGGGTACAAAATCATCAGAAACTTCTGCAGACATTGGTGATAGAATGGGGCGCACTCAGGAGTAGTGTTGAGCAGCATAGGCAATATTCAAATAATTCTAGTAATATTCGATAATTTGAATATTCCCAGTATGACCGTGCATTGAAAAACAATATTCGCATTGTGAATCTTCAAAATAAATGGTCATATGCTATGTTATTTTCCCAATGTGAATATTGTTTTCGCAATACATGGCCATACCGCGAGTATTTGGAATCGAATTGCCGATATTCCCAAGAAATATTCGGCATTCTAATATTCAAGCTCAACACTATTTAGGAGCTCAGCGACCCCCAGCGTGGTGATAGAATGTCCCTGGTACTGTAAGTACATTCCTGGCGGCTGAATATTCCACACTCACCTGTTACTGGTATTATAACATGTGGTGAGTGCAAGTGCATGTGGTGATGAATGGCTTGGATGCATTGGGGACAACAGAAACTCTATATAATATCACAGAGTGGGGTCACCGCATACTAAGGAGCTTATTGTACAGAAGTCACCAACTTTCTGCAGAGACAAGAGCTATAGATCTTTAAATATCATATGACCTTTAGATTAGATCAGGAACAGTAAGTAGAGATCTTGATGGAATGAGTGTTCATGGCCGAGCAGATGCATCCAAGCCTATAATTACCAATGCAATGCAAAGCCTTGGGTGCAGTGGTGTAAAGCCGCCACCACTGGACTCTAGATAAGAGGAAAGGTGTTCTCTTGAGTGACCAATCACACTTCTCTGTCTGGCAATACAATGCATAAGTTAGGGTTTGCCAGATGACTGCATTGTGCCAAGTGTAAATTTTGGTTGAGTGAGGATTATGGAATGGGGTGGTTCCTCGGGGGCGGGGCTTGCCCTCTTAGTTTCATGGACAGGAACTCAGAATACTTCAGGATAAAAAAATGTTGGTCAATTTTATGCCCCTAACTTTGTGGAAACAGTTTGGCTTTCCTGTTCCAACACGACTGCGTACCAGTACACAAAGCAAGGTCCATAAAGATGTGGACGTGGGAGTTTGGTGAGGAAGAACTTGACTGACCTGCACAGAGCACTGACCTCACCTCCATGCAACACATTTGGGATGAATTAGAATGGAGACTATGAGCCCAGCCCGAGTATTATTGCAGTTAGACTGGGTCTACACTAGGCAGCCCTAAAAACCGCCACTGGCATTATGGACACATCGACGTGACGTGTCCATAGTGGCCATCCACGGTATGCTCGCTGTTCGGGCATTGTTTACTATTAGTTACCATGAGTTTGGTTATGAATAACTTGACTGACCTGCACAGAGCTCTGACCTCGTCCCCATAGAACACCTTTGGGATGAATTAGAATGGAGACTATGAGCCCGGCCTGTAGCTCTCCCATATTCAAAGCTGAGTATTATTGCAGACTGGGTCTACACTAGGCCGCCCCAAAAACAGTGGGTGGGGTTATGGACACATTGGCGTGGTGTGTCCATAGAGGCCGCACACGGTTTGCCCGCTGTTCGGTCATTTCCATAGGAAAATACAGGGCGCGGTATACGCAATGGATCACCGTTGTGGATCCCTTGGCATCCTATGGACGCACTGTAAACACATAACGTAATTTGTCGGCAATACTGCGCCCTGTACTTTCCATTATTAAACGACGTCCGACAACACATTGGCGGCGGTTTGCACATGCCACATACCAATTGTAAACAACGGGTGCAGTATGTGAATTGCGCAAACCGCACCCAATGTGTTTTTGGGTGGGGCTCATTAATGGAAAGTATGGGGTGTGGTATTGCCAACATGGCAAATTACATTATGTGTTTACGAACCACAATGACGATCTGTGGTGCAAGCCGGAGCCTGTATTGCCTTATGGGAAATTACTTGTGTCAGGGGACGGCTGCCCTATGCGTTTTTTTGTAGTGTAGACCCAGCCTTAGGGCTTGTCCCCACCATAGAGTTGTCCCCACTATAGCGTTGAATCGTGGCACCTGCAGGCAGGAAGTGGGGGAGTGGGACAGGACATCTTGCTCCACCACCCATTCATGTGACCGTGACCATTCATCTCTATGGCCGTAGTCAGGGGCCATTGGCCACTGCCACTCGCAGCCCACGATCCAAAATCAATCGCCGCGCAACGTGATTATAATCACGGGAGATCGCTATAGTGGGGACAAGCCCTTAGGCTATGCCTCCACTGCTTTTCACATACACTGTACCTGGCTGGCGAATCCTCTGTTCACACAGTCGCCGGTGCAGGGGTTAGCGTACTGCACTACATTAACCCCTGCATCGGTGGATCGGCTCAACGCCATGTGAACAGAGGATTCGCCGGGCAGGTAATGGGTATGTGCTCAGATGGGACCCCTGCACTTAAGCAGGGGGTCTCAAGGGATCACACAACACAGTGGAGACATAGCAATATTGTTGAATTAAAATGTGTTCAGTATAAAGACATTATAAAAAAATGTATTATACTTTTATTTATAAGTTGTTTTCTTGTTATTTGTATAGACAAATCTGTTTAAATTTGACTACAATTCCCATAGTTCTGAGAGGCGAGCCTCCTTCTGGGTTCTCTGTACCTCATACAAGGCTTGGTGTACAGCTAGGCCTCAGGTTTACCTCATGACTGGAAGATGACATGAAGTAGAGTTCTAGTCTATTCTACAGCTGCTCTGAAGGTAAACACGGTGGAGAATTTTGTATTGTTTAATGTGAATATATATCTGTGTAAGTAAATCTCTGTGTCATATGCGCTATATAAATATATGCAATAATAATATGTGGAAATATGTATATATATATATATATATATATATATATATATATGTATATATATATATATAGCCAAGTGTGACGGTCGGCCATTTTAAAACTGTAATAGAGCCGTGTAATGTCTGAAATTAAAATGTTACTTGACATTTTGACATTGAAATTTAACTTTTTATGCAGATTTCATGGACTTCCAGTGTGGAAGTTTTCAAGTGTGATGAAGTTAATAAAATAAAAGAACACCAAAGCTCAGAATGAAGCGCGGATCAGTGTATGGCCAGCGGAAGTTACATGGTCAGTGACTGACCTCACAAATCCTCTCCAGGAAGAATGAGAAGAGAAACACTCCTATGGAAGTCTTCCCAGAAGAATGGAGGATGTCTACACAGGGGACCAACTCCATATTAAAAATGGATTATCATTGGAGTTATGTGTGGGGAAGGCCAGCGTCCCAATACTTTTGGAAGACTTATATCTGTGCAGATGAGAGGTCACACCACCAAACTCCATTTCTTCTGGTAATAACATATTACGGCTGCACTCGTGTTCTCTGCCGCGGTTTCTGATACACGCCTCAGCTGGAGACGCGCTTTTCTTCTACAAGGTGATGTTTTTCAGATTTACGCAGACCGGCAGTTGCGCCCAACCAGAGTGACCCCGTGAAAGAGGCAACTTGTCTTTTTCTGCCGCCATCCTCCTTCATTAGATCTGTTTTTATTCTCCTGGTGGATCCCATTACAATACACAGTTGTGTTTCCAGAACATCATTTACATTCATGTATCCAGGACAAGCGGTGTTTCTGCACAGAGAGAATAGCAACGTGAGTCCTTTGTATTGTGTGGGTGAGGGCAATGAATATGTATTAGAGGTGAAGGAACATCCAGATACCAGACTGCGTAGCGTGAGATACGCTGTATAAAAGTTCACAATTGTTCTATTTGTTCTGGGTGACAGCGCAGCTTGTTCTAAATCACGCCATTGTGTTGTCACCATATAGAACTTTGGGGTTCAATTTCCTAGATTATAGTGGCCTAGGCCATTTTATGTCTCTACATCCTGTTTTCTGATGTCACATATTTGCAAAGCCCCATGCGTGTTAAGATTTTGACCTGATTTTTCAGCTGATTGACCACACATGATGCCTTGGTCCGGGCGTGGGGCGATGTCAAAGTCGGCCTATTTTCCCATAGGAATGAATGGAGAGCGTGTTCAGCGACCCAGAGCGCGATCTGCATGGGCGCTTACTTGTCTTTTGAAAAATCGTTACTTAGGAAGCTCTTTTTGCAACAATCGGCCACAAAAGTGGGTCAAAAATTGTCCAGGCACCCATTGTGTGCCAGAATGTCTCCACCGAGAACACAGTGGAGACATGCTGGAGCCGTTGTACATACCCGTCTGCAGCTGGTCCACATCCAAAGTAATTAGATCGATCTAAGAAATTACAGACATGTCCGTAATGGCTTAAGCTGGGCATAGATGGGCCTGATTCGACAGCCGATCAGTTCCCGCAATCGATCGGTGGTCAGGTCGGCAGAGAATCGGGTGCTCCCCCTGGTCATATTGACCAAAAATCTGCCACATTTCAGATCGCACAGTGATCCCATTAGTTCGCATGGGGGTGGCAGTCCCTATCTGAAGTACTGGTCGGCACACGAAGGGTGTCACGTTCGGTCGGCTGGGCATTTGACGGGAAAACGACCAGCTTTAGATCGTTTTGGCGGCTGATTACGGCCCGGATAATACTTTTAAGCTTTAGATTTCCACACGATTTTCCGACCGATCGACCACAGTGAACGTGCGCATGATCGTCCGAAAAATCGGGTAGAAATCTAAGCGTGTGCGTGTTAGGTTGCTATTTGTTGTATACCTGCGACTTCTTTAGACCACATTTATATAGTATAGCACAGTGGTGGCACAGAGGTGGCACTCGGAGCCCTCTCTGTGGGCACGCGAGCTGTCAGCCAGCACAGAGGAGAGAACTGCAGCCTATTGGCTCTCAATGCTGTCAGTTCTCTTCCGCTCTCTTCTGATTGCACACAGTGCCCCATACCCTCTCCTATTGTATCCTATAAGACAGTAGAGTGTGTGGTTACATGTTTTGTGTGTGTATATGAGTTATGTGTGTGTAATTCAGGTTATATCGCCATATGGGCACTTTGAGATAAATCAGTGGTGTTTGGGTTTCAGTTTGGGCACTCGCTCTCTAAAGCTAGCCATAAATGTGTCGGATTCCATGTCCAATCGATTCATCATCCGATCGATTCCGGCGATTCTGCCGGGAATCGCAGGTGTGATCAATCGGCCAATTAAGAGTATCCATCGCAGCATACCACCTTGTCCGAGCGGAATCCAGCACGATTCCGTGTGCGATTCCATCTCCGATTCCACCTCACAAATGGCAACTCCCCCTGATCCGGGCAGAATCGGATGAGAAAGACCAACATGTTGGTTCTCCGTCGGATCCGATTCTGAGCCCCTGAACGATCGGACCTGATCGATCGGACAAGGTGGGCTGCATGCGATTCCGGCACGATCATTTCGCGTGCACGCGCCCGGAATCGATCGTGCCGGAATCCGGTGCGAATCCGACATGTGTATGGGGGCCTTAAAAGGTTCGCCATCACTGGTCTAGCATGTTGTCTCTTGGGTTGCTTAATTGTTGTATAATTTCAGCTGCAATTGACTTGAACCTTTCCATCCTCCCATATTCTCTTCAATGACAGTATTGCATTGTTACAATCGTTGAGATTCTTCCCCTATTGCTCAACCTGTGGGTCAGGACCCCCTTGAGGGTTGAATGACCATTTTACATGGGTTGCCGAGTTCTCTGGAAGCATCAGAGCTGCTCTTAACAATTAGCAGCGCTGATGCCCACAAGTGGGGTGGGAAGTTAGGAGGGAGAGCACATTATTTGCACAAGCGGGGTAGGAAAATATAAGGGAAGGGGACATTACTCGTACCCCTGTTGTCAATACAGCTTCAAAAGGTAGCCATAGACATGTTGATTTTTTTTTCATTTACATTTTTTGCCTGTCCAGCAACCGTTTGGCTGCCACACAGTGCGATTGATTCCTAACTGATCGATTCTTGATCATTTCCGAACCGATCATTGCGTGCTTGCTTCATAGTGCCTTCACCTGGAATAACTCACACAATTGAGCAATTGACAAAAAAAAAATACATGTCCGATCGGCTTTTGATCTCTTCTTCGATTTATTTGCCTGATCGCACGCTGTGCTTTGCTTGTTGAATTGTATTGCTGTGTATGACACCCCTGTTGTGTACCTGGACTACTCTTCTGTTCAGGGGTGGTCCTAGGAGTGAGATGGAAGCCCTCGGTGAGCACCCCCTCTGATGTCCCCCCCCCCCCCCCCCTGGAAAACATCTCTGGTCTGGATGATGGTGAGGTGAGACTTGAGGCATGTCTCCACTGCGTCGTGTGATCCATTGTGTCCCCCTGCACTAAGCAAATTCTTTGGTAGGGACCCAACGGAGCCTATCCACATTACATGTCTCGGGCACTGGCTGTTCTCACTTCCAATACTCTCTTCTCCACTTTGATTGCTGTACTGCTAGGGAGGTTATGAACCCCAGCAATGTCAGTGTCACAGCTGCAGCCCAGTCTTTGGCTTACCCCTCTCCTGTCAGTGGTACAGTCCACAGGCTTCTGCCCATCTGTGCAGCCCCTGGATCCCTGGCTACCTTTAGTCCTGGGGGGAGAAAATGTTTGCATTACAGTGTATGCTGTATGTAGTAGTGCTGTACATATATATATACACACACAATTTGACACCCATATTACCTGCAGCACGCCATATTCTCCACTATGGAGTGACACCATGGGTTTCTTACACTAAGCAGATTCCTTGGTAGGGACCCAACAGAGCCTATCCACCTGTCTCGGGCACTGGCTGTTCTCACTTCCTTCTGCACATCCGCCAGCAGGAGGTTGATGTACTGCACTATTTTGACCTACACCCCTCCCCAGGAAAGTATCCCGAGAGAAAGCTCTCCCAAAGGCTGGGGGTGGGGGGGGGGGGGGGGGGGGGGGGGGGGCAGGTGAGTCCACTCTACTCCTTCTCTCTCTTTGGGCAGCTGTGATTCCCAGATGCAGCCGCCACCCTTTGGCTCTTATTGGCTCTCTAGGGGTCCCTAGGGGGGTTTCATCAGTCTCAGGCAGGATACTTTTTTACCCCTCAATCCTGGGGGCAACCGAATTTGGGTAGACGCTCAAGCTGGGTCTTGGCTGAAGGTAAAGGAGCCCATTGGGGTAAACTACCTGATCTAAAAATTGGTGACCCCCTTTGAGACCCCTTTCAAGAACTTTTTCTAATGAATGACTTCCACTGTGTCCCAGTAATCCGATGGATGATATCTAAGCCATCGATTCTCTAAACACCATGTTCGTTAGACGAGACCATGCGTCGGTCCTGCGGTGGAGTTCTGTGTTCCCGCTCCGCAGATTATTGTTTCACCGACCCGCAAATCAGTTATCTTTCAGGCCGGCCTCTGCCAAAATCTCAACAAGCTTCTCCAAACGGAGGGCAGGTGTTGTGAGAGAGCCGTATACTGAGTACTGGGGACAAAATCTGCTGATTGTAGTCAGCAGAGTGAGGATTTATCGTCGTTACTGGAGGTTTATGGAGCACAATTCAAATAATAACAGAAAAGTGATTTACTGGACACGTAACAATCTGTGGCAAATGTAAAGATGTGACAGTAAAGTCTTCATTGTAGTTATAATTTGTGGCTAGAAAAAGTAACTGCACCCCGGAGGAGATCATTATATATATATCCAGGGGTGCACATAACTTTTTTAGTGAGCTACTCGGATGAGTACCAGGAGAAGATGTATGTGGTCTTCCTCACTGTCTCCCTCACTGTCCTCTGCGTCAGCCTCCTGCATGGTAGATTCTTCTGCAGATGGACCTCCCTGTTCCTGATTGATTCTCCGATTAGCTGTCTCCATCCACAGGTCACCAGCTGGCTTTGGGTCACATGTAACTTTCACACTACAAAACCGTTTGAACTCCCAGATCTCATACCTCAGTAGTACAACCCTGAAATTTTATGGCTTAGTAACTAACCCCTGAGA
>CM070043.1:29742909-29755480 GCA_036250615.1 Ptychadena robeensis | reverse complement strand
ATATATATATATATATATATATATATATATATATATATCATACATATATATGTCTTCCTTCCACCCCCACTGTATAAATACAGTCTCACTATTTAATATTATTGATAGAAAATAGTGACGACTTTTGTCCCAATGTATGTATACAATAGGAGTATCTAGGGCCTAGATGCCCAACCTGCTCCCCAGGGGCGGCATGTGGCCCTTTGGACGTTCTTTCGCGGCCTCCCTTAGTCCTCCACTTGCAGCCCCCGAAACCTAACTGTTCATGCATAGGGCATAGGAACTCGTATTGTGTCACATAACCTCTGAATCAAAATGTGTTACCCAGTGCTTGTAGTATAATTTAAAATAAATAATGTTTTTTAAAAATTAAAAATGTTTTCTTTCTATGCCTGTTGTCATTTCCACATTCAAAAAATGCTTATACAAGTCAGTGCAGACTGAAGAAGTTATGTGCAGCCCTTTAGTGATGCCGAGGGCCGCACTTGTGGCCCTCCATATCAACTGAGTTGCCCACCAGTGATCTAGAAGCGTAAAGCTGGCCATACACCTGCAGGATTCTCTGTCAGATTTCCTTCAGATCAGATCAGATCTACCAACAACCATGTAGTATAGTGACCTCCCTGATACAATACATAGTGATTGGAAGGTGTAGAAAGGTCCTCATATTACATGGTTGTTGGTAGATCTGATCTGATCTGAAGGAAATCTGACAGAGAATCCTGCAGGTGTATGGCCAGCTTAAGACTTTTCAGAAGTTTGCCTGGACAAAAGTAAGCAGATTTGGGTATGGATATCTTTCCATAAAGTGATGGCCGATGTCTGTCTCCTCACATTTGCACCAAATTGTGTTATATAATCTATGATAATAACAGCTTGTTTACCCCGGTTGTCAGCATAACATGACATGATGAAGCTCATTCGTTGCGGTTAGTGACTAGACAGCAGCGAGTATGAAGCTTGTGTACAGAAGCCTGTAATTGTTATTTTGCTATATCTAACAAGCTACGGTATATTGATTCCAGCAATTTCTGCTCCTAACGGAGCAAATCTATGCTATTTGTGCTCATTGTCACATTTCAGCAATAGAGAATCATCTACAAGACGACCTGATCGATTTTTACCAAATTATGGAAACTTTCATCATGTTTTTTATTCCATGAAGAGGCCAGAAATAGAAATGAGCAATTTTGCCAAGTGACAGTTATTTTTAGTTGGGAACATTGACAACATGACACTTTAGGTGTGTCAGCGGAAACTGTTATTTGAGTAATCAAAGTATATCTAATACGCAGGGATAGTTGTACAAAATTGCCTGAAGCTAAAGATGTTTCATACTCAATCATAGACAATTCTTAAGTAGGGTTAGACACTTATCTACCAAGTACCGTATATTTACTATAAATTACTTTAATATCATATCTACCATCCACACCATATCCTATATGATATATCTACTATAGATAAACCATATTATATATCTACCATCTCACATTATATATCTACCTTATCTACACCATATCATATATTGTATATCTACTATAGATCAACCACATCTACACCATATCATATATTGTATATCTACTATAGATCAACCATATCATATATCTACCATATCACATTTTATATCTACCATATCTACAGCATATCATATATTGTAGATCAACCATATCATATATAGTATATCTACTATAGATCAACCACATCTACACCATATCATATATTGTATATCTACTATAGATCAACCATATCATATATCTTCCATATCACATTTTATATCTACCATATCTACACCATATCATATATTGTAGATCAACCATATCATATATCTACCATATCATATATTCTATATCTACTATAGATCAACCATATCATATATCTTCCATATCTTCACCATATCATATATTATATATCTACCATATCTTCTATAGATCTACCATATCATATTATATAACTATACCATATCATATATCTACCATATCTACTATAGATCAACCATATTATATATCTACCATATCATATTATATATCTCCTATATTATGTATCTACCATATCATATGTCATATATCTATAGCATCTACTATAGAACTACCATATCATATATCTACCACATATTCTGTAGTGGGCAGGGGTTGTATAATGGGGGCAAGGTCCCCTTTAAGGTGCTGGACCAGAATGCCCTGGGTCAACCTGAGTACGCCTCTCAGGTGCCGTCTTTTGTGCAGAGAGAGGAAGGAGCCAGCTGCATGTATACAGCCACTCCGTCTGGGGCCTACTTCCCCCATCCGTTCAATTTGGCGTGCGTGCAGCCAGTAGGCGAAATAGCATGCGCATCTCCCTACAACCATCCACACTGCGCGGTGCCGTGCCGTGCCAGCCAGCCGTACTGCCGTTCTGGTGGGGTGGATACCCGGCCTTCGCAATTGGGTAAGGCCAGAACTGCTGCAGTGAAGCTTCTGCTTTGGCACGCCATACCCACTTCTGTTGGCACCTGCAAGTTTCAGTACGCGGTGGCCAGGTGCCTGGCCCTCCATGGGGTGAAGAGCTGCACGTCCTCCCCGCAACTCCATGAGGACCCTGATTGGATTATAACAGAGACTAGTTACTGTGGGCTTTACCGTAACTTTAACTTTGTTTTATTCAGTTTACCTTTGAGCGAGCCCCACTGCTGAGGCCTCGTCGTTTCAATAAAGTTCCTGTTTAAGCATCACTGTGTCTGATCTGCATCTGACGTCTGATTGATACCTGTGTCTTTACACTTCTAGGACTTGTTGGGATCCAACCATTATCATGTCACCAGCCCACAAAGGGGGAGGTACCATGGTCATGAATACTTCCGATTACCATTTTAAGGTGATCACACTTGTAAATGGTGCTGGTACTTCTTATTTATTACCTGTTACAAGAAAAGCAACAAAGACTTTGATCAGAACTCCTCTCACAAACTTTATGCTGGGGGTGCCATTTCAGTCAATGGCTGATCACATAAAAAGGCAATTCTAAAACATGCTCCAGAAGCAATATGATACTGGAAGCTGAAGCACCCGAGACTAGGAGAAACCTCCTGTACTCTGGAAGAAACCAAGAGAAAAAATTTCCCCAAATAACACATCAGACATCTGTCTATAAAATCTATATATCTATAAAATGTCTGTGCAATAGGATGTGGATAAAAGGAATCACCAGAGGGCTTCCATCATGTTTTATTCCTAGAGGTAATCAGACAATATTCAGGAAATGAACAGATTGTACAGAACCGTGTCTTGCTTCGTAATGACTAAGTACATGCAAAACACGAAGAAAAAAAAAACGACAGCGCGCCCTGTTCGACAAAACCTTGGCGTGCATTTTCTGCCATTAGCACTAAAAGTAAAAAGGCGTGAACATGATTCTACTAATTTATTGATGATATAAACGTGCAGTGGCAACTGAGTTGATATGGAGGACCACAAGTGTGGCCCTCGGATTCATTAAGGGGCCGCACATAACATTTTCAATCTATATTGACATGTATAAGCATTTTGTAATGACAGCAGACAGGAGCTAGAAGACAATATTTGTAATTTTTAAATAACAAAACTTGTTTTAAATGATTCTTCAAGCATTAGGGAATAGTGTTGAGTGAGAATATTCGAAATTCAAATATATTCTACGAATATCCGACATTTGAGAATTCGCAAAATTTTGCGAACGTGCGCTCGGATATTGGCAATGGCGGATATTCGTCATATTATGCTTCAACATTGTATACCGGCATACATCGCGCATATTTGTGCGCATTGCAAATGGATTCGCGCAATACACACAGTGCTCGTACTGGCGAACATCGCAGAATGAAGAAGAGAAGCTGTAAAGCTGGTTCGTGAATCTTTGCGACTAGCTACGCGTGATGGAAGGCAATAGAATACAGTTGAATCGAATTTCAAATATTCCTTAATATATTCGCGAAAAAACGTGAACTTGAATATACCATATGCCGCTCAACACTATGCGGGAACCCTGTAGTATGGTAATGCATATTTTGTCTCATGGTTAAATAAGGATGTGTTTGGCTTTTTTTTTTTATGCAGCCCAGTGTAATAAACCGAGATCATAATTTTGTTTAAAATCACATTTTGTAATTTGACATTAGTTAGAAAATGAAAAGCAAATTTTTTATGTAAAAATTACACAAATGACATTTAAAATGGAATAGAATGAGCATGGACATCTCCTAAACCTCTTACCCATTTGAAAACGCTAAACAAAAGTCCTAGACATTACAGTTTTAAAATATTTGTATTCATGTCTGAATACTATGCGATCGCAGCAAAGCAAACAGTACTCTGCACGCTCTCCCCTCTTCACTTTGATGTGGGCTGAGAAACCGGCACACCTCCATTTAAATGTAAGTCTATGGTGCACGCCCCTCCCCCCATTTGCCATCACTGATGGTGCCGAAGGGGCACGGTGTCAGAACCGATCGGCCGCAATGATCCCAGCTTGGCCAAAGTTTGTATTGTACCCGAGGGTATGAAGGGGGGGGGGGAGGAATATCAAAAATAATATTATTAACCTTCTGAGCGTCATGCATCATGAAACTCAGCCCCAGTTAGCCGGAGGAACGCCCGAGGTCTCGCCGTCTTCTGACGGCGGTCGGGAGCATCGGTATGTATGCCGATGCTTCCGGGTCCGCCCCCGATCGCGTCACCGGTGACGCGAAGGGGGCGGGGGTAGGCGGCGCCATAGACCTCCGTCAAACTGGAGGGGCGTCGCCTTTCTTCAGCATAAGTCCGGCGTCTTCAGTGACGCCGGGCTTATGTTTAGAACCCTGAGCTGAGCTGGCAATCACGGCGGAGCACACTGTGCTCCGCCGCGATTGCCCGTGGCACGGTTATAGAAAAACCGTGCCACGTGGCAAACGCTCAGAGGGTTAATTTCACAGCGTAAATTCAACATTTGGCAAAATAGTCTAAATCATCCTGCAGAATTTCTGACTGAAAAGTCTCAAAATCTCGACTTAAAAAATGTATTATTTGACCATTTTTTATCGATAGGAGGACAAAAAGACTAGTTTGTGTTTTTGTTTCCAACTCCCTGGAGGAGCTTTGAAATATGGTGTTGAAATATGGTGAGCCAAGTGATCAGCAAGACCCTGCTCCCTGGTAGTATTGATCTTGAATATTCAAATCTCAAAATTAAATTTTATTGTGAATATGGTCACTGAGAATTTGCAAAGATCTTGAATATAGTGCTACATCTTTGTAATTGCCAATATTTGAGTGTTGATAGTGATATTGCGAAAATCTTTTTCGCAATTAAGGTAATGACTGAAGATCACAAAATCTCGAATTTCTGAATTTGTTTTGAATATTAGGTGAAACTTTATTGATATTTAGCCAATACGAATATCGCCTGTGCTGCTCATTGCTGCTTCCTGGGTAAATGTTAATGCTCGCCATACACATGCCGATAAGCGGCCGATTTTTAACCTGACCGACGGGCGTGCGTGCTTGCGACGTCGGTCAGGTTAAAAATCGGCCGCTAATCGGCATGTGCCCACATGGGGCGACAGATCCCTGTCGCCCCACTGCTCGGCCGGCCAGGGAACGGACATATCCGTATTCTCTGGCCGATGCAAGCCGATTCCATAAGCTGCAATGAAGACCGGCGTCTTCATTGAAGCTTATGGCCGGCACACAAAGGGTGCCAGCCGACTGCAAACGTGATGACGGTGCATATCGGAGTAGGTCTGTCTGACCTACTCGGGCTGTGTATGGCAGCCTTAAGTTGGCCATACACCTTTAGATCTCTGTCAGATATCGTTTAGATCTACCAACAACTATGTAGTGCCGGGTCCTCTGTGATTGAACACAGGTAGACTTGATTGTTTAGAAACTCCCTCATATTACATGGTTTTGGTAAAACAAAAGGAAATCTGACAGATCTAAAGGTGTATGGTTCGATTTTAGCGTTCAATCGACGTTTTTCGATTGAAAAAAAACAATTGATTGTAAAAAAAAAAAAATCGATGTGCTGCCCACATAGTACAATCGACGATCATCGATCATTTTTGTCAAATCAATTTTGTCAATTGAAAACTGATCGGACAGGTTGGAAAATTTTGCTCGATTGTACAATCATTGGCTCGATTCTTTTTGCCACAATTTTTTTGGCTAGATTTGTGTGGCTACTTCCCTTTTAACTTACGATTGAAACTAAAATCGTAAGAGGAATTCAATCGACAATTTTGATTGATTCGATTCGATTGAACTTTTCAGTCGAAATTGAACAATAATCGTACTCCCCATGTGGTGTACATCGATTAAATTAAAATCGATTTTCGATTATTTTTTTTTTGATCAAACTACAAAATCAAATCGAACGTTGATTAAATGCTAAATTGAACCATGTGTGGCTAGCTTTACTCTCAATTGCAGAATACATGAAAGGTGTCAGGGCTGCGGGACTCCAGCGCCAGCATTTGCAGGCATGCACCCGCTTCTGCCCGTCCCTGCCGTGCAGTCCACCCAGCAAGGCAGACTGCATCAACATTATTGTGTTGTCACCCGTTGTTACCGCAGGTTTAGCTACCATGAACTACTAGGTTCCTCGTGCCAATCAGTTTGTGTGCTCAAGAGTTTACATTGTGTAAAGGCCCCCATACACAGGTCAGATTCCCATCTGATTCCGGTACGATCGATTCCGGGCGCGTGCACGCGAAACGATCGTGCCGGAATAGCGTGCAGCCCACCTTGTCCGATTGATCAGGGGCCCAGAATCGGATCGGACAGAGAACATGTTGGTTATGTCAGATTGATTCAGGGCCGATCGTGCACGTTGGTGGTGGCCCTCAGATTGATCCCATCCTGGTGAGGTCATGGCTGATCGACTGATGGTGAGGCGTCCGACCGATCGGACACGGAATCGTCCCGGAATCCGTTGGACAAGGTGGTATGCAGCGATCGGATACTCTTAATTGGCCGATTGATCAGAGCTCCGATTCCCGCTGAGATCGCCGGAATCGATCAGATGGGTGATCGATCGGACATGGAATCCGACACGTGTATGGCTAGCTTATGACCCCTGCTTGCTTTCAGACTATTTCCAGGGGATTAACCCCTGGATATCTTGTTTGGTTGGACTGATCCTCTGTGTATGACCCTTGCTGTGAACCTAGACTTTTGCATCTGCCCTTGTTCCTGTACTCACTCCCTAGGGGGTCCTTGGAGGGTTTCACCACTCTCAGGTGGGATACCTTTTGCATCAAGTCGGGTAGGCGTATCATACCGTTCAAGCGGGGGCTTGTCCATAGGTGAAGACCGCAGCAGAGATGGAGGTATCGACCTGACCTGTAGATCGGTGATCCCTCGGAAACCCTCACAAAAGGTGGAGGATTCCTAACAATCAATGTAGCTGTCATCAACTCATTGGGTAAAATATAAGATAAAAGTCAAAATATCGTCAATTTGGGGCAACCGTCTCCAGCTAGTGAAGAGTATGTTGTCTTACTACACTAATCTGGAATAACATAAAGTTGAGTCAATATCTCTAACGACAATGATGCCTAATTGCAGACTAGCCACTGATGGAAGAAGATCCTCAAACTGGATTTGGACTTTCGAGTAACCTTGAGTCACACAGCGGTATATCTTCTGCTTAGTTTACCACTGGCCGGGTCTATGACTAATTCGCTCTCCTCATTCCCAATATTCAGCATCATCTTACAGTTAGCTCTCAAGTAGCGGGTGAGTCACGCCAACGATGGGCCTGTAATCACCGCTGCTTGACGACTGAAACAATTGAAACGCTCTTGTCGCTGATGACCAAGACGGTTCTGGAAGCCATCTGAGGAAAATGATAAAAGGCCCCAAGTAGATATCTTATTAAACCATCCAGAGGCTCAGCTGCGAAATTCCTCGGCGGATCGGTCGTCGAAGAGCGCCGTTCGGCAATTAAGAAAAGGCGGACAGGAGAAGCCTATCTGCGTGTTCGCATGAGATGAAAGTAGCTGATTGAAAGAGATGATTGCGGGTCTGAGTGATTGCCATGGTGTCATGTGATGAAGGGTCATTGTCCGAGAGATTGGAAGTCTGTGCTCTCCTTCATATGATGCATGGTGCTCATCTGCAATTTTCTGTTAGCAGATCTTGTAAGCCAAGATTTTTTTAGTCATAGATAGTGTTGGAAGGGTTAAAACCTGTGTTGGGTTTTACAGCTCATAGAGAAAATAAATGAGAAAGGACTAAACCAAGTTTAGGTTGGTAACTAGAAGCAATTGGTTCCAAAATAGTGGTGGGAGCCAGTGGTTTGGTGTCACCTTGTGCCAGGAGCCTATGGTGACACCCCATAGTGGCATACATGGCATGCTGTGAGTAAAATGGGTGTCAAATTGTGTGACAATGTTGTGTATGTATATACAATGTGTGTGTGTGTGTGTATATATATATATACTGTATATACACACACACACAGCATAGGCAGAGCACACTCACATACTTCTAGGTCAGTGGTTTTCAATCTGTGGGACCCCCTTGGGGGTGAATGACCATTTCACAGGGTACCCAAGTTATTTGGAAGCATCAGAGATGCTCCTAACAAGCAGCAGCGCCGATTCCCATAAGCAGAGTCAGGAAGTTGGGACTGAGAACTTAGGAGGAATGGGGTATTATGCTCCCTTCTTACTTCACACCCCGCACATCATTTGCACAAGTGGGGGGATATTAGGGAAGTGGCGTTGTGGAGTGTGACTTCTGGTATTTGGAACGCGGAAGTGACATTTTGCACCATTACTGGCGCGTTCCAAATACAAAAAATTTTCATTTTCCTTTGCTCAGCTGTGGACACACTGCAGACATTTGTTTCCCCCTCAACCAAAGATTTTAAAGATGCATAGATATGTGTAGCCATGGATGCAGGGGAGGTGCTGCAGGAATAGGCAGGGAAGTTCTTTACATACAGGGAGACTGTACAATTTACAAGGCGGTGGGGGTGTGCCAAAAACTGTGCTGCAGCTGTCAAACTGACATTGCCATTGTGATTATTGAGGATGATAAGAATCATCTTGCTGTTTTGCAAATTATTTAGCCCTTGTATATAAAAAAAAGGCTCGGTCTTATTTCCTAGAAATATTTTAGTTAAAAGTTCTTCACCATAGTAAATCCAACAGTTCCCATGTTCTCTGCGCATGCACAATTCCCCTGAATGAGATTGAGGACATCACACATGCGCAGAGACCTTCCGAACCATCAGCCGGGCATCTAAATCCTCATTTAGTCAGCAAACTTCAAGAGTTGGAAGCTCCGGGCAGAGACCACCCCTATGTGGGACACTTGACCCGTTGTGGGAATAGATGGATTTACTACGGTGAAGTACAGTTCAGGTGACTATGTTAATAAAATACATTTTTCAGTCTAGGTGTCTAGGAGGTTTCTACTAAATCTCTTTCAAACCCTCTGTGAATGGGTAAGAGGTTCTTAGGACCTCTGTACTCATTCAGTAGGATGGGGACTGGGATCCTTGTTAAGGAACGCGTCTTCTTCTAAAAGGGGAACCCAGGATACTCAATGAGCCCCACCCGTGCCCACACAACGCCTGGCCAATATTGTGGGGTAGAGACCCCCTTACCTGAAGGAGGGGTCTCCCCCATGTTAAGGTATGGCATAGGGCCTGGTGGGACCGGGGGGGGGGGTACCCCCTTTCCTGTCCTTCCAGGCTTTCTGGTTTGCTCTAGACCCCACGTGGTTCTTGGCCCTCATTTTTCAGATCATATCAGACCCCCTGCTAAAAGAGGGTCTGGTATGCTCTGGGGAGGGACCCCATGCTTTTTTATGTAATTTTTTTAAAATTAAATGTCGATCCCACCTTTTTTCTTATTATTGGATGAGGGGGTGTGGCCGGGGTAGAAAAAAGAAGTAATTGGCTGTACTGCACCATCTGACTGTGGGGGGATGGGTCATACTTTGCCTCTATGTTAAGTATGGGAGGCAAACTGAACATCGGAAGTGTCCGCCTAGTCAGTGGACTGCGAACACACGATGCGTGCTGAAAACCGACCACCAGGGGGTGCTTCGTCCATCACGAACAGCCACCTGCTGAATATTTGTGTTATCACACATTTGCTGAAGGGTTGGGGGAGATTTATGGAAATATATGCATACATATAATGAAAAAGGTTAAACAAAAAGATTTTAAAAATGTTAGATATTAGAATAGATATTAAAATGAGAAACTTCTCTTAAATCATTCATTGTCACTTTCAAATGTGTTTGTTGTACGTTTAGCTTTACACATCTCTTTTTTATATATCTGTGGTTAAGAAAAAAATATTGAGGTGGGGTCCCCAATATTTTAATACAGACACCCTTTAGGAAACCAGATGTTGCTCTTCATGCTCGTTTCAGTCAAACTTCACATTATAAGGAAGATCTATGAAATTAGTAAATTCCCATTTTCCCTCGATTATGTTACGCAATAGATTCAAACCCAGTGTCTGTCAGGAAACACATAAACATACCATGTATACAAAGCTATGGAGATTTCCCCATTGAAAACCATTATCTGCTGCCCCCAGTGATCATTAGCAATAATGCAGTTAATTACTCTATATGGTGCCCTCCAGTGGCCACTCACTACACTGCAGTTAATAAACCCCAGAAAAAAGTTTAATGATTAAAAAAATAATAAACCCCAGAAGACTGGCAGCTAAATATGGAATCTCTCATATGGGTCCAGGGAAAATTTTTACACAAGGTACAACTTTTTTTCCCATTCTAAAGTACAATCACCAACTTTTTCAATACTTATAATAGGACTTAGCTACATATAATATTGTTTCCTCTGCAGATAGATCCAGTTATACTGCAGAAAAATAGCAAATCCACTTTAGCAATTATTTTATAAGATCCGGCAGACTCCGCTTCACTTTTCAGTTGTACAAATTGGCATAACGTAGGCGGCGGAAGGAGGTTCGATTGTTTTGTTGGATGATGCAGCAGAGGGCAGGCCAGGCAGCAAGATGATCTCTTCCAGATAAAAAGAGTCTTTATTAAGAAATATCTGGTAATACGGAGGGAACAAATAAACTTTATTGTCAGGGGACGAATTGATGGAGGTCCTTTGTCACCAAGGAAACAACTTAATTCCAAGCCTGCTCAAACAGCTGCCGGAACTGGGAGGAGATGGAAATGGCTGGCTGGCGGTTTTCCTCGGCTACATCTCCAATAATAAACATTGTTTGTCTTCCAGAGCCGGTCCAGCTACCTGCAGAGTTCAGCTGTGGTGGGGAGGCGATTGTATGGAAGTCGTTGGAATAAAGGTGGTTGGTGTGTCGGGATTAGTTCCAGGGAATTGGAAAAGTAGCAACTAGTGTGAAGGGATAATGGCGGCATATAAAATCTCTGCTTCATGTCTCAAGTTCTGCAAATGTGTAGCCATAGAAGTATGGTCCCTCATTGCTAAGGCTAGCCATACATGGGTCAATTTTGCACAATTGGTCTTAGATTTTGATCATTGTGCACATCAGTCTTACAGCGATCGATCGTACCACCACACAGTGTGAGCGATTCAAAACCTATTGATTCCTTTCCTAAAGGTACCCATACATGTTTAGATAATCCCTTAAAAGAGGGACAGACTGCAGCCTGATGATGTTGGAGGATCGGCCCTTTGTGTGTTGGACATTACTTTGGAAGGGGATTACCGTCCCCATTCAAAGTAATGGAATCTACCATGCGATCCGACATGTGGGAGATTCCTGGTCGATCTCGCCAGGTAGGCGCACCCGATTTTCGCCCAAAAAATCCCTTGTATAGCAACCTTTAAGTTGGCTTGAAGTTGGAATTGAAACTCATCCCAAAGAAACTTGAGTTCCTCCACCCCAGAATCATCATACCATTTCTTTGGTAGGACATCTGTAGCATGTCTGTAATGTTGGACAAGATGGCCTGGCTGGCTTGAAATTCAACTCATATCAAAAGACACTTGAGTTCCTCCACATGAGACCCATCCTGACATTCCTTTGGTAAGATGTATTTGCATGGCTGACATGTGAGATCAGGTATTGATGTTGGACATGAAGAGCAAGCTGGCTTTCAAGTGTTATTCAAACTCATCCCAAAAGACATTTGAGTTCCTTCAATCTCATCCTACCGTTTCTATGGTATGATGTCTTTAGTATGTCTGACTTAATGTTGGACATGAAGTGTTGGCTTGAAATTGGTGTTGCAACTCATACCAAAGGACACTTGAGTTTCCCTACCCCAGACTCGTCATACCGTTTCTTTGGTTTTATGTCTTTGGTATGTCTTACTTGTGAAGTCATGTACTGATGCCGGACACGAAGAGCTGTCTTAATGTTGCTGTTCAAAATCACTTAGGTTCCTCCACCCCAGACTTGCCTTACCACATCACTTTGGAGATGGCTTTGTTCTCAGCATCATACTCGGACAGTAAGGACCTTCTCCTAACGATTGTCGTTGAGCAGTAAGCTAATGTATCCTTATATGTGTAATCACATGAACACCTCCCCCTACATTGGATATATCACCTACCCCCTACATTGGATGTTTCACCTCCCCCTACATTGGATATA
>CM070043.1:29709606-29722095 GCA_036250615.1 Ptychadena robeensis | reverse complement strand
ATAGAATACATAGTGATTGGAAGGTATATATCACTGCTATGTAGTGACGGGTCCTCCCTCTACAGAAATTGTATGGTAAGATTGTAAGGTGTATGGGGGGCTTAATGCGGCCATCCCTTTTTTCGAGCCCATTCTAAAAAAAACAGGGATATCGGACATGACTGTAAACCACGGTCAATGTCCATTGCTTTGAATGGGCACCGCGGGTCTCCACGCAAAGCATTGTCAGAGCTGGAGACACAGTAGTGCTATGTCTCCAGCTCCTCCGATATCGGGCAGCAGCGCAGTGTGTTCCCTGCTTAAGGCCCCTGGGGACAGATCTGGCCCGTTTCGGTTTTTTTTCCGGCCCTTCTCACTTTGTTTAAAAGATGCTCCACTCCACTTGTTCTCTGCAATGAGTTCACATAATGCTTAGAGGTGTCCAAACGTTGCCTTGGGGGTGATGCAGTGTCATGACACTGTGGGTGCATTGTCATGGTGAAAACAGGCAGTCTCTGAGAATTATCCTCCCTCTATAACTCCCTTGTATACTACTTTCCCGCTAGAGATGGTCGCATTTTTTTCAAAAATTCGACCATTTCGCCGGTTTCGACTCAATTGCAAAGCCCCTGAGCATGGTATCATCACCAATCTTGCTGGAGATGTAGAGAAGGGTTGGGGGTATACTACAAAAAAGAAAGTAAGTCTCTAACACAAATAGTTTTTTCACAAATTAAGTTCAAAGTCAAGTAAAAAATTCGAAAATCGGAATAAGTTTGAACTTAATTTATGCAAAAACTACATATGCTAGAGCAAAACTTTTTTTTTAAATGTTCCTCCAACCTTTCTCTACATCTCCAGCAAGTTTGGTGATGATACCATTTTCAGGGGCTTTGCAATAAGCTCACAAAGTTTGCAAGTCGAAAAATTCGACCATCTCTATTTCCTGCTATCAGAGTGCAGCTCACACCTTCAGTCATGTGACATTTAAACCTGTCTGTGTCAGGATACTGTGATGATTGGATTATCTAATAAGCACATGGGGGAGGGGGTTACATCTTACTCCTCAACATCTGCTTGACACATTTCACAATGTCATAATAAGTGTTAACCCCCCCCCCCAAGAACCTGAAAACGGGTTAAAAATAACAAAATACTGAAAGTGAAGATTGTCTCACCTTTGCACCCCCAAAGGGAATTGTTAATGAATAAATAGGTATTGGTCAACAGACCTACCTGAACAGTTGTAACAATGTCATCCATTCTGGGAAGATGTCTTTCAAAGTTCCCATGCTACTGCGCACACAGGTTGTAGTGTAGCGCCATGTTCATTTCAGGGTCCTGCCCCCTTTAATGCCATGGACCATGATCCCCCTGGGTAAACGGGGTATATAGGGGGAGGGACAGCCCACCAGAGGTAGCGCAGCAGGACGGCCTCTGATGGAGTGGTAGTACCTGGGCACGCTAGCCACACCAAGACCCTTAACCTGCCTCAGTCTAGTCCAGCGTGCGGGCAGCCGGGGAGCAAAATAGCACACACTATTACCAAAAAGCCCCTGTAACGACACACTGTGGTGTGCGGAGGTCCCTTTAAGAGCGTGCCCCAGCATGCATCAGGGCCGCCTGAAGGCTTAAGAGGAAGCAACCTGGAAGAGGAGGTGCTCAGTCCGGGATTGAGGAAGAAAGACAGGTCTGCCCTGTGTCCCTGTGCCCCCAGCCTGGTCTCTAGTGCAGCCTGCTCTGACGGCGGACACAATTGTATGCAAGTACCCATTCAGGCAGATGCCTTTCCTGCTTCCTTCAGAGATGGATCCATTCAGAGTGGGGTGGCCACCCTCCACACCATACTGGGCCGTGTCAGCCTTTCCGCAGCCGACCTTCCCCTGTGCCTGTGGGGTGAACCCACCCTCCTCCCTGCATCAACTCCCCCTGGGGACTTGCCGGTCATGCGTGGCACTACCTGCGTTGAGGTATTGTCTGAGGACCGCTCCTGCCGGGTGGCGGTTCCACAGCTACCAAGCACTTCTACTGTGGACTCTGATACTGGACTTTAGCGTGTTGCTGTTAGCTGTTGGCCAGGTATAAAGACTGTTGAGCACCATTTTGCCCGTGTTTGGAGAGCCCGTTACGGTCTCGCTGTTCAATAAAAAGTTTCTGAGCATGAACAGCCGCCTCTGTGGTCTGGTTGATTCCTGTGTCACTACACCCATATGGTTCCCAAGTCCGGCACTACCCTTGCCAAGGTTCCGGTGGGGTGACTGGAAGCCCCCACCTCATGGAGGACCACCAACGCCTGCTGGAGGATCCTGAACATTCTCGCTCCTCCCAGTCTGTGGCGGTGTCCCTGTGGAAGTGCAAGTAACAGCCGGTTCTGGCCTTACTTCCTCTAGCCCCACGTGGGACCAGCAAACTGAACTGTTAGGGGACCCTGGGACTATTGGGGCCACCCGTTTGTTGAATGTTTTATCTGCCACTGTCTGGAGGTTTCACTGGCACTCTCCTGTTGGGTCGGAGGAAATAAAGTTCTGTCGGTTATATCCTTGGCTCCTGTCATTGGTTCCTGAACCTTACAAGGCTACCTGAGGGCACATTGATTGATTGAGACAGGGAGATCTCTATACTCATTCCATAGTGTGGGGGATTATATTATTTTTATATTGAAAATTTTTTCATTGTTAAGTTGCAATTTCGAAAAGTTAAAATTTTTTAATTGTCTTTTGAAAAGTAAAACTTTCAGCTTAAAAATATTTTTTTCACCATCCCGGCTGGAGAAACTGTTGAGGAATATGTTCCACCCCGTTACGAGACGGCATTCTCACTTCCTCATGGGATTTTGAGCGCAGAAGCGACATGTGCTAGAGCAATACCCTTCTCTACATCTCAAGCAATGTTGGTGATGATATCATGTTCAGGGGCTTTGCAGTTCACTCACAAATCTGCTTTCTGGAAGCCAAGAGATTATTTTGATACAGAATTTGTCATTTCTTATTTCCTGTTTGGACAGCTGGCGGGGCTTCTATTTGAATGCCGTGTCTGATATGAGACTTTGATTCCATTGCCATCAGTTCTGTCCCGTCGCTCTTTCCTGGAGTTTTCCACACTGAAGGGCCTGTAGAGTCGGGCAGATTAAATACGGAGTGCTCTGCTGGGTGTGCTTTCCATAATATATGCCAGGCGATGTTCCCCAAGGGCTCACGATCGCTGTGTAGCGTCACGGGCGAGCGACCTCTCCTGAAATAATTAGAGGCTGAGTATGTTTCACTTTTGTGTTCTTCCAGTTCCAAGATGCAGGATGAAAAGAAAGGAAACATAACGAATGGAGCGACGGGCCCCCAGGGGCTCCTGTTCAGGCGTGGAGTGCGTGGGCAAAAAACATTTAATAGAATGCCGCCAGGAGTCGGCAAACTGCCAGGAGTGCGCTGCATACACCGAAGGGGGCAAGCTTAAAACTTTATGCCTCTGCATACATATTGCAGTTCACCGGAACTAAGATTTGGTACTGCATTAGTTTTCTTTTTTAAACCCTTTTCACTTTATTTCACAGGATAAACGAACTAATAGTGGATATGCCTTAGACTGGTATAGAAACCATCAACAGGATTTCCATAGAACAGGGTTCGGCAAGCTGCGGCTCGAGAGCAGCATGCGGCTCCTTAGCCTTCTGGCTGTGGCTCTGCTCGCAAGCCCCCAGCCTCTTACCACCAGCCCATACACACTAGAAGTAGGAGAGAGCAGCCAAGATCATGGCTGGAGACAAAGAGATGCCTCAGCGGAGATCTCCACTTATCTTCTCACTTCCAGGGTTCCTCATCTGCTATCTCACTTCCAGGGTTCCTCATCTGCTATCCTCACCTGCTCTTCCCACTTCCAGGGTTCCTCGGCTACTCTACCCACTTTCAGTATTCCTTAGGTGCTCTTCCCACTTCCAGGGTTTCTGAGCTGCTCTTCCCACTTCCAGGGTTCCTCAGCTACTCTACCCAGTTTCAGGGTTCCTCAGCTGCTCTTCCCACTTCCAGGGTTCCTCAGCTACTCTACCCAGTTTCAGGGTTTCTCAGCTGCTCTTCCCACTTCCAGGGTTCCTCAGCTACTCTACCCACTTCCAGGGTTCCTCAGCTGCTCTTCCCACTTCCAGGGTTCCTCAGCTACTCTGCCCACTTTTAGGGTTCCTCAGCTGCTCTTCCAACTTCCAGGGTTCCTCAGCTACTCTACCCACTTTCAGGGTTCCTCAGCTGCTCTTCTCACTTCCAGGGCTCCTCAGCTGCTCTTCTTACTTCCAGGGTTGCTCAGCTGCCCTTATCACTTCCAGGGATGCTCAGCTGCCCTTATCACTTCCAGGGTTCCTCAGCTGCCCTTATCACTTCCAGGGTGACTAAACTCCTCTTCTCACTTCCAGGGTGTGAACAAGGGAGGTGAGGACAAGAACAATGAGCCATAAGGGAGATCTTATATGCTCTCTTTTTTTTTTAAACATGTGTGTGAAAGGGCTTTCCAAATACTCAGTGTCAGGTTAGGGTGCTTACACCCCTGGCAATCCTGCATTATCCTCAATGACTCCAGGGTTGGTCAAACGGCATCCCCAGCAGTTCTGTGGATGTGGTAAACACAGTACAGTACAGGGGCCCTGCTGCCTTACCATGTGGTCGGACATGTTCAGTTTCAATTTCCTGTGCCCCAGTTGTCTGCACCAGCCATTTGTTTTGCCAATCGTATAGAACTAAATACAATATAATTGGTCAATCCGCCCATTTAATGAGGACCTGTCATGCACACCATTGCCCGTTATAGCCTCTGTATAGCAGTGTGCTTGGCTGTTCTCCTGTGTTTGATTTACCTGTCTGTCTGAAAGTGCCTTTGTTGCTAATAGTGACCCAGCCTTATTTATGACATTGCTTGAGCTCTGCCTGCCCTGACCTCGAATGGTCCCTGACCAGGTCTCTTATCTACCTGTACTGTACTTTATTGGACTGACCTTTGTGTATGAGCCTTGACTTGTTTTCTGAATCATCCAATAAAGACTTTATTGCGCCAGGGGGGCCATCGGAGATGAGAACACAGTAAAGACGCTGGCATACCACACTCGCCAGGCGCTCGCCCATGGACTTGGGGGCAGCTGAAGGTTGATTGACAGCCACTCAGCAGCCATGCTGTAATGGTACGTCTATATTCAGCCTCCTTTAGAACAGTGACAATGCTGTAAATTCAACAGTGAAATCGCACAGCAGGAATGTCAGCATCTTAGATAGATGTGAACTTTATTTTAGAAACAAACCAAGTAAAAGCTAAAGGTCGATTCTTGCCCAATCAATCACTGCACACGTTCACATCGATCGATTGTAGAGAGACGAGCGGCATAGGCAATATTCAAATTCGCAATATTCTACTAATATTCAATTCGATATTCATAATTCGAGTGTGTGGTACTGCAATCACAATCGCATCTCGATTACCTTCAAAATCTCATGATCACATGTGGTATTTATTTTCGAATATAAAATCGCAGTCCATGGCCATAAGCTTCCCAATGCATAATATCCGACGTTGTGAATATCCACCGCCATATCCGCGAAACTTGTGAATTCTCAAATAGCCGATATTCGTCCATTGGTCATGAATTGAGTGCTGCCCACCCTGAACGATCGACTCAAAAAACCAAATGGACCAACAAGCTAATGATATATTTTTTTGGGCCAATTGTCTATTGAAGTAAGGTGAGGTCCCGATGAAGCACATTCACTTACCTGCTCAGCGCATGCTGCGTTCTCACAGAGCCGAGCCGTTCCACCGATGCAAGGCTGAACATAGTGGAGTACGTTGAACCTCTACATTGGCGGATGTCTGAACACAGCATGCCCCAAGCAGGTCAAGTCTATGTGCTCCGTCGGGATCCCTGCCAAGCAATGCGCTTAGCGGAGGGGGTCCCGACGGATGTGGAAACCCCCCCCCCCAAGTTGGTGGAGACCCTTGATCACTTCCTGTGTGATTGACCCATAGCTCCCTATGCTGCAGCCACAGATCGATCGATTTTTCAGAAATGTACCTTTTTGGGATCGGCTCCTGTCAAAATCGACCCCCAATCGGATTCCCAAGGTGGTTTGCTAATCGACTGCAAAATGGTCAATCGGCGATTCCACAATCACTGGGAATGATCGAATCGAGAAGCGATTGCAGAAAAATCTAGGCGTCTATGGCTACCTTTAGGTTATGTTTCCACATATGTCAGAACCCCCTCGGCTAGGCGTATTGCTTGGTGGGGATCCCGACGGAGCACATAGACTTACCTGCTTGGCAGATGCTGTGTCTTCACTGCGCCAAGCCACTCCGCCGATGTAAGGCTCAATGTAGTGGAGTACGTTGAGCCTCTGCATCGTCAGATGTGTAAACACAGCATCTGTCAAGCAGGCAAGTCTATGTGCTACGTCAGGATCCCGACGTATATTGGAAACAAGCCCTAACACTCTTTAAGCAGTTACGGCATTTAAACCGCTTTTTTCTGTAAGGAAGGTTTAAACCTCCATCTGTGTTCTACACTTATATGTCATTATACAAATCGAGTCATATAAATAAGGAATGGATGTACTGAATGTGAGCCTCACAGGTACTTCTCCCATCCAGTTAATGGAAGCAATCTTATGTATAGGGGTCTTTGTAGAATAACACCACCCTCCCCCCCCATCCCGGTGGCCGGTATCAGCGGCTCAGCGTAAGCCCCCCGAACAAGCACAGAACATGAACAAAAGATTATCAAGGAAGATAATTTGCTTCTGATTACTCGCAGCGTGGAGGAGACACTGAAGGAAGATCAGATAATAGAGGCGCAATTTGGGTTTAGATGAGCAATCAGCACTCTTTTCCCCAATAGCGCCTTTTTACATACGAGAGCGTACTAACACTTAGACGAAAACCATCAGCGAGCTGAATTCATGAATACATAAAGCGAGCTCTGGGACTTTTCCATACCGCGCACAGCTAAGGATTGTCGGTTTTCCCTTTTGTAAACTCTTTTATATTCAAGCTTCTGGCAGAAATAAAACACTCCGATGGAAGTGGATTTGTGTTTCTGTCCATCCATCCTGAGATTTTACACTGCTGCGTCACACATTACAGCCCTGGTAGGGTAAGAGACCTGATTGTTCTGAGCTGCGGCTCTGTAACAATGACAGGTCTTGTACCTCCCTCAGCCTGTGATTGGACAGTAAAAGAAGAAGTGACTGACTAATGAGCAGTCTGTTATTAATAATTCATGATATAATAAACAATGCTAATGATGTATTAATGAATACAGAGTCAGACATCTCCTCCATAAACAAATGTGTTTCCAGGTTATTGAACAGTGATGCCAGTCCATTAAAATGCATGTAAGCATGTTATATCGGGCAGGGCTGACTCAAGCCTAGTGTGGGGAGTGTGACACCATTTCACTCCCGGAGAAGGGGTGACGCCAAACTTTCCGACCACATTCTTTTTTTATACAAGGGTTGAAAGAGCAGGAGGACTCCAATGTTCCTCAGGAATCACAGCTGCTATGTCAGTGTGGCAGCTGCAGAACGGTCTTTGGCTTGCACCCCCCCCCCCCCATGTAAATGGTACAGTCTCTGCATGTATAGTGTATGACACCTCTATTACAGCACACCACTATGAGGTGACACCATGAGGAACACCCTATAGAAACTGAGCCAATGAAGTGCAAGAGCTACTGTTGGCTCACGTTCAGTCTGCATACATTGATTGTCTTATTGATCATCATTGCCAGACAATTTGACACCTATATCACTCGCAGAGGATGTGGGACACCTATACTGGGCGGCCCTTACTGGCTCTGGGTCCGGCCCCTCTGTAAAATTGTAAGATCCTATTGTGGCCCCTGAATTCACCCCTGTATTAGAACATAAAATGAGGAGAAGACCTGACCTGGCTTCTTATCATTCATTGAAGCCTGTCCAACCAAGCCAGACGTCACGACCGGGTATTAAATGAAGCTTCAGGCAACAGGGAGTGGCCTTAACAAAGAGGATTTGCAGTTTCTGTTTCACAAGCTTTGATTACATCTGTCTGCTATATTGTTACTGACCCCTGGACCGTCTTGTTTGCCACCTGCCCTGACTATCGCCTGCATATCTGACTTCACCTCTGCCTGCGATCTCTATACTTCGCCTTGGAATTTCTGCGGTTGGCCATTGTGTCACCCAGCGACCTGTAACTGCAGCAGTGCCCTCTACCAGTTCTACTGTGTCTCCTCCAAAACCTCAGAGGACCAGGACCTTTTGTAGATCAGCTCCCTCTGCTGGTGGAAGAGATTCTGGCACATGATGTGGCTCCTGCTCCCTCTGCTGGAGGATACCAGTTACTACTTATTGTCACACACCTGGAGCCCGGTTCAACCATACTACCTGACCTTGTATATAAGGAAGTCTGCGGCAACAGGGAGTTGCCTGAACCAAGAGTTCTTTATGTCTCTGATCCACAAGTTCCCCTTCTTGATATTGCCTTATTGTTACTGACCCCTGGATCGTCTTCGACTAACCTGTTTTACACCTGCCCTGACTATAGCCTGTCTGACTATGTCTCTGCCTGCTGCCTTGGTACCTCGCTTTGGATATTCTGCTGTCAGCCGCTGGCAAGTAAGTGTAGCTAGGGACCGCAACCTGAGGGCACCCCGCAGCAAAGTTCCATCACTCCTTGCAGAGTGCTCTGGTGAATACTGGGGGGCTCCTTAGACTCTGCGCCTTGGTTTATGCTTGTTTGGTGGGTCCACTGCTCTCGTGGTTTCAACTGTGACACATTGCCAGTAAGTTTAGCTAAGGACAACAACCTTCAGTCCTTGCAGGGTGCTCTGGTGAATACTGGGGGCTCCTTAAACTCTGCACCTAGTCTGGTGACATGGTGGGTCCATCGTTTCCGTGGTTCACCCGTGACAAACGGCAGTTGCAAGACAAAGATACAATGAAGCTGATGTGGAGGAACTCAAGTGTCCTTCACATAGACTGCACCTCTAACACCTTAAGAGACAGGTCTTCCCACATCTTATGACATAAAACTGGGCAAAGGTTATGCTCCAAAACTCTTGCAGAAAAACTTCAGAGGGAAGTAGAGGTTCTTCTGAAGGGCAATTCCTTATAATGGTTCTGGAATCCAATATAAAATAATCACATAAGCCCTCCATACCTTACACTCTTACCATACAATTTCTGCACAATCTACTTTTGTTCTACCAAAACCATGTAATATAAGGACCTTTCTAAACCTTCCAATCATGTATTGTATCAGGGAGAACTCCGGCACTACATAGTTGTTGGTAGATTTAAAAGAAATTGTATGGAGCTATCTTAAGGTGTATGGGGGCTTTAAAGATTTGATGGTCAGGGGTCTACGAATTATTGGCCATGCTGGTTGGATGAATTATAAAGTCTCCCTCTGTCTAGCAGCTACCAACCTCCAATGTGAGTCACTACAAATCTGACTCACGCCTGACGCAAGACTGACTCTGCCATAATAAGATATTTTAGGAAAAAATGATCCATGAGTGGTGGTCCATCAGAGTTGCAATATCAGAGACCCAATAATCACACTTAAAATGTTGATGGTGACAATGGCACGAGGGGCGGCAGAGCAGGATGTAACGGCAGACAGAAATGATAGCATTTGCATCCAGGCAGATGAGGGCAAATTTTGTGTTTTCTGCAGCCGGCTCCCTCTGTGAAATAATTCCCGCTTCAAACACAGTTGTTAAGAACCGAAGTACGTCTGGCCAGAACTAGACGAGAGTCCTTCAGCCTCCCAGAGAAGCTCTAATTAGGTTCTCTGTCAGGAAAAAGTCAATTTGCAGTTTGTATTGGAGGAGACGGAGAGAGAGAGACTTATGTAAGGAAGCAATTTACAAATGACCCTGGAAATGTGCAAAGCTAATGGTGCAAAGACTCGGGATGATAGAACCACGAAGCTTCAAGGCGCTTAAGATCCTGCCATGTCCAGCCATTGAGGCATCATTTAAAGGGAACCAGCCAACGGACTTATCTGAGAACATCAGTGAGAAGCTGACTTTTTATTGATGATGACTAGCAGACCACATACAGCTTGGAATAGTTCTCAACCACTGGTGTTGCTAACTTCTTCTGCTAATGAGTCTTTTTCTCATTAATGCATTTCCCACAAAGCCCTGACCTCAGCTTACTGAACACCAAAGGCAAGCCAGGTCTTCTCTTCATGGAGAAGGTCATTTTATGTTCTAGTATAAATAGACCCCTGAGCAGTAAGCAAGGTCCACAAAGACATGGATCAATGCTCCTGACCTCAACCTTATTGAACACCAATGGCAAGTCAGGTCTTCTGTTCTAAGTGATGGTAATTGTGTGTTCCAACATGACTAGGCCATTGAGCACCAAGCAAAGGCCACAAAGAGACGGTATGGTGAAGAGAAGTTAAATTATTCTGCCCTCAACCCTACCTAGGCCATTGAACAGAAAGAAAGGTCCATAAAGACATGGTATGTGGAGTCGAGTGTAGAGAAGTACAGTGTTCCTGACCTCAACCCTGCTCAACACCAATGGCAAGTCAGGTCTCTGTTCTAAATGAAGATGATTGTATGTTCCCACATGACAATACCCCTGAGCACCAAGAAAGGTCCATAAGACATGATATAGTGGGTATGGCGTGGAGTGGTGTATCTTAAGTCGGCCATAGACGTCCTGATCTATGGCCGATTTTTAGCAGACTCCTCAGAGCGTGGTGACATCACCACGCTGTGAGCAGTCGGCTACAGAGAGGACAGGAATCCCGTGTGTTCCACTAACGCACACGATTCCTGTCAGACTGTAGCCAATTAACTCGAAAAGGGGTGGAGACTTCCCCTCCGAGTTAACAGCCTGCAGCAGGATCGTGCAGAAATAGAAACCAGCAGGACGGATCCGTGTGCGATCCGACCTGCCAGCTTTTTTTCTAACACTCAAGGTGGGCTCCCATATAGTTGTGGCCGACCAACCTTTATGTGCTCGGCTGGAGCGAGCACGTCGGTTGGTCGGCTGCAACTATGGCCGGGAATCGGCCTGTCTATGGGGGGCTTTACACAGAGCCCTGACCTTACCGTACGGAACACCAATAGCAAGCCAGGTCTTCTTTTTTAGGAGAAGGCGATTGTATGTTCCCACATGACTAGGCCCCTGAGCACCAAGAAAGGTCCTTAAAGGCATGGTATGGTGGGTATGGTGTGGAGGAACTCAAGTGTCTTGCACAGAGCCCTGACCTTATACCCTACTGAACACCAATGACAAGCCAGGTCTTCTTTTCTTGGAGAAGGCCATTTTATGTACCACCATGACTAGTGATGAGCGGCATAGGCAACATTCGTATTCACGGCATGCCGCGAATTTTATGGAAAACATTCGGAAAATATTCGCATTCGGCAATATTCGGGGTTTTTTTTTTGTTATTGCGAATATCGGCAGTTTATTGCGAATTTCGCGCGCGCAATATATGTTTAACATGGTGCGAATTTTTATGCGAATTTTAAAAGTGACGATTTTCGCAATATTCGCATCACCCCAATATTCATTTAAAAATCTGTTGATGGTGTTGCTAAGCTCTTGTTGCAGCCTTCCCATTCGTCCACTCACATTGAGAGGGAAGTGTAATGGATAAAAAATACCGAATATCCGGAATTGCGAATATTCGGCAATATATTCACCATCTTCGCGAATTTCCGAATTGACGATATTCGCGATTAATATTCGGAAACCGAATATTCGCGATCATCACTAACCATGACTAGGCCACTAAGCAAAGGCAACAAAGACATGGTATGAGTACTGTGTAAAGAAATCCAATTATACTGACCTCAACCCTACTGATCACCAATGGCAAGTCAGGTCTCGAAGACAAAGCAGGGAAGCCTCTAGATTTCATTTTTTATAGTGTACATGCCATGTGATTTTAATATAAATATATAAATGAACAAGATATTTTGGACTCATTGAATGTTGGTCATTAAACTTTCTATGGGCAGGTGAGTTCCTATGACCTATGCATGTGGAGGGCTGAGGGGGGCCGCCAAAGAACGCTCAAAGGGCCGCAGGTTGGGCACCTGGGCTCTACATGTTCCCTCCACCTCGTCATGCAAATGTATGTAGATTGTATGCAGAGTGAAAGCAGTTAGATCAAGTACAACAGCTGCCCTGGCCCAGCTCTTCCCGAGTCTACTGGGAACCTTCTTCGGAGGCATTCCATTAAGCCGCACATAGACACGGCGATTACTGGCAGTAGTTGCAGGCAATTGACTGGCGTGCACGCTCACGCTAAATGCATGGTGTTTGGTCACCCGCAACTACAGGGGTGTCCACCTTGAAGAATTGACCCAAATAGCCCGCAGGTCAGATCGCACGATGATCTGTCCTGCCAGTACTTTTTGTGGCCCGATGAGTAATGCTACAAGCCGGCCATGGATCGAGGTGTCTATGGTCGCAGTGTTCTCCCCAGAGCAGATTTTAGTCCCCGCCCGGCAGTTCCGTCCCGCTATACCAG
>CM070043.1:29681567-29695545 GCA_036250615.1 Ptychadena robeensis | reverse complement strand
CATTGGTCTGTTTTAATGGATCCTAATTTTTATCTCAGAGTGTATGGCTAGCATAACTCTACTACTTACAGCACAGTCCTAGTGGTGGGTGGTTACAACAAAGACAAGGCATCCTAAATTATGAGTATGAGATCATCCACTTCCCCATTTCCATGATCAGATATTTACCATAAGCTCCATATGGCAGTGTGCCACATGTTCGCTTATTTGTTGGCACAAGGCCAGCTTGTGGGAAGCCATATCAGGAGTTAGTTGTTTAAAAATGTTTAAGAAAACCCTATCCGATAATTGGGTTATACGTTCATGCAGCCAACTTTCTTCTTTCTATGTGACCTGTTTAGGTGTACACGATTCTGTGCAGAGGTCTTCTTTAAAGCTTGGAGTAGAATATATGGAGGAGTCCATGCTTCTTTCTGCAGTCAGGACGGATCTCAGGAGTACTAGGAGTTTGTAGAAAACGTTTGGCTGGGGGAAGTTAAAGATGTCTAAGCGTTATGTGCCTGACAATTAAACCCACTCATGCCGAAGGAATAATCAGGTTCGCATTACATTTAAAGTGCTTTTCACAGCTTTCAGTTCCCCCTCTTTCATCCTGAACATTTCCATCCTCCTCTGTGTTATTTCCAAACGACAAGAACATTAACACTTCCAATCCCAAGGATCAGCACCTATGCGTAGAAGCCATAGGAGTGGAATGTGTTATATGAAAACCTGGACGTGTGGGCAGCAGGAGGATTCTTTTTTTATAACCAAAACACGTACTCAACCTACAATAAGGTGGTGGGGGTATCCTTTATCATGAACAATGAAGCTAGGCCAAGTTCTCTTTAGACCCTCAGAACAGAAGGAAAGCTGGTTCCAGCCATTCCTGTGACCGATTGTGTAAATGCCCCTTCAATAAACCATAGAATTCACTGGTTTCACCAATCCCCCAACTTTAACCCTCAACTTACAAAATAATCATAACCCTTAACTCACAAATTACCTTCTAATATTGATTTAAACTAAATAAACAAGTCCTAATGCCTATCCAACCTATTGGAATATAGTTGGTTGGCTCGGTAAAGAACCCAAAAAAGTTTAATTTTATGTTGCCATTGTTCCCCAACCCCTACTTCCAAGTATGTCATGATTTTCTTTCTTGTTAAAAAGCAACTTTGGGTGTACAGTGGATTTCATATTTAAAATGTCTGTGGTCTATAAACCAATGACTATAGATTGACAGTTGCATAAATGGTTCTATATTTAGCATGTATGAGGTCTATGTATAATCTCATGGCTATGGATGGTAAATTGGACAAATTGCTCTACATTTTGCATGTTTCCATATTCTCATGTGCATGGACAATTAAATCAATGGCTCTATATTTAGCATATATGTGGTATATAGCCCAATGGCTCTATATTTAGGATGTAAGTGGTTTATAGACCAATGGCTCTATATTTAGGATGTATGTGGTTTGTAGCCCAATGGCTCTATATTTAGGATGTATGTGGTATATAGCCCAATGCCTCTATATTTAGGATGTATGTGGTTTACAGCCCAATGGCTCTATATTTAGAATATGTGTGGCCTAAACTCAGTTGGACAGTTGGATATGTGATTCTATATTTAGAATGTATGTGGTCTTTAGTCCAATGTCTCTGGATGGACAGCTGGATAAATTGCTCTATATTTAGGATATATGTGGTCTATAGTCCAATGGCTCCGGATGGACACTTGGATACATGGTTCTATATCTAGAATGAACGTGGTCTATAGTCCAATGGCTCCGGACGGACACTTGGATACATGGTTCTATATTTAGAATGAACGTGGTCTATAGTCCAATGGCTCTGGATGGATAGTTGGATACATGGCTCTATATTTAGAATGTATGTGGTCTATAGTCCAATGGCTCTGGATAGACAGATGGATACGTGGTTCTATATTTAGAATGTATGTGGTCTATAGTCCAGTGGCTCTGGATGGACAGTCATATAAATGGCTCTATATTTAGCATGTATGTGGTGTATAGTCCAATGGCTCTGGATGGATAGTTGGATACATGGTTCTATATTTAGAATGTATGTGGTCTATAGTCCAATGGCTCTGGATGGATAGTTGGATACGGGGTTCTATATTTAGAATGTATGTGGTCTATAGTCCAGTGGCTCTGGATGGACAGTCGTATAAATGGCTCTATATTTAGCATGTATGTGGTCTATAGTCCAATGGCTCTGGATGGATAGTTGGATACATGGCTCTTTATTTAGCATGTATGTGGTCTATAGTCCAATGGCCCTGGATGGACAGTTGGATACATGGCTCTTTATTTAGAACATGTGGTCTTTTAACCAGTAGCTTTTGACAAACAGATGGAAACATCTGGGTAGATACAGAGATACAGAGCATTTACTCTGAACTGGGAGAATGTGTTATTTGTAGTGTTGAGCGAGAATATTCGAAATTCGGATATATTCTACGAATATCCGTCATTCGAGAATTCGCAATATTTTGCGCAGATATTTGCAATGGCGGATATTCGTCATATTATCCTTCAACATTTTTTTTTACCGCCATACATTGCGCATATGTGTGCGCATTGCGAATGGATACGCCCAATACACACTTCGCTCATATTGGCTAAGATCACAGAATGAGGAAGAGAAGCTGTAAAGCTGCATTGCGGATCTTTGCGCACGGGCATGCGCAATGGAAGGCAATAGAATACAGACAAATCGAATTTTATGAATTTAGAATATTTCTTTGTATATTCGCGAAATTACGCAAATTCGAATATACCATATGTTGCTCAACACTAGTTATTTGGTAACGTGTAACATGTACCACCAAAGGTACAGAATAAGTTCAAGTAGCAAATAGTGGAAACACACAACTACCCACTCTATCCTTCCATTATCACCCCTTCACCCATCCTTCTTTCTATTTCACTCCCCCTCCTCTCCTCTACTATCTTCTCTGCTTTACAACCCCCGTTCTCTCCATAACTCCTGCTTCCTCCATCCTCCACTTCACTACGCCTCATCCCCCATTCTATTGCCATCACTCCCCTCCGCTTTATTCCTCCTCCTCTTTTGCTTTTCTCTGCGTGTAGCATATTTGTTATCCATTTAATATGTGTTTAATTAGGAGGAAGGCCAATTATCACAACTATTTATCTGTTTACATGCGCTGTTTACCTCCTGCTGGTAAACGAGAGTGCAGACTGGGCGCTGGAAAGCTGGAAGGAATACAGCTTTCTATTTCCTCTCTTCTTGTTTCTTTTAAATGGGCTTTTAAAGGAAAATTATATCAAAGGAAATGTAGTTTCCTAAAAGGACGGCCGTCTTCTTATTCAAGTAGACATGGGGTTAGGTCTTGGCACAGGGAATGGTGAGCAAAGGGAGCAAAGCACCATCTGTAATGCGATGGTGAAGGTATCCCCTGTTATTGTGTAATTCTGGCCTTGGCTACTCAATCATCACCTATAACATTGATGACAAAGCTCATAATGTCTTCATTGTACTTATTTAAAGACATCACTTTTCTTTTTTAATGCTGGGCAGTGCTAGAACCCCTGTCATTGGTCATGGTCATTGGTAGAAAAAAGAATGGGAAATCCTTTCTGTTCACTTTCTGTTCTGTCTCTACTGGAGATAATGGAAAAAAATCACCTGCAGTAATAAGTCATTTATGAACAAAACTGTCAGGGTATTTCTTTTATTAGCTACAATTGTCTGATTAAACTCATTGGGGACGAATATTGGGGGTGAATACCACCCTTAAAATGTATTCAAATTTATATATAATAATTTATTTTATATTATTATTATAAATACATTTTTTGGGTATTTTTAAATGTGTAAAAAAAATGAATGAGCAGCTTTTGTTGGGTATGTTTTACCCCTTTTGGAATTAATAAGGGGTCAATATATATTAAATACCCATTAAATATATTATATACCCATATATATTCATTAAATTTATGTACCGTATTTTACAGACTATAAAATGCACTTTGTTACTATTAAAATCAATGGGAAAGTGTCCCTGCGTCTTATTGTCCAAATATGTAAAAACATATATTGACCACCATGTTAGGGAGGCACTGCCGGGAGGAAGGAGGGTAGGGAAACACAGCAGAGTTGTGCCAGGGAGGTTTAGTCCTTTAACCCTTAAAAATTAATAAATTTGATAAAGGCGTCGCACCAACAACAGAGAACGTTTGTTGCAGCTAACCGACAATCACTGCTCATACAATCTGGCCCATGCTGTGCTCCCCTCTGCTTGTTCACTGCAACGGCGGCCACACGTCACCATGGATACTGCATGACGATAATGGCGGTGTCCCTATGGCGAACTGCCATTGAATGGGCCGTATTTAGCCCACGGTCTGTAAGTAGACCAAGAGGATGACATAGGATCCTAACCTATCTGTGGTTTCTCGAACCAAATTCACAGCAGGTCTCATTCCCTTTTGAGTGCTAATTTGCAATAATCTATGGTAAATGCCAACAGCCAATCACAGGGCAGAAATAAGATTAGAAAAATTCATGAGGGAGAAGAAGTATGATAGATAAGCCTGGAAGACACTCAACTGACCCCGCTATAAGTATATATGCCATATATCGGCTATTCGAGAATTTGCAAATTTTGCAAATATGCCGGCGGATATTCGCAATTTCGTATATTAGCGATATTCGCCATTGGGATGCTTATGGGCATGGATTGCGAATAAACATTCGCAATGCGAAAATAGCACATGTGACCATTCATTTTGAAGGTAATTGCAAGGCGATAATAATCTAGATTTGCAATCACGCGCAACCGCACACAAGTGCGAATATTCCCGAATATAGAATCGAATATTAGTAGAATTATTTGCGAAATAGCGCAAATTTGAATATTGCCTATGCCGCTCATCACTACCCGCTATATAGGTACAAAATACTTGTCTCCCGCTCTGCTCGGCTGCGCACACTTTTCAGGAGTTCCTGGAGATATAACATATTCAGAGATGCAGCCTCAAGCTTTGAATTGTCACATACATTAGTCAGACCCGCTTGTGTCTCCGTGTGCAAGAGAAAACAGCAGAACATGCTAATTTCATGCAGGAAACATAGATAACTTGGAGTCAATGCATGGCGTGCCAATAAGTCCATGAAATATGTATGAAGCTGCGCACATCTGGGGGATACACGCTCACACGTGTGAGCTCAGCCAATGCACAGATGTCAGGTGGGAGAAGAATAGAGCTGGTCAGGTGATGAATATTGACCTATAGAATTAGGAGTGTTTTGTAATGATCCAGGCCAAGTGATTTTTAGGGTGTAAGCATTGGGCGTATGAGTGAGTCAGGAGATGTTCTGGGTCTGGCTCTTATGATCACAAGGTTTTCTATAGATCAATGTAAAGTGATGCGCTGGGTCCTTTAAATCAAAAGAATAGGAGCCCAACTGTTGTATCTATTAGAGTGGGTCAAGTGATGTGCAGGGTATGAGCGCTCTGATTTCTAGGACCAGTAGCACAATTTCCTTATCTGAGTTGATCAGCTCATGTGCCGGGCCTGGGCTCTCTATCTCCTCAGATACCAGAGATGGATAGCAGATGGGCTCTGTAGGATCAGGAGTGAAGTGTTCTATAGCTGTTGGAGTGGGTCATGTTCTATATGGGGTCTGTGTCCTCTGTCCTATAGGATCAGGAGTAAAGTGTTCTGTAGCTGTTGGAGTGGGTCATGTTCTATATGGGGTTCTGTGTCCCCTGTCCTGTAGGATCAGGAGTAAAGTGTTCTGTAGCTGTTGGAGTGGGTCATGTTCTATATGGGGTCTGTGTCCCCTGTCCTGTAGGATCAGGAGTGAAGTGTTCTGTCGCTGTAGTGATAATTTTTTTTGGGTCTGGTTTTTCAGAATCAGACGGACCCTCTGTAGTTTAGGGATCAAAGCCCCCAAATATTAATTCCCTCCAGAAATCATATTTCTATCCCCATGTAAGATCTGTTTCCGTCGTGTCTGCCCTATATCCAGATCATATGATACAGCTCCCTGATGCATTGGCTGGGTACACAATGTGCTCACATATCTGGCCACGTTCCGGGCTCTGGGTCTGTATCATCTGCTGTAGATGGTGTGACTGTCCCCTCGGGGTGGCCCTCGGGCCCCTGACAGGTGCACCTGGCTGTCCTAATTAGTGTGAATACGAGCAACAGGTGTTCGGTTGGCCAAGGCCGTCTGCGCATATTGCATATTGCAGCTCAGCGCCTATTGCCAGCAGTGTCATCGAGAATTATCCCTGCCAGTAATAATGTGGAAAGATCATCACGTACAGGCAGGGGGAAGCGGCCATATTTAATGGTCAGCTTATGCGGCCGGCGTTCAAAGCTGCGGAATCATACACATTCTGCAGTCCATTGATCGTTCAGCGTGCGCGTCCGCACGATATTCACTTGGGAATAAAATGCACCTACCTTGAACAACCGACCCCAAACCTCCGCCAAGTCAGTACTTTCCTGTTTGATCCCAATTATTTTGGATGGGGACCGTCAATCCCGTTCCAAAGTATTGGCCAGGGATCGATTCCCCAAGGTGGCGTGCATCGATTCCCTGAACATGCTTACATAACCATGTTACGATTGATCATTCAAAGATTGAAGGGGAATCTATATGTGTATGGCTAGCTCTAGAAATAATTGTATGTGTAGTTCTATAGAGACCCACAGTATGTTGTTTGGAGTGTGAGGGATGTTCTTCTGCCTGGGAATCCAGGGAATAAAAAGGAGATTTTTTTAAATTTGCAGACACTTTCTTGTATCAGTAAAGCTGGCCATACACGTATAGATTCCCCTTCAATCATTGAACGATCAATCGTAACTTGGTCAAGTCACTGCGCCGAATGATCATCCACCGTTCGATCGTGGAATCGATGCACACCACCTTGGAGAATCAATCCCTGGCCGATATTGCTAGCCATACACATGTCGATAAGCGGCCGATTTTTAATCTGACGGGCGTGTGCGCTCGCGCCGTTGGTCAGGTTAAAAATCGGCCGCTAATCGGCATGTGCCCACATGGGGCGACAGATCCCCGTCGCCCCACTTCTCGGCCGGCCAGAGAACGGACATGTCCGATCTTCTCTGGCCGATGGGAGCCGATGCCATAAGCTGCAATGAAGCGGCGTCTTCATTGCAGCTTATGGCCGGCACACAAAGGGTGCCCAGCCGATTGAAGGGGCCCCATAATGCAACGGGAGGCTAAAGTGATGACGTCATCACGTTAGCCTCCCGGAAAGATATCTGGACTAGTCTGCCTACACACATCGGCGTGTGTATGGAAGGCTTAAGTTGGATTTTTAGAGGATCCCCATTCAAAGTAACGGTGATCAAGGAAAATATTGGCTTGTCAGATACCTGTTTGATTTCAAAATTTTGGGGTCGATATTTCAAGGTGGGCGCATTCGATTCCCGAACGATTGTTCGATGAACGATCACCGTGAACACACACGCCGATCGTTCTTCGGGAATTGAGCGCAGAATCGATATGTATGCGGCTAGCTTTACTAATATCTTTCAACTTTCATCACAACTACTCTGCAGGATTTAGTAAGACTCTCAGGGACTCTAAGGGCATCTTTCCACATCCGATGGGACCCCCTCCGCTAAGCGTATTGCTTGGCGGGGATCCCAATGTAGCACATAGACTTTACCTGCAAGGCGAATGCTGTGTTCAGACATCCACCGATAAAGAGGTTCAACGTATTCCACTACGTTCAGCCCTGCATCGGCTGGTTGGCTCAGCGCTGTGAGAACACAGCATTCGCCGAGCAGGTAAGTAAATGTGCTCTGTCTGGACCTTCCACCAAGCAATACGCTTAGCAGAGGGGGGTCCCGACGGATGTGAAAACCCCCCTTATAGTGTAATCCCTGAGCAAGGTAAAAATATTTGGGGAAATTTCCACCAGCTCATTTGTGTGGTAGTTTCAAAGCCTCTGAACATGACATCATCACCAAAATTGCAGATGTGATGCCGGCAATAGATATATAGTGTGATTTTGCTAACGATCGATCGACGTGCGCATTCGCAGCTATCGATAAGTGATCAATCTTTAGCAAAACTAACATGATCCCGTATGCACCGAATATCGTCATTTCTGTTTTTGTCTGGGCGATCACCATTACTTCGGCCCGCGAATCGCATGCTTAAGTGGTGCGCTTCAATTGCCTGAACGACCGCCTGTGCAGCATGATGATCGCACTGGGATTTATATGTCTATGGCTGGCTTAAAGAAGGGTTGTGGGAACATTCCTCCCAACTTCCCACCCCTCACATTCAGTGGCTGTTTAACATATGGGCATTATGGGCATCCGCCCCTAATGCCCATGTGTGAAACTCCCTCAGCGCCCCCTGGCCGGGAGTGATCTCTCTCGGGAAGGTGGGGGGGGGCGGCAATATCTCTAGGACCGCCCCTGCTCACATCCTGCAGACAAGCAGCAAAGGCAGTGGCGTAAGAACCACTATAGCAGCCATAGAAGTGCTAAGGGGCCCATATTCACAAGGGGGCCCACCACTCCTGGAAGGGCAGGGATTCGAGTTTCAGGTTGGGATGGGGAGGGGTGGCATTAAAATTTTTGCTATGGGGCCCAGTCATTTCTTGCTAAGCCCCTGAGTGACGGTAACGCCCCCCTCTCCCTCTAAACCTCCTAGCCCCCCACACCTCACTTCCACCTCTCACCATCCTACTGGATTAGTATTCCAGTGAACACTGTCAGCTGGCACAATTGCAGGGTACAACTGAGCATACTGACAGATTACATGAGAGATTTAATGTAATATTACTAATCTCGGATGGGGTAGAATAACTGGATACTTGACAGGTATGATCCAAGCTGTCAGTTCCCGGGTTCACTGTGATTCTGTAAGCCTGGGGGCCATTTCACACTATATGCATTGCATGTTCGTTTTTTTACCGCACGCGTTTTTACATAGATAACCAATGTTACCATTCACACTGTATGCATTGTGTTTTTAAAAACTCATTGCTGTATGAATTTTTGAATAATTTTTCCTGCATTTTTCATTCATTTGTTCGAAAACGCAAATGCAAAACACAGATGTCATATGAAAAATGCATGCGTTTTTGTATACATGCAGAAACGTATGTCTATATAAAACGCATATAGTGTGAATGGGCCCTCAAACTTCCAATCAGCAGCTATTCACAGGGCACAAATACCTATCAATAGTTTTAAGCTCAGAACCTGGCAACCGACAGCTCGGCCCACAATCAGAACACAAAGGGACATAAAAGTCTGTGACCCCCCCCCCCAGACCTGATACAGAACATTTTGTATCACATGGACCCGAGAACATACGCTGCACGGTGCGGAGATGTTATTCAGCCTCAGTTTGTCAAGTGCAGCATTTTCTCAATAAATTGCCCCGAGACAGAATACGCCATCATTACATGTGAACGCGTCAGCGATGGCTCCTGAACTGAATCTTTAGAGTGAAAAAGAACACGATGTGCAGGATGACTTGTCAAATGTGGAGATAAGACGCCGGTACGCAGCTTCCCTTATCTGTGTCTTCACAAACACTACAGATCTGCGTTAGCGGCCCCCATGTACACAACGCGCCGCGATTCCAAGAGCCTGAAACAATTCAGGAAATCCATATTATCAGCTATGAAGATCTTCCTCTGGCTCATCATATAGTATCTAGTCTGGTGATGATGTCATTGGTACTTTTAATATCTGGTGACATATATACAGAAATCATCTGGTAATGAGGACATTGGTACAGGTAATATCTGGTCGAGCGAAAGAACTGGTAGACACAAAGTAAAGGGAAAAAAAGTTTGTGGCCAAAAAAATCTGACTCGAGTATAAGCCTAAGGTGAGAAATGCAGCAGCTAAGACACAGAAACACACAGCAAATGAGCTTTTGCATAAGGATGTTTACATTATGTCAACTAGCTGATTTGGGAGTTGATTGCGGCATGATATCATCCCCAAAATTGCTGAAGATGTAGAAGAGGGTTTAGGGAATGTACTATTTGCATACATTACATTTAAAGTTGAGTCAACTTAAAAACTTTTGACTTGACTTTGAACTTTATTTATGAAACAACTACCGTACTTTTCGGACCATAAGACGCACTTTTTCACCCCCAAAATTGGGGCAAAAAGTGCCTGCGCATTATGGTCCGAATGCACGACCCCCACGGCCACTCGCACCTTGGCTTCCCGCCAGCTCTTCCGGCAAGGTGATTAGCCGGGGGAGCTGTCAGATGTGATGTGAAATGCCGGCTCTCCCATTTGAACTGTGTACTTGCCTATGCCAGCCCTGAACTGGCATAGGCAATGAAGAGAGAAGTATAGATGAACTTGCATCTATAGCTCTTCTGTCTGTGGGAACAGCAATCACTCTGCTGCCCCACGGACACAAAATCAGTAACATCTGGAGAGGAGAGCAGAAGACAGCCTAGATCTCCCCACTCCCCCTTCCTCCTGCCGATCAGTATGAAGTTCTGCTGAGAGTGTACTGCTGCTAGTGACACCTTCTGGCTGAATTGAATATTGCATTCATTTAATTCATTGCATTAACCCAATTGATGTGAAAACTTATTAACTCATTTTTTTCTGGTTTTCCTGCCCTAAAAACTGGGTGCGTCTTATGGTCCGGTGCGTCTTATAGTCCGAAAAATACAGTATATGTGCTTCTCTGCCTCTTCATGTTCAGGAGATTTGCACTTAACTCACAAGGTCCACGATTTTCACCTCTTGACTCGAGTATAAGCCGAATTAATCTTTTTCAGCACATTTTGTACCCAGTATAAGCAGAGTATTTCAGCCTAAAAAATTCACTGAAATAGCCTACCTCTGCTTATACTGGGGTCAGGGTCCCACTTACCTGTGTGGGTTTTCGCTGGTCTACCTTTAGGCGCCAGCAGCCTCTGTGGGTGGTCCGATTACTGCTCTTCTCCTCCGAGCAGTCTCCTTTTGCTGCAGCTGCCAGTCTCCATTGCGGGCAATGAATGTGCCCAGTGGGGTAAGAACAACCACAGCAGCCATAGCTACAAGGGGCACGCGGTTCCTGGCTGACTGTACTTTCTTCTGTATTCTGTATTCTTTCTACCATATAGCAGAGCTGGACTTGCTGGTCAAAGTAAACTTGGACGTCAGCGCCATCATGTGGAGCTTTTGTTAATTTTTACTGGAGATGGTGAAATTTCATTTTTTCAAAATCCACCTTCTGACTTTGCAAGTATCTGCTGCATTTCCCACCTTCGGCTTATACTTGAGTCAGTAAGTTTTCCCAATTTTGTAAATAAAATTAGGTACCTCAGCTTATACTCACGTCTATACGGTACTTTATACATGAGTGGTGCGTGTGGAAGAGCTCCTGGAGCTTATATATTATATAAAGAACAGATATTCAGCTGCAGTGCCACTACCATGTGCTGTATGGAACCAGTTCCAATAGGAGCAGCACATTATCTAACCCACCCGAAAGTGGCAGAAGTCAGCTACTAAAAGAGCACCCTGAACTAACCTGGTGTACCTTGCGTCTCTCTCTCTCTGGCAAACCCCCTATTTTTTGGGATGGTCTGTAAAAAAAGATAAAAAAAATCCTCAACTTGATTAGATATTCCTACACGCCCCCGTCATCCCTCCTCTCTCTCTTTTCTCTGCAGCACTGCCCCGATAGCAGTCAGCAGATCTGAAGCCATCACAACTCTATATAAGTCTAAGGACATTCTTCTTCTACCATTGAAAGCCATTATATCTGGCACTCCCAGAGGCCAAACACATTACAGCAGCTATATACCCTGTAAGACTGGAAGCCAGGAATGAACATGGACACATCTACAGATGAGAGCATATATATTAGTATATATTTTTAGGATTTAAGTTCAGTTAAAATTTTACTCAGTGGTTCCCATTCAGACACAGGTTAAGAATGAGGCCCTTCACCCCCCTGGAATACCTTCACCCCACCCCCGAGTTTGGGAACCACTGACCTGACTAATATCTTGTGGATGACAAATTAATTAAATGTAGACCTAACCTGTATGACACTATGATTGCTCCATCATAAACATAAGTCATAAACTTTTTTTTAACTGTTTTTTTTTTCAAGGGCTACAACTCAGGATCTTTTCCCTTCTCTACGATGAACCCTTTCATATAAAAACAAACGTTTGCCTTAAACATTAAAACACACCTACCCTCAAGTATAAATTAGGCATTTCTCATGATGATGACGTCATCACGCTGCTGCAGGGAGCGATTTAGATGTATATATCACTGCTATGTAGTGCGGGGTCCTCCCTGATAGAATACATAGTTATTGGAAGGTATTTATCACTGCTATGTAGTGCCGGGTCCTCCCTGATAGAATACATAGTGATTGGAAGGTATATATCACTGCTATGTAGTGCCAGGTCCTCCCTGATAGAATACATAGTGATTGGAAGGTATATATCACTGCTATGTAGTGCCGGGTCCTCCCTGATAGAATACATAGTGATTGGAAGGATTAGGAAGCTCCTCATATTACATGGTTTTGGTAGAAGAAAAGTTGATTGTACAGAAAGTGTATGGTAAGATTGTAAGGTGTATGGGGGCCTTAAGTGAACCACATAGACTACCAAGGTTGATCCTTGTCATCAAAATTTTGAAACAATGAAAAGTACATTTGTTATCGACAAACGAGGAAATCCTAATGATCAGAATAGAAAGGTTTACCTATTGTAGAGACAACCGTGCCAACAAAGTAGAACGCTCCAGTGAAGTCCCACCTGGGTCTAATGGCATCCACCCTGATGCCCGCCACGTTGGCCTCCTCGTAGTCCCGGAGGAAGTTGCGCAGGTCGCTCACGCTGAGATTGTACTTCTGGGAAAAGTTGTCGAACTTCAGCTGCCACCTCTCCTTGGCTTCTCTCTCTTTGGGCTGCTCGATGGCCGAAAAGACTGCCGCACCGCAAAGCATGTAGAGGACAATAAGAATGGCCAACAGGAGGAAGCGACCGTTATCTTCATTCAGGTGACCAAATATGCAGCAGCAGCAGCCACCTCGACAAGCCATCCTCTGCCCCTTGGCAGCAAGGAGCAGAGTGCCAACCGGATGGGATTAGCTACTTACATCTCCATGTGCGTGTTCATGGGGCACCCATGCCAGTCTTGGACACGTATCCATGTTTACGTCACGTTAAGAAGATATTTTACCCAGATTGGATGGTAGACTCACATTGGTAGGATACATTTCTCACAATGATCTGCAGGGACCACCACCTGCTGTGGAATCGGCCATAGTTGGGTATTGACCTACCACGCCAAAGAAGTAGAGGGATCCTAGTTGGGTAGATCCAATGATCCGGCCACTTGGACGAGAAGAGGAAAGGAAGTTTAGCCCAGCTCCATGATGAATCAGTCACCATGCCTCAGAAACACAAAGACAATCAGTCAACTACAAGTTCAAGAAGTTGAGGAAGGTCAACCATTGTGGTGGACACCATGTTGAGATGTTGCCTATCTAAGAGCTTCATTTGTATGAGATTCATACTAACAATGAGCTGCTTTATAGATTGTACAAGACATGAGTTATATCTCCATTTGTTTACAATTTTCATCGGTGTGCTTTGTACATCAAGAATAATCCGAGCGATGCAAAGTTAAAGAACGGGCAACTCCAAAGTGACCAAAGCGACCACAGAGACTATAAACTTTGATGGTGCAGATTTCTATGTGCTGCATGCAGGTCTATTGTGCTGCCTGCTGCTCAGATCCTCATTGTGTCTGCTCAGATCTTGTGGATAGTCGCTCACTCCTGACCCCCCACCCCCAACCAGACCTCACCAAACCATTGATCATGGATCCTCATAGGCACCAAATATTCCAAAAACTTCCCCCAGGTCGTGAGATTCCAGTAATCCACATACAGGGGGACAGAGAAACTTCACCAGGGGTGTAATGTGACTCCAGACAGATGTGCCCTCCTG
>CM070043.1:29650103-29668977 GCA_036250615.1 Ptychadena robeensis | reverse complement strand
TGGCCAGAGAGGGATCACGATAAAGCAGTTGGCCAGAGAGGGATCACGATAAGACAGTTGGCCAGAGAGGGATCCTATGATGCAGTTGGACAGAGTGGGATCACTATGAGGCAGTTGGCCAGAGAGGGATCACTATGAGGCAGTTAGACAGAGAAGGATCATGATGAGGCAGTTGGCCAAAGAGGGATCACGATAAGACAGTTGGCCAGAGAGGGATCCTATGATGCAGTTGGACAGAGAGGGATCACTATGAGGCAGTTGGCCAGAGAGGGATCACTATGTGGCAGCTGGACAGAGAAATTTGTGGATATCTGCAGTTGTATAGCTGTGTGCAGAGAGTAAGTTACACGTCCTCCAAACCCCTTAACACATCACGAGAGAGCGATATACAGAAGATTAATATAAATATATATATAAGAAAGAGACGCCTCTCCACCTCTATTGTATGTAATACAAACACGCGAGTGGAGAGTCACTCCAGGCAGAGCGCAGAGTAACATCGCGGCTGGTTGCCTAGAGAACTCTCATTGATGGAGATGAAAGGGACCGCGGATGGGGGTGGGGGGAGTGTTTTTGCATGAGCTGCTTCTATCATCCCTCATTGATTTAAGGTTAAACTGACTCTGACTTTTTATTAATTTATTTCTGCTAATTAAGAAGTAAATCATTTTTAAACTTTTCAAACATGCAGAAGTCATTTCTTCTTTCTTTTTTTTTTTTTGTCCATCCAGTTTTGTGATATGCACGGCATGACCCTGTCTGACTGGGCAGGATACCTAAAGTATTGGAACATTTAAAGCTCTTGTCCCTCCCCCAGCCTGTGATTGCACAGTGAAAGGAGAAGCATGTAACTGATGGGTCTAGATATGTCATGTGATGTGAGAGGGTGCCACAGTGCTCATATGCATTCTTAATGGAGAAGAGTGAGGAGCTCATCAGTTACCTCCTTTTACTGTCCAATCAGAACAGGGGAGTGACAAGACCGGTTACTGTTTATTTAAGTCTCCGCCCCTGCTAAACAGAGCAGTGCTGTGTAAATCCCAGGACAGAATGAACAATAGTTAATTCCCATACAGATAAAGCACAGAGGAGTCTCCTCAGGAGACCACTTTAAAAACATATGGCATCCCATCATTAGGCAGAGGAATGTTTACATACATCAGTATACATACGATGCTAGTTCTTTGAGCGGGTCAATCATGCACCCGTATCCACGGCAACCCATGTGATGGCGCTTTATGCAGACGCACGGCACACATATGTAGGTTATGTAATAGATACTAGAACCTGCTGTAATGGGCTGTATGTTTATGTATATGGGGGGGGGGGGGTCTATACAATATTCCTTATAATAAAAAAGGCATTTCCATATACCAGCAACATGTTCTTGCACTCCACAACCTACTGGCAGCAAGTGGGGGCCGACAGATGAGCGGTGGAGTGTAGCGTGATGACTTATGCTCAGAGTATAACGCCGGTCTCCATTCAAGCTAATGGCATCGTCCAGAGATTTACGGACATGTCTGTTCTCTGGCCAACCAAGCTTTGTCCCTGTCGCCCCATGTGGGCACCTGCGATGAGCACACGCGCGAAATTGGTCGCCGCTCGTTACGTATGTGGGGACCCTTAAGTAGGACTCAGAACACAATGCCTTTCTTCTTGTTCCAATCATAATGCTTCATGTTATCATATAGAGAGTTTGGCGTTCAAGTGATACCGTTTATGGGCTAACTGAAGTCATTAGAGAAGCAAGCTTTCGGGATATCGCAGATCCCTTCTTCAGGGTATTAGCCTGAATCTGGATCTGCGATATCCCGAAAGCTTGCTTCTCTAATGACTTCAGTTAGCCCATAAACGGTATCACTTGAACTCCAAACTCTCTATATTTATCGATGGCCAACACGGTACAACACTCTACTAATGTTATCATATGTAAACTAGAGCACAACTGGTTGGTTCATTGGGCTGCTTCCTCCTCTTCCACTCCAAGCTCTGCCTCACACTCCCTGCACAAAGCTGAAGCCAAGTCAGATTTACATCAGCAGTACACACTTTCCTAATATTAGCATCCAGCCGGCAGCTTTGTGTAAGCTCTGACTATAGAACCTTGTTGTATCTGAACATCGGGGGAGTATTTGGAAAGCAGAATGTCAGTACAGAGTGTCACTTCCACATTCCAAATAGGGGTCACTCCATGACATCACCTCCGGAGCGATCAGGTAAGTGTAATGTCCCCTGCCTTATATTTTCCAACCCCACCTGTGCAAATTATGGCGTGGTGGGAAATTAGAAGGGGGAGCAAAGCTGGCCATACACGTATAGAGGTCTGCTAGATCAATGGCCACTTCGAACACCGACGCCGTGCACGCTCACGCCCATCTAATGTGGCAACCCCTGTCTTGGAGTTGGATCAATGGATCCCGCTTGAAGACAGGTCGGTCAAGCAGATATCGGACATTTCCCCAAATCCTGCTTGGTTTGCATTTCTTTGGATGGGCACCTGCTGTGACCGAACAGCCATCGATTGGACAGGAATCAAGGCGCACCACTTTTGGTGCACGATTCCCATCCAATTGACGGCCGCTTGGTCGCAGCCCTGATGCTTTCAGTGAACTCAACGACCCCTGAAATGGTTGTTCGACCCCCGAGGGAGTCCCCACCCACAGGTTGAGGAACCACCAGTCTAGATTGACTTTGAGGTTGTGACATCTGTGGCCATATTTCCTTAACCCTTAACTCTCTTTAGCATGTGGTCCTCAATTTTTCAAATAAATTAGAATACTAAAAAAACTCCTCATACTCGGTGAAGCCCCAAAATCCTGGCAGCTGTCTACAGAAGAAGAAGTCTACAAAAAGTTTGGTGTATAGGGATAAACTGTATAATTATAAGGATCCAGCAGGGCAGACTTCCCTAAGGGATGATTGCAGCTCAGTCCCATCAGGGTGCCGCATGGCAATCTAGCCGCGGACCTCCACGTGGTAATCACACGGCCATTTACATAAGGCGGCTTTGCATCTCTCGATCCCATGACCGCGACGCCTAACGAGGCTGCAGAGCGTGACTAGTAGAATCTTAGAAAAGGTCAGAGGAGGAGGAAGAGGCAATCTATAGGAAATAACAGCATTGTAACGCCTCTGACACAGGCGAATGCGACGCCGCGGAGAGCATTGGGAGAGCATTGTGCACACCAGGCCCATGTCCCTGCGGGAGAATCCTGTCTCCGCTCATCACCTGTCAGACTCAGGTGAATCAAGCGGAGATAAAGGCCTCAATTCACATTTTTTCACACCATTTTCATCGTGATTTTCCTCCCACAGTATCCAATTACTCGTCCTTCACTGGTGAGGTAAAGTTTTAACTCTGTAGGTGCCGCAAAGGAAGAAAGGCAGGGGTTGGGAGAGCATTACTGCATGTAGGATAAAGAGAACCTGTCTGGTACTTTAATTATAGCAGTGGTTCCCAAACTTTCCTTGCAAGCCCCCCTTTTCTATTTAGGAACATTATTAAGCCCCCCCTCCCTGTTCAAACACAGGTTAAGAATGAGGACATGCGCCCCCCCCCCCCCCCCCCCCCTGGAATACCTTTGCACACCCAAGTTTGGGAACCACTGAATAATAGGCTCCTCTGCTGTACTTCAATACTTTATTTCTGATCTTGCTGCACACCATGAGCTTGTCACAGTGATGTGATGTTTTTATCCTCACCAGCCATAACCTGAATCCTTTAGAGAACAGCAGGAACCCACTGATGAGTCTAAAATAAGGTACATATGCAGATTTTATTTTAATATGTCATTAGCATGTTGATAAAGGGAAAAAAGGAAGGGATGGAGGCTAGAACCAAGAAAGCAAAAGACTGAACATAAGAAGGCACATCAAAGTTCAGTGCTTAGTTGTGCTAAGACGAAATGGGGACCCCCATCCAAACACAAAGGTTGCCCGCTGATACTCTGAGCGATGGAGTGCAGCAGCGTGATGACGTCATCATGTTGCTCTCCATTGCTCATTTGTCAGCCCCCACTCATTACGTGGAGGAATAGGAATGAAGTCCCAATACTCCTGTATAGTTGTTTAATTAGATCTAACTTAAAGAAGGTCCCAATTATCCTATATAGATCTGTAGTAAGATCACATTTAGAGGAAAGAGTGTCCTGATCCCCCTATATAGATCTGTAGTTAGATCACATTTAGAGGAAGGAGGTCCTGATCCCCCTATATAGATCTGTAGTTAGATATCATTCAGAGGAAGGAAGTCCTGATCCCCCTATATAGATCTGTAGTTGATCACATTTAGAGGAAGGAGATCCTGATCCCCCTATATAGATCTGTAGTTAGATCACATTTATTGGAAGTCCTCGTTGGCTCCCTTATACAAGTATTTCAGTAGACATGATTCAGAATACTGTGTAACCACTTCACATTTACAACAAGATATTTATAAAGATAAGATGAGATGAAATGAGTCCAGAAATAAAATGTGTGTATATATATATATATATGGCAGGATGGACAGCAGCATCCTATTATGTACAGCCTAGAGATAGGGGGGAGGGCATGACTGACACTTTTAAATATGCTTAGGATGTAAATAGCATTCAGGAATGCAGTACTCTCACGATGGAGATGAAATGAAGACCTTGTACATGAGGAGGTTCAAATGCAACATAATAGTAAGTAGGGGCTTGTCCCCACAGTTTTTTTCCTTGTGGTTTTGTTGTTGTTGTTGTGTAACAGTGCAACCGCCCCCAATCACGCCCATAGAAAATGAAAGGACGCTGCCCACCTGGAGTGAGTGATCCTGCTCTAACAAAAAAATTGATCGAACAGGAAACAGACATGTCGGTATTTCTTTGTTCAATCACTATTACTTTGGATAGGGGCCGAGGGTCCGCATCTTTTATAGTTTGAGGCTAAGTATAGCCTGTTCGTTCATTGAGAAATTAGGATGTGGGGATCTGGGCACCACACGCTTAGTCTTAACCAGTATTCTCCAGTGTTTGTTGGATTGACAGCAGTGTCTCCTTTGCTGAAACCCTTATTTTATATGCTGAAGTGTCTGGCAGGGTCAACAAGTGAGAGGAAGGTCACCATCTGGATAAGGGAAAGGTGGGGGTGATGAGGATAGGGGGGGGGGGGGGGTGAGCGAAGAGAGAAAGCAAATAAGAAGAAGTGAAGGTGGAAAAGGAGGGTAAAGGAGATGGACAATATGGGACAAAGGAGAAGGAGATGATATAACGGCAAGGTGGAGGAGACCAAGAGCATTAGGGATATGAGAAGAAGGGAAGGAGGTGGGCAAAATAGGAACAAATGTGGATATGAAGGTGGAGGAAAATAGGGGAGGGAAGGTTGGAAAGAGGAGAGGGAAGTTGAGGAGGAGGGAAGTGGAGGAGAGGGAGGGAGGAGAGGATAGGTGGAGAAATAGAGAGAGAATGGTTGAGAAATAGAGGAGGAGAAAGTGGAGGAGGAGTGGAAGGTGGCGGAATAGCGAGAGGAAGAGGCGAACTAGACGAGAGAAGGTTTTGAGAAGGATGTGGAAGTGGAAAAAGCAGTGGAAGGTGGAGGAGTAGACAGAGGTGGTGGAGGAGTAGATGGAAGGTTGGAGGGAAGGGGGGGGGGGGGACGAGAGGAAGGTGAAAAGGGAGGTGGAAAGTGGAAAAGAGTGGAATTGGAAGGTGGAAAAGCAGTGTGGAAGGTGGAGGAGTAGAACAAGAGGTGGTGGAGGAGTAGAGGAAGGTGGCGGAGCGAGAGGGAAGTGAAGGAGGAGAAGGAAAGGTGAAAGTGAAAAGCAGGGAAGGTGGGAGGAGGAGTGAAAGGGGGAGGAGGAGTGAAAGGTGAAGGAGGAGAAGGAAGGTGAAGTGGGAAAAGCAGTGGAAGGTGGAGGAGGAGTGAAGGTGGAGGAGGAAGTGAAGGAAAGTGAGGGAGTGAAAGGTGGAGGAGGAGTGAAAGGGGAGAAGTAGAAGAGAGGAAGGGTGTAGTGATGAGCAATGAGAGTGAAGGTGGAGGAGGAGAAGAAGGTGGAGGAGATTGAGAGGAAGGTTGAGAAATAGATAAGAGGAGGTGGAGAGGAGAAGAAGGTGGAAAAAGGAGAAGGAAGGTGGATGTGAGGGGGAGGAGAGAAAGGCAGGTGGAGGAGGAGATGGAAGGTGGAGGAGGAGAAGGAAGGTGGAGGAGATGGAGGAGTGAGAAATAGATAAGAGAAGGTGGAGGAGGAGAGGAAAGGAAGGTGGAGGAGATGAGAGGAAGGTGAGAGAAATAGATAAGAGGACAGGTGGAGGAGGAGAAGGAAGGTGGAGGTGAGGGGGAGAAGGCAGGTGAGAGGAGGAGAAGGAAGGTGGAGGAGGAGAAGGAAGGGGAGGAGGAAGAAGGAAGGTGGAGGTGAGGGGAGAAGCAGGGGGGGTCGTGGAGGAGGAGAAGGAGGTGGAGGAGTATATGAGAGGAAGGTGGAGGGAGTATATGAAGGGAAGTGGAGGGGAGTAGATTGAGAGGAAGCATGGGGAAGTGAGAGGGTAATAGTAAGCAGACAAAAGGAAGGAGATGAGAGGAAGTAGCTGAAATCCTCTGACAATTAACAGGACTATACTTTCACACGTATACAAGGACACCCTCACGGCTTGACAAATATGAAAGCCTACTCTCGGGTAGTCAGAAACACATAGTGAAACCTATGAGCCTCGGACTTCTTTCGCTACCCTCCCCTGCCCCAGACAGCCACCGTTCTATCGCACAATAAGGCCCAATAATTCGACATTCCTTCTTAAGCGCCATCCCCCTACTTCTGCGCCCACCCATCCTTTAGGTGATTTAATTCCCCCCCTTACCTCCTCCATCTCAAATCAAACCACCATGTCCTAGACATACTACTCTTACCGTGCTACCTCTCTTTATCACTAATAACCCCTTAACCCTTACACCTCACAAAAATTCTTCCTCCTTTAGTGATTGCCTTTACTCTATCACCCAACCCGCATGTAATGTTCCATTTATACTTTCACCTCTCATCTCACTCCCATTTTCTCCCATTCACTAACCACGCTCCCCGGTTCCCACGTATCCTACAGCCGTACTGAGCGCTTTGCGAGAGCTTCCCCTATTTTACATCTTACATTTGTCCCGCATAAATAACTGAAAAATTTCATCCGTTCGGAGGAAACTGAAATGCGCCTGCATTGTGCGATTGTGAGGAACACAAAGCTGCAAAATAATGAAGGAATGCGGCCCACGTTCCTCAAGATCCGGAAAATTGGTGCGCGGGATAATGTGCTTTATAACATGGGGGCTCTTACACAACAATACTGGTGTGTCTGTCCCAGCCGGGGAGGTCTGACAGACCCCAAACTGCGAGCAGGACAGGAGATGTCTGCGCCTGTATTTACTCATGATAAATCTTCATTGCCATCTCCAGTAAATTGGGGCACTTATATTATATCAAAAAAAAGTGATGAAATAGACCAGTATATTATATGACGAATATCTTTTCCACCACTTACCTTTCACTGTATAGTGTTATGGCGGGTAGGTCATAGGCACTGGGAAGAAAGATCCTTGAGTGTTTGTCATAGGGTTACACATTAACTTAAACCTGGAACGTTCCATGTCTAAGTCCTGGGGGAGACATGGGAGATAGAATGGTCCACTGTCCATGTGACAAGCGAGGGTTACTAAAGCTGGCCTCAACACACCCCAATTCACGCACAACAACCAATTAGAAACACCAGTGTTCTAAAATCGCAAGCACCGGAACTTCTGAGTTGGTCGCTAATGTGCTGATATATGTGCCAACGAGGCTCCCTTATTGTGTGCCTCATTAAATAAACATGCCAAATAACTGTTTATTCTTGAAGTCTGATAGGTAATTCATTACGCTCTCTTCCCTCCAAACAGATGTATCTGCATAAAAACTGGAATTTAATTAGGAATACAAAGCAGAAGGATTCTCCGTAGTTGAGGAGGGAGGAAATGTCTGGATGTATTATCTGGAAGATGGTATGTGTTTGGACTTCTTAAAGACTGTTCCAGTCGGCGCTGTGGTCCTGTGTGACCAACAGTCAATACAATATTGAGAGAAAAAGCCACATTATTGTGAATGCAGATTAGGTTCCGTATTGTTATTTTCCAACAAACATTGACAGAATCCACCATGATATGACCATGTGGTCCAAGTATACATAAAACACGCCATGGGAATTAAGGCCATCATGGTTTGGTGTGGAGCAACTCAAATGGGACCTGCACAGAGCACAAACTTCAAACCCTACTGTACACTAAAAAGAACATAAACCCCCAAATATACTCAAATCTTTCCGGAAGGGTGGAGAATATTGGACAAACTCCAATTATGTTCATAGGTCTCAATGGGAAAGTCTTTATCAAGTTCTAGTGTTTACAGTCAGGTTTTATAGGCCAAATAGTGGTGTAGACAAATCGGACGGGCAGGGGAGGGTCATAAAACAGTAAATACAATTGTTGGTCCCTCAAAGAAGTATGTGCCTAGTTAGAAATTAAGTGATCGAATTTATTCCTACTGAATCTACCTGAAGAAGGGTGGAGGAGAAGATGAGGAGGGACGGTGGAGGGGCTGAGGGACGGTGGTGGAGGGGATGAGAGGACGGTGGAGGGGATGAGGGAGGACGGTGGAGGGCTGAGAAGGGACGGGGGAGGAGAAGAGAGGAAGGTGGAGGGAGATAGAAGAGTGGAAGAGTGGGGAGAACGACGAGGACCGGGGGAGGACGAAGAGCGGGACGGTGGAGGAAGATGAGGAGGACGGTGGAGGAGATGAGAGGACGGTTGGCGGAGATGAGAGGACGGTGGAGGAGATGACGATGGACGGTGGGGAGAGAGCGGACGGTTGGAGGAGATGAGAGGACAGTGGAGGAGATGACGGGAGGACGGTGGAGGAGATGGAGGACGGTTGGAGGAGATGAGGTGAGGACGGTGGAGGAGATGAGAGGACGGGTGTGGAGAGATGAGAGGACGGTGGAGGAGATTGAGGGTGAGACGGTGGAGGAGATGAGAGGACAGTGGGGGGATGAGAGGACGGGGGAGGAGATGAGAGGACGGTGGAGGAGATGGAGAAGTGGAAGGTGGAGGAGATGAGAGGACGGTGAAGAGATGAGAGGACGGTGGAGGAGATGAGAGAGGACGGTGATGCAGATGAGAGAGGACGGTGGAGCAGATGAGAGGACGGTGGAGGAGAAGCAGAAGAATTCTCAGTAGTGAGGAGGAAGTATCTGGATGGATTATCTGGCGATGGCATGTTGTTTGGACTTAGAATGTTCCAGTTGGCGCTGCAGACCAGTCAATAGAAATATGAAGTGAATTGGGCAGATTATGTGAATGAAGATTATGACTCTTTGACCAGATACCTCTCACCATAATTCAATAGAAAAATGTACCATGGCCACAGTATGAAGCTCTTCCCATCCAACATCAGCACCTGACCTTATACTCCACAATCCTTCCAGAAGAGTGGAGAAGATTGGCCAACTCCATGCTGACATTCATAAGGCTCCACTGGGATTGTCCATCGGGTCTCATGGCCATATAGTGTGTGATTACCCAGACATATCCGGACTCTGCAGTGGATTAGTCATAAGAAAGTAATAAAATGTCAGCTCAGACTTTGGAGAAGAGAGAATCCATTGTTTGTCCCTCAGGAAGTATTCAGCTACTCAGACCTCTTATGTATTCCTACTGAACTCGGCATGAGATGAGAGTTCCTGGCGTACAATGAAGATGTTGCTGCTGAATGTAAAGAGGAGACTCTGTAACAATGGCACATTGCGGAGGGTGAAATATTATTATGTAAAAAAAATATACACCATACTCACCTCTGTTCCATATATCGTATAGGTGAGCGGAGATCACACTGGTGGCCCTAGCCAATCACATTCAAATGTGCACCAATGCCAACCTAGGTGCCCACCTCACCCAGGTACCCACCTCACCATGTTAGCATGGAAATACAGCTCCATAGGAAGTTTTATCTGCCTGTGTTTTCTCTCCCTGATGCTAATTTAATCTTTTAAATAAACAAACACTTCCTATTTTCATGAAATACCTTATACAGTGCACCCTTGACCTACAAACTTAATTCATTCTAAAGGGTTGGTTGTAAGTCAAAACCATTTTTTCCCCCATAGGAAATAATGGAAATGGCAATAACCTGTTCCGAAACCAAATTACCACTTTCCTAACCTTTTCATAATGAAAAACTATGTAAAATCTGTGTAACATACAAGAGACACCAATAAAATAAAGTTATAACATGTTCCTAGTTTACCAGAAACAACAATGTAAGACTCTTTCCTCTGTACTATTGTAATAGCCCTCTTATCTGTCCTAGCTTTTTTGGGGTCATGATGCTCGTCCTCAGCACTGAAGGAAAATTTCTGGACACCTCTTGGGTCCTTGCTTACACCCTTGTGTTTTCTTTCATATCTGGGCTCAGAGACAAGTTTCTGTACACCTCTGGGCCCTTGGGTGCAACCCCGAGGCAATAGCGTTTGAACTTGCTGTACAGAAGTCAATGCTTTACAGCGTCATTACCACTTTCTGCCACAGGAGGGCGCCTGGAAACCATAAACAAATTCGGATTGTAAAATGAAACTTTTGGTCGTATATCTAGTTGGTTTGCTATGAAGGGTCCACTGTTACAGACCAAACTGAAGAAGGCGATTGTACTTCTCTATGAAATGCAGATTGTGGACAGTGGGAGCACCTAAAACATCACAGCACCTCTACGGCCCTCATCCCTGATTCATAAGGGACACTTGCTAGGAGTTACATAATTATTGAAATGATGTGATAGGCGGATGTCTACCAGGAGTGGTGGATATCCCTAGAATTGGGCTCCTCCTGTGTCATAACCTGTGTGTTGACTTTAATTTATTGTACAGCGCTGCATAACATGTTGGTGCTATATAAATAAAAGTTACCAATAAAAGGCTGCATTTCTATGCAGACCATACTAGGCAGCGCTCACATATGAAGCTGAACCTCTATATTCTAAACCAAAGAAATAAAGGGGGCGGCCAGGCACAGTCAGGTTGGAGGGAAAAGGTCCAGATGACATTAGATGTCTTTCAGCCAAAAAATTAGGTCGCTTGAAGACATGGAAGGAGCTGGAGGCACAGTACTGCTATGACGATGCGGTCTATGGTCATGTCAGATATCCCTGTTTTTGAGCGGGATTGATTGATCCTGCTCAAAAACAGGGATGGCCGCATCCCATCGAACTGGTCCATTTGTTCCCTCCTTAAGAGTTAAATCTGACAAGAGAAAAGCACTGTGTGACAGGTGGAATATGACTATGAAAGGTTGACATTTGTACTGCTGGTAGTCTCAGGGGTTAGTTACTTAGCCGGAAAATGTCAGGGTTGTACTACTGTATGAGATTTGGGAGTTTAAACGGTGTTGTACTGTGAGAGTAAGGGTATGTTTCCACATCTGTCGGGACTCCCTACAACCCTCTACACTAAGCGCATTGCTTGGCGGGAGGTCCTGACAGAGCAGATACACTTTAACTGCTCGGCGAATGCTGTGTTCTCACAGCGCTGAGCCATTCCGACGATGCAGGGGTTACCGTAGTCGAGTACTTTAACCCCTGCATCAGCGAATGTCTGAACACAGCATCTCCCGGCCAGATAAAGTGTATGGGACCCCTGCCAAGCACTGCGCTAAATGTAGAGGTCCTGACAGATCGCTGTGGAAACCCAACCTTACATTTGACCCAAAGCCAGCTGGTGACCTGTGGAAGCCTGTGGATCAATCAGGAACAGGGAGGTCCATCTGCAGCAGAATCTACCATGCAGGAGGCTGTCGCAGAGGACAGTGAGGGAGACAGTGAGGAAGACCACCCTACATATAAGGTGAGTACCAAACACCATCTCCTGGTACTCATCTGAGGAGCTCACTAAAGATGTATGTGCACCCCTGAGTGTTTATATATACACACACACACACACACACACACGCACACACACGCACACACACATTACCGCACAATGGCCACGCATATCACAACAGTTTTGAATCACACAAAAAAAATTTATTTCCATAATATAACAAGGATGACGGTCCCCAGGTAATTCTCTCCCCGAACAAGCATGTAACTACCCCATAATGGAGGACGGGGACCACACGCAGCCAGAAAATCCAGCTTAATGCCATATCACGGTAAACACGGTGTCATTTACCTAGCGGGAGCCCGTATGTGCCCCGGCGTTTAACAGCCAAGCGTGTAATATCGCTGTAAGTAGCAGAGCTCCGGATACATAGAATGAAGCCGCGATCTCTAACACACTTACAGGTAATGGCACTTAATGATACCCGGAGGCTTTTAATGCACTGTGACCCTGCAGGCTCGGATATTAAACACAAAACTAATGTAATTCCTTAAATAAAGACTTGGCAGTATGCCATGCGATGTATAGCAAATCAAAAGCACTATATAGCTAAAGGGAGGGAGATAGAAATGCAACATTGTTATATAAACATGCAAGTTCCAGGGCTGTCATGCTCATCCTTTCTTCACCACATCAAGTGGACAATTTACATGCACGCAGGAATAATCTCCTCATTATAATATAACAGGATCAAATTTTTTATAACAATATCCCAAGTGGCCATTGGGGGGCGCCATGCAATGGCTTTGAATAGAGAACACTTCTGTGCAGTGATGTATTTTCTTGACTGTCACTGCTCTCAGAGATATCTCTCTGCAATGGTGCTGCATCATTAACCTTCTAAAAAATACATATGTAAAATTAAAGTTTGACTTACTTCTGAGCTGATGTGATGGTGGAGTACCACTCCACAATCCCCAAAAAATATACTTACCTGCTGTTGGCTGGAATTGTATGAGAGATTTCATATTTATTAGCTAGGCTTCGGGGGTTAGGGTGCAATATCGTGAGTGGCCACTGGGGGGTGTTTATAATGGTTTTCTATAGGAAAATACGTTCCATTCAGTTTAATACAGAACCAAGATTCACCCGCCTATCTCTGCTGTGAGTTCCGGGAGGTGCCGCAGCACAAAAGGCAGAAAGGAGGTATCTTCTTAAATGACTCCTTACAGGTATGTTGCTTTATACATTCCTCTCTATTATCGGCACTTCTAGTGACATTCATGAAATTATTAATTTATGTTGGTAGGTTCACTTTGATACACTTTGACAGTGTTTTTCAACCTTTTTTGGGCAAAGGCACACTTGTTTCATGAAAAAAATCGGAGGGCACCGGCGATACGCATAATCGCGGCGCACTTCCGATCCCCGACGGAAGTACGTCATCAGCAGGTGCCCCGCTGGAACGCAGATGCGTACCAGCAGAGCAAAAACACCGCCCCTGGTCGGTGGGGACGCGTGTTGCTAAGCAACCGCATCCTCACAGAGCCGGTCCGTGTAGAACACGGATCGGCTGTATAAGTCTTATAGTATAAGATTTATACAGCCGATCCGTGTTATACAGGGACCGGCTCTGTGAGGATGCGGTTGCTTAGCCCTCCTATCTAGCTGCCTCTTATAGTATAAGACTTATACTATAAGAGGCAGCTAGATAGGAGGGCCGAGGGTGGGGTCAAAAACCCACGGCACACCAGGCAACAGTGGTTGAAAAACACTGCACTATGATATGCATGACCCCTTGCCAGTGGAAATATTGGGTCATTCCTACCTAGTTGCTGAGGTCATATTTAGAGGAAATTTTAGGTAGACTCCCCAAGTTCTTTCTCCTATTGCCTCATCTCACTGGTCTTTGCTGACAATACTATTGTTGTATGGTTGTCAAGTCCCACTGAAATAATAATAATAATAGAAATTAGGAAAATTAACTTACAAAGGCAGATGGCAGGAAAAGGACTCCGAGCTCATAGGAGCGGATAAACAGCTGGGCGCCGCTCTTCTCCAGGGAGCCCCACGCCGCCTTCGACAGATTTGCGCTGAAAAATAAACCAAAACAAATTTTTAACCAAAACATTATCTGGCGACCAGATAATCATCAGACAGCTCCGGGAAAGTCACTTCCTTTACTGTAACGAGAGATAGTCCCCAAGCTACAGACCTGATCTGATTTAAAGCGCACTTAAGTCCAGGAAAGAAATTGTACTTACCTCTGACATGTCCCAATGGCTGAAAAATCCTAAAAACATCTTTACCTGCTCTGCCTCTGTGGTGATTCCCGGTATGAACCGCGGCACAAGCCGGGGAGAGAGGAGGGACTACGAGGGATCTTTTTAAATTACTCCTTACAGGTAAGAACCACAGCTGCAGCATAGTCTTTGGCTCTTACAGCTGGGAGCACTACATGTCCCAGCATGCCTTTATCAGCGTTATGACAGTGAATGGCTAATGGTTTACAATAATAATGCCAAGTCTGTGTGGAGAAAGCCGCCACCCCCATTGTAAAGACCAGTGGCCAAACTTTGCTTGCAGGGCCCCCCTTTTCTATTTACAAACATTATTGAGCCCCCCCCCTCCCTATTCAAACACAGGTTAAGAATAAGGGCTGTGGCCCCCCTGGAGTAACTGCGCCCCCAGTTTGGGAACCACTGGTATAGAGAATTTGTAACTAATGTTATAGTTGTGAATAGTCCCCCCCCACACACACACATTTTCACCTCGCCAAACCTGGCCCTTAATGCAAAAGTTTGGACACCCCTGATCTACAGCGCTCCTCAGCAGCTCTAAACTTGCTGTATATTATTTTTGCACGGTCTGTAAGATACAACCACTTGTAATAAGGAAGAAAAAAGCGACTGAAGACAATCACAGGTTGGGGTTTTAAAGGGCACTTACTCAAAATTATATATAAAATTCACTTTATTTAGAATATGTGAAATCGAGTAAGATACACATACATGACAGAATGGGGTCAGAGCTTCAACATACATCAGGATGACCCCTGTAAAGTACATTAGTAAAAAAAAAAAAGGCAAAGTCATAGGTCAATTTGGATATATCTACGGATATGAACTGAAAAGTTTGCAGATTCCCTCTGACGTGTTTCGCCCAAAGGGGCTTCTTCAGGGAGAAAATTGAATCTATAATACAATACAGGTGTAAGAATACAAATTGCAATAATCGTCTGTGTAACATTCTCAAAGAAATTATTACGATGATCATCTGTGTAACATTCTTAGAAAGTTAATACACATGTCAAAGAGCTAAATGCCACTTACACTGGTTTATATACAATTAGAATATACAGATATACATAGTATTGGTGGGTAATTACAGTCTATCAGAGAATTAGGGTTAAAACGATAATGACATAGCCAAACATCGAATTCACTTACCAGAACCGTTCAGACTGAGGACACATCCAACCAATTGACCAGTAAGCCGACAGGGAGACACAACCCCAGGCAGATCCCACATCAACGGGAGCACTCGATGACCTCCTGCATGCAACAGAGGTCTGTTGGGGGAGACACAGCAGTGCCCCCTACTACTTTTGCGGTGTCTCCCCCAACAGACCTCTGTTGCATGCAGGAGGTCATCGAGTGCTCCCGTTGATGTGGGATCTGCCTGGGGTTGTGTCTCCCTGTCGGCTTACTGGTCAATTGGTTGGATGTGTCCTCAGTCTGAACGGTTCTGGTAAGTGAATTCGATGTTTGGCTATGTCATTATGGTTTTAACCCTAATTCTCTGATATACATAGACTGTAATTACCCACCAATACTATCTGTATATTCTAATTGTATATAAACCAGTGTAAGTGGCATTTGGCTCTTTGACATATGTATTAACTTTCTGAGAATGTTACACAGGCGATCATTGTAATAATTTCTTTGAGAATGTTACACAGACGATTATTGCAATTTGTAAATTTACACACTATTCTTACACACATTCTTACACTGTATTGTATTGTAGATTAAATTTTCTCCCTGAAGAAGCCCCTTTGGGAGAAACATGTCAGAGGGAATCTGCAACCTTTTCAGTTCATATCCGTAGATATATCCAAATTGACCTATGACCTTGCTTTTTTTTTTTTACTAATGTACTTTACAGGGGTCATCCTGATGTATGTTGAGGCTCTGACCCCATTCTGTTATGTATGTGTATCTTACTCAATTTCACATATTCTAAATAAAGGGAATTTTATATATAATTTTGATTAAGTGCCCTTTAAAACCCCAACCTGTGATTGTCTTCAGTCACTTTTTTCTTCCTTCTTTTCAAGTTACAAGGGGTGTGGCATACGACCATGCAGTCTTAACCAATTTCTCCCGCTCTCTCAACCCCTCTATACACTTGTAATAATGATGTATTCTACCCCATGTCGCCTCTCTAAGGTTCCTGCAGCGATGTGCACGAGGCCCAGCTGCAAAAGACTCGACAGGCCAACGTGTTTGCAGCACGCGTGTCACTGTTCTGTCGTTTAAATTATGGAGCAACATATAGGAGGCATAGGGTGCACTTCCGCCTGGTGTTTCCATTAAGCCTTTGTTTCCTGACGGAAGCTATTTAAAGCCTACTTTAGCTTGGTTTCTGCACTAATTGCCTCGCTCTGCTAATCAATTGTTAGTGCTAATAATGACATAGAGGTCTATTAGATCCAGGTCTAATTGTAGCAAACACACACTTGTGAGGTTCTCTCTGAAAGGTCAGCCGTTGTCAAGGCACAATGTGACACACAGGCTATAGCCTCCATATCGGGATCCCGGCGCTTCTCCTGTGTCCGGCGAAAACAGCTGAACAATGGAGCAGCTGGAACCTCAATACTGAGCAAAGGTGCGAAAAAGTCAGCCGCGATGCCATGGCGGTAAAATGCATTAAACAACATCTGCGCTTACTGTGCCAATACACGTGGACAAATTGACACACCAGGGCAGTGATGGTCTTTCTGGGGGATTGCCCAGGTATACAAAAATTTGGCTGCTGCACAACCTAAGAAAATATAACTTCTATGTGCACATTCTTGAATTTAAAATGAACTACAAAAGCTAAACCCAATACATGGAAGATATTCTGTTTTCTTGTAGTCTTGTACTCCAGCCAACCATTGAGGATAAAAGAGATGCTGTCAGGATCCAGGACAGAGAGGGTGACCAGCAGGCAACACACACTGACATCCAGTCAGAGTTATGGGGTAACAAAACAGGTTTAATGAGGACTCACAATACAGGAGCAAAACAGGTGCAAATAGTCCAAAGGTTCAGGAGTGTCCAGGGTTCGGGCTCAGACAGAGATAGGTATAGAAATGCTCAGCAAGCATGTCTGAATGTAGCACACCTATATAGCCCTAAGTCTAACGAGGCAGGTGTGCTCCACACAGCCCACGCTTGCAGGAAGCCACCTGCTGGTGACTGCGGGACCAACCCATGGAAGGGCAAGCAGAGTGCCATCAGCAGGCGGTGACCGGTACAGCTAGGGTCCTCACAGATGCAGGGAGATCCTTGCATTGCAGAACCTCAGGTACCAATTCCTCTTCAGTAAGGAAAACCATGAGCAGCACAGTAGTGATATCACCAACTCTCGTAAAAGTGTCAGAAGTAGCTGTGTTACCACGATGCAGAACTACAGGATCTGTCAATGCAGCCCAGATGCCAATGCCTCCCCCCCCCCCACCATCTTTACCTATAGTCAAATAAACACCCTGGGAGGCTAGTTGCACCGCCCCAGCACTCAGCTGACCATAGACATTATGTGCACAAAAGAGGATGTCTGAAGAGATTGGCGAAGGACCAGTAGCCCAAATAAAAATTAAACCAGGTGGTAAGCAGAGGGAAATTTTTTTAGGGCAAGCGTCCACTGCTTCAGGAGAAGACACTTCCCATTGTAATGAGTGTCCACGCTGCATTATCTCAGCGCCGCCTTTTGAAGCTGCGGAATGCCACGTCGTCATTGCAGCACTACATGGAGACACGTCCATTGAGGATCAATGGGTAAGTCTTTGGTATGCTTAATCAATAAGACGCGGGCAAACTGCAAGTTGTAGGTAATCCGTCTGCGAATGTGCCGCCGCGCGTCGTTTTTTTTACAAGTGAGGTTTTCAGAGGAGTCCAGCAAAAACATGATCAGGGTCAAGGCAGGCGGAAGGCAATAGATAATCAGAGTTGCATATAGAATTCAGTAACAGAATAATTGCACCCTAGCAAAAGCACACACAGGAATCCAAGCTTTCGAAAGAGACAGAAGTTGCAAGAAGTTTGCTAATATGTGAAGTGGATCACACGGAAAATCTCTCTGGATCCACCTGGGAATGCAGGAGGGGCGCTGAAAACCTGGCATGGGCTAGAGCAGCACTCTGCATCCTCAGGCACCACATTGCTATGTCGGAAAGAGCAAGGGTATAGGTAGCCAGATTATTTTGTGATTAAATCATATTGCGCAATAAAAAGAATCGATCCCCAGTTGAACATGGATCGTTTGTACCGCCACACAGTGGTATAGATTCACTGGCGATCGATTTTGTTTTTTTTACATTCCATTACCGCTTTCTACCACAAGAGGGTGTCTGGAAACCAAAACATGTACATGTGAAATATTGAATGAAAGTTACCGACATGTCCGATTAATGCTCCATCGATTTATTGGTCGATTTGGACCACTTGTGGACGATCGAACCAGGATTTGATTGATCTTGTTGGTCCATCGAAGGGAATATTGACCCATGCATGGCTTCCCTAAGACTATGGATGCTAGGAGCCTGCAGTCCGGACATGGTGGCTACAGTTCATGATTCCGTAGACACAAAAAGATATACAGAATGAGTGCACTGCTACCCTGTTTCCCCTGAAAATGAGGCACCCCCGAAGATACGGTACTGTAACTCTGGACAGGGGGGGATCAGAGGGTGCAATCAAAATGACACAGGAGGATCAGAAGGGGTTACTGAAATGGTTCCCCCCTCTGATCCCCTGTGTGTCATT
>CM070043.1:29580329-29595266 GCA_036250615.1 Ptychadena robeensis | reverse complement strand
TATATTTCAGAACATCACAGAAACAACCGCAACAAAGATCTTAAAGCAGCGCAGCAGCAAACTTTGTGAAAACTAATATTTGTCTCATTCTCAAAACTTTTGGCCAGGACTGTACCGGAACCCCTTGATTTATGTCCGAAAATGAACTACATATGCCAGAAAACGGTTGCAATGACACATTCTATGGTGTTGTCGCAGTTGCATTCCTCCAGTAAAAACAATGCAAAAGGCCATGAAATGGTGTATACAACCAAGTAAAACTGGCAGGGTACAATGGGTCAGTATGAATGGGGGTGAGGAGCTCCTGATATGGAAGGGAGAGAGTACTTGGTGATATGATTACTCTCTCAGCCCATAGAGATACACAGAGAACACCTGAATGTCTCCTTGCAACCTTCAGTGTTTATGCAGCTGCTGAATGTTAACAGAGAAGTGTATATGTTTGGACTCACAGAGAGTGTGGCCACGCTGCCATTTACTGCAACTAGGGAGCGACCACGCTGTGGTGTCGCCTAGTAATCACTGGACTGCACATACCTCAAGCTAAGGATTTCTGGATATATTTTGATTAATACTTTGGATCATTGTCCTTTTGTGAGACCCTTGACGTCCAGCTGATACCCAGGTGTGCCTCCTAAATGTGCCTCCTCAGGTGATGAAACCCAGCTTCTGTACAAGGGTTTGATGCCTCCCTGAGCCTCTAGAACTGTGGTGGCGAACTTATGGCATGCGTGCCAGAGGTGGCACTCGTAGCTCTCTCTGTGGGGGCCTGAGCTGTCAGTCAGCACAGAGGGAGAGGAGAGAACTGCAGATGCTTATTGACTCCCTGAGCTGTCCATTCTTTTCTCCCTGTTCTGAATGCACACAGTACACCTTACCATAGACTGGTGATTTCTTTGGCAAACATACAAAATTAGCAAGGGATCAAATACTTATCAAATACTGTATGTAGTGTGTGTCTGTAATTCAGGGTAAATGACCATGGTGGCACTTTGTGGTAAATAAGTGGGTCTTGGGTTTCAGTTTGGACACTCGGTCTCTAAATGGTTCGCCATCGCTGCTCTAGAACATTCCATGATCCACACCGCTCGTGGAACCGATCTCCGATTTTCCATATTTGTTCCTCCTGCTCTGTATATTTCATCTCCATGTCGGGGAAGTGTTCACAGGCCGCCGACCACGTGTCCCGCTGTTTATAATGTAACCGCCAAATATAATTTCATGGTGAAGCGCAATGGTCGGCTTCAGTCTGGTGATCCAGTATAGTTCTTTGGAAAATCAATTGGGGCGCAGAATAACGGGCACGCGTTTCCGCTCTCTTAGAGAAACAGATTAATGTTTAATCCTTTCCAACAGATTTCATTTTATAAAGGAAAGTGAGCAGCGGTAATCGGGATTCCTGCATTTGTATTACTGCCATGCTTACGCTATAAACGCGTATGATGTCACTGCGGTACGTGTTAGTTACATTAGAAACGACAGCGACTGGAGACCTAAAGCGGCCCTCTGTCACTCAAAGGGTTAATGCTCTTTTTTTGTCTAGTGTCAAAGGGCCCCAATGCCATCACTGCAATGCATGAGTGTTCCCCTGTGCAATGCAAGAGTCATGTGTTCTAATCAGAGCGTGCTGATTGGACGAGAAAGAATGGCGAAAAAATAATAAGTCTGCTGCTTCTCCCTTCACTGTCCACTCACAAGCTGGGGAGAGACCTGTAAGGCTATGTTCCCCACATAGGTGATCAGCCGCAGGGCGGATGCGATTTTCATCGCACGTGACGATCTCAGGCGACTGATCGCGCACGATTGCTCATGTGATCAGGCGCGATTGACCAGACGATCTTCACCTGCAATTTGTTTTTAAAAATAGATAATGCATGGACATGATTTTTTTATTGCGTCCATTAATGTCTATGGGCGCGATCACAGAAAACAAATTGCGCCTGCCCGTGATCAGAACGTGGGGACCAGCCCATTCAACTGAATGGACGCAATCAACAGAGATCACACCAAGCAATTAAACTCACAAGTGCAAGGCGATAGATCGCCTATGTGGGAACATAGCCTTCGAGTTAAGCTAGCCATACACCTAAAGATTCCATATGTTTGGCCAGCAAGCGATCACAGCACAGGGACGCCACCATGCTGCTTTCGGTCATCCGCTGAATGTACGGAATTGCAATGTGTGCCACTCGTGAGATACTTTGGATGGGGACCCTGTCAAGAACTGTCAAGGCAGATTGCCGCACGACCGACTTGTGCTGCTATTCTGGTCGATCCCTTCAGGTGGGCGCCTCCTTTTCGTGCACAATCAACCCCCAAATGAGCACCTTGAACATGCATGGCGGTTGATTATCCGCATAGCGCAAAAATGTATCACAAGTACCTGCAGGCACATTCCACCTGCATTGTGTTCATTTCAAAGCATGTGGTGGGCCTATTAAATAACATTGAGGGCTTGTGTCCACTGCGTCTTAATCCCTGCGTTCGATGTGACATTTTTGGCTCAGTTTGACACCCCTGGACTACACACAGGTATGGGGGCCAACATGAACTACATGTAAACTATACAGTGTGTGTAGTGTGTGTCTTTCATGTGTGTTCCCATCCCTGTGTGCACAGTGTGTGTATTTTGGCTTCCTCCACACCAGTGGTGGGCAACTGAGTTGATATGGAGAGCCACAAGTGTGGCCCTCGGATTTACTAAAGGGCCGCACATAACATTTTCAATCTATACTGACTTGTATAAACATTTTAGAATGTGGAAAGGACAGCAGGCAGAGCTAGAAGACATTGTTTTTCATTTTTAAATAACTACTTCTGTACTTAAGCATTGGGTAACACTGTAGTATGGTGATGTACATTTAGATTCAGAGGTTATGTGATGCAATATGAGGCCCTATGCATGAACAGGTTTCGGGGGGCGCAAGTGGAGGACTGAGGGGGGCCCCTAAAGAATGCCCAAAGGGCTGCATGGGGTCCCTGGACCGCAGGTTGGGCACCTAGGCTCCAGACCAATTCTGGTTCTCCTCTCCCCAGCTATACAGCCCCCCCCCCTACCAGCTGCACTCACGACACCTATGTCCAACTGTGTGAGTAGAGGATTACAGATCCTAGCATACTCCAGAACTTGTAGTTCTCTACTCCCAGAGGGGGAGGAAGGAGAGTCGGTGAGTGCAGCTGGTAGGGGGCCTGCCAGAAAACCAGACCTTACATCTGCTTTGGGCCAAGAATACTTGCTTGGGCCAAAGTTTGACACCTATGCCATAAAGTGTCTATTAACAAATGTGAGTTTGCCCCATAGGAATAAATGGACACTTGCTAGCCCGGGTTGATGCAAATGTGTGCATCAAATGCAGTGGAGACTTAGCTAAACTGAATTTCAGGCCTGTCCTGCCCAGCAGGGCTGTACTGTGTCTGAGCTGTGCAAATCTCAGCACTGGATAGACAGAGATACTAATCCTGCAGAGGCCTGAGCGCTATCATTTGGAGGGGTGACCACTTACCTACTGTATAGTATTCTAATATCCGCTGGTAATACCGGTTCTTAAGCCGCATCCTTCCAACATAAACATATATGAGATCCTGCATGTGCTGGGCCATATAGAACAGTAATATCTCTGTCATCTCCCCAGGGAAGTGGACGTGGACTCGGACGGTTACGTCAGCTACAAAAACTTTGAACTTGCTATGGAGTACGGCCGGAGAGAGGACTAGGTGGGTCCAGCGTGGATGGAGGATTCATCGCCCGTGCTGCTTCATCATTCACCTCAAGTGTCCCCACCAAAGAGATTTGCCCTCACTTCCTGTTCCGGTGACACATCTTGTCAGGGTACGAACAAATGTATAGTTATCAGGAGCTGGAAATAATAAGCTATAAAGGTAAACTCCATCTGAATATCAAATACTCAATTAGGCTTTTAATTAATGAATAAATTATTTTTTGTTAATTAGAGTGTATTTGTATTGCAATAATTCAGTCAAGGGGCAGTACAGGATGAATGGGGACGCGTCCACTTATGTCTATGGCCCTGACCTGGGGGATCGTGGGCAATTGCTAAAGTTACAGTACCCACAGCAGGCCTGAGCATGTGACCGGATAGAAATGCTTCGCATTCATCTGTAAACGTCTGTGATCACCTCCCGTCTCGGTGTCACCCTGACAAAGCGCCCCATTCCCCCGCACCGTCCTGGGGACATTGCTGGCACCGCAGAGCCGCAGCCTGAGCTGAACCCGGCAGAACGGAGGAAATCCAAGAAGGTTTAGTGAGCGTTGCTTAGCAATGCAGCATATCCGCGTAGACGAGTACGAGCACTGACCTTGCTGCTGTAACCAGGCGAATTCTCAGGAGAAGCAGAGGAAGGCAGAGCAGGTGGAGAAGGGTCATGCCAGGTCACCAGCGCCCCCCTGGGCTGCCCACCCCTCTCCCCCAAGTGCCAGCCTTGTATTTATTCATTTGAAACAATCACATCCCGTTTTCCCTGTAAGTTGCTCTGCAGTGTGCCACTGTACCCTCTCAGGTAGGTATTACTAGTCATACTGGTGGCAGTACTCACCCGGATAATGCCATCCTACAGCGCCATATTTGTTCAGGCATTACCCGGGGTACTGATCTACATTGCCTCCTCCACTACCGTTTCTTTTTTTGATGGTGATGTGGAGACTAAAGAAATGCCTCCTCCTGCCTGCAGCTGACTGATGACATTGCAGAATAGGCAAAGTCATTGACATGGAAGCCATCTATTCCCTTCTACAAAATGGTCATATGTAGAAAACTTTTAGGTTTAATTTAACCCCCACCCCAGCGTTTCTGTTCCTTTCTGCTTCTCTACTGAGCAACGGTAATGTCATACTTTGGGGAATGAGCTCCATGAGAGGGACCTTCTGTGGTGTGGTGGAGGACAGAAGAACATGACCTCGCTAGACTGTGCCAGCTGTTAAGTTTCATGGAGCGAGGATCATGAGGAGTTGCTCCTCAGGGGCGGGGCTTGGTTTCTTAGTTCCATTGAAGAAACATCATAATGCTTCATCATACCAAGAGATTTCGGATATCTCTATGCTTCCAACTTTGTGGGAACAGTTTAGTGAACATGTAATTGGGGTTTGAACATGGCCCCCAAAGAGTCCTGACCTCAATCCCGTCCGACAACATTGGATTGGGATGGACCATACAGCAGACTCCCTGTTATTCAAATCTCAAGGAACCAGAATGTGACCGGCAAAAAGAAAAGTTTAATCTTGTCCATACACTGTATTGCAGGGGGTGCAGTACGGGGTTATATAATGGAGCATATACAGTGCTGTGATCAGGTTTGCTGGGATCTGTAGTCCCACAGTTGGGGATTATATTAATTAACATGGACTCCCAGCAACCAGGAATATATATATACTCGCAGGGAGTGCTCACTCCTCGACTGTACCCTATAGACGACCCTTTCCCTGTACATCAGCCAGGGGAAAATTATTTAGAGAGCAATGCAGGAAAATAATCAGAATCATAAATCAGCCGTGACAGCGATATAAAGAGCCAGGTAGCTGCGGAGTGATATATCTGCCGCCACTGCTGCGTACAGACCGTCATTCCTGAATATATAATAAAGGGTCACCTTCTAATTTATTTATCTCTCCCTAAAAGGGCAAATAAACTTCAATTACTGCCATGAGTATCTGACTCTCCTCTCCTGAAATACTCTGCACTGCTGGAGGGCTCTGCTCCATCTTCTGGCTCTCCTGAATTACTCTGCACTGCTGGAGGACTCTTCTGACTCTCCTCTCCTGTAGGGTTCTGCTACTTCCTCAAACTTCCTGAAATACTCTATCTTTCTCTAACACTGCTCAAAAAATAAAGGGAACACAAAAATAAGACATCCTAGATCTGAATGAAATGAACATAGCTGAATGCGCTGACAACAAAATCACACAAGAATTATCACTGGAAATCACATTTATCACCCCATGAAGGTCTGGATTTGGAGTCGCGCTCAAAATTAAAGTGGAAAAAAACACCCCAGGCTGATCCAACTTTGATGTTATGTCCTTAAAACAAGTCGCAATGAGGCTCAGTAGTGTGTGGCCTCCACATGTCTGTATGACCTCCCTACAACGCCTGGGAATGCTCCTGATGAGGTGGCGGATGGTCCCCTTGAGGGATCTCCTCCCACATCTGGACTAAAGCAAAGAAAGTCAGCATGGTGTCCAGAGCATGGAGGCGCTACTAGGAGACAGGCCAGTACATCAGGAGACATGGTGGAGGCTGTAGGAGGGCAACAACCCAGCATCAGGCCCGCTACCTCCACCTTTGTGCAAGGAGGAGCAGGAGGTCTCCGGTGACCCTGGGATCTGTTCGGGCAGTGTTGTCACTCTCAGCAGGGTCTGACATGCTGGGCCTAGGAGTGTTAAAGCGGACCTACCACCTCCGCATCTACCTTCTGTTATCGGCACCAGAGGTGCCTTACCTGGTAGAAATACTAACTGTATTTTTAGGACTATAAGACGTACTTTTTTACACCCAAAATCTGGGGGGAAAGAGTCCGAATGCGCTCCCCGCCAGCATCCTCACTCTCCCAGCAAGATTAGCCATGGAGGTGGAGCAGCTGTCAGATGGGAGATCCACCCACAGCCAGATCTTCCATCTGAACTGAATTGGTTATATCACTAGAGCCCTGCTGATCTAAGCAATTCAGAGAGGTGTGTAGGAAAGCTGTTCTCATGCTGGCAGCTTCCTCACACATACACAGCCTAGAGGGGAGACAAATGCAGCAGTTCCCCCGCGACCCCCCCCCCTCTCCTCCGTGTGTGATGACGATCTGCCATTAAGTGTGCTCTCTAGTGACACCATGTTGTGGCTGAAGTTGGTACTGCAGGGGCCCAATTGAGTTTAATACTTATATATATTGGACAATCCAGGCATGGTGGCGCAGGAGCGAGCAGGCAGGAAAGGTAAGTGATTATTTTGTCTTTTGTTGTTTTTTTGCTGTCCCTGGATGAAGACTGGATGTAGGTGAGTTATGTGTATAAGTTTATTTATGTTTTTTTGTAGTTTACATCCACGTGAAGCTCCAGTCAGTTGTTGGTTCTCCTGTGATGGAACCGCCTCCCCGTCCTCTGATGGTGAGGATGGCGTCTCTCTATCCTCCATGACAACACGACTTGTTATTACGGCAGAAGGCAAGGAAGCTTGAAATTGCTTCATCTCTAGCAGTGCGTGTCCCGGATCTCAGGCGGGGAAATAAATACACGGTGCGTTCATTCATTCCTTGTTCCACGTGTGCTGGAAACGTGACGGCTGTACATGGTGGCGTGTTATTGGTGTGCAGTCATGGAGGGTGACCGCTCTTCTCTTCATCTTATGTCTCTTTTATAGATCCGCTTGCCTCCTGCATCCTATACGTCAGTGTGGCCGCCATTGTGTGTGGATAATACGTCCACAGCGGAGAGGAGAATTGATCTATGGCCAGCATGCTGGCTTCATCATGGCAACGGCCAATCAAACTGAAGCTGCTGTGCTTGTACTCTTCATGTAATGGGTTCTGTGATACAAGGCTGTCTAATGACACGCCCCCAGGGGGTGTGTCCATGACAGCCTGGAGCCTCATGGAGTAGGCTGGGTGTCAGATGCATGGTGTTGGATCTATGAGTAGGGTAGTGGTTCCCAAACGGGGGGCCGCGAAGGTATTCCAGGGGGGCGCTGGCCCTCATTCTTAACTTGTGTTTGAATAGGGGGGCTCAAAAATTTTCCTAAATAGAAAAGGGGGGCTTGCAGGGAAAGTTTGGGAACCACTGGAGTAGGGAGTGTTCCAAGGGACAGCACTAGACAGAAGGTGAGTATTGCAGCATTATTACACTGCAGCTCCATAGCAAGCATTTCGCTTCAACAGGCAACGGTCCTGCATTGCGTGGTCCTAATCTAAGTATTGATCCGACCTAGAAGCCAATCTGCTGCATTAAATTACATCTCGCCGCTGCATTATCATCCAGCTACATTATACGTACAATGAAAACCATTACTCCTCTCCAGCGGCCAACGCGTGGAACTATGGGGGCGGGGGTGATCATTTCCATAGAGACGGATCGCTGAGCGGCAACGTCCCTTTAAATTGCTCTGCCAGGGATGGTAACATATCACCGGCTGAGGGAGCCGGCATATCAAAGGAAGGAAGAGGCTTCCACTACCTGTCATTAGGATCTAGATTAACCCTTCACTGCCTGACTAGTTAGAGCTCAGCCATTTCCTCCAATACAATGCAAGACAATTGCGATCCCAGTGTACACGTCTTATGTAATCTGCACATCGACCAACATCCCAAATTTAAATAGATAGGGGGGGGGAGAGGGGGATGCAGTGAATGATGTAACTGACACTTCTGTCTCAGTCATCTATTCTTACTGCATACCCGCCTCAGACATTTTTCCCTGTACTGCAGGGACCTGGGGACTTTTAGGGTCGAGGGTCTATAGTAGTCAGAAGGTCGTCAGTAGATGTATACCGGTCCAAATACCACTGTCAAGTCGCATGGTCAACATACAACAAATGTTGGTATACAATAGGTAGGCAACTAAAGGTGAAAAATAATAAAATGAAAAGATAGTGATCTCAATTTAATGTCCATATAAAAACATCATCACGGTTCCATTCCGTATCGCCTAAGCTGTCGCTCACGGCTCTTGTAACAGGCAGGCAGGGAAGAAAACAGGTGTGGGGTCCCTGAAGATGGGACAGTGATGTACAACCCCAACATATGTTTCAACTTTTGGTCATCATCAGGGGGTCCACTTAGTTATTCAGGGGGATCCCACTTTCACATGTCCTGTGTTTCAAAATCCCTGCAGTTCCGGGTTACCGGTATGGTGCCATTCATGGGGGAACGGGAGGCAGCCTTTGGTAGCTCGGCAGCGTGTTCTCTAATCCAATCGTATAAATAGTCTGATAGGTGTGCAGTAAGTAGATTGTTTAGTTGATGGTGTAAGGGTGTCCTGTCCTCCGTGCCCTGGATAGCTGCCGTGCCTAGCTGATAGCTGACCCCCTGATGACCAAAAGTTGAAACATATGTTGGGGTCGTACATCACTGTTCCATCTTCGGGGACCCCACACCTGTCACCTGCCTGCCTGTTACAAGAGCCGTGAGCGACAGCTTAGCCGATATGGAATGGAACTGTGATGATGTTTTTATATGGACATTAAATTGAGATCACTATCTTTTCATTTTATTATTTTTCACCTTTAGTTGCCTACCTATTGTATACCAACATTTGTTGTATGTTGACCATGCGACTTGACAGTGGTATTTGGACCGGTATACATCTACTGACGACCTTCTGACTACTATAGACCCTCGACCCTAAAAGTCCCCAGGTCCCTGCTGTACAGGGAAAAATGTCTGAGAATAGTGTCAGTTACATCATTCACTGCATCCCCCTCTCCCCCCCTATCTTCCTTCAATACAATGCAAGACCGACAGTACAGTAGAGTGGGTCACAAGTGGAGATGGAAAGTGTTATTTTTTATTGCAGAAATTTTTTTTTTAAGCCGAATCTTCAGTGTGCTGACCCCAAATTAACTGACGTATATACTCAAGTATAAGCCGAGGTGCAAACAATGGGAAAATGTATTGACTCGAGTATAAGCCTAGGGTGGGAAATGCAACAGCTACTTTCAAAGTCAGATAGTGGCGTTAAAATAAAAATGAACAAAACGTCCACAAGATGGCTACCAAGTTTTTTAAATTCACCAGCCGAGTTTAGTTTGGGAATACAGAAGAAAGATCGGAGCATCCAGAGAGGCTGCCCGCGCCCACAGGGAGACCAGCGGACGCCCGCACAGGTAAGGGGTACCCTGATCCGGACTCAAGTATAAGCCAAGGCGGGGCTTTTTCAGCACATTTGTTTGCTAAAAAGCCCTGCTTATACTCGAGTATATATGCTAACTATTATCATTGACTTTTACATATAAATCAGTAAGTGCAGTAAGTAGTTAAAGGGTATGTTCCCACTTTGGCGATCGGCTGCGATTTTAATCACGGCGCAGCGATCGCACTAATGAATTTTAACGCGTTCTTCTCTTCCTGATCTAAAACTTGTCTCACTGCGGCATAAAAATGAATGGACACGATTAAAAATTGCCTCTCAATGAATTGAGACGCAATTTTTTAACACGACCCCATTCATTCTCTATGGGGGCGATGACCGCCCCGAAATTAGAATCGTGGGAGAGTGCCAAAGTAGGGACATAGCCAAAGGGTTGGCTCTGGCCACAGTGTAGGGTAGGCATCTTAATAACACTTCAAGCCATGGACGGGGCTGGCATCCATTTAAAATGCCAATGGACAGGCTTTGGATGCTCGTGGTCTTCAGACTTTTAGGTCAGGGGCTATGGTCCTATGACCACTAATGATTCCAATTGAAGGGAAAAAAGTCTGAGGACCTAAAGCAAATCTCTCAAACTGAAGGAAATATTTATTTGGGGGGATTGGACTGAACCCCAGATAAAGACGTGGCACATGTAAACTCTTGTTGTGACACTTCTATAGAGTCAGTAGGTGGGTAGGACGGGTTGCGCCAACTCAGCTCTGAAAGGTAATTTAAACTGTAAGTGGCTCCGGTGTATGTAAATGAGTGCTTAAGGGATACACCCACTGTAGATTGGTGCCTTGCCCTGCCCCCACTGGTGTATAAGGAATGGTACTCTGGATCAGGGATGCACCCTTGTATAGATATAGGTGCCCCCATGTACAAGGTCTACTCGTAACCATAAAGTAGACCTGACTCCTGCTGGCTGTCTATAGGAGCCGGACGCGGCCTGATTATGTACATGGGTGACAGCCAGGGACATAGGAGGGCAATGGATAACTTTACTAGACTGTATAATGAAATGTGATCCTGCCACAAAGGTGCCACTTCCTGTCATAGGGGGACAACGCTCTGTCACTTTCTCCCAACCGCTAAGCAGTGTTGTCACCATGAAGATGATGGATACAAGAAGAGCTTGGTCTACTGTTGTCACTATCGGAGAACTAGACTGTCTAATGGAATGTGATCCTGGAGATCCTGCCATAAAGGTGCCACTTCCTGTTATAGGGGGACAACGCTCTGCCACTTTCTCCCAACCGCTAAGCAGTGTTGTCAGCATGAAGATGATGGATACAAGAAGCACTTGGTCTACTGTTGTCACTATCGGAGAACTAGACTGTCTAATGGAATGTGATCCTGGAGATCCTGCCACAAAGGTGCCACTTCCTGTTATAGGGGGACAACACTCTGTCACTGTCTCCCAACCACTGAGCAGTGTTGTCACAATGAAGATGATGGATACAGGAAGAACTTGGTTTACTGTTGTCACTATCAGCATCCTGACCGTTGCCCTTGATGTAGATCAGTGGTGGGCAACTGAATTGATATGGAGGGCAACAACTGCGGCCCTCGACATTACTAAAGGGCCGCACATAACCTCGATCCAGAACCCAACCCTGTCCTCATATCTCAGCAGGCGGTGGACCAGCTCTGACAGGCAGTCAACACCTGACAGCACCCACCCCCCTCCTGCCCCTAGGTGCAGTGGTCATATGTAGACCTGGTTTCCCCAATCAACATTGACAATTTTACTGATGTAGGACCGCCAAAGTTAATTAGGAAAGCTGGGTCAGCGTGTGACCACTTGTTGGGCACCTAGGATGTAGATGGACGGCCATGCACACCGAAAGGCTCTCCATAGCCATGTTGATTTTCGGTTCAGAAGATGTCTCCCATTCTGCGTCCTTAATGTAAGCCGCTCATCCTTCTAAGATTCTTATTTATGCAAATGTATGAAAATTGCCGGTGACTTGATCTAGAGCCGCGCTGAACGCCACTGGAGAAAAATAGATGCGCCCGCTAATACTCGCGTAAACAAAATCAATCATGTATTGACATCTTTATTAGGTTGCTATTAAAATACGGCTCGCCATTTTAATGCCCGGTAACTGCGAGGTGGGACTCTCAGGAGCTTCCTATACATAAGCCAAAATATGTGTAAAAGATAGCGGCTAGATGTGATGCAAGGGGTGACCTGGTGCAGCAGGGCTGGAGAGTGGAATGCAGAAGCAGCACAAGGGAGGGAGCATATTAGAGAGCACATCGTTTTGCTGCTTCTTCTTTCATTGTCTAGTCCAGTGGTTCCCAAACATTCCTTGCACGGCCCCCCTTTTCTATTTAGGAACATTATCGAGTCCTCCCTCCCTATTCAAACACAGTTTAAGAATGAGGACCCGCACCCCCCCCCCCTGGAATAACTTTGTGCCCCCCCAGGGGGGCCCACACCCCAGTTTGGGAACCACTGGTCTAGTCAATGTTTTGGCTTGAGGCAGGGTTCTGTAGTATTCTCTGCTTCTCATTCCAGCGACCACGATCATAGAGAAGTACAGAGATCCAGTGATGGTGTCAGTAAGGGTGCGCTTACTTGCGTGCTTGTGAGGGAGACACATCATGGCTGCCCTATCTCCAGGAATCCCTTCTCGGCCTTGGTGTTCATCACCGCTCAGGCTCTGCCGTTTTCTCTTCAATTAAATGATCTCCAAAGTAATTTACCGCTAACGTGAGCGCACTAAATATAGAATTCAGCGGGTCCGCGCGGATGGTTTGCCGCGGTGATGGACGGGGCCATCCCCTGATTCATGGTGACTGGGTCGGGTTTTACGGCTACAAGGATGTTTTTTATTTCGCCGTAAACCATGAGAGGTGTCCGTGAGCGGAGGATGTCGTAAAAATATCACCCGGAGATCCAATAACCTTCTACTCGGGTGGAAGAAGGAGTGGAGGAACAATGATAAATCACCAGGGGGGGCACCATAGTATAGAATGGGGGATGGGGAACTTGGCAAGGTAGTGGGTTTTGGGGCCTTCATCACTTTGACTCAACTTAGGATCTCCACCATCATGGTATAGTAGGAGCATGATGGGTTGTACCTTAATGTTTTGCTTGGGTTGTCCTGAGGCTCTGGATGGATGGATCTGGGTGAAGGGCTCCCACCAGGTTAGGATGGTCAAGGCTAAGAGGAGCCTCCAAGGTGGACAAGGTGCAGGATCTTGGAGGGTTTAGTTCCCAGGCCCTATTGTGGTGATAGTTTGACTTGAATACTTCCCAAGGGTGAAGTTATACAGACCTAGGTGGACTAGTCATGGTTACGCAAGTTCATGGTCAAGCCAAAGTTCAAATGGGGTTTGAATTCTCAGTTTTCATCCCAATGGTCTAATGGGTGATGGTGATGAAGGCACAGTGATGGTTAGGCAAGTTCATGGTCAATCCAAAAAACAAATGCAGTTTGAATTCTCAGGCTTCATCCCAATGGTCTCGCAGGTGGTGGCGAAGGTGGATAGACCAAGGTTGATAAAATTGGGATGTCTATGGGTACCTTAAAGGGAATCGATTGATGACAAATCGGAGCGTCTATGGGTACCTTTAAGGGAATCGATTGATGAAAAATTGGGGTGTCTATGGGTACCTTAAAGGGAATCTATTCGCGACAAATCTGGGTGTCTATGAGTACCTTAAAGGGAATGGATCTATGACAAACCGGGCATCTATGAGTACCTTTAAGGGAATCGATCGATGAAACATCGGGCGTCTATGGGTACCTTAAAGGGAATCGATCTATGACAAATTGGGGCTCTATGGGTATCTTTAAGGGAATCGATTGATGAAAAATCGGGCGTCTATGGGTACCTTAAAGGGAATCGATCTATGACAAATCGGGGGTCTATGGGTATCTTTAAGGGAATCGATTGATGAAAAATCGGGCGTCTATGGGTACCTTAAAGGGAATCGATCGATGACAAATCGTCTATGGGTACCTTAAAGATACCCATAAACTTCTCAATTTGTCATTGATCGATTCCCAATTCAAACATTCCCGTTGTGGAATCGCTGATTGATCAAAAATCTAGTGAAAAATTGACCCGTGCTGGGTTTCTGAGTTTATTTATATATATTTCTTCTCCCTCTTTCCTTGTTTTTCCCTATTTGTTTGTGTTCGTTATTTCCTGATTTAGTAAACCGTTGATGATAAAATGTAATGTTTGGTACAGATGGAGCCATTCATGAATCGTGCCACGGTTAGCAGTTGTAGCCATGTATCCACATTGGAAAACACATCAATTGCGCGCGGTCCTCAGGGGGGTCTTTAATTCTGCACGTATGGCACACATTAGGCTAATCACTATGGAGAGTTGTTGGGACCCCAGAGACTAACACTCAGGTGTGTTCAGAGAAGCCACAAACGTTACACAAGCTTTCAGAACTCTAATTGTTTTCACACAATCTAATTAGTGACAGAGCCTCGTACTGCTGGTGGACTGGCACGTGTAACAGGGCGAGGATGGCTTTGGTTGGTTCATCTGAGAATGTGTTGTCACTCGATAATGAACATGGTCCACACATTTACAAGACCAACCTAGATCTTGTATTTTTTGGAGCCTGGTGGTCCATTGGGAACTTAACCTGAAAGGTGGCACATGTCATGAGAAGATGGTGTTGACAATGATTGGGTTGATAGTGGTGAGGCCAGCCTGGGGTGGGGATTCCGCAAATCTTGTTGAAATGAAGGAAGGAAGGTCCCTACATAAGAAAAGGACCTTCTACATTGCTTAAGGAAGACTAGGAAGTCCACACACTAGGAAGGGTCCTCTTCCATTGCTATGGAACACCACATACAGGAAGGGTCCATTCTGCAGATTGAGTACTCTTGTTGGTGGAAATGAAGGAAGGAAGGTCCCCACAACAAGAAAGGTCATTCTACATTGCTAAGAGAAAATAAGGGAGTCCACACACTAGGTAGGGTCCTTTACCATTGCCAGGGAACTTACATATTGGGAGGGTTCAATTCTCTAGCGTCAAGGTACGGATTCAGCACATTGAGAAGGGTCCTCTTGTTGGTGGAAATTAGGAAGGAAGAGTCCCCACAACAGGAAAG
>CM070043.1:29447028-29457284 GCA_036250615.1 Ptychadena robeensis | reverse complement strand
ATTCCTGAGCAACCTCTGCACTGGTGGCACTCCGATCCCGCAGCTGAATCCTCTTTAGGATTAAGAAGGATTATGCAATTCATCTGAACGCTCTTCATAACATTCTGGAGTATATGCAAATTGCAGAACTGTACACAAGGCGGCAAATAGGCTTTTACTTCTCAGATGCCACTAGGAGCCTGTGCGTTCCTCTGGCTGGACCCCACATGTTGCCTCCTTGTATAGGAAGGTAGGTGCACCTTAAGGACAACGTTCCTCTGATAGACGCCTCTGATCAGATTTACAGCTCGGTGAATATTCATGCCCAGCAGATTGAAATGCTTCGCTCGTAGCCCGTGAGAGGAGCCATAAATCCCCCCAGCGCTGAAGAGGCTCATTCACCGCATGGCGGGACAAAACCGGGTGTCAGGGCCAGAAAGAAGCAGAGCTCCAAGCGCTGCCAGGAAGTGGCCCCTTCTCACGGCTCTATAAAGATGGCCCCATAAATCCAGCTAATGGCCCAGCGATGAACCAAGTCCATACTCCCCCCGGCATTAAGAGGGGTTCTCAGGAGCGTGAGAGGAGCCAGAGGGACCCCCAAACCCAAAGAAGGGAGGTGTACGGCGTGTAATTGGACTGAGTTGACCCGTAGTCACACATAGGACACATTCACTTAATTCATCCACGGTGAGGACGATCTTCGCATGTCGCCGACAGATACCAGAATGGAGTGTTCAAGTTTTATTTACGAGGTGAAGTCCAACTTTTAGTTCTGTGTAGGGAAGGGTGGGAAACTTGTCTGGGATTTTATCACTGTCAGTGACCCCGCTGCGAAGATTTCTGTTTTCTTCTGTCCTGGTGACCACACAGGAAGTAAACCAAACCCAGAGACAGGTTTGAGGTTTGTATGGACACTACGTCTTCATGGAACCTGAAATAATCTCTACAGATCGGTTCAGGTCACCATACATCAGTGGTTCCTTACAGGGTTCCCCTTTTGGAGTTAGGAACATTTTCCTCCCCATTGAAACACAGGTTCAGAAGGGCCTCTGCCCTTCTGGAATACCTTTGCGCAACCCAGTTTGGGAACCAGTGCCATACATAGATGTGTATGAAGATCTAGGTGTGGTTGGAGCAGGGCTTGGTGTGGTGTAAAGGATAATACACCTCAATAGGTTCTATAAGCCAGAGAGCCCAGCAATTGGTAACCACCAAAACCTGAGCCATTGAGAACCCCATCGAGGCATAAACCCATAAAGGTCTACTGTGGTGTCTAACATCTACAGCATCAAATCCTTAAGAATCTGTGGATCTTTTCCAGATGATCCAGTGGACTGGAACTCAGAGGCCAAGTCAGCACCTTGAGCTCCTTGTCATGTTCATCAAACCATTCACAGTGTTGCTGGTCTCCTCATCTATCTAAAAGACTTTTCCCTTCAGGGAACACTGTTGGCATGTAGAGCAAGTAGTCTGCACCAATGATTAATTAGGTGGTCCATCAGGAAGAATAATGAGACCCATGGGTTTCCCAACAGTATCACGCTGCCACCACTGGACTGCCTTCCGCCCTGTAGGACAGCAGTTCCCAAACTAAAATTCCCAAATTATTGAGCCACCCCCCCCCCCCTCCATATTCAAACACAGGTTAAGAATGAGGGCTGGTGCCCCCCCTGGAATAACTTCGCGCCCCCCAGTTTGGGAACCACTTCAGCAGGACATCCTGTTGCCATCTCTTCACCAGGTAAATATTACATATTTTAACCTTCTGCTGCTCTGTGGTCCAATTTTAAAGCCCAATGTAGGCACTTGGGGGTGGAATAGGGTCAGCATGGCCACCCTTGACTGGTCTTGCTCTAGCAAGCTGCAGTGTATTGTGTGTTCTGACACCTTTCCAATGGGCATCAAGCAACTTACTCCTACAGTACCTCCTCAGGTTTGATATCTAAATTGATGGGGTGGCTGTAGCACTTCAATGCCTTGACCTTTCTTGGACCACTTTTGGTAGGTAATGCTGTGGCACGCCCTTCCCATCCATCATTTGGCCCCTTTGACTGGACCAAGGAAAGGAAGGTGTTTATCACTAAAGGTGTACAGTTCCAACTGGCTGCAGAAGCTGTAAGACTAATGCCTGGCATACACATGCCGATAAGCGGACGATTTTTCCGGTCAGTGGAAAAATCGGCCGCTTATCGGCATGTGCCCACATGTCGCCCCACAGCTCGGCCGGCCAGAGAACGGACATGTCCGATAATCTCTGGCCGATGGAAGCCGATGCCTTTAACTTCAATGAAGACCGGCGTCTTCATTGAAGCTAATGGCCAGCACACAAAGGGTGCCGGCCGACTAGTGCAGCCCCATAATGCATCAGGATGCAAACGTGATGACGTCATCACGTTTGCATTCCGGAGCTCATCTGAGCTGGTCTGTCGGCACCCGTCGGGGTGTGTATGGCAGGCATAAGGCTATGTTTCCACATGAGTCCGCCAAGGTCCCTCCCTCTAAGGGCCCCCATACACCTTTAGATTTCTCGGTCAGATTTCCTTTAGATCTGCTGTTGTTTTACCAAAACCATGTAATATGAGGGACTTTCTAAACCATCAAGTCTACCTGTGGTCAATCGCAGAGGACCCGGCACTACATAGTTGTTGGTAGATCTAAAGGATATCTGACAGAGAGATCTAAAGGTGTATGGCCAGCTCAACACATCTATGATGCATTAGAACAATGATGGCCAACCCAAACTGAAACCCAACACCCACTTATTTACCACAAAGTGCCAACATCGTCATTTACCCTGACAGGCACAAACTACATACAGCGAGGTAAATAAGTATTTGATCCCCTGCTGATTTTTTAAGATTTCCCTCATCAAAGAAATCACCAGTCTGTGGGAGGGTGAGGGTACTGTGTGCATTTGGAAGAGGAGGAAGAGAAAGGACAGCCCAGGGAGCCAATAAGCAGCTGAGTTCTGCAGTTTTCTCCTCTCCCTCTTATCTGCCTCTGTGCTGACTGACAGCTCGGGTGCAAGGAAAGTTTGGGAACCACTGCTGTAAGGCATGCGTTACGGTCCCGCAAGTGACGTTGGGTGCTTTTTTTTTTTGGGGGGGGGGGGTGATATTAACGCATCACATCAAGGCAGGTGTGTATATAATGGAATGCGTCATCATCCCTCTGTTTGACGTACATTGTGGAAACATAGCCTTAAGTCATTCACCCTGAATAGTGGAGTAGGTCAGCTGGGGACAAGGAAACTAATCGAAAAGATGGCTGCCATGGAGAAAGTGAGGGAGTAGAGACAGACACCAATGTCAGTGAGGGAGGAGCTTTATTGGTAGTCACCTACTGCCTGGCACATACCTACCCTTTACCTTCCGCCTACTCTACCTGCCCATCACTTACATGCTATCGCACCGGTGTCCATTCAAACTAATGGCATTGGCCAGAGATTACATGTCCGTTCTCTGGCCAACCGAGCTTTGGGGCGCACCATGTGGGCACCCGCTATCTGTGTCTCATTTTGGCGATGGCTTTGAGCGTGCACGCACATTGGTCGGCAGAAAGATCGTCCGCCTCTCTTTGTGTATAGGGGCCTTAGATCTGTCATTTCCTGATATCTGCCAACCTGTATTATCTCAATGTCTGTCTGTGGGTGGTAATATCGGGTGGGGGGGGGGGGTATAGGGGCTAACATGAAAACTCTTGTTGCAGCGTGGACATCAAAGCGCACTCTGCACCTGTAACATGTTGTTATGCCAAATTTTGGAAACTGCCGCTGCTTACCGCCCCCATATAGAATGACATTGTGGTTGTCTTAACTAGTGATAGTGGCAGGATCTCCAGTCGATGTCATCATTGAAGTGGTGAGATAAACTTAGATTTCTGGCTTCATACTTGACCCAAATATAATCATGACGCTATGCTGTATATGTGACCCCATTACGTAGCCTCCCCCATCACTGTCCATGTGACATCCATAGAAGAATTCTGGGAAGTGATGGTCACAGTATATAGGCCCGATTTCCCCACGATTGATCGTAATTAAGATGGGTCACCTTATCCTCCCTCCCTCTACTCAAGATGTCATTATATGTTGTCTGCGTCAGAGCCAGGACAGGACCCTTCCATGACTCCTCCCCTTTTTGCTACCCTACCAGGGTTTGGGTAATAACCTCACCCCAAAGAAGCACTAAGACATTGTGGCTACCTACGCGTTTCGCCCCTAAGATGGGGCTTCCTCAGGGACAACTGCAAAAATTCAAAGACATTATGTATACATAATGTACAATGAATACCCCTGGGGAAACATCCAGTAGCTCAGTGGTTCCCAAACTGGGGGGCGGGCGCAGTCCCTCATTCTTAACCTGTGTTTGAATAGGGATAATATTCCTCAATAGAAAAGAGGGGCCCTGCAAGGAAAGGGAACCACTGCACTAGGTGGATAGTTGGTCCTCCCCTTTGTCCACAATTACTGAAGGCCTCACCACTTGTATGTGATTAGATGAACGATATAAACAAAGCTCCTCCATCTTGCTCACATAACATCCATTTAGTGAATAGTTTCTACTCCTTTAGTAAATCCACCCCATTTATCACACACCAAGTGGTCAATGCTGAGTTCTGAACTTTTTTCCGCAGATCACATGACCAAATGCCAGCCAGCGCTGACGGGCCAGATGCAGCGTTTTCCTCAGGAACTGGTAAGAAATCTCTTTGACCGTGATGTAATGGAAGCTCCATCTAGTGGCCATTTTATAGAATTACAGCCCCATAGTCAGAATGAAGTATTCCTGAAGTGTGGGCAGAACGTCTTCTCTCTGCCCTTAATAAATATGATTTCTCCGTTAATGAGGAAGTGAGGAAGGTGAGTACGTTGTTTTGTTTTTATTCTGTAGCAGTTTTCACTGATGTATACTGCTGACAGGTGAGTCTTTTTTTACTTTGAGTATAGAACTTTTCACATTAATTGGCTGATGGGGAGGCAAGGAATGATTTGCATGGCTCCACCCATTTCCCTAACTTTTAGGATTTGTGAGGGAAGGGGTCTTGTAAATACCTTCTGTACCTTTCTGTACCTAGGTCCTTCTGTACCTATAAAGTCTTGAATGTGCTACGCACTGCTTGAGTTTAGGGCTCTTGGATTCCTTTGATCCCTTCTCACCAGAACCTTCATGGTTGTTCCTCTATATTCACATTAATCTAAAAAAAACTGCTGATTTTGTCGTTCCTTTCCACCCCCAAAGTTTCATTCCGCTTCTCCGTTTCCAATTTGCCGGCATCGTATTGCCAATCACCGAATCCTTCTGCAATCTCGCAGACAAATTATCCTGCCGCCTCCAGCCGGTGTGGGGTGTCCACAGACATTAGTGTTCAGGTTGGGGAATTCATCTCCAAAGTTTGAAGGCCGGGAGAGGAGAATCTAAAGCTGAAGTTGAATCTGCTGGTATATATATCACACACTGTCCCTTCTCCAGTAACCTATCGACCTTGGTGAAATACAGTGTCTCTGTGCTTCTCTATGCAATGCAATAAAATCCTAACTGGAGAGTAAAGCAAGAGATGTGCCCCAGTGCTCCTCTGAGCTCTAAGCCCCAATGGGCTAGTTATTAGAACGAGTTCTGTCATTTGAAATATAGGGATCAGATTTTATGTTTCCTGAGTTCTCCCTCAGCCTGGTTTCCATACAAGGTCTCGGGGATGATGCTTAGGATGGCAGTCATAGCGGAGTTGGCACTGCTCCTGTTTGGGTTTATAGCCATTTGGCTGGCAGTCAAGAGGAAGAATGGACTCCTTTAATCTGCGTTTAGCTCAGTAGCGGGTATTGTGACCGCTCAGGACATTGACCATCACCCAGCAACGGGCGAAGCGGCCACCACAATGCCAACAGAGCCCGTAGCCGGAAATCCATGTCCAACTGTTGGTCTAGGTACCATCAGTTGGTAAGTCAGACTGGGGGGCTGACTGACCGGTGGGTGGTGGCAGCAGTGTCCGACGGGGTTCAACCAAGCTGCAGCTGAGGACATTGGTTAAGCTGTGATAGGCAGTTATTCCGCAGGGTGGTGCCCGAACACCCAACCTCACCCCCAAAACTGAGCGCCTCTTCCTGGATGGATGATGTCGGGGGTGTCCGCAATGGCAGGCAAATTTTTTTTTCTCATGCCGTCCCCACCACCACCATGCCTAAGGGCTTGTTCCCACTACTGCAATTAGTCACGATGGGATTTTAAATCACGCATGACAATCGCGGGTGGCGGCGACGTGATAAAAAAAACAAAACCAAGCCAGTGTGTGCTCATAGAGAATGAATGGGTGCGGTTAAAAATTGCGTCCATTCATGTCTATGGTCCCACGTTTCAGACCACGGACATAGCCGCCCGCCTGAGTGGGGACACGACTATTGCCATGAATTGGAGGCAGCTGCGCGACTGGGGACAAGCTTTATGGGTGGGATACGTGGTCATTGGCCGCAGCCACCCGTTGTGGGGACAAGCCCATGCAAATGAATGGGCACGACTACCCGCTCTAGCCCTAAAACCGCCATAAGCTCAGCATTGTATAGAGAAGCACAGAGATCTGGTGATGTTCACAGAGTTCAGAATGACCGTACTTCTTAGTTTTATATATGAAAAGGATAACTAATGCAGACACCCCATCTAAGGTGAGCTGCAACAGAAGAAAGGGTTTGTTCTCATGTTTAGTTCCACTAATACAGATCAAAGACCTCCTGCACAGGAATATAACGCATTGAATGTTCCTTGCAGACGTCTCCTGTCTCTTCCTGGTTGTCACCGGTGGTTGAAAAGTCATGAATGCCGAAAAGTGGAGCCGGAACTACAAAAGGTTCAGAAGTTTTATTTACATGGGTACGCTGGGTTTGATGGGAGCGAGGATGTTATGACGGTAATTGCAGCTTTAACCTTTTGAGGATGAAAAATTTCCATTTTGTTTCTTCTGAAAATAGCAGAACCTGTGCCTGGTCCTGTACCCTTATGGCCCTATACCTGTAGTGTGAGATCATGTGACTGCTGGTCATTATATCATCGTGATATATGTGGGGTGAGATTGGGTGATGTCACTGCTGTGCTCACTACTGTTCTCTTTCCTGGAGAAGAATCTGTACCTGAGGGTCCTTAGTGGAAGCATCGCCCTAATTCTGCATCATCCATTCTATGGATTCTAACAAATCCGTCTCTTAATTTAAACTTATATCCAGATCCACCTGCAACAAGCCAGCAGTCAAAAAACATTAAAAGGAGGCCCTGTACTCTATCTATTGTACAGGTTCTAGGCTCAACCAATGGCAGTACTGCCAAACGGTTTATTCAACCGATAACACAACTTGAGAAAGAAAGCATAACTTTAATTCAGAGGAAGACTTCAGGAAAGGGCATTCAGTATAATAGAAACTGCAACAGTTTCAGTAGCAGGGGACAGACAGGTCCTCTTTGAGTAGTAGGGATAACTGGTACTTGCACACCACTGGAGATAACAGAGACAGCCAATCTTGTCCACAGGGTGATAAGGCTGCAATCGGTGTCCATGGATCACGCTACCCCACTGAACTGGATATCTGGGATGATACCAGCCCTGCCCATAGTGTAAGCAACTCGGTCTTATCGAGGGAATGTGTCCACCGGCTGCCCACACGCCAGTATATATGGTGGAGGCCTGAAGACTGATCCCTAGCCCAGTTGCTCCTGTCTCATCAGCACCAGCTCCTCTGGACTGCCCGTTCCCTCCCTGGGCCTCAGCAGATTTTAAAAAATACACGTTTGTTGTAATCTTTGAGTATTTTTAAGTCGCACTAACTATACTTAGGCAGTGTGGGGGGTGGTGTTAAACTGTTGTTATTTATATAAATTTTACCCCTTGAGTCATTAGAACGCTGGTCATCGGTGTAAAGCTCTGACCTAAGGAAGCAAAGCCTTGTTTTTCTCCATGAGAGGTTTCCTCACATATACATAGAACTGTTTGTTGTGGAGGTTTTGCAGTTTGTATATACGTGGTAGAACAGCGACACCTTGTGGTGTGAAAACACAATGACAAGATCAGGAAGATACACAGGGGAGCACATAACTTTTTTAGTGAGCTCCTCAGATGAGGACCAGGAGTTGGTGTGTGGTACTCGCCCCATATGTAGGGTGGTCTTCCTCACTGTCCTCTGCGTCAGCCTCCTGCATGGTAGATTCTGCTGTAGATTGACCTCCCTGTTCCTGATTGATCCTCCGATTAGCTGCCTCCATCCACAGGTCACCAGCTGGCTTTGGGTCACATGTAACTCTCACAGTACAACACCGTTTGAACCCCCAGATCTCATACATCAGTAGTGTGATCCCCAGATCTTATACCTCAGTAGTACAACCCGGACATTTCCTGGGCTAGTAACTAACCGCTGAGACTACCTGCAGTCCAAATGTCACCCTTTCATAGTCATATTCCAGCTGTCACACAGTGCTTTTCTCTTGTCAGATTTGACCCTTACATATGCCTACTCTGACTTTCGCCCCCAGATCTCCAACACCCTGAGAAGTCCAATCTTTATTTTTGGATTATTCATTTACATTCCCAATGTCACACCCCTAACTGCAACCTTTCATAGTTATTCATGTTTTCCTGCAGTTATCCAAGTGACATAAATTGTATACATGTAACAATAAAACTGAAAGAATGTTTGCAATCTAAATATTTTTACTTTTACAGTAGTGTATACATGATAAAGTGAAGTTGTTTGTACAGTAATTTACTGTGGGAGGGATGCCGATTGTGCTGCTGATCTCTCCCCTCTATGGCTGACAGCCAGACTCCTCGGGTGCACGTGATAGCTGCGGCCGCCCAGACATATGAGCTGTGTAACAATAATGCCGGTACGCAGAGCTAGGTTTTGGCCCCTTTTCAGTACCTGAGTACCACTTATGTGCACCACTGAAGACAGTAAAAAGAAAATGAATAATTGTATCGATGTGATTAATGTGAGATTTGCCTCGTACTAGTAGCGGATATTCCCCTTGACAATGCGTTCGGTATAGGTGGGAGTTGACTATTGCCCAAGGGTCACCTAGGTACTTTGGCAGGTTGGTCTACAGCGCCTGCAGGGACCTGAACTTGGCCAGATGTGGCCGCCCCATCCCCCACCTTATAATTTCCCTTATTCAAAGCTGTTTTTCTCCAACTACCTAGATGCCGGTCAATTTTGGTTTAATATGACGTTTGTGAGCAGTGAAAAAACTAAAGGAGTAGTTGACACTGGAGTTAAATTTAAAGATATGCTTTAATTTAGTTAGTAAAATGATGAGAAAATCCACAGAAAAGCAGGGAGAAGTGTGAGAGAAGGAAACAAAGACTTGTAGTGATTGCTACGCCATTTTCCGGGGTGTCAGGGTGCAGACGACTCCATCTCGGGGTCTCAGCGTCCCCGTGTCCATGATCTCGAAGGATTGTCCAGGAACCAACGTAAATTCAAACCTCTGCAGCAATTTACTCAGCACCACCTTGGCCTCCAGCTGGGGGAAGCAAAACGGAGGATTAGGGGAGACGGAAGATATTCAGGAATAAACCGAAACGTGGGGATTGCTCGTTTGGAGCTTTCATGGTACAATCTGATTGTATGGGTCCATTGTGGGTTCTACAATACAATCTTCATTGCTGTGACATTACGTAAACTACTCAACCGTAAGTCCATGTACTTTTGGCACATGAGGAGTTACCAGAAGTACATAGACAATGGTCTTCATGGGTTTGGTTTACGAGTCCAACAACTTCTAATGTTGTGGTAGAGTATCCTCTCTGAACATCTAATGCATTCTCTAAATGTGATGTACAAAAAAAGCAATATGGTGAGTTGATCGGGAGCAAATCATTGATATAAATGAACCCCCACTTTCTATACACTGCTGAAAACCCATAAGTCTGTGACACACCCCACTGGAAGGCCAATTGCTTCTGGCAACAGGGGTCTCACTGAGCCATACTTTAGCTAGCGACACACGGCTCGATGAAGTAACAGATTAGAGCAGTGATGGGCAACTGAGTTGATATGAAGGCCCACAAGTGCGGCCCTCGGCATCACTAAAGGGCCACACATGACATTTTCAATCTATACTGACTTGCATAAGCATTTATAATATATATAATATATGATATTAAGCATATATAATCAAAGGTTATGTGCTTCATCGATATCAAAGCCTTTGCCCCTATTCTGAGGTTATGTGCCACAATATATATTATACAATCATAACCCGTTTGTTGGTTAAATAGTGGGAGCAAGTCCCTCGCCTCCC
>CM070043.1:29394159-29410111 GCA_036250615.1 Ptychadena robeensis | reverse complement strand
TACTAACTACCACCCCCCTCTTCCAACGCTCACTCAAATGAAAAAGTATGTAGGTCAAGTTAAATTTTGCTATAGGATTATATCACTGTCATAAAATATTGTCTGTGCTGGAATTTGCTGAAATGTAACTTATAATTATTATATCTAGAGTTGTGAACTCGGGGTGTAAGTAGTAGTAGGTGACAATTACTGACCCCTGAAAGTTTATCATTATACTAAAATGGTTTTTCTCCTGCTATGATGTTCAAAGTTACAACGAGCACATAGTGTGTTCTCCGTGAGGACATCCGTAGCCATGGTAACACTGCCCTGCTCGTTTCCTTGCTCATGTATCTTAGTCGCGCTGGCATTTTCAGGCACCATACAGTACCGGCCGCCAGATAGTCTTATACGGCGAGTATATAACAAACTCTATATCTTAACTGTAAAAGTTGGGGGGTCGTTATACGCCCAGTCATCTTATACGCCGGCATATACGGTAATTTTCAATGCCCTACTTATGTCCTCTGCATGTGTTCAATGCCACTAAGATCCCTAGAGTCTAATCAGTAATTGTTCAAAGGGATTGTGGCACCCCTGTTTACATCACACGCCCCTGTCTTGTCCTCCCCTAAGTATTACTATTGAAATGGTATAAAAAGTTGTGGGTCCTACACCAGAGATCCCTCATAGGAGACCGATTGAGATAAAGTCACTATACTGCTGATGTAAGTCAGGAAAGTGCTGAGCATGTATTAATACAATTGATATATTCATGGATAAGAGGAGGGTACCTGGTTCCATTGCCCAATGGGCAGATGTACTACCAACAATTGGATTGCTCCTCATAAGGAGTCGTGAAAATTTATGTAACTATATAATGTGACGTCTCCCACATGTAAAAAGCTGTGTGATAACTGGGTGAATTGATGCTATTTAGATTGCATGAGTTGGATATTTACATTAATATTCTGCATTGCGATAAAATGTGACAATCTCTGCTGCTTATGGGTAAGTTGTTAGTGCCACATTGTAAAATCTGACTCTTCATAGGTGTGTTTTTTTTTTCCTTTCAGACATTAAGCAACGGTGCGATTTATCAAGTCACACATTTTTCATTTACTGTATTTGGCACACTATATTTTAAAATAGTGGACTCTGCTACTCATCTAGTATTGCACCAGGTGCAGCAAACGAGTGGATATCTTAAAATGAGATACAGATGATCTGAAGAACTAAACTTTCCAGACGATCTGCACTATACAGGGTTCATTGTTGTGACATATATAATGGTTCCACTAATGATCAGCCAATGAATTCAGTGTATTTCATGCAGGAACGCTTATCTGGCAGAAGTAGATCACGTACCTGAGAGAACACCTGACCCAGACAGGAGCGCGGACCCAGCGCGAATGGGAAGTAGCAGTAGTACGGCCTGCAACAGATACAACGTCTGAGGTGAACACAACGCGGCTTCATGGTAAACACAAGATTTAGATTTGTTTCTCTAGAAACTTCAGTAATTAGCAGTTTTAATGTTCTGTATTGTCATGACTGATACACGCTTCCTCTGATTGTCTATATGATAAACTAACGTACGTGTGTGCGTGTATAGAGGTTATATGGAGCACACAGATTGAGTCTCTGATGTGGTCACTGAGAAATGGAGAGATGTGCATACTCAACAAATGCAAAGAGAGTTTTAACATGTATATACTGTGTGTGTGTGTTATATGTATACACACACACATGGTATATATATATGTAACAGACACATGTAGGTATACATTTCCTAAACACACCTAGGTTTTGGGTAGGAAAATCATATTCTAAACTAAATTGTATACTTAAATATTCAGAAGAATATTCCAACAATGAAAACTGAACAGCGGTATTATGAACCAGTCATTAGCAAATGAAGACAGACGCACAAATTCAGAAAGAGACATACACACACATTTAGAAAGACACATAGACTCGCACATGCAGACTGAAACACAGAAACACCTAACTTACATGCTTCTTAACTGTCCATAGAATCCATGTCCCTCCCCCAGTCTTTAGTGCTAGGCAGAGGGGCTATGAGCATTCAGCAGAGAGAGGAGGGGGGCTCCTGACAGCACCGACATAGAGCAGGTAAGCGGAGTCTCTCCAGGCTGGTTACTTTGCTCCCAATAAAGAGTTAGTCCAGGTCGCACTTTATTGGGGGTGAGTAGAGTAATCAATATAAAGCTATGTGTCTGTGCTGGCAGGAGCACCCCTTCTCTCTGGCGAGAGAGTTTACAAGACACAGGGACACTTTTCCTCTGATATTGCATCTTAAAGAGTGAAAAATGCTGTATATATATATATATATATATATATATATATATATATATATATATATATATATATTCATACACAGCCACATCCACAAGAAGTGCCATTTCAATAATCATGGACAGCAATGCACTGTTGGCTTAGTTACTTTTCTATGTTTGCTCTCATACTTGTGTTGCTGATGGGAAGTTAAACTCATTAATTATATATATACAGATTAATGAGTGTTACTTGCCATTAGTCACACTATAAAGAGTGCAAACATACCTAGTGACCACACAAACCACGATAATGTTTAAGTATACAATACAGCAGACTGGACTTGCATACACATTAGTGTGATCTCTGTCTTCACAGCTTATTTAATATTCTATACACCACACACTGTAACTATGTGCACTTTGGACCAACCACGTCATGTCATGGATTAGCCATACCTTATGATCTAAGGCCTAGTCTCCACTGCATCAAAACTAGAGAGCGCTGCTGATAGAAGCAGCAGACAGACATACATGGAACCTACCCAGCCAGCAGCTTCTATGTATGTCTGCCTGTTAGCTGTGTTCACCATGCAGCTCACCTGGCAAGAAGGGAGAGAAGAGTGTAGAATGTAGAACCCCCCGCCCCCCCTCCCCTCCTGCCTGAAGTGTGCTCTCTAGTGACACCATTTTTGTGGCTGAAATTGGGTACTGCATGGAAAAATATTAGAACATTTCCCTTTTTTTCCTGCTCTAAAAACAAGGTGTGTCTTATGGTTTGAAAAATACAGTAATGCAATATTTAGTCTAGGAAGCTGCATATGCAAAGGGGTTCTGGACCAAATATTGCATTATATTTATTGATTTAAAAAAATTATATTATTTCCATTCTCCACGAGCATAGAGGAGTCCCAAATATTGTACCCATTCCTAGATGGTGAAAAATTTTCCCTATAAATAAACCCCAAATATTTTATTACATTCTGCCATTCCATATACCTACCTGCACAGTTGTGTACTGTTGTCCAATGTTGTAATTATTTTCCTGATGATGTCCCTCGAAGTCAGAGCTGGATGGACTTATAGTAAGCATGGGAAAATGGCTGGGGAATTTTTGCTGTTAAACCATGTTATAGTTTACATACAGGTACCAGCCATGGCTGAGCAAGTGCTTTTGCTTAGCCCTGGCTGGTACCTGTAGAGCATCAAGCAGCAATTTCAAGGGACATCATTGTGGAAAGGAGAGCCTTGTGGGACATGAATACAACTGTGCAGGTAGGTATGTACAATGACAGAATTTAATCAAATATTTTTTTTTAAACATTCTTGATGTCTTACTTATGAGGACATTTTTTAACCGTTAAAGCCCCCCATACACCTTAAGATCGATCCATACAATCTCCATTAGATCTACCAACAACTATGTAGTATAGTGGCCTCCCTGGTAGAATACATAGTGATTGGAAGGATTAGAAAGGTCCTCATATTACATGGTTTTGGTAGAAGAAAAGTTGATTGTACAGAAATTGTATGAAAAGATTGTAAGGTGTATGGGGGGCTTTAGGAATAGTGAAGATGTCCAGCAGATCTCTACGCTCATATCATAGGGTGTTGGACAGGGATCATTAAAGGCAACCCACCTGATCCTCAATTAGTCCCTACTGGCCCCAAAAACACAGAGGCATGGCATGGGGCCTAGTTTACCCCCCACCCCTTCCTTGCTATGCCAGGTCTGCTGTGGCCATCCTTGTTTCTTACATACCCTTACCAGGTCTGCCTAAACCAAATGTCAAAAGGGGATCTGCTGAGGGCAGTGGTCCCAAACTTTCCTTGCAGGGCCCCCCTTTTTCTGTTTAAGAACAGTATCGAGCCCCCCCTCCCCTATTCAAATGCAGGTTAAAAATTAAGGCCCGCGCCCCCCTGGAATATCCGCCCCCAGTTGGAACCACTGGGTTAGGGAATGGGGGGGGGGGGGGGGTCTTCATATCCAAATTTTTTTTTATATTAGGTTGAGAATAGCAGCCTCCCCTTTTGATTGGGAAGCCTGGCACACTGTGCAAGGTACCTGAAACCCCAGTTTGGTCGCCAGGATATAGACATGAGTGAAGAATGTGGTTAAATAAACAATACTCCTCATGCATGACTATGGCCTTGCCATCTCTTGTTGGGGAGAAATTATTTGAACATTTTCCTTTTCCTGGCCCATTGCATAGTGCACCAGACTCCCCATTTATGTCCGTGTCTTGTAAAGTCGAAATTTCGACTTTACGAATTTTTCTTGTGAATTGCAAAGCCCCTGAACATAGTATCATCACCAAAATTGCTGGAAATGTAAAAGAGATTTATAGAAGCATAAAAAAAACCTCTAGCACATATTTTTCAATAAATTAAAGGTCATAGTCAAAACTGAAATTGAAATATTGTGACTTTTAACTTAGTATAATCAAAAATACCAGAACAGTGGTGGCCAACTGAGTTGATATGGAGGGCCACAAGTACGGCCCTCGGCATCACTAAAGGGCCACACATAACATTGTCAACCTCAACTGACTTGTATAGGCATTTTTAAATAACAAAAAACGTTGTTAAATGATACTTCAAGCATTAGGGAATACTGTACATTTTGTGTAATATACATTGTTAAAGGTTATGTACCTCATAGATATCATTAAAGCCACTGATGATCTCTATGGGGCACATAACCTTTGATTCATTGGTTATGTGCCACAATATATATTATACAAGCACCCCCCATTTATTGGTGGGATAGTAGGGGCACTCACCAGTCTGCTGATCCCCTGCCAACACTAGAGGAGAAGGGAAGAGGTGAGGGACTTGCTCAGGCATCATCTGGGTCGCTGATTTGCTTCAACATATGCTTATCACGTAAGTTTATTGCCTCTCCTCCTCTTCTCACGCTAAGAAGTTCCTGAACGAGAACCTGTCAGCAGGGGATCGGCAGTTCCTATGGCCTATGCAATAATAGTTTGATCCCATAATGTCGTGGAGACATAGCCTTGGGTACCCTGTTAGTTGATTTTCATCTTCCTATTACAGTGATAGGGAAGAGAGCTACAGACTCATGTCTGGTCACACTATCTGTGCCAGGTTTTGAAAAACTTTATAGAAGAATGATGTACTTGCAAAGGGTAGAGCTCCATCTTACATATTTACACTGATAATAAGAAAGACAGACTGAACCTAAAATAATTAGTATATCTGTGTCTGTGACATTTGTGGTCAGTATAGTTGAGAGATCAGCTCACCAAGAAAGTATAAGACGCTGTGTTACACTCTCTCCAGCTAAGCCATAGGACCAGTACCAGGCAGGGCTAAACCTATAGTATGTGTCTAGACACTAGCAGTACCCATGCTCTAAACACACTGACCAACTTATAGAGAGACACATCTTACAACCTGGTACTAACAACTTACCCATGAGCAGCTATTTACATATGGGAGGAGAGATGAGTCTGTGTCACATAATTTTACTGCACTGCAGAATGTTAATACACAACTCATACTCTTTAACATACATCAACTCATATCGCATCAACAGTAATATCTAAGTGAACGCAGTCTGTTGAGGTGAATATATATTGGGACCCCTCCCATAGCTGGGAGAGAGTTAAGGTTATTTAGATAGAATTGTTGTGCATTTTCATAGAGCTGCACCGATTGACCGGCCAGAGACCGGAATTAGCCGATATTTGGTATCGGCCCAGATCGGTGACCGGCCGGTCATGGGTGCATCTGCCAGCCGGTCAGCTGGCAATAAGAGGATCGCGATGTTTCAGCATGTAAACATCATGCATCCGGGAGCTAGTGCTGGACTCCTGCCAATTCCTTCCATCCAGCCAGGGAGGCACGCCCTCTCCTGCCTCTCCAACCAATCACTCTAGGGGGACGGGCTGTGAAGGAGAGCCGTGGAATCCACCCCTGCCTTTCCAAGAGAGAGATGGGGGGGGGGGGGGGGGGGGCAGGTGCTGTGTGTGTGTGAAGTCAAGCTGGCTGCAACTCGGAGGTCTGCTGTAGATGAATGTAAAGCAGTTTTTTACTTAAGATAGGATGAAAAAGACAGTGTGGCTCCAGCCTCTGGGCGCTGGTCAGGTCTGGGCGCTGCTCAGGGGGTTAAACTTCTGACGGCTCCATCTTGTCCTGCACTTTCTTCTCAGTATTGCAGTTGACGAGATGGAGCCGTTCAGCTAAGCTCAGATCAGCTCTAAGCTGGCCAATGTCACCCCTCTCCCAGCCCAATTTGCATATAAATCTCCAGCGACCCCACGGGGGCGGGACATTCATAGGCAAATGTGTTAGCAGAGGGGGGGGGGGCGGGAGGCGGGACATTCATATGCAAATTGGGCTGGGAGAGGGGTGCACTTGTCAGCTCCGCCTCTGTTGTTGGTGGACCTTGTCCCGGCCCTGGTGTGGTATATATCTATTGCTAGGGATAAATGGAATACAAGGTGTTCTGGTTTTTCATCTGCAAATGCTGTGCTGTATGTAACTGGTTAAGGTCCTGCTAGTAGAACTTTCTCATAGCACATGTAGAAGATGTATCCTTTGCATTTAAATAGAATTTCCTCCATCCATTAGTTTGCATAGATTTGGCATAGAGCAGAGGATTAAAGCTGGCCATACAAGGGTCGATTCCCATGTGATCAACGAACATTGGATCGCAACATGGTGACGCAACTAAATGGCAAACATTTTGAAGAACGATCGTTTGGTGATTAGTTGCGTCACCATGTTGCAATCACCAAGGATGATCATTGTAAAGCTGGGAATACACAGGTAGATTTCCGTGCAATCGACCCACGATCAATCACAGCATGGTGACATCACCACTCTGTGATTGATCGCAGGTCAGTCGAACGGTAATCAATGTGCACATCAATTGCCGTTTGATGGGGACACTGGACACATGCAGAACATGCAGTTCCCGTGTTGTGAGAGATTTTCTGACAACATGGCTGACAGCTGCATGAGGAGAGAAGGCAGCCCAGCCAGCATGGCCCCCCCCCCCTCTCCTTGTACACAGAGCCGTGACAGCCCCCCTAGCTGATCACAGCTTGTAGTCTGTGCTTCCATTACTTCGGACAGAGAATCAAGGACAGTAATGGACATTGGCCGTGATTTACAGTCATGTCTGATATCCCTGCTTTCGAGCCCGCTCAAAAACAGGGATTGCCACATGGGCCAGATAGATGGCCGTGAGTGCGCACCGGAACTTATTTTATACCTTAAAACGCACTTTATTTTTTTTGTTTGAATTATTTTGTAGTGAGAAGATCCTGTTACATTTAATAATTTATTTTATTATAAAATAAAGTTAGATGAATGTCCTATTCCTTTATTTCAGTTCTTTACATTTTCATTCTGCGTTGTGACAAATACACATCTATCCTCCTATATGTAAATAGGTGCTCACAGGTAAGTTGTTAGTGCCAGATTGTAAAATGTGTCTCTCCATGCAGTTGGTCAGTGGGTTCAGTGAAAGGGTACTGATAGTAAATAGACACAAGGAACAAAACCCTGCCTCCTGGTGCCACTTGGCTGGAGGGGGTTGAGCAATTAACCCTGTATTGTACAGTGAGTGGCTGTGATAGAATTAGAAGAACTCTACTACAGGAAGGTATTATCTTATATCTGTTACTTACTTGGGAGCGGATGGATGGAATCGTTCTGGGTCAAACTTAAAAGGATCCTGGAAGAATTTCTCCATCCTGCCCATGAGATAGGTGCTGAACTGGAGAGAGATGTGGTCAGAGGTGATACGCAGACAGATGTAATATGTGACACAATCTAGACAATCTAGTCATCTTCACCATGGAGCTCAGTGTTACTTCCACAGACCATGATCACGTGGAAGGACTGAGTAGTCTAAAAATGTGGTACTTGGCAATCAGACCTATAAGGTGGAGCTTAGCAAGTCTATGTTTTGTTCATAGCCGACCCCAAGGATTTTGTCACCAGTGGGTGAGACCCTATTCCTTGACTACATAAAAGATTGGAGGGTGTAGTATACGTCGGTAGAGTAAAATGGTTGTGAGAAGAAATGGGAAAGAAACAATATAAAATGTTGTTCGCTTAAGGCATTGGCTCCCAAATAAGGGGGGCAACCAAAGTGGCCCTCAAAACCCTCTGTGTGAGAAATGCACACGGTCCACCCCCACCACTGTCAGCCAAACAGACAAGCCTGAGAGAGGAACAAGCAGGAAGCCGGCCATGGGGCAACCGGCTGCAGACAGTAAGAAATACATGTATTGTACGTGTCTGTGTCTCTTTTGTGTTTGTCTCTATGTGAATGATTCATGTCTCTGTATGATTAACATAGAGACACATACAGACTTCAATCATGCAGAGACATGAAACATTTAATGTGAGTGTGTGTATGTGTTTGATTTTGACTCAATGTGAATGATTCATGTGTGTGTGTGTGTGTCTATATGAACCATTACATTCAGACACATATAGACTATGATCATGCAGATACATTAAACTTTGTAAATGATTGGTGTGTCTGTATGTGAATGATACATGTCTCTGTGTGATTGTAGTCTCTATGTGAATGATTGCAATCACGGCAAGTCTGTATGTGTCTTTGTGAATGATTCATATCTCTGCATGAGTGGTGTGTGTATGTGTCTCTGTGTCAATGATTTATGTCCCTGCGTGATTAGTGTGTGTATATGGGTTTTGAATGATTAACATAGAGACACATATAAACACACTAATCATGCAGGAACATAAATCATTGACACAAAGACACATACACACACCAATCATGCAGAGATATGAATCATTCACAAAGACACATACAGACTTATGCCTCTGCGTAATTGCAATAATTCACATAGAGACTACAATCACGCAGAGACATTTATCATTCACATTAAAAGTTTCATGATCATGGTCTATGTGTGTCTTAATGTGAATGATTCATGTCTCTGCATGATTGGTGTGTGTATATGTGTCTTGAATTATACATTGAGAATCATTTACAAAGAGACACACACACTACAATCACAAAGGCATATGAATCATTCACATTGAGACAAATACACACACACATCATACAGAGACATGAATCAAACACAGACACACACTCACATTAAAAGTTTCATGTCTCTGCACGATCGTAGTCTATATGTGTCTCAATGTAAACGTTTCATGTCTCATGTGTGATTGGTGTGTGTATATGTGTCGTGAATAATTCACATAGAGATACACACACACTACAATCATGAAGGGACATGAATCATTCACATTGAGACAAATACACACATACCAATTATGCAGAGACCTGAATCAGACACATACATGCACACTAATCATTCACATTAAATGTTTCATATCTCTGCATGATTGTAGTTTGTATATGATTGGTGTGTGTGTGTGCGCTCTAGGTCAATGATTACTATACCTGGATGACTGGTGCATGTATGTGTCTTGAATAATTCACATAGAGAATCATTCACACAGAGACACATGTCTCTGCATGATAGTAGTGTGTATGTGTCTCTATGAGTGAGAATGATTCATGTCTCTGCATGATTGGTGTGTGTATATAGAATGAGCAGGAAGAATGTAATTATAGACGGCACCAGTCATCTTCCTACACCAATCACTCACCAACATCCCTATTATACTCACAACAATTGGTATTCCACTCGGGATGCGGATTCCAGCAATCTCTGCGTCATGCTTTATGTACCGGGATGTTCCTGGAGCTGGTGGGTAAAGTCGCAGAGACTCTTTCAGGACCTTAAAAAGATGAAACGCAGACACTTTACAGATTCGTATCAGTCTCAGCGACAGAGGAGCTTGCGCTCGAATGTCCACTTTTAACACTTTGAATGATATATAAATTCTAAAATACCATATGATCATCCAAAATAAAAACATTGTTGGACTCTGGACTGTTTACTTTTTAAAGTGAAACAGAACTTTACTCAAATTAACCTCAGGAAATGTTTTTTACTCAGGTCTCTAAACATATGATGAAATCTCTTTACTACACCAAGATCTTCACTCAAAATCTCCCATCCTGTGCCAGGACCTCACTGGAAGGTTTCCAGGACAATGTCCCTATGGCAGACGCAGCAGAGACACTTACCTGCGTCATGTAGTTCAGGTTTGTGATGTCATCATAACTAACTTCCCTTTTAAAGCCAATGACCTCATCTACTTCTGCCTGCAGCCTGAAAACAGAAGAAAGAATCATGGAACCAGAAGCAGGAACCTACAGAAGAGCATTATGGGCATCTGCCTACATATATAATTCATGCACCACTTCAGCCCCCCATACACCTTAAGATCGATCCATACAATCTCCATTAGATCTACCAACAAAACAACTATGTAGTGTCGGTCCTCCTGATTAAATACCTATTGAGAAGGTATATATCATGCTATGTATGCCGTCCCTCCCTGATAGAATACATAGTGCTGGAAGGTAATATCACTGCCTATGTAGTGCCGGGTCCCCCTTAGAATACTGTGATTGGAGGTATGTATCACTGCTATGGTGCCGGGTTCCCCTGGGAATACATAGTGATTGGAAGTAGTCCACTGCTATGTAGTGCCCGGGTCCTCTCTGATAGAAACATGTGATTGGAAGATTATCACTGCTATGTAGTGCCGGGTCCTCCCTGATAGAATACATAGTGATTGGAAGGTATATATCACTGCATGTAGTGCCGGCCTCCCTGATAGAATACCTAGTGATTGGAAAAACTATATATCACTGCTATGTAGTGTCGGGTCCCTCCCTGATAGATACCTTGATTGAAGGGTTAAAAGCTCCTCAATTACAGTTCTGGTAAAACAAACGTAGATTGTAGGTATATGGGGGCCCTTAATGATTTTCCATCTGTTTATGGGGAGAGGTACTATGTTTGGGTTTGTGCTGATAGAAAAGACCAATAACTTCCCACCTTTACCGTATGGTATACGTTATGTACTATATGATGGTATCTTAAAAATGTATATAGTGATGGATATGCACTGTGATGTTTTATGATGATTTTATATGGAATAAAGTGTTTTTAATCAATGCGGGATTTCATATAGTGCGCAGTACCCCAAGAGAAATCCGTGCGGTTTGTAGCCCTCAGTTCTGACGTACAGGGATTCTGCCTTACTAGACAGCCCAAAACATACATTCCAGCTGGATCCAGCAATTTAAATCATCATTACTGACAATATAACAACACCATAACATTTTATAAATCCCCATTACACATATTGAATAATAAAAAGGACCAACTAACATTACTGTAGCAGTGCGATGAGCTAAAGTAGAAACCCTATGACAGAGCATCCTGAACTCACGGATGTCAAGTCTAAAACTCTTGGTAAAAAATACGAACATGCCAACCACCGCTGCTCCTCCCCTCCCTTACGCGTTCACCCACCACCCGAGCCTATTCATATGGAAGGAGAGTTGGTTTTTCTGTGTCTGATTTCCTATAAGATAGCATTTTTAATCCACGAGTATTGGATCTTGTCAACTCCCCCCCGCACCCAGCTTGGTGGGAGTAGTAACCCCGAGCTACACTTTTTGTTACCTCCTTCCAGTCTGCCCGCACTGGCTTTCGCAAGGCTCGTTGCTGCGACCTACCTCCTGAATTTCAGGATGAGCCAGGGAGGAGGGGTATTGTATTACAGGTATAGGGTCCCATGTCCTCACATCCCCAGTGCCCATCAATGTGCGGGGGGGGGATATACATAGATTACTCAATCAATTTAGAAACAGTTCCCTGAAATGTTGGACCACCACAGAGGACTCTGGATGTATGCCGCCCGGCGCTAGGAGTCCAGATAAAAAAAGACATAACAAAAAAATAAAAAAAAGAAGAGCAGTGGTTCTCAATCTTTTCCCTACCCTGCAAGTGAGCTCACAAAGTGTTCAAATGCCAGATTCCTTCCTATACCCCACCCCACATGTGCAAATGATGCAGGTGGGAAGAAGGGGAGTAACACCCCCATCCTTGCTGTTAGGAGGATTAGAAGAAAGGGGGGTTTTCCTCCCTCCTACCTACTCACCCTGCTTGTAGGCATCAGCCTTTCAGTGAACTTGTGACCCCCTGAGGGGTCCCGACCACAGGTTAGAGCCGCTGGTGTAGAGGATAGCGTATGGTTTTGCAATGCGAAATTATATATCTTATTACACACACACATTAAATGAACGTCAATAATAGCTGAAGCCTTAGCCAAAGGTACTAACAGGTAAGGTTGCACATAACTGGACTACTGTTTTTCTGGCGCTATGACTACTTTTGAACCCAGGAAAATCTCTCAAAGCGGGGTCTCTTATACGCCCAGGCAGAAACATCTGAGCCAGAGGAGTCTGCCTTCAGACATCGGAGTGCCCTCTCTTCCTCCTCGATGTGTAAGACGAAGCTGACTGCTTATAAAGCTGGGCTCCAGTGCTAAACTGTATTGCAGCTCCAAACACATTAAAACATCTTCACTGATCATGCATTCATGTATCAGTTACATTTTGATTGCCAAAATTCTTTGAATAAATGATACAATTAGTTACTGGAAACCCCAGGTAAACATTAATTGAGAGGTCGCAGTTAGGGGTGTGTGTGAAACTAGAATGTAATTACTAAAAAAAAATAGGACTTTCAAGGTGTTGGAGTCCATATGTAAGGCCCTGGGTCCCCTGCCGTTTCCCTGACGGCCAAAAACTACACACCCACCCGCCACATTCTGGGTTTCCCCGTGCTCGCAGGCCGTTTTCCTATGTCATAAGAATTAAAAAACCATATTGAAGCAAATCTGGAGTTTTTAATTGTATTTTGCCGTGCATTGGAGTTGGGTAGTCTTACCGCGAGTATACCACAAACTCTTATTTTAACCTGAAAAGTTAAGGTCGTCCTATACACCCGTCGTCTTATACGCCGGAAAATCTTATATACATTTTCCAAAGTCCTTTCAATGCAGCCAACCATGGGTAACACTTGAATCAGTTATAGAGCACTGAGGTCGGTCATGCCTCAACAGTGCTACTAACACATTCCTACAGTCTCACACCTTTCCTGCATACTTAAAACAGTCCTGTATAAGCCACACACACCTGTGGAACCATAACCTTGTAAAACAACTTCGACAAAAGATGGGGGGGGGGAGCCAAACCCCAAAGCCAACCAAAAGCCAAACCACAAAAGTAACCAAAATATATCTAAGGCCATAATACAATATTTAAATGGTAACACCCCACATGCCGATGGTTGGTTTGGATATCATGAGCTATTTGTACAAATTTGCCCTTCACTTTCTCCGCCTTGTAAAAGCCACTCATGAAATGAAGGGTACTCTTTCTATTGTCCAACAATCTTTTTAATGCTCCCAAGACTCAATGACAAAATTACTTTCACAATTATATCTAAGGTCTATGGTTCAATTTGAGATATGAGATGCTATCATCCCCTTTGTACTCTCGGCTGTCTGTCATTCCTCACAGTGACGGCCCGCTGGTTGCGTGGTCTCTTGGCCTACATGGAGACCAACCATTGTGGAATCAAAAAAATACTAATCAGCCACCAACATAAAATTCTTCCACTGTCCACCTGTGCTGGATCAGGAGACAAACCCGCGGACGGAGGCTGGAAGGTACGAGGAGACGGTCTCACATCTCATCTACCTTACCGGCATGAAATGTGATGAAATTTCCAACATAATGCATCCTCCAGGCCGGTCTCCTGTCTGAGGAGAGCACACAGACTTACTCATCCATCATCCATTCATAAACTGACATTTCTATGACCTCTCCTTCATACAGTCTCCGGCTAGTAGACCAATCAAATGTAAAGAGAACCGTCTGCCAAGGAAGAGGACATGGATTTTGACATTGCCTTTAGCCCTCATTCTTATTAACTTTATTATAAAGGCCAACATCATATGCAGCCCACTACATTACAATGCATACCATAGAGTACAGACATGACACGACCTATCAATAGGTATAGGTAGGAATGAAAGGATGGGTGGGCCAGCCTGGAGAGGGTTTTAAGGGCTAGTTTAAAGCAGAGCGTTCCGAAGTGACCCCGGCTCTAGAGAAGTCTTGAAGTGATTTGTTAAGCGTGGGGAGTCCGTGGAATTGTCTTCTTACAAAGAGCTCTTCACCCCTAGCGTTACATTAGTGCCCATACATGCATAGATAGGCTAGATCGTGCCGCTTCCAACGCCTGGGTCCGCTCACGGCCATCATCTGCCGCATATCTCTGCAGCCATCCCTGGGTTTCATACATATCATAATTCACGGTGTTGTCCATTGCTTTGGATGGGGAGGTAGCTTAACAGAGTAGCGGCCATCACACTACACTCGCAATGCCTGTTGTTACGGTAAGGATGTGCAATACACCCCTGCAACTGCATGCACCATGCTTGCGTCTCTCTGAAATAGTGTATGGAGACGCTTGCAACTGCATTACAAAAAATGCACCCTGGAGGGTGTCACATTACATGCTGCCCTTGCCGCCGGCCTCAAATCGCCCCCCCGCGCCTCACACCCAGTGTGAGGAGGCAACAGGTTTATGTGGCAACGTGCCTGCATGACATGTCCTAGGGTGCTTACAAGATTGATCGAAACCATTCTCCCGCCCCCTCCCCTCCTCCTAGTGCCGACATACACTGATGAAAGTGCGTACATCAGCACTTAGAGGAAAGTGCTAAGAGCAGAGACCACCAAAGAAGGGAAACACTCGGCCGCAGCACGAACATTTATATACCAGTATATAGGCCACTGCTGACAGTCCAGACATCACTCTAACCACCAGAAGTTTTCCCAAATTTGGGGGGACAAGTGTGTAACAGAGAGCAAAATACAAACTCTATAGTACAGTCATAAAACTTAGAAGGGATGCGCTTTGTTTTGTGCGTTTTCCACGTACCGGCAACTTGAAGGCTTTTGGGAGGATATCCTTGTAGCTCCCCTCTCCATTCACATGGCTCCCTTCCTCCCCATGTACATTCCTGCCCGACCTTCCGCAGCAGATCCCGCGCTCCCTCCTGAACTTTCTACATAGGCCCGGTGCGGGCAGTACTGCGGAGAGAGGGGCAACAACCCCTTCACATGTACCGCACCGTCATATTTCTGACCGGTTTATCCATAGGAACATTTAATATATACTGAACATGTAGGTGCATTTTGTGGGTTTTTTGGGACAGGGATTTTCCAATTAATCAATATGACACTCACCTGTCACACCTATCAGCACTTTGGGGACCTGATTCCTTTGCTTCACCCCTTCAATACTATGCAAGTGTGTCCCTTTCCCCCAGCCTATAACCCCTGGACGCAAAAAGATACCGCAGAATATGAGCTCATTTCTACTTTACATTGTTCTCCCTCCTTTTATCCAGGTTCTTGCACTGCTTTACTCCATTGGCTCCCTTGTGCTGCCCGGTCTGAGCTCTGCCTGTACCGCTTGATCAGACGCAAGCAGCTCTTAAATACAATTCACATGTGTAAACACTTGCTGTACTTACAAAGCACCCATACACATTACACATTACCATCAATTTCTGTACAATAACTTGTTCACACCAGAACCATGTGATAGAGAAAAAAGCTTTTTTCCTAATCCTTTCATCACTATGTATTCTATCAGGAGGACCCAGCACACATAGGCGTGCATATATCTTGTCCCAATACTATGTAT
>CM070043.1:29358938-29371785 GCA_036250615.1 Ptychadena robeensis | reverse complement strand
TTCTATCAGGGAGGACCCGGCACTACATAGCAGTGATCTATACCTTCCAATCCCTATGTAGTCTATCAGGGAGGACCCGGCACTACATAGAATACATTGTGATTGGAAGGTATATATCACTGCTATTAGGGCAGACCCGGCACTACATAGCAGTGATATATACAGGGCTGCACAAAAGTTTTTAGTATGCTCCTCAGATGAGTACCAAGAGATTGTGTTTGGTACTCACCCCATATGAGGGGTGGTCTTCCGAGCTGTCTCCCTCACTGTCCTCTGGGTCAGCCTCCTGCATGGTAGATTCTGCTGCAGATGGACCTCCCTGTTCCTGATTGATCCTCCGATTAGCGGTCTCCATCCACAGGTCACCAGCTGGCTTTGGGTCACATGTAACTCTCACAGTACAACACGTTTGAACCCCCAGATCTCATACCTCAGTAGTACAACCCTGACATTGATATCTAAATAAAAAAATAGGAAGAAGAAAGCAGATGCAAACAATAGCGTTCTGATCATACCGTATAAACTCACCCGCCGGATTCTAGCGACCCACCGACTATGAAGGACCTTGTACAATGTGCTTGCACCCCCATGGTGGACAAACAGAGAATTCCTGCTTTGCATGCTGGGAATGTTATTGTGTGTAAGTCAATTAGCTCTCATTAGTCGATAATCTTGATAGTTGTTGAGGAAAAAATCTGATAGCTGCTGAGCAACCTGCAAACACGCGACCATGAAAAGGATAAATCTCAGCCTTTGTAAATGTATCAGTTTGCACTTGAGTTTCCAGTGGAAAGTTATGATAAATCGCGACTATGATGGACATTACAGCGGATCTGGAGGAGAAAAGGAGAAAACAAAGAAATCTGCTCTGCTAATATTGTGCTGTCCCCAGCGAGGTGTCTTGGCCATTCCACCCACCTGGTCACCAATTGTCTTATCTGGATAACCAGACCCATTGTTATCAACTCTTAAGCCCCCCATACACGTTTAGATTTTCACCCAATTTTCCATCGCTCACGGCGGTCGATTTGGATAGGTCTACACTTGGCAGCACCCAAAACCGCAGGTGGCATACAGGAAGTGACATCATTGGTATCGGATTTAGTTGGCCGTTGATTCAGGAGGGATGGCGTTACTCTCCCTGCTAATGTCCCACTAAGAATAAGCAGGGTGGGAACTTAGAAGGAAATGTAATGACCCTCCATCCTAAATTACCCGATTTAAAAAAAATCTAGGAAAAGCCTCTGACGCGGGTCATGACACTCCAGTAAAGACGCTGACCACAGGTAAAAAAAAAAATGTAGTGTAGAGCCAGCCTTTCCATGTTTGAATGCAGGGAGCAGCTCATCAAAAACGCACACCCTTGCGTTTTGGACACACCCAATGCATTCTCTATGGGTGTGTTAATGCACCCATACTTGCGTTGAGTTGCGTTAACATCAAAGAGGGGCTTCTCATTGACATTTCAGCAATGCAACTGATCCCTACACGTGTAGACGCACCAAATCAGTACAGGAAAAGCAGCTTATGAGTTTGTATTTTCCGTCGGCTCCAGCCCCCTCTACACATTGCCAGTGTCATCAATAATGGCGGAAATGTGAGGACCCGGGACGCCTATACTTATATTTAAATACAGTGAGGGCATGGTGAGGGCGCCCCCCAAGCTTCCCAGTGTTATCACTGAGAAGGGCAGAGGACACCAACACAGCAGGACAGCTGGGTTACCAACTTGGGGGTATTAAACTCTACTCAGAGGCATACTTATGCCTACCATACACATGCCGATAAGTGGCCGATTTGTCACCCGAACGAGGGGCGTGCGCGCTCGCGCCGTGGGTCAGTGGAAAAATCTGCCACTAATCGGCATGTGCCCACATGGGGCGACAGATCCCTGTCACCCCACAGCTCGGCCGGCCAGAGAACGGACATGTCCGATAATCTCTGGCCGATGGCATTAGCTTCAATGAAGACCGGCGTGAAGGGGTCCCATAATGCACCAGGGTGCATATGTGATGACGTCATCACGTTTGCATCCCGGTGCATATCGGGACTGGTCTGTCTGCACCCGTAGGGGTGCGTATGGCAGCCTTAAGGAATACCATGTTGGGTGGTTTATAGTAAAATTGGGACCCTATGACCACATAACCAGAGATCTCAACTCCTCGAAACTAAAGATGCTAATCAACCCCCCATTCTGTGAATATAAAAAAAAGGAACCCAGACCCCCAAGGGAGGAAAACTAAAATTTCTATCACACTCTGCGCAATTTAATACAACAACTTTAATCCGATATTCAAGACTTGATATAGGTCAATAAAATTTTAAACTAAAACCAACTACAGCAGTGGCTGGCCTGAGCATGGCGTAGGATATAGACATAGCCGTTCCCAGGTCACCGTACGGTTCAGTCTGATAAGGAAAACAAGTTATAATTAGCATTCATGAATTATAGATGCTGATTAGACCCTTCAAGAGGCAAATTACAGCTTACAGATTTCCACGCTTCTGTTTATCCTGCAATGAGCCGCACGATCCGCAACGCCTGCCTACACAATGATTCAGAGTAAACGGCTCATTGCCCATCGCTATTCCCTTAATGTTCCGGCAGGAGAGGTCATATGAATGATTTAAACAGGTCTCTCTGCCAGTAATGAATATGCTTTAGTTAGAGCCTAGCTGTCCGGCAGTCAGCTATTAGTTAAGACGGGAACACATGTCTCCATATAGGAGCCATTTGAGGTTCCCAGCAGCAGCGCAATGACGTCATCATGCTGCTGCCCGACATCGAAGGAGCTGAAGGCGCAGCACAGCTGTGTCAATAACCATAACAGACTGTTGTAAGTATATGAGGTCGCTACTTTTTACAAAAATATGTATGTGACATTTACCCATTGTTAATATTAATGTTGTGAGTATGGATATAATATTATACCGTATATACTGTAGAGTCCTACCTCACTGAGGAAGCCCATGATTGGGTGAAACATGTTTGAGGGAATGAACCCCCAAGATTGTGATCACAGTCTATATGTTCAAAACAATGAAAGTGTGATATTGCTTTTAAATTATGTATTATGTTGTTGATATCTGGCATTAAAGCCACACATGTTATGTATTTTTAAATACTAGTCCATATGTTTAAATAAAGACTTTTTATACTTGTGAGATTTTCTGTCGCGGATATATGTGGGGCCTAAAAACCGCTTAGATGCAAATCTCAAAGGTGTAAGCACCTCGGAGTAGGGCCTTTGTACAGGGTGGGCGGCCAATTATATGGATACACCTTAATAAAATGACAAAAACAGCGATGCAAACTACTCCTGTTGACCCCCGTGATGGGCCATATGTGCACTCCTGATATACCTTCAAATATAAACTGAGCGGCTTACCTGACATCAGAAGGATTCTAGGATTCCGCACATGCAAAGCCTTTGGCTGAGTGTCATTCAGTGCATTTAAAAAAGCCGGGATTTCTGAACAGGTCTTTGACGGAACACGTTCACAGACACAGGAACAAAGAAGGTTTGCAAATGGTAAAATAATTTATTCTCTAAATACAAATATACAGTAAGTGACTTATAATAGTTTTCCGCCAAGGTGATCAATAGAAGTGTGTACACAGACTGTGCCGTGCTAGAAGAACAAATGTAATCCACCCCCGCCCTTTCCTCACCATGTGTCAGCAGCCTAGTAACCACCTGAAAACTTAGGCCAGTGGTCCCCAAACTGGAGGTGGGCACCCCTGGGGGGGGGGTGGACATATTCAAGGGGGGGGGGCTGTCAACCAGAGAGAGATCTGAAGTACTCTCACCGCTTTCTCTGGGGATTGCGCACACACCCTCCCCTAACACTGCCAGCCAATCAGACAAACCTAAAGGCCCCCCATACACGGGTCGGATTCCGACCGGATTCCGGGATGATTGATTCCGGGCGCGTGCACGCGAAACGATCGTGCCGAAATCGCGTGCAGCCCACCTTGTCCGATCGTTCGCGTCCGATTGATCGGGGGCTCAGAATCGGATCCGACAGAGAACCAACATGTTGGTCTTTCTGATCCGATTCTGCACAGATCAGGGGGAGTTGCCATTTGGGAAGTAAGCGATCGGACACGGAATCGTCCAGGAATCAGCAATGCAGCGATCGGATACTCTTAATTGGCCGATTGATAGGAGCTCCGATTCCCGCTGAGATCGCCGGAATCGATCGGATCAGTGATCAATCGCCCATGTGTATGGCTAGCTTTAGAGATAAACAAACAGGTAGACAACCATGTGGAAACTAGCTGCAGACAGTAGGTAGAGTGCATGTAATGTGTGTGTCTGTCTCTATGTGAATGATAAATGTTTCTGTATGATTGGTGTGTGTGAAAAAGGAAGCTGTATTTCAAATAAAGTTTGAGGGCCACTTGACACTAGCCGCGCTGAGGCTATGGTGTGTTCTTTTCACCATAAGGCTATGTTCCCACATAGTCGATTATTCGCCTCCTGCTTTTTAAAAAAAGTCACGGGTAAAGATCGCCTGGTCAATTGTGCCCGATCACGTGAGCAAATGCCCGCAATTAATATCGCGAGGTGATTAATCGACTGTGTGGAAACAAAGCCTAATGGATATGCTAGCGTTGATGCTGCCACGTCTGTTACCTTTAATAAAACTGTGCGTTTCCGAATTGTGCTGGCCCCCATACTGCACCTGTGTTTGAAGGGGGGACGGGGCTCGATAATTTTCCTATATAGAAAAGTTTGGGAACCACTGACTTTTGTTATTTTTAGATGGTTACTACAATGATCAGAAAAATAAATAACCTTTTTTTTTCTTTGCAATGTGGTGACCCATTGGTTAAGTGGTTGTCAGCATTTCCATCAGCCCCACGATTTACACTCTGTGTGTATAGAAGCTATAACCCTCCCCAGTCAGGCTTTCACAATATATACAGACAAGGTTACCCTACAAAGCCAAATGTGAACAGCTTTACATGGAAGTTATAAAACTCCTAAAGAAACTTAAACATGAGGCTTTCTATATAAAAACAACATGTTGCACTTTAACATACTCTCCACATACAGTATCCTCACATCCTATCCTGTACATTTTGACATACAACCAAAGTTTCAAATTAGCCCTATTTATTTAGGCTCCTGTGACAGATGACATTAATGCCGCGATTGCCTGGGGGTTGCACCCAAGGACCCCAGCGTGTCCAGAGATTTGCCTCTGAGCCCAGATATATGAGCATACAGGGGGTGTAAAGCAAGGACCCCAGAGGTGTCCAGAGACTTGTCTCTGAGCCCAAATATATGAGCATACACGAGGGTGTAAGCAAGGACCCCAGAGGTGTCCAGAAACTTCCTCTGAGCCCAGATATATGAGCATACATGGGGGTGTAAGCAAGGACCCCAGATGTCCAGAAACTTGCCTCTCAGCCCAGATATATAAGCATAGAGGGAATGTAAGCAAGGACCCCAGTGGTGTCCAGAAACTTCCTCTGAGCCCAGATATATGAGCATACAGGGGTGTAAGCAAGGAGCCTATAGGCGTCTAGTGTTCACTGTCAGTGCATCATGGCCCCAAAAAAGGTCAGATGGAAAAAAAGATAAGAGGACAATTACAATTGAGCAAAAGAAAGAGTCTTGCATTGTTGTGTCTGGTAGGCTATGTGTGTTTACATTTTTTTTTTTTATTATTATGAAAGGTTAGGAAAATGGTAATTTGGGAGGTCTGGAACAGATTTTTTCCTTTACATTATTTCCCATGGGAAACTTGGGACTTACAACCAACACTTCAGAATGAATTAAGTTTGTAAGTCAAGGGTCCACTGTACACCGAAAGCAGCTTTCTGTGAAGGAGTGGCAACTATACCGCACTGCTCCCAAATTCATAAAGGAACTTAATGCCTACTTGCACTATATAGGGGGGGGTAGATCGCTGTACTCTGGCTTAAGATGACTGACTTCCAGTTTGATAGCGTTGGAACTAAACAGATACTAATTGAAAGAGCCAACAGAATGCCACCAAGTGAATGGGGAGCGATAGACGAGATAATCACGCTGCACTCCATCGCTCAGAGAATCGGAGGGCACCCTTTGTGTGCCAGCCACAGTTTGGACAGGGATGATGGTCCCCATTCAAACTAATGGCATCGGCCAGAGATTTATGGACATGTCCGTTCTCTGGCCGACCGAGCTTTGGGGCATCAGGGATCTGTCACCCCATGTGGGCACCGGCAGCCGATTTTGCCACCGATGGCTCAAGCACATACGAGCACGTACGCACATAAAATCAACCAAGGCTCCCTATGTGTATGGGGGCCTTAAGTCATACAGTGACTGTAACAGGCTGTGGTTTTGAAAATGGGACCAAAGGGGTTATCAGTTCTTCCACTACAGGGGGTATTGTTAGCCTTTGGCTCAGCGATCGCCCATCAATATTTTTTGCTTTTCACTACACTATGTGTTGACGCTATAAGGTGCCGATTATCTTCCACGTGCGTCGGATGGATCAGATCACGGCGAAATGCTGCCGCAGCTTCTCGATGAGCTGCTTTGTCTCCACGTGATCAGGAAACGCAACTTCTGATTTCTGCGCAGCCACGTAACTGCTCTGGAGGTCTCCTACCTGAAAAGCAAAGTGTTAAACATTATAACTGAAGTGGAGGTAACTAGCATTGCCCATCAGGGCAGAAGCTGCAACCATGCTGGGGAAGGAGACAAGGTCACTGAATAATAACACAGCCTTGAAAAAACGAATGCCAGTTTAATGGTTTGACTGGTTCCCCTTATAGTGTATTACTTCCTTATAATGTCAGTGTGATGTAGTATTGGTGTCTTGTATAGTGTTGAGCACGAATATTCGAATCGCTAATTTTTATTGGGAATATCAGCACTTCCAGAATTCGCGAAGATCAGTGCTGCATCTTCGTGATCTTGAATATTTAAGACTCTGGGGAAAATACCATGTATTGCGCATGCAAAATTTGCATGTACCAATGCTTATTTTTGCAAAGAATTTGCACATTGCTTCTAAGTTTTGTTTCATAAGATTACACCGCAGCTGCAATTACACATTCTGCCACTAGATGTCACCGTGACACCATACATTATCACATTACAAACGCTGTTATAATGGACTGGAGATATCGAATTTACTTTATATATTTGGAGTTTGGAGAATAGGATATTTGAATATTTGGAGAATAATTTAAGAAATGTCGCAAATTCAAAAAATTCCTATGCTGCTCATCAACAGTCATGTATGGCATTCCTTGTAATGTATCCCTCCCACTCAGCGACACCCACCTTAGCATTAAATCTGGGTACTTACGTTATCCGAGAGAGATGCAAAGTTGAAATGTGGCTCATACATGTGAGGTGCCAGGGCTGCGGAGGTCTGCAGTAGAGCTCGGGCCTGGATGGACATTAAAAAATGTATTCCAATAAAATATATATGTTTACCAGCAACTGTCACTTTAGGCAGCTTATCCATTCCCATGGGGTCAATGACCAACCTAAAGCCGGGCATACACGGCTGTATGGCATGGCTCCCGATGATGTTCTAATCTGGTACAAGATTTATAGCCATCCACGGTTCCTTTAAGTAGGATCAACGGATCCTGCTTGAAGGAACTCCCACCAAACAGGTTTCCAACATTGGTCAAAATCCATTACTTTGAATGAGGACTGCAGGTCTCTATTCAAAGTAATGGCCAGACTGCAGCTGAACGGCACACTGCAGCTAGCTGCAGTCCCGGGAGTGTAAAGGGGGCGGGCCAGCACGTCTCTGTGCAAGGGAAGGGAGGCTGCCCCGCAGGCTGGCTGACTCTCTCTGCTTCTCCCAAGCCGGTCAGTGGTTAGGGAGAAGCAGGGACCATGGGGAAGCCAGGTCCCCATCGAACGGGAATTGATGTGTCCATGTGGTGCACATTTATAACCGTTCGATTGACCTGCGATCAATCACAGCGTGGTGACGTCACCATGCTGTGATTGATCGCTGGTCGATTGCGTGGGAATCTACTCGCGTGTGCCCAGCTTTAAGCAACACAGAACCAATTTAAAGCACATGTATTCTGATACTATACTCAAATTAAACATATACTTACAGTACCTGCACTGCTATGGAACCATAAAAGTTTCCATATTTATCGGTCACTTAACGTACTTTGCTGACTATTCTACACTCGAGTGTATAGGACCTATACAGCGGAGCATCCAATGCCAGGAAACTGCTGCTCTGCCTGTTGCAGCTTCATGGTAGTTAAAGGAGGCAGGGAAGCTGTCAGAGGCTGTCAAAGCTGCCCGCTTCTGCAGATCTATGCATGTGAGTGGGCAGTTTCAGCCTACCCACATACACAGGCAGGAAGGGACAGCGATTTTTCCTCTGAGAGTGTGTATGTGAGAGGGCAGCATCTGCCCAATGACAGAGTCCTCTACTCCTCCCTTGTCATCACCTGTTCCTGTGTGTATATTGTGTTATATCTCCACTCTAATGTATTGTACAGCGCTGCGTAATATGTTGGCGCTATATAAATAAATGATAATAATAAAAATAATACACAGCTCTGACTCGGGAGGTGCAAGTTACAGTGGGAAAAATACGGTAAGTGCAATATCGCCAGTGACCACTGGGGGCCGTATAATGGTTTTCATGGTGTATCGACAGCGGTCACCGCTCTCAGAGATGTCAGGTTCCCTCCCTGCTGTCAAAACAGAGGGGCGACAAGGGACATTCAGGGTTTACTCATTACAGGTACTTTTTTCTTTGCACACCAAGTATAACATGTGATGGGTCACTTTAATCATTGCACATGTAATTTTGCATGACCGAATGTCTCCCCGATACAACAGCTGCAGTTTGAACTCCTAAGACCTGCGTTAAACTATCTAAGCTACTAACCTGCTCAAAGCGATTTTTCCGCATTTCTAGGACAGCCAGGTTATTATAAGCCTCTGCGTGGTCGTTGTTATTGGCCAGAGTCAGCTTGAAGCACTGATAAGCCAAATTAAGGTCACCGATGCCCTAAAAGAACAAAAACGAATGTCAGATCACTAAAAGAGAAAAAAGGAGATTATCTATAAATCAATACGTCCATCAAGGACACTTCTAGGATGTGCTAATTACTTTCACAGCCATGTCCCTGAAACAAGGAGCACAAGCCTCTCTACGCCATATAATGTCACAAGTGAGCAGTCACCCCCCAAAAAAGTAAATCAGGTAAATTTAGCCATTATAATATACTGTATTTTCACCTTGTAAGATCCCCCCCCCCCAAAAAAAAATGTGCATGCGTCTTATGAGGTGAATGCGTGATGACCTGCAGTCGTTGGCCTGTGGGTGGTTGCTTCTTGTTTAGCCAGTGAGGCTAAGGAGCAGTCTCTTGCTCTTGCTGTTTATGTCTGCAGAGCCCCACGGACAGAAAAAAATGAAGTGGCAGCTATGGATAAAAGATCTGCAAGCCGCATCTCTCCCATCTGGCTCTGCCTGTGTGTGAGCTGGACTCTGCCGGCTCTCTCACTCTATGTTATCAGCCAGTCAGATGAGTCCTGTGGGCGAAGCTTTCCTCCAGCTCTGGGTTACTGTGCATGAGCTGGGCAGCTAGAGTTCAACTCACACACAGTGCAAATGCAGAAGAGATGTCCGGCTCTTCTATCTGCACTGTATGTGGGCTCACATACAGCTCTGCCGGTCAAGGCTAGAGGTCAGAGACAGCTTCCCTGCCTCCTTAACTTCTGCTCTGCCAATCAGAGCACGGCGCTCCAGCAAGCTGAGAAGGAGAAAGTCTAAATAAATATTTTTTGGCGATCGAACGCTCCAAAGTACAAGGGCTTGTCCGCACATTGGCTGAACAAAGTGACCGAGGGAACATGGTTGCAGTGGTTTTTTTTTGTTTTTGTTTTTTAACTATACATTCAATGCAGCCGCCCGTTGATTGCGTCCATTCATTCTCTATGGTCGCGGTCCAGGGGTGACTGCATTGAATGTATTTTTGACCGCATCTATTTATGTCTATGGATACGATAAGCCACAGCCGCCAGCAGCCAAAACACGATTCAGACAGCGGCCGCCTGCCAAGGTGAGGACGGGCCTACTTGCATGAATGGAGGCAGTTCTAAGCTGCTCCACCCCTCGGCCAGTCGTGCAAGTGGGGACAAGCCCTTTGGTGCCTCCTTTACATGGGAGCATCTTATGGGCCCAAACTACAATATTTCTGATTTTTCTCTAACAGAATAAAATGAAAGAAAATTTAAATCCTGGATGAAAACATTGAGTGAATCTTAGATTAAAACATGAATACAAAGACCTCTGAGCTCTTGGAGTTAAACTCCACGCTTGATAAACAACTCTAAGCTTGGTAAACATCTCCCCAGTTCCTGCCTTATATACAGGTGAGGGATAGAAGAGGGAATTGAAGGAAATCTCCCCTTGGGGGGGGGGGAGATACAATCAGCACTTTGTAGCACAGTGTGATCATTACCGTCAATACTTTATTTCTTAAATATGAATACCCACCACAGCCACGTGCCCCAAGTTGTACCACACTTCTGCCACGTCCTCGTCATTCTCTGCCAGGGACAGAGCCCTCTCAAATGATGTCAGGATCATGTCGTACTGCTGAGCATAGAAGCAGCACAGGCCCAGGTTATTAAACAGCTGACAGTTATAGACTCCCATCTGAAGGAGGCGCCTGCAGGGGAACATAAGAAATATTTACTATAACCACTATGCCAACAACATTGGAACACAGCCGAGTCATGGGTGCACCCTAAACCAAACTCTGGAAGGAAAGTAGGTAGGTCCCCCTCTCTACTGGCAAGGATGATGGCCAAGGCGTCAAACTTACCTTGATCCCGCAAGCTTGCTCCTCTTTATGAAACTCCAGTCTCATCCGCTCACTGCTTAACCAATACGTTTTGACATTATCCCTTACAATGCAGGGCCAGAATGTCTGCATTGTACAGGAAGATGAACTCATATTCAATTGTAACTGACCATGTGTCACAAAGAAGGAAAACAAGTATATCAACTTAAAAGCAGATGTATACTCAAATTCCAATATATTATATAAAATGAAACCTCTGTGATGGCAGGATGGTGGTGTAACGGTCCAAAATCCCCAAAACTATACTTACCTGCTGTTCCCTGTAATCACATGAGAGATTACATATGTATCTGCTAGGCTTCCAGGGGTTAATTCGGTGCAATATTGTGAGTGGCCATATAATGGTCTTCAATGGAGAAACGTTTGTATTTTTCTGTAGAGTGTGCCCAGGTACTTTCCCAGCTGTCATTGCTCTCACATCTGTTGGACTTCCGCCCCACTGTGGCGCTGAGTTATCACAGACAAGGAGAGAGGAAGGGCTGCGAGGGACCTTTAGATTTTACTCATTAACCTCCTGGGCATTTTGCCGGAGTTATCTTGGGTTGAGTTTTATTAACCATGAAACTCAACCCAAGATAACTGCGGGCAGACTTACCCATCTGGATCAACATACACGCTGATTCTTATTGCTGCGCCCCGATCATGTGACCATAGACCACCACAGTGCCATAGATCTCCATGTAAATGAAGGGATGCCGCTTTTCCCCCAGCATGATACCGGCATCACCGGTGACGCCTGAACCCTGCTCGGGGGCTTCCTGAAGAGCAAAAAAATCACAGCAGCATTGATTATGCTAGGCTGTGATTGTCTGTGGTGTGCTTTTTAAAAAAGTTTGCCACATGCACAACGCTCAGAAGGTTAAAAAGGTGATTTTTTTTTTACCAGCAGCACTTCTAATGACAATCACAGCAAGTATAAAAGCAGGTGATAGGTCCGCTTTGAAGACCATACCCTACACAAAATAGGGGGGGTCCTTAAGACAGAAAACAGTTTCATTCAACTATTCCATAGACAACCTGTAGATCTGCTGACCTGTAATATCGCAGAGCGATCTCTGGCTGGTCGGTGTAGAAATGGCTGCTTCCGATACACGCAATGGCTTCTACATGAGTGTTGTCCTGTTTGAGGACGTCCTTGTAGTATTCAGAAGATGAGATCAGGTTATTCATTTCCTAGAAGGTAAAAATGAAATCATGTTGCTACCTTTTACCTACAGGAAATTATCACCAAACATTTTCCCTGTAGACTTGTAGTTCATAGTATAACATAGACAGATATGCCCCTTGCTTGGTTAGCGATGGCCCTGCTACCTAACATTACCATTCTGCTATGGGTACAATTCGGATGAGGGTGTGGTGGTTACTAAGCTCTACCAATACCAATACGAAACAGAAGTTAAATAATTGCCCTGACAATCATAAAGACAAATTTTTAACATGCCTCACATGTGTAAGGCTCCCACTTGGCGATACTAATCGTGGCGCGGAACTGTGGGAGATCTCTAGCACCCAGCTATCTCCCGCGATAAGAATCATGGCCGAGTGATTACAGCCAGGAAGTGGGGGAGAGGCAGGACATCTTGCCCCTCCCCGCTGATCGCTGCCATAGACAGTAAATGGGCGTGGTTAAAATGACGAGATTTTTAACCACGCCTATTTAGGTCTATGGCCGCGATCATGGGCGATCGGCCACCCGCAGCCTGCGATCTGAAACATGGGTCAACCCCATTTCAGATCGCGTCATACAATCGCCCGCAGCCCATTAGTTGAAGTGGGAGGTAGCCCATTTAACTAAATGGAGGCGATCAGCTGCGTTTGTCGCACGCAATTAAAATCGCGTCGGCCCCGCAGCTGATCGCTTTTATGGGAGCATAGCATTAAGATATCCTCCTCAAACATACACACTAAAGGCTGCCGAACACATGCCGATAAGCGGCCGATTTTTAACCTGACCGACGGGCGTGCGCGCTCGCGCCG
>CM070043.1:29275485-29286990 GCA_036250615.1 Ptychadena robeensis | reverse complement strand
CCATTGATTCCACACTACTCAATGAGCCTACTCAATGGCCCTATTCACTTGGACATATTAATTGGACCTACTCAATAACCCTACTCGATGGACCTTCTCAATGGGCTTACTCAATGAACCTACTCAATGGCCTTACTTCATACAATAGCGCTGATTCCACACTACTGAATGGGCCTACTCAGAGCTCTTGTATGAACTAGGGCCATTGAGTAGGTCCATTGAGTGGGTCCATTGAGTAGGGCCATTGAGTAAGCTCATTGAGTAGGCCCATCGAGTAGGCCCATTAAGTAGGCCCATTGAGTAGGTCCATTAAGTAGTGTGGAATCAGAGCTCTTGAATGAAGTAGGGGCATTGAGTAGGCCCATTGAGTAGGCACATTGACTAGGTCCAATGGAGTAGGTGCAATGGAGTAGGCCCATTAAGTTAGTCCATTTAGAAGCCTATTGAGTAGGCCCCATTAAGTAGTGTGCCATCAGAGCTCTTGTATGATGTAGGGCCATTGAGTAGGTTCATTGAGTAGCTACAATAACCAGTTCAATACAAACCATAATTCAGTAACCAGTTGATTGATCATCTATGATAGTATGAAGGTGAAATAGTGTACAGGGCATGGGCATGGGTAGACTTTATTGCATTCTAATAATGTCCCTGTAAAGGTCTGTAATCTGCGTTTAACAGACGAGGAGCCTATTCCCAGCCTGGCAATCGACAGAAACGAATCGAGCCAAAGCTGCCTTAATATGCCGGCCTGGGAAGGAGAAGTGGCCGTTTGAGCTTACAAACCAAATGATGTGTCTCGGCTGACTTAATATTATGTGGTGCTGCAGATGGTGAGATGTGATGAGGTGCAATACACAGCAGAGGAAGGTGATGTAGATTAGCACTTTCCAGCATGGAATAAGAGGCTGACGTGTTTCGCGGGCTTCCACTCGCCAGCTGCCTTTTCATAGCCAGATTGCTGAAACTCTCATTATTGGTTATTGCATCTCAGAGCCCTAGGGGCATTAAACAGGGTTTGTGTTACTATTAGAAATCATACATGATGAGCAGTCACCAGTCCTAAATGCCTTAAAGGGTTTCTGTGATGATGCCTAGTTAATGCCCCCAACTTCCCCTGTGCCCCCTCCACAGGGTAGATTAAGTGTGGACAAAATTTTTGACTCATGGGCCACATGGGGTTCAGGCTCTAAGAAGCCAAAAAGCCTGTAATGGCCGACCCACCATAGGTGTGCCAATTTCATGCATTACTAATGATGGTGGTTATGTGTGACAGGGACGTTGTTACCCTTTTTGAATTTCCTGCATTGAAAAATAAAATGCTTATTCAATGCAATGAGCAGAGGATTCCTAGTTGTTGTCACCATGAGGATGCGCCCATGGTGTCGTCACATGATGACGTCACTGCATTGTCCCCAAGGCAATGTTTGGACACCTCTAGGCATTATGTGCACTCATTGCAGAGAACAATCGGAGGGGAACATCTCTTCAACAAGGGAAATAAAAAGCTATAAGAGCCGGATTTGGCCCCCGGGCCTTAGTTTGCCCACCCCTGGGGTAGATTCTAGAGACCACATGTAACATTGCAGCCTCATGGACTTTTAATGGAGCAAAAAGTCTACAGAACTTATGCACACCCCTGGGTCCCTCCCCCCCCTTCCCCCCTGGTAACAGCCCTGGGTCACCATTGGGTTCCCTTGCTTTTCTATGCCATACAGGCACAGGTTGGAGATGGGGGCTGGTGCTGTATGCAGCTTTTTGTAAACATTGCAGCACCTCCCACCCCTTTTGGGAGGCGTAGTGCAAAAATAAAAATAGTTTGCACCTTCCAATCCGCCATGTGCCTCATAAAGAAACCCCTCTATTATTTGTATTAAGAAACACTGAGACTGTCAAAGCATTGTGATACATGCATGTACTGAGGTAGGGTGCCGTGATCTTTTCTGAAAGCGATCTACATCACCTTTGCATCACCCATCACATGCCTGTTTGAAGAAAACACAGTGAAGACATAAGTGAGTCTATAATAGGGTAGGGCAGTGGTTCCCAAATTTTCCTTGCAGGGCCCCCCTTTTTCTTTTTAGGAACATCGAGCCCCCCCCCCCCCTATTTAAACACATGATAAAAATTAGGGCTTGCGCCCCCTGTAATACCTTTGCTCCCCCCCGGGAAGTTTGGGAACCACTGGGGTAGGGAATGATAGGGAGTATGGGGGGGTATAGAGGAATCAAGGAAGGTAAACTCTATTAACTTTAAGGATATGTTTCCACATCTGTCAGGACCCCCTACACTAAGCGCATTGCTTGGCGGGAAGTCCAGACGAAGCACATATACTTACCTGCTTGGCGGATGCTGCATTCTCACGGCGCCAAGCCGTTCCGCCGTTGCACGGGTTAACGTAGTTGAATATGTATATATATAACCCTTGCATCGTCGAATGTCTGAACACAGCATCCGCCGGCCAGCTAATGTGTAAGTGATCCGTCGGGATCCCCTTCAAGCACTGTGCTGAACGTAGGGGTCCCGACGGATCACACAACTTTGTGGAAACCCCCCCTAACAAAGTATAAAAGGGAGTTAGACAGGTGCACTTTATACATCTATGAGGCTGTGTTTGGTGAAAGTGGCAGACTTCGGTGTGCTGACTTACCGCTCCATATACTCATCCAATAATTAAGAAGCGTGGTACTAGAACACAATATATTCCCTGTTATACAGCATTCATGTTCTTTCCAGGTCTGTCCGTTCGGAGCGTGTGCTGGAGAGGGGACCACATCCTGGTGGGGACTCAGGATAGCGAAATATTTGAGGTTGTGGTCCATGAACGTAACAAGCCTTTCCTGATTATGCAAGGACACTGCGAGGGGGAGCTCTGGGCTCTGGCTGTCCATCCGACCAAACCGCTGGCGATAACCGGGAGCGACGACCGATCAGTAAGGTCAGCCATGGAGACGTCCTTATGTTATATGTGTTACTACCATGCTGTAATAGATGTCAGGTCCACTTTAAGATCCATTGGAAGTATTTATCATTGCTCTCAGTGAAACCGTTTCCTAGATTTGCTGAGTCAGGGAAAGAAAACCTCAATATTTTTTAATCTTGGCAGAAGGTTTCAGGTCCAGGCTTTCTATCTAATGAACTCTGAGACGGCTCATTAGCCAACTGGCAGCGGTCCATTTTGAAGATGAGATGATCGAAGTTCCGAATCCACTTTCTGAAAAAGGCCTTTTCAATTAGGCTGTCAAAATGTTTCATCTGACCGCATTACATTAGCATAACTAATGACAGCGTGCTGCTGGAGCTGCAGGAGAAAAAAACCCAACTTGGGGCATATTTGTAGAGATCAACTGAGCTCTTAGCGTGGCCACTATGAGTATGGGGATAAAGGGGACTGCGACACACTGGTACACCAAGGAGAAAACCATGGTCGCTTGCATGGGAACTAAGGTAAGTATATTCACATATTGTGACATTAACTAACAGGTTTTTAAGGCACTGGACTGACTAACTAGGCTCCTCCAGGAAAGGCGTTGTCACGGAGCAGCAGGTGTGTACCCACTGTGTCACGTGTTCTACCTCCTCTAAGGGTGTTTTGAACCCACTCGTTCTTTAAAATACCCCTGAAGGTAGGGATAGATTTTACCGAGGGGAACACCAGGTCGCTACCTCTGGAGGGAGGGTAGGAACACGAGGCAGCTGGTCCGGGGGACAGCAGGGTAGGCTCCAGGGACACAGGTGTCGTCAGCCAGACAGTGTAACAGGGCGGACAGCGCAGGTACAAATCAGGTAGCAAAAGAGTGCAGCAGGCAGGTTAAGCTTTAACAGGTATCAGTCTCAGAATACAGGCAGGGCTCTATATCACAGGAACAGCAATGGCAGTCAGTGCTTAGCATAACACGGAGACCTTAATACAGAGACAAACCTGAAAGGGCAGGGTTCTTTATATAGCTGCCGGAGGTCCACTATTGGTCAGCCAGGTCACATGAGGAATACCTTAAATCCCAGGAAATGACATGTGCTGGTGTTTAAGGAAGTGTGTAGGAACCACAACATCACCGCTTAACAGGGTGCCCAGATCTGCAACGGTAAGTAGGGAGGCATACGGAAGTATTAGACCGATTCTACCCATCACCCATAGAATCGGTCTAATACTTCCTGTATGCCTTTCCTAAAGAAGCCCAGTTAGGGCGAAACGTGTTTAAAGGAATAGAGTATGGACCTTTGCAATCAGAATTTACAAGGAGGAGTCTATTTAGATGAAGGCCAGGCTGTGCCGCAGCGTCCGGGTAGGCCACATCTCCGCAGCTCCAGCAGGACCCCATAAGGATAGGGCCCAACCGACACCCAGTAAGCACACCTCAGACGCCACCAGTCGGGCCTGGATAGAGAGGGGTTCCCCACCCCACTTGTCGAGGGTACTCCAAGCAGCCCCAGCTGGGGAGACTCGGGAGGCAACTGGGTCTATCAGAGTAAGCGCAGGCTATTTGGTCCTCTGGCTGCCTGCATGCTGGGCTGACCGGTAGAGGGCTGCGTTCCTGGAGACAGCTAGTGTGCCCAGTTGCTGCAATCTCATCAGGAGTAGCACCTATGGACTGTCCCTCCTCTTCCTGGATCGTGTCTATATACCCTTTGGGACCCAGGGCCTGATGGGAAAGCATCTTAAAGGGGACCGTACCCAACTCTGGCGCGGTGACTACACTACAGATTGATTAAGGGAAAACAAATAAAGAGAAACTTATTTAATAATAAAATCCAGAGGCTCTAACCCCTGCTTATCCAAAACACAGTCAAGCTTTTGCTGAGCATACACTTAAAGCATGGCGTACAACAACACTTGTTGTAGACAGGTTTCTCTTTAATTGAACTTTCTTTTCTCCATGAAGGATCTGGAGCCTGGTGGACCATGCCCTGATCGCTCGCTGCAATATGGAGGAACCAATACGCTGCGCCGCTGTCAGCACCGATGGCATCCATCTAGCGCTGGGCATGAAGGACGGGTCATTCACTGTGCTGAGAGTCAGGTGGGGAGAAAAAGAAAAATGCACAATCTATAACTTGATTGTACCTTTGCAACCAATAGCTTATGATAATATTTTTTATCCTTGCACTTTTACATTGTACAGATTGTATATACCATAAAGATTGTGTCTCTGCGGCCATGCTCCTCCTTGTATCAGTACCATAAAGATTGTGTGGCCACTGGCCCCTCCTTGGGTATCAGTACCCTAAAGATGTGTCTCTGTGGCCATGGCTCCTCCTTGTATGGTACCATAAGATTGTGTCCTCTGCGACCAAAATGTCTCCTCCATGTATCGGTACCATAAAGATTTGTGTCTCTGCGGCCATTCTTCCCTTGTAATCAGTACCATAAAGATGTGTCTCTCTGGCCATGCTCCTCCATGTATCGTTGACCATAAAGATTGTGTCTCTGCGGCCATAGTCCCTCCTTGTCATCAGTACCATAAAGATTGTGTCCTCTGCGGCGGCATGCTCCTCATGTATCGGTAACCATAAAGATTGTGTCTCTGTGGCCATGCTTTCTCCTTGTATCAGTACCATAAAGATTGGTCTCTGCGGCCATGCTCCTCCTTGGAATCGGTACCATAAAGATTGTGTCTCTGCGGCCATGCTCCTCCTTGTAATCATACCATAAAGATTGTGTCTCTGGCGGCCATGCCCCTACTTGCATCAGTACCATAAAGATTGTGTCCTCTGCGGCCATGCTCCTCCTTGTATCAGTAACCATAAATATTGTGTCTCTGCGGCCATGCCCCCACTTGTATCAGTACCATAAAGATTGTGTCTCTGCGGCCATGCTCCCCTTGTATCAGTACCATAAAGATTGTGTCCTCTGCGACAATGCTCCTCCTTGTTCGCTCCCATAAAATTGTGTCCTGCGACCATGCCTTCTCCTTGTATCGTACCATAAAGTGTGGGTGTCTCTGCGGCCATGCTCTTTCTTGTAAGCATACCATAAGATTGCGTCTCTGCAGCCATGGTCCACCTTGTATCAGTACCATACACATTGTGTCTGTGTGGCCATGCTCCTCCTTGTATCGGTACCATAAAGATTGTGTCTCTGCGGCCATGCTCCTCCTTGTATTGTGTACAATAAGATTTGTGTCTCTGCGGCCATGCTCCTCCTGTATCAGTACCATAAAGATTGTGTCTCTGGCGGCCATGCTCCTTCTTTGCGTTAATTTCCTAAAGATTGTGTCTCTGTGGCCAACTCCTCCTTGTATTGGCACCATAAAGATTGTGTCTCTCTGCGGCCATAGTGCTCCTCCTTGTATTGGTACAATAAAGATGTGTCTGTGTAAGCCATGCTCCTCCTTGTATCGGTACCATAAAGATTGTGTCCTCTGCGGCCATGCTCCTTCTGTATCAGTACCATAAAGATTGTGTCCTCTGCGGCCATGCCCTTCTTGCTTCATTTCCTAAGATTGTGTCTCTGCGGCCATGCCTTCTTGTGTGTTCATTTCCTAAGATTGTTTCTCGCTGCGGCATCTCCTTCTTGTATCAGTACCATAAGATTGTGCCTCTGCGGCCATGCTCCTTTTCTTCGTTCATTTCCTAAGATTTGTTCTGTCGGCCATGCTCCTTCTTTTTTCATTTCCCAACAGATTGGTACTCTTGGGCCAAGCTCCTCCTTGTATCGCCCTACCGATAAAGAATTGTGACTCTGCGGGCCAGCTCCTCCCTTTTAACAATCCGTAAACCCATAAAGTTGTGTCCTCTGTCTCTGCGTACCATGCTTCTCCTTGTAATCGTAAAACCATAAAGATTGTGCTTTGCGGCCATGCTCTCCGCCCTTGTAATCAGTACCATAAAGATTGTGTCCTCTGCGGCCAATGCTCCTCGCTTGTATCTGTACCATAAGATTTGTCTCTGACGGCCATGGTCCTCCTTGTATCAGTAACCATCAAAGATTGTGGGTCGCTCGCGGCCATACTCCCTCCATGTAATCGGTACCCATAAAGCTAGTGTCCTCTGCGCCATGCTTCTCCCTTGTTACAGTACCCATAAAATTGTGTCTCTGCGGCCAATGTCACCCCCTTGTATCGGTACCATAAAAGATGTGTCCTCTGCGGCCATGTCCTCCTTCCGTATCAGCACCATAAAAGATGTGTCCCTCTGCGTCCATGCCCGCACTACTGATCATACCATAAAAATGTTTCTCTGCGGCCAGCTCCTCCTTGTACAGACCATACAGATTGTGTCCTCTGTGTCCCAAGCTCCTCCTTGTAATCGCTACCATAAATTGTGACTCTGTCTGCGGCCATGCTCCTCCTTGTAATCCCGTACCATAAAGATTGTGACTCTGCGACCATGCTTCTCCTTGTGTCGATACCATAAGACTTGTGTCCACTCTGCAGACCATGGTCCTCCTCCTGTAATCGTAACGCACATAAAGATTGTGGTCTCTTTCCCCCTCGCGCCATGCTCCTCCTTCTATCAGTAACCATAAGATTGTGTCTCTGCAAGCCATGGTCCTCCTTGTATCAGTACCAAAGAGATTGTGTCTCTGTGGCCTGCCTCCTTCTCGTATGGTACCATCACATGTGTCTGGTGTGGCCATGCTCCTCCTTTAACGGGTACCTCATAAGATTGTGTCGCTGGCCGCCATGGCTCCTCCTTGGTATTGGTACCATAAGTTGTGTCTTCCTGTGGGCCATGCTCCTCCTTGTATCGTCCCCAAAAGATTGTGTCTCTGTGGCATTGGTCTTCCTTCGAATCAGGTACCCTAAAGATTGTGTCTCTGTCTCGGCGGGCCATCTCCTTCTTGGCTTTCATTTCCTAAAGATTGTGTATCCTCTTATCTTCGGCGGCCATGCTCCTTCTTTGTGTCATTTCCTAAAGATTGTGTCGCTGTGTGCAAGCTACTCCTTGTATCTCTACCAGAAAGAATTGTGACTTCTTCTGCTCCATGCTCCCCTCCTTGTTCGGTACCATAAAGATTTGTGTCTCTTCGCGGTCCCACCATGCTCCTCCTTGTATCAGTACCCAATAAAGATTGTGGTCTCTGTGGCCAGGCTCCTCCTTGTATGTACAATAAGATTGTGTCTCTGTTGCCATGCTCCTCCTTGTATCAAGTACCATAAAGATTGTGTCTCTGCGGCCATGCTCCTCGTATCAAGTACCATATATTGTGTCCTCTGTTGCCATGCTCCTCCTTGTAATCGGGTACCATAAAGAGTGGTGTTCTCTGCAGCCATGCTCCTCCTTTTATCCGTAAACCATACCGATTGTGTCTCTGCGGCCATGCCCCTACTTGTATCAGTACAGAAAGAGTGTGTCTGCTGCGTCCATGCTTCCTCCATTCTGTATCTGTCACTCCATCAAAGATATGTTGTCTCTTGTGCTCCATTCCCCTCTTGTATTGGTACCTAAATATATTGCTTGGTTCTTCGGTGTGCCATCATGCTCCTCTTCGCCTTTGTATCGTACCATAAAGATGTGTGTTCTTCTGTGGCCATGGTCTTCTACCCTATCCTTCTATCAGTACCATAAAGATTGTGTCCTCTGCCCATCTCCTTCGTGTATCATTACCATTAACTCGAAGATTGTGTCTCTCCTCTGCGGCCATGCTCCTTCTTTGAGTCGTTCAGTGTCCCTAAATGATTGTGTTCCTCTGCGGCCATGCTCCTTCTTGTTGCTTCATTCTCATAGAAGATCTGTGTCTCGGTGGTCGAAGCTCCCTCCTGTAGCTGCTACCATATTACAAGATTGTGACACTCTGCTGGCACACTGCTCCTCCTTGTCTCCGTACCATAAAGATTGTGTCTCTGCGACCATGCTTTCTCCTTGTATCGTACCATAAAAGATTGTTTCTCTGCGGCAATGCTCCTCCTTGTAATGATACCATCAAGATTGTGAGTCTTCGCGCGCCAATGAGTCCTCCCTCTTTATCAGGTACCATAAAGATTGTTCTTCTGTGGCCATGCTTCCTTCTTGATATGGGTACCACATACACATTTTGACTTCTCTGTGTTCTGGCCCTGCCTTCCCTTGTAATCCTCGTACCCTGTATTATACAGATTTTCCTTTCTGTGCTCTGTCGGCGTCCCCATTGTGCTCCTCCTTGTATCATACCATAAAAATTGTTGTCTCTTGGCGGCCATGCTCCTTCTTGTAAGCAGTACCATAAAAGATTGTGTCTCTGCGGCCAGCTCCTCCTTGTATTGGTCATCTAGATACAGATTGTTTGTTCTCTTGGCGGCCCTTCTCGTCTCCATCCTTGTATCAGTCCCATAAGATTGTGTATCTTGCGGCCATCTCCTCCTTTATCCAGTACCATAAAGATGGTGTCTCTTGCGGCCATCTCCTCCCTTCTATCTGTACCATAAAGATTGTGTCTCGCGGCCATGGCTCCCGCCTATATCTGTACCCATAAAGATCTTGGTGAATCCTTTGCAGCTGCCAGCTCCTGCCTTGTATCAAGTACCATTTAAAGATCTTTGTGTCTTCTGCTGACCCAGGCGTCCTCATCTCTCGGCTTATCAGTTACCATAATAGGATGTGTTCTCTGCCGGCCACTGCGCCCTCCTTGTATCAGTACAGTAAAGATTAGTCTCTCTGCGGCCATGTCTCCTTTCTCCTTGAATTACAGTACCATAAATATGGTGTCTCTGGCGGGGTCCGTATGCTCCTATGTCCTTTATTTTGGTACGACATAAATGATTTTGTTTCCTCTGCGGCCATTGCTCCTCCTTGTATCAGCTACCATAACATTGTGTCTCTGGCGTCCATGCTCCCGCCTTGTATCATACGCCATTTCACCGATGCGTGGTCTCGTCTGCGGCCATCTCCTCCTTCTTCTATCTGTACCTAAAGATTGCTTATTCTCTCCTGCTCCTTCTCTAGCGTCCATTCGTCCCGCCTTCTAATGCTCGGTACCATCAAAGATGTGTTCTCTGGCGGCCAATGGCTCCCTCCTTCTTATCTGCTACATCAAGATTGTATTCTCTGCGGCCATTGCTCTCTCCTTGTATCAGGTTACCATAAATATTGTGTCTCTGTGTCCATGCTCCTCCTTGTATCATACCAATAAATTTGTGTCTCGGCGTGGCCATTGTCCTCCCTTGTTATTGGTACCGATAAAAGATTGTGTCTCTGCAACCATGCTCCTCCCTTGAATTTGTGCCATAAGATTGATGTCCCTGTGGCCATGCTATTCCTTGTATCAGTACCATATAAGATTGTGTCTCTGTTCCCATGCACCATCCTATGTATCATTAACCATAAAGATTGTGTTCTCTATGGCATGCGCCCCTGTAATTGGTACCATAGCAGATTGTAAACTCTCTCTTGTTGGCCAGGCATGCTCCTCCATGTGTCAGTCCCATAAAGATTGTGTCTCTGTGGCCATTCTCCTCCTTGTAGCAGTACCATAAAGATTGTATCTCAGTGCCATTCTCCTCCTTGTATTGGTACCATAAAGTTGTATCTCTGTGTCCATTCTCCTCCATGTGTCAGTACCATAAGATTGTGTCCTCTGCGGCGTGCCATGCTCCTCCTTCTGTCTGTACCAAATATAAAATCAATGTGGTGTTTTTCTGTTGGACCAGGCTCCTCCTTGTATCAGTACCAATAAGCATGTGTTCTCGCGGCCAAGGCTTCCTCCTTGTATCAGTACCCAATAAGATTGTGCCTGCGGCCATGCCCACCTTGTATTGGTCCGGAATAAAGATTGTGTCTCTCTCTGCGGCCATTGCCGGCCTTGTCTTGGTAACCATAAGATTGTGTCCTTCCTGCAGCATGCTCCTCCTTGTATCAGTAACGCATAAAAGATTGGGGCTCTGCAGCCATGCTTCTCTTGTATCCGTACCATAAATAATTGTGTCTCAGAGGCCATGTCCTCCTTGTATCATTACCACAATAGTGTGTCTCTGTCGTCCATGCTCATCCTTTATTGGTACTACATAAAGAGTGTGTCGCTGCGGCATAGCTCCCTCCTTGTATTAGGCGTAACCGGTCATAAAGATTGTGGTCTCTGTGGCCAGGCTCCTCCTTTAGTCGGTTACCCATAAAGATTTGTGTCATCGTTGCCATGCTCCCCTTGTATCAGTACCATAAAGATTGTGTCTCTGCTCCATCTCCTCACTTGTATCAGTAACCATAAGATTGTGTCCCTCAGCCATGCTCCGTCCCTTGTAATCGTTACCCCCCCATGCAAATTTGGTGTCTCTGCGGCCTGCTCCTCTTTGTATCCGTATCCATCAAAGATTGTGTCTCTGCGCCATTCTCCCCCTTGTATCGAGTACCAAATAAAGATTGTGGTCTCTGCGACCATGCGTTCTCCTTGTATCAGTACCATAAAGGATTGTGTCTCTGTGGCCATGTTTTTTTTTCTTGTTAGTGCTCTATGATGTGTTCTCTGCGGCATGCTCCGCAGTAACCATAAAATTGTGGTCTCTGCTGCCATGTGTTTTTTCTTGTTCTGCTCTACTGATTGTGTCTTTGGTTGGCCATGCTCTCGCTTGTATCATACCATACAGATTGTGTCTC
>CM070043.1:29236489-29246839 GCA_036250615.1 Ptychadena robeensis | reverse complement strand
GGGTCTTTGTAAGGAGAAGAGCGACGCGCGGTATAGCTATACAAAATAGGAGAGAGAAATTACAAGGTGCTTTTGGCCTGAGGAAGCCATACCCGGCGAAACATGTAGCCTTTCAAGCACCGTGCCAAATGTATACATTTCATCCACAATAACATCGATTTTATATTTGTCTTGGCCGCTATACCTTGTGTGTTACAGGTTAGCGAGCATACCATGTAATGTTGTTATCATTGATTTTCATATATATGTGCTATTATCTGCTGTGACAGGGTTCACATAATAAATAGTTTTAATATATATCATTGGTCGATAATACATTTACTAGTCTTTCACCGGGTCACTGCTCCAATTAAAGTCCCAGGAGGGAACTTGTTGCTGTATTGGAGTGAGTGGAGATATGTGTATAGTTCTCCCCCTCACCCCTCCCCCTCTGTGGATCATCTCCTCATCGCCGCGGCGGGCTTTCTGACATCTTCAGCAGCTATTTACATTTATTTTCCTGCTTTCACTTTGTGTCCATTGACACACATTGTATCTGGCGCCCCCGGGTGGCCGCTGGCGTTATTGCAGCCTTTACTCATGCAAGCCTGCAAGCTAACACTGAATCTAAAATGGCGGCTCCCACAGACGTCAGCAGGATAGCTAAATATATATTTTTGGTTTTTGAGCTATTGGGACAGTTTAGAGGTAAGTAAAGATGTAATAAACAAAAAGTGCTTTTTCATTTTAGAGTTTAGGTGCGCTTTAAGTGTCCGTAGCATACACATGGCTCTTGGTTCTGCTTTCCTTTTAAAGCTTGACTCAAGGCAGATCTTTACATCCCACTCACAGCCAAGGGGTGGGCAGGTCACCTGGTTAGTTTTGTTAACTTCAGCAGAGAGAGAAGGAAGGTCACCATATACCCTGGTTGGGTTGTGTAAATCTAGAAGGGGAGACACTGGTGGTTAGGGGATCACCAAGCCTCTGAGCACGAGTTGCGTAGTCACAGGTTGTTCCTCTTGCATTGCTCCTCCAGGATCTGGTGCTGGAACTGGTGTTCGGCTATCGGGGTAAAGACTGCAGAAACAACGTTCATTATCTGAATGACGGTGCTGACATCCTGTACCATGCTGCCTCCGTTGGGATCCTGTATAACGTTGCCACGGGTATGTAGCCACTGATTGGCGGGGTTTAGGCAAATGTTGGTTGTCCATCCACATGACTTCAGGAGGCCCTTTCAAGGTACAAGGACTGGGCTGCATAGGGTGGCTGGTTATGGCTATAGACTTTCATCCCTGGGGGGTAGGGATTTGGGGAACTCATTGACCAGTTCAGTGGATTGGGTGGCATAGATGAGGTGGCTTCAGGATTGGGTGGCATAGATGAGGTGGCTTCAGGATTGGGTGGCATAGATGAGGTGGCTTCAGGATTTGGTGGCATAGATGAGGTGGCTTTAGGATTGGGTGGCATAGATGACTACGTTGAGATTTTCTCTTTCTTTTCAGGATCTCAAAGTTTTTACCAAGAACACACAGATGACATCTTGTGCCTCACCGTGAACCAGCACCCCAAGTTCACCAACATTGTGGCAACTGGCCAAGTAGGTATGTTCGTACATACAGTTCAGTCTGCCACGGGCAGAGTATCTGGTGCTAGTATTGGGGCACATGGGGAGAGTTTGGGGTGGGAAAGGGGACACACTAGGATTTTCAAGATCTCTCTGGTGTTGGATATAGAAGGATGACCCCATGGTATGAGGATGTCCATTTCCACCATCAGTAATGCACCGTCATGCTGATCCAGTGTCACAGATCCCCGCAGTCCTGTGTCTGTGTCTCCATCGAGTTCTTTCCCTTTGTCTTAATGGAGGCAACCCACTATTTAGCATGTACTCCTCCTTCCCACCCTATTTAAGAAAGCCTCAGGCAACAGGAAGTTGCTTGAGTAAGGGTCGCTTCATCACGGGGTACTGACAGAGTGATCACAGCACGCCCTTTCAGCTTGTGACAATACATCCTGAATGATCTCTCCATTCTGTATAGTCAGGAGTTAGGGTATGTTTCCACCTTGTTTTGTGATCACATACACTGTACCTGCCTGGGGGGTGCTCTGTTCAGACAATGCAGGGGTTGACATACTGCACTATGTTACTCATAACCTCATCACACGCAAGGCTTCAGGACTTCTCTAGGGCCGCTCCTACTCTCTGGAACTCTCTCCCTTGTCCCATTAGACTTGCTCCTACTTTTGGCACTTTTAAAAAAGCCCTAAAAACCCACCTCTTCAGTCTGGCCTATCCATCTTCTCTTTCATAACATCACCACCATGCCAGTCCCATCCCCCCACCTATTGTATACTCTGTTCCCCAACCTATTAGACTGTAAGCCCGTCCGGGCAGGGTCCTCTACTCCTCCTGTGTCATTACCTGTACCTGTGTGTTATTGTGTGTTGTATCTCCACTCTAATGTATTGTACAGCGCTGCGTAATATGTTGGCGCTATATAAATAAATGATAAAAATAATAATAATAATAATGCTAACCCCTGCATCCACCGGGCAGGTATAGTGAATGTGATTCTACCAAGCACTGTGCTTAACGCAGGGGGTCCCGACGGATCGCAAAAAAGCTGTGGAGACATACTGTAGCCTAACAACCCCTTAGTGAAGGGGTCCTCCTGTGCCATTGATGACCCAAATCTGACTTTTGGGGCGCCCTCATCTTTTTGATTTAATGAATATTTAAGTGTTGGCTTCATAATCCCATTGTTGCCAAATCTTGTGTTTTCTAACTTGAATAATTCCTAATATGATGCGTTTCTATGATTTCAGGCGATGCTGCCGACATGTCAGGTGAGTACGAATATGAATATACTGTGTTTGGGGGAGGGGAGAACACAGAAAAAGTGGCATTTGGGTGTTTTTTATAGTCATGTCATGTGACAGGGTGATAACCCAGCAGACCAATTAGGAGACGGTGCTGTAGAGATGTCATAACATAAGTATAGTGAGACGCACACACAGAATCAGGGCAGCGCCCCCTTCAAATTCCTGGACACCATGATGCCTGTGGGCTACAGGGAGATACAAGGGAGGGTTCTGCCCCCAGGAAGGTATTCAGTCTGATGGAGTAGGAGTAACTAGTCTACTCTAAGGCCCATTACCCACCACAGTCTAGTGCGGCGCGCGGGCAGCCGGGGAGCACAATAGCATGCATAAACTTTCTAAGCCCCAGTTACCTTGGTTCTCTCGTCACCCACCATCACCAGGTTGGCGAGCCCCTTGCCACTGCATATTGGATTGCCAGAGGGGATACTGCTTGTGTCATTCATCTGCTGGACCCGTTCCAAGGACTCACAAGTACCGGCTGCTATTGGCCCCACATTCCCCTGCCCCCCCATCATTAAACTATCATTAAAGACAGATATTGTTCCAATTTACATTGTCACAGCCGGGACCTTGATTCAAAATAAAAGTTGGTTTAAGCCAGTGGTTCCCAAACTGGGGGCGTGAAGGTATTCCAGGGGGGCGCCGGCCCTCATTCTGGACCTGTGTTTGAATAGGGAGGGGAGAGGGGGCTTGATAATGTTCCTCAATAGAAAAGGGGGGACCTGCAAGGAAAGTTTGGGAACCACTGGTTTAAGCATAAGCCACCACTTGTCATCTGTTGATTCCTGAATCTTTAAGCTGGCCATACACCTTTAGATCTGTCAGATATCCTTTAGATCTACCAACAACTATGTAGTGCCGGGTCCTCTGCGATTAAACACATGTACACTTGATGGTTTAAGCTGACCATACACCTTTAGATCTCTGTCAGATATCCTTTAGATCTACCAACAACTATGTAGTGCCAGGTCCTCTGTGATTGAACACAGGAAGACTTGATGGTTTAGAAAGTCCCTCATATTACATGTTTGTGGTAAAACAAAAGGAGATCTAAAGGAAATCTGACAGAGAAATCTAAAGGTGTATGGGGGCCTTACACAAATATCTTCATGGCACAGGATGCCTGTTATAGATTATTTTTGCGTTTATTGTTTCTTTACATCTTTTTCTTCCCCAGCCTCAGCCCCCTCCATACACGTGTGGGATGCCATGAGTAAGCAGACGCACTCGGTACTACGCTGCTACCATTCCAAGGGAGTGTGCTCCGTCAGCTTTAGCGCCACCGGGAAGTTGCTTCTGTCCGTTGGGCTGGACCCGGAACACACCATCACCATCTGGAAATGGCAGGAAGGTAAGTGATACTGGTCCAGTCCTAGATCTAGGACCCACCTGCCCAATATCATGTGGGCCCCCAATGGAGGGTTTGGCATTGATATAGACTCGTCTGTGGTCCTTGGTTGGCTGTGCGCCCTCTGTATTCTGATTTGATGATCTTCTGCAGGTGCCAAAATTGCCAGCAAAGTCGGGCACAACCAGCGAATCTTTGTGGCAGAGTTCCGGCCTGACTCGGACACCCAGTTCGTGTCGGTGGGGGTGAAGCACGTGAGGTTCTGGACCTTGGCGGGCAGAGCGCTGCTGAGTAAGAAGGGGATGCTGAGCTCCATTGATGATGCCCGCATGCAGACTATGTTGGCCGTGGCGTTCGGCGCGGTGAGTACCCGCCCCTGGACAAGCATACCCATTGCCCAGAGCAGATTTAGACTGAATTTATGTTCTTTATTCTTTATTTATATATATATATATCTGACAAATATTACTCTCAATGCTTTCATTACCCATGTGGTGCCGGCAGGGGTCCCAAAACATGGCGCACACACAAACCTACCACCCCAGCACCTTACAGGTAGTCATTTGGGTAAAACAATCCACCTACACTCACACTTAATTTCAAAGCTCAACTCCAAGATAATCCCGAGGATAGCCTATAAATCTCGGGATTGATGGATGTCCAGGGGGGCCAGTCTTGGCACACTACTCTGCCAATTAAAATCCTTCTCAGTGTCAATCAATGGGAAGCTGCTGCCTTGTCCAGGGCAATGAATTGTCTGAATCCTGCTTTGGCCTTTAGCCTTGTGTCCACCCCATCATCTCGTTTCCTATAGGCAGCCTATAGTATAGCATATATCTGCTCTGCTCAGTCTATACACAACACAGTAGCAATCTCACCAATATTTTCCTAGCCCAGACGTGGGCAAACTAAGGCCCGGGGGCCAAAACCGGCCCTTAAATCTTTTTATTTGGCCCTTTGTCACCTTGGTGTCAGGACGCTTTGGCTCCCCTCATTCCCTGCAATAAGTGAGAATAACAACTAGAGCCTATTAATGCATAGGAGCTCACCTGTGAAGTGGTCACACGCTGACCCGGCTTTCCTAATCAACTTTGGCGGACCTACATCAGTAAAATTTAGTCAGTTGATTGTGGAAACCAGGTCTACATATGAGCGCTGCACCCAGGGGCAGAAGGGGTGCTGTCAGCTTTTGACAGCCTGTCGGGATCTGGTCCACCTCCTGCTGAGATATGTGGATGAGGGGGTGGGGGTTTGGATCGATGTTATGTGCGGCCCTTTAGTGATGCCGAGGGCCGCACTTGTGGTCCCTCCATATCAACTCAGTCGCCCACCATTGACCTAGAGGATAAGTGTTTGGATTGTTTCCTAGAGGCCGTAGTTTATGTTTAAGCTTCTCTATCAAACGTTTCTATTTATTAACATATTTTCTTTTTTAAATATCCCGTCCTAGCTATGAGGACTTGGGGCCCCTATGCAGGCTCTTAGTCCCTTTGTCATATTTAAAAACCCATTGTCAAAACGTTTGCCCACCCCTGATCTAGATGAAAGTCTACAATGTTTGGTCTCCATTAGGCGTTGTGCACGGCTCCAGCGCGGTCTTCAATCTTTGTCTTTGTGTTCCAGGGAAACCTGACATTTACGGGAACGATTAGTGGAGACGTCTGTGTTTGGAAGGATCACATACTGTCCCGTATTGTGGCCAAAGCTCATAACGGTCCTGTGTTCACCATGTACACCACCCTGAGGGATGGCCTCATCGTCACCGGGGGCAAAGAGAGACCGTAAGTATCTTAAAGGAAACGGTCGTCTGTGAATCTATAAAGCTGGCCATACAACTTTGCATCTCTCGGTCAGATATCCTTTAGATCTACCAACAACTATGTAGTGCCGGGTCCTCTGCGATTGAACACAGATAGACTTGATGGTTTAAGCTGACCATACACCTTTAGATCTCGGTCAGATATCCTTTAGATCTACCAACAACTATGTAGTGCAGGGTCCTTTGCGATTGAACACAGGTAGACTTGATGGTTTAGAAAGTCCCTCATATTACATGGTTTTGGTAAAACAAAAGGAGATCTAAAGGAAATCTTACAGAGAAATCTAAAGGTGTATGTTGACCCTAAAGGAATCTGAAGGTGTATGGCCAGTTTTATTTGGGTAGTGATTGACCCATTGGTAATAGACGCTGTTTGGGTGCCCATACACCTTCAGATTTCTTTGTCAGATTTCCTTTAGATCTCCTTTGTTTTACCAAAACCACGTAATATGAGGGACTTTCTAAACCATCAAGTCTACCTGTGTTCCATCGCAGAGGACCCGGCACTACATAGTTGTTGGTAGATCTAAAGAATACCTGACAGAGAGATCTAAAGGTGTATGACCAGCTTTTGGTATTAGAAAACCACAATCATTTCCGAGTCTGACGTCATGTTTTGCCATCAGGTCCAAGGAAGGAGGGGCAGTGAAGCTGTGGGATCAGGAGCTGAAAAGGTGTCGTGCCTTCCGGCTGGAGACTGGCCAGACCACAGACTGTGTGAGATCAGTGTGTAGGGGCAAGGTAGGTACTTTTTGTAAAAGGTTTGGTAAGGTCATTACATTTGGGAAGGTTGTGCTGTGGAAATATAACATGTTTGCCGTCTCTCCTCAGGGGAAGATCCTGGTTGGTACACGGAATGCGGAAATTATTGAGGTGGGGGAGAAGAATGCAGCTTGTAACATCCTCATCAATGGTCACATGGATGGTCCCATCTGGGGACTGGCCACCCACCCAACTCGGGACTTCTTCCTGTCTGCTGCAGAGGATGGCACCGTACGGCTGTGGGACATTGTGGACAAGGTAGGAGAGATGCCACTTCTGGTCTAAGAATCTGGACTTGGGGCTGGCTATTGGGGGCGCAATGCTAACTGTATGGTCAGCGTCCTCTGTGTGAACAGACCCACCCCGCGCTCAACAAACCTGCCACTAATACCTCCCCCGATCAACTTGGCGCTGGCCACCGAACGATAGCACCCCCGCCCCCACTCAACAACTCAGCATCAGGGGACCCATGCAATAACTTTGCATAGGGCCCCCCGAAATGCTAGAAATGGGCCTGAGCATATCCAACCATTTCACATAGAGTAGGAGGAGAAGGCCACACAGATATAGTCTTGCTCTAAGGACCCTTGTTGATGTGATCCGTGTCTTGGTAAATATTTGTGTTTTGTGTTCCCCACAGAAGATGCTGAACAAGGTCAACCTGGGTCACTCGGCCCGCTCTGTGTGCTACAGCCCGGAGGGCGACATGGTGGCCATCGGAATGAAGAATGGAGAGTTCATCATCCTAGTTGTGGCCTCCTTAAAGATATGGGGCAAGAAGAGAGATCGGAGGTCTGCCATCCAGGACATCAGGTGAGAAATGGGATAGTGATTGGAGGGATTAGAAAGCTCCTCATATTACATGGTTTTGGTAGAAGATTGTATGGTGTATGGGGGGCTATAAGGAACATAGTCCAGTAGTTTGTGATCTGCTGATTAGCAGTGAAGGGTCTTGGCATGATAGACAACTTACCAGTCGGAATAGCCGCCGCCGCCCCCGAGTGTGAATGATCATGTCCCGGAGAGCTGAGCGTTCTTTCTGGTCTGTATAGATTCAGCCCGGACTCGCACTACTTGGCGGTGGGTTCGAGCGAGAACGCCGTGGATTTCTACGACCTCACTATCGGACCTTCGCTGAACCGTATCAGCTACTGCAAAGACATTCCCAGCTTCGTGCTGCAGCTCGACTTCTCTGCGGACAGCCGATACGTGCAGGTACGTGTGATGTCAGCTGCCGACCCTACCGCGTGACCTGCTGCGCTACGTTACTTCAAGATCTTGGCTAGAACATGTGACCAGATTTAAGAGCATGGTAAAAAAAATTACTTTCTACTGAGATTTCACGTTCTGCCGCTGTTTGAACTCTCTATGGGCGTGGTCGGCCAGGAAGTGAGGGGGGTGGGACAGGACATCTTGATGTCCTGTCCCACCCCCCTCACTTACTGGCCAACCACGCCCATAGAGAGTGAATGGACGTGGTTAAGAATCCATGAATGGAGACTCGATTTTTAACAGCGTCCATTCATCTTGATGGGCTGCCCGTGTCCCCAAATGGGTCGCGGGCCACACGGAGCCCGACCGCAGCTGTGGACGTGACCCCATTCATATGTATGAAACACTCCCATACACTGTACAGCCAGGAAGCCAATGGACCACCACCCATCACATCTACATGGGTTTGGTGGACCTTGGATTCCATTATGGAATTGCTCCTCACCCTTCGTAGCCTCCATTCTCCATAGAAGGTGTTGTTGTGGAATGTAATCTTCTGCTTTGTGGCCTCTGCAGGTCTCCACCGGGTGTTACAAGAGGCTGGTCTATGAAGTGCCTTCTGGAAAACTCCTCACGGAACAAGCTGTGATTGACCGCATCACGTGGGCTACCTGGACCAGGTAAGTACGGAGAGCTGAGGTGGATGACCCTTGGGGTGGGTTTCCTCATGGTGGCAATGTCAATGCATTTGTTGTGATATGCCAGCAGGAACATCTTCAGTGGTGTAAATCTGACCTCTGGCCTCCCCTTAAGGCTATGTCTCCACAGAGTTCTGTGATCCGTCGGGACCCCCTACGTTAAGCACAGTGGTTGGCGGGGGTTCTGACGGATCGCATACACTTCAGCTGGCCGGTAGATGCTCTGTTCAGACATCCGCCGAGGCAGGGGTTAATGTACTGCACTACCACTGATTTTAAACAGTTAATGGGTTAAAACGAAAGGATAGAGGATATATACAAAAATACCATTCGCCAATATATGATATATAGCAATGCTGTGACCCCCACATGAAAAGCACATGAATATATTTAACCAGCCACGTCCTTTTCAAGTGGGGGTGACAACATTGCTATATATGATGTATCGGCAGCCCAATAAATCTGCTGAACAAGCCCCCGTGGCTTATACTCGAGTGCCACTTACCTGTCCCATGTGGGCAGTGGTTATCAGTAGAGATGATCAAATTATTTTTCAGATATTCGACAATTTCGAGTTAATTGCAAAGCCCCTGAACATGGTATCATCACCAAACTTGCAGGAGTTGTAGAGAAGGGTTGGGGGAACATTTGAAAGAAAAAAGTATGTCTCTAACACAAATAGTTTTTGCACAAATTAAGTTCAAAGTCAAGTCAAAAATTCGGAAATTTGACTTTAATTTTGAACCTAATTTATTCAAAAACTATTTGTGTTAGAGACGTACTATTTTCTTTCAAATGTTCCCCCAACCCTTCTCTACAACTCCTGCAAGTTTGGTGATGATACCATGTTCAGGGGCTTTACAATCAGCTCTGAAAATGAGCAAGTTGAATATTTTGAGCATCTCTAGTTATCCGGCACCTGCACTTTGTGAATGATCAGACACCTCCTGAGATCGGCTGGGGAAATGCAAACAAATGGTACCACACTGCCCTCTAGTGGACGATCTGTTCATTTTTACTGGAAAAGGTGTAAAACTCCACTATTCCTGATTCAAACATGAAAAGTTTCCATTCCCATTCCATGTGTTGGTTCCAATAATAATAATGAAAATAAGTTTCTATTTATAAAGCATCTTTTATGATCATGTTTGAAACAGAAGTACTAAGATTCACCTGTTTGATTCATTCCTTGGGACAATGGTAAGAAATCTCCACTATCTGACTTTGCTGTTCCCACCCTCGGCTTATACTCGAGTCAATAGGTTTTGCCAGTTTTTGTAGATAAAATGAGGTGCCTCTGCTTATACTCGAGTATATGCGGTCATTTCTAATTCTTGATAGATCTAGAATCAGGAAGAACACGTATGTGCTTGTGTCCGATTTGTACAGAATATTCTCCTGACGAGCTCTGTGTGTTTCAGCGTCCTGGGGGACGAGGTGCTGGGAATCTGGTCCAGACACAACGACAAGTCGGACGTGACGTGTGCCTGCGTCTCTCACTCAGGGATCAGCCTGGTTACGGGCGATGACTTCGGAATGGTCAAGTTATTTGACTTCCCCTCTCCAGAAAAGTTTGTAAGTACGCCTCCTGCTGGTCACAGCCAAACTTCACACCTGTCACTGTGCAGCAGGCAGTCATGATATTG
>CM070043.1:29200118-29210370 GCA_036250615.1 Ptychadena robeensis | reverse complement strand
ATTTCTTTATCTAGAAATAATGGGGGCTTGTTGCAGCTTCTAATGCACAACGCAAGTGAGAAGTATGCAGTAAAATCATAGCAAACAACTTTAGTAAGAAAGCCTGTAATGCTAGAATACAATTCATCTCTTCTAGGATCCAACAGCCTGAAAGCGTCAGAGGCCATCATCTTCAATAGCAGCATGCCACCTCTGAAAAGCCAGAGCAGAGAAGACCGAGCGCCTCAGCCACAGCAGCAGGAGAAGTTCTTCTCAGGGGGGGCCAGCAGCTCCCAAGCACACCACAGCTCTGACAGGTATTGTATTAGACCCCTTGTCTGTCTTTACTCACAATCACTGGGATTAGCTTGTCATTTTAAGAATCAGAGAGGGGTGGATTCCATAGTCTACACTACACTAACATATTTGCACCCAGGTCGCCTATGTAGGAAAACCTGGCTTACCAAATATTGAGGGACTTTAATGGCAATAAACACGTACTTTTATTACATAGAGAAATCAATTAAAGCATTTATCCAAGTGGCAGCTTGCTAGATTACAAATCATATATGCCTTGCGCTTGTCTTGGCACCATTTTGCGACATTCACGTCGCTTCTTCGCTTCAGATTTGCAAAGATTATGGTGTTTCTGATTTGCTAGGTCCAGCACAGTTGGACACCCACGTAGGACAACGGGGAGCACATCCAAAGAAAAACAGATGTATACTCAAAATTTTAAAAATATGTATGTCAATTTAATGTAAATTTTTTATTTCTTAAACTGGGCATAGACTGGCTACAAATCTAACACTGCCACTATAAATTGGTCCACAGATCGATCGGCCAAAGAATGGACATGTCCGTATGTTGTTTTGGCCGATCTTATTACTTATGGAAGTATATGATGGCACACACCCGGCCATGCGTGATGACGCAGTCGATCTGACGCGAAATTGTCTGCCCATTGCAACATCTATGCCCAACTTTACTTATGATTACGTGTTCCTTTCCGTGAAAGTCCCTCCGTATTTGGTAAGCCAAGGTTTCTTACCAAGGCTGCCTGGGTGCAAATGAAAAAATGTAAATACTTTGCTATGTGGGATGTTCCCAAAGTTATACATGGCGTAAATGAGGGAGTCATCTCTATATACTGTATTTTTTTTTTTAAGGCCAAGCAAGATTACTACAGGGGTTAATAGCATCATCAACACAGTCAATGGAAAATGCCAAGCCACTGGCTTTTAAACCTCAAAACAAATGTTTTTTTTACAAGAATGTGTGGCCAAGGCACACACTCCTTGTGGCCCCTGATATCTGGTGCTCCAGCAGCACACTCTCCAATCTGGTCAGGAGCACAAACTGACATGTCATTCCCTTTTTGTGGAGAGGCCATGCTACCTTGATAAGGATAAGATATAAACTCCGGTGTATACTTGGGTAGAATGGGAAAGCCCACCCAGTTCCTTCCCTCCGATTCCAGAGTCTGGGACTCTACAACCATTAAAAATCTGCCGGTGCTGTCCAATATCCTGGACTCCTTTTCAGGACACACCTATTCAATATGAAGTATTGATTGTACGTTGTGCTGGAAGCGTTCAGCGGGCCCGCAGCGATACAGCACAGGCAAGTATGCCCGATCCCGAGTTTGGGCATACCGCCAAGGAGGTCAAAGTCCCAGAATGTTTTTAGAGAGTGGAAGGAAACCCACACAGACACATAGAGAACACTGGAGCTCCTTTCAGTGTCCTAGCTGAGACTAAAACGTGGGACCCCAGTGCTTCATGACCAGAGTGCTAGCTATTGTATTTCCCAGAAGTATGGAGGCTGCTATTGCTATCCTATCCTAGTCCTACTATTTCCTGCATTTTGGACCAGAGGACGCATTTTTTACCCCCATGTTTGGGGGGAAAAGTGTCTGCATCTTATGGTCCGAATGCACAAACCCTGCTGTCACTCGGCCGCGGGTGGTCGCGCCTTGGCTTCCCGCCAGCTTTCCCGGCAAGGAGATCAGCCGGGGAGCTGTCAGATGAGAGATGCCAGACGGTGTCCAGATCTTCCGCCTGAACTGTATTGATTATGCCAGCAGAGCTCAGAGCCCTGCTGGTATAAGCAATGAAGAGAGATAGATGAATTGCCATCTATCCCTCTCTTCATGTCTGTGAAAACTGCAATCACTCTGCAGCTTCCATGGACACAGGAACAGCCAGAGAGGGAGAGGAGATCTGCAGCTGCCCCCTTCTGGTGATTAGTGAGGAGGTGACGTGATGTGCCAATACTGCCGCTAGTGACATCTACTGGTTGAATTTGATATTGCATTAATGTAATTTATTGCATTAACCCTATTGATGTGCAAACTTTATATAAAATATTTTTTTCTGGTTTTCCTGCTCTAAAAACTGGGTGTGTCTTATAGTCGGAAAAATACAGTATACTAGACTAAGACGTCAATATTTATGTATCTCACTCACATTTTTTTACATTACCTGGTCAGTTTGGGTTATCAAAACCTGTTTTCTGTAAAACAAGCAAAAACTAAAAATGAAATGAATTTTTTTTTTCTTTATAATAGAACGTCCAGTGATGCCTCAGTGGCCGCTCGCTTGATGTCAACAGTGAAACCCCTCCAGGAATCGTCTCCCTCCGAGGACATCATTGACATTAAACTGGACATGGACGATGCTTTTAATGATGACCTAAGCTTCAGCTCCGAAAGTTCATCAAACCCCCGGAAGAAGTCAGTCGATTTATCTTCTAGTAGGACACAGAGGCCTACGGCTCAGGTGTACAGGCCCCCGGGAAGTACACACCGCCTGGAGGAACACGGCGCCATACACAGACTGTCCCAGAGTGGGCCTATTACCGCCAGGCAGTCCAGCTTCCAAGGGAGCAGAGCTGCAACGAAATATTATGAATTTCAGGAGGCTTGTCGCGCTGAGGAGAACAGATCTGCAGTGGGTGCGCACAGAGCTTTACAAGAGGTGAGTGAGGTTTTAAACCACCCAATGGCGGTAAGAGTGGAGCAGAGTACTCCAATAGCTCTTATGGTAAAATGGAAAAAAAGAGAGGTTACAGCCTAGGTGCCCAACCTGCGGCCCTTTGGGCGTTCTTCAGTGGCCCCCCTCAGTCCTCCACTTGCGGCCCTCGAAACCTTACTGCTCATGCATAGGAACTCATATTGCATCAAATAACCTCTGAATGAAAATGTGCATCACCATACTACAGGGTGTCCCCTGAAGTATAATTTTAAATCAGTTTTGTTCATTAAAAATGAAAAATAATGTCTTCTTGCTATTCCTGCCTCATTTCCACATTATAAAATCCTTATAGATTGAAAATTTTATGTGCGGCCTGGCCCTTTAGTGATGCAGAGGGCCGCACTAGTGGCTCTCCATATCAACTCAGTTGGCCACAGTGTGGGACTTCAGCCTCAAAAGGGGGGCTCCTAATGACATCAATCTACAGGATGCTTAGCTCTTTAGGGCCCCTACCTATATTTTTTAAGGCCAAACAAGATTACTACAGGGGTTAATAGCATCATCAACACAGTCAATGGAAAATGCCAAGCCATTGGCTTTTAAACATCCAAAACAAATGTTTTTTTTACAAGAATGTGTGGCCAAGGCACGCACTCCTTGTGGCCCCTGATATCTGGTGCTCCAGCAGCACACTCTCCAATCTGGTCAGCCCAAACTGACATGTCAATCCCTTTTTGTGGAGAGGTCGTGCTACCTTGATTAGGATAAGATATAAACTCCGGTGTATACTTGGGTGGAATGGGAAAGCCCACCCAGTTCCTTCCCTCCCATTCCAGATTCTGGGACTCTACAACCATTCTGTCCTGTCCAATATCCTGGACTCCTTTTCAGGACACACCTATTCAATATGAAGTATTTATTGTACATTGTGCTGGAAGCGTTCGGCGGGCCCGCAGCGATACAGCACAGGCAAGTATGCCCGATCCTGACTGGGTTTGGGCATACCGCCAAGGAGGTTAAAATCCCAGAATGTTTTTAGAGAGTGGAAGGAAACCCACACAGACGCATAGAGAACACTGGAGCTCCTTTCAGTGTCCTAGCTGAGACTAAAACGTGGGACCCCAGTGCTTCATGACCAGAGTGCTAGCTATCGTATTTCCCAGAAGTATGGAGGCTGCTATTGCTATCCTATCCTAGTCCTTCTACTATTTCCTGCAGTTGCATGCTCCAGGTTCTTGGTCGACCCCCAAAGAAAGCAGTCAGCAGTCAATATACCATCAAGTGCTCTGTATTTCTCTTATATCATAACCTGGGCTTAAAGTGAGAAATTCTGAAGGCTAATATTTCTGGGTTTCTTAAAAAGTTGATTGCTCAATGGAAAGCAGAACTTTCGTGCTCAGTAGTTTCAGTCTCACGCTTGAAACAAGCTTGTAGATGCCGTATTTTTCGGACTATCAGATGCAGTTTCTCAGCCCCAAAATTGTCTTATGGTCGGAACTGCGACCGCGAGTGATCACAACTTGGCTCTCCAGTCAAATGAGAGATCTGCACACAGCCAGATCTCCCATCTGAACTGTATTGGCTATATTTGCAGAGCCCAGCAGATATAGCCAATGCAGAGAGTGTGTGGGGAACACACGCTGGCGGTTTCCTCACACACACACAGAGGGGACAGTTAGACCAGAGTGCAGATTCCCCCGCCAGCCCCTCCCCCCTCCCTTCTCCATGTATAAGGAAGAGGAGATGCCAAAGTGTGCTCTCTAGTGACACCATTTTTGTGGCTGAAATTGGATACTGCAGGGGACTTTTTCTCTAATTCATCTAAACACATGAAATATATATTTTTTTCTGGTTTTCCTCCTCTAAAAACCTGTGCGTCTTATAGTCTGAAAAATACGGTAAATCTGCACTTGCTATGTATCTATTTGCTTAATACCTGAAATGCACACTGGAACGGTTTTAGAAAATATTTAAAGCGGTTTTACACTCAAAATAAAAAAACAGATCTGCATTAAACAGACACAATACTCACCTGTCAGCAGTTCAGATGCTGGGAAACTGCTACACAAAAGAAACCCCACACTAAACTGTCTTCACTTGCTTGCAGAAGGCATGCTAGCATCTTGGCTCCTGGCATCTGCACACTTACGCCCACACTGACCCCCCCTCTCCTCTTCACCTCCTGTGTCTCCTCATTGGAGCTGCAGGGACTCGTAGGGGAGGGGGGGTTGTGAAGAGGGGGAATCGTCTGCTGACGATTTCCTGCCTGGGAGAGATCTCCCAGACACACTTCGGCTGCCTAGGCGCGACGTAAGGCAGTGGAAGGGGGAGCACTCCTGACAAGCTTCTCTCCAGCTGAAGATTTGTTTACTACAATCAAGGATCTCAGCATTATCGGCTAAGCTGCAGCTGATAATGCTGAGTGACCTCCCAGGTGGTAGGTCTGCTTTAAGGCTGAGAATTTAATCTAATGGCTACTATTTGACCTGTCCCCTCTCCTTTAATGACAACAACTAATCTTTATTTTAGAAAAAAATGTTTTCCCTTAAATCATTGGTAATACATTCAGTATGGACCTGGGCACTATTGAAGTATGCCACCATTGCCTTGAAATGATGCATCATGATAACATGACTTGAAAGCAGTGCTTGTAATGTGCATGGACATAAAGGGGGTTGAGGGGGGTCATACATGCCTGAGGTGGGCCTTAAATAAAATGACAGAATACTCTTGTGCAGTGGTTCCCAAACTTCCCTTGCAGGGCCCCCTTCTCTATATAGGAACATTATCTAGCCCCCTCTATAAAACATTTTTTTTTTAAATTCAACAATAAAGTTTTATTGAAAAAGAAAAGAGAGATCAATAACGGAGAATTATACAAAATATAGTTAAAAAAAAAAAGGACATACAAACAAACAGTTCTCCAACACAAATCTCCAATCGAAAATAAAAGGGGAGATACAACCCTCAATACAACATCAGTATATATGACAGTATAAACATAGTCCCCACACGGTCAATAGTGAAAACATGAACCCGTTACCCTCCAGGGTGTCCCTTCCATTAGACCCTCCCGCAGACCCACCAATTGCAAATACAGGGCATCAGAGTTAACAAACGTGACAGCATTACCGCTAGCACATCCGATATGGTAAAAAAAAACACACCATAGTCACAGCGCAGCTAGTGTGCAGTGGCCCTCAAATTTTATTTTAAATACAGTTCCCTTTTTTCACACCAATCATGCAGATACATTCATCATATATACACACACCAATCATACAGAGACATGTATCATATATAAACACACCAATCAAGACATGTATAATTATACAGCACACCAATCATAGCAGAGACATTATAATCTACACACACCAATATACGAGACCTGTATCATATATAAACACACTCACAACCAATCCATCACAGAGACATGTATCATATATACAACACGAGCCAGACTCATACAGTAGACATGTATACATATATACACACACCAATCATACAGAGATACCCAATCATGACAGTAGACATGTATAGATATTACACACCACCAATCATAACAGAGACATGTCATCATATATACACACAACCAATGCACTACAGAGACATGCTAGTCATATATACACACACCTAATCAATACTAGAGACATGTATCATATACTACACACAAAAGCAAGCTAGACCGTATCAGATCAGTAGACCTAAGTATCATTCATGCATACTATAGCACATCACCAATCATAACAGAGACACTGTCATCATATATACACACAACACCAATCAGTACTCAGAGCCATCATGTCTCAATCTATACACGTTACACCGCGACAGTCATACCGAGCGAACAGTGTCTCATATATACACACACTCAGAGCTCATACTCAGTAGCACAATGTATCATATATACACTACACACAATCATACAGAGCACAGATGTAATCATGATATAACACATCCCAATCAATACAGAGACCATGTATCATATATACACACAGAGCCAATCCATAACATACAGAGACATGTATCATATATTACACACCCAGTAGACAAACCAATGCATACAGAGACATGTATCATATATATCACACAACCAATCATACAGAGACTGTATCATGATATACACACAGACCATCATACAGTGAGACATGCCTATCATATATACAACACACCAATCATAACAGAGACATGTATCATATAGACATAACATCACACCACCAATCATACACGAGACGATGTATTCCTATATACACACACATCATACAGCAGATGACATGCATCATATATCACACACACCACATCATACAGTAGACCATGTCATTCATATATAACCACAGTCAGCACGGCAAGTCAATAACCGAGACATGGCATCATATATATAACAGCACAGCGTCAATCATACATAGATCATTTATCATGATTAACACAACACAACAATCATACAGTGAGCATGTATCATATTATACACACACAGCCTGTCAGTTTAGGAGCTCCACTGACTTTTGTGTGGATAGCCCCTCAGATGGTCAGGGGTTTGAGTTTCTGGGTAACATTTTGGCTGTCTTACACGTTGGATCAGTTCCCGTAAGAGGAAGATCCCTGTTGCCGAGTTCGGTGGTGACAGGTTGAAGAAATTGTTCATGGAGGAGTTTGAGGATGAAAAAGAATAATGAAGAGGAGGAGGATGAGGAAGAATATATCTCTGCATACAAGCTGGTTTACGGCCAGCAGTGTGTCCTTGTTCCGTCCATGAACCTACCTAGAGAGAGGTTCGTTCCCATATCTTATCTCTGCCATGTTACCAATTAAGGCTCTTTGCACACCTAGACAACAACAACTTTTATTTATGGCAAGCGTTGTGGAACAGCGCAGGTAATGCGATTTGTTTTTTTACAATTATTGGTAGTCGTTCACCACTAGCACAGTGACAGGTACCGCCCTAACCTGGGCACACATTAACGCATGCTCCGCTACAGCGTTAACCCATGGTACCATAAGAAAGTACTCATAGGTATACCGCCCAAAACACAAAAATGTCCTGGGTATGCATTGGCTTGCCTTTCTGGTAACGGGTGCAAGCATCGCCGGCTGCAACATGTCCAGAAAACCACACATCGTCTGCACGAGCGCATTTTTTTTTTTTTTTTAACTTTCATTTATAAGGCTTTTTTTCCAATTTTACAATAAAGAGGCACAGTAATGGTCAAAAGTAAAAAGGACACGTCATGGCGGACGATGGCAGTCAGTTAACTGATGATCATAGTCAAAAACATGCAGGCTGGGCCCTTTGAGCCATACACAGACAGTAGATATAATACTGACAGCAAAAAAGACACTGCAAGAGTCCGCATTGGCTGGTCCGTGTGGCAAACGGCGATGGCCCTGCTGGCCGGCGAGGTAAATAAAAGTTGAAGTGTCACACACATTAACAGTGAGATAATCACATGTCAATAGACTAAATACACTTATTAAGATAACTTATACTATGGCGTGCCAATCTCCGGCCAACCGTCTCCCGCATCAACATATTTGGCATATGTCCCCCATAAGGTTAATAAACGTTAAATGTCCTAGCAATTTTGCGCTCGGCAACCCCGTCCCCTCTTGACTCTCGACTGTCATCACCAGGAACCGATAGTATATACAGTGGATTGGGAAGCAGAGCCGAATAGTGAGCGATCTCAGGCATACAGGTAGGGCAACACATGCAACCACACAACCACCGTGCACCAATGGAATGTCCACACCGCTGCAGCAAACCCCACGTCAGCGGTATAGGAAGTACCATTAGCAGAGCCTCAGATCAGCTAGGGCATGTTCCAGTTTGTTCCGCAGAACGTACCCCTCAATCTCTCATCTCGGCAAGTCATACTCACTTGGTAAACTGGAAATGCCTGCTGATCAGGGTCTCTGGCCAACTGAGCTGTCTGTGAAATCCGTAAGCAGAACTCTTCCTGCCTCAGGGCACACGAGCATTTTTTTAGACGCAATCAGGCGCTAGCTTCTCCTATACACTTAAGGTTTTTTTTTCAACTGAGTTCGACTGCGGACTATTTGTGGTTGTAAGTTGTATATTGCAGATTACAATCTCATCTGTACAAACATCTTCGCACTGTTATCACATGTAGTAACACTACTGTAAAACGGTGAATTTTTTTAAGATCAGCAAGCAAAATTCTTTCACACATTTTATATTGTTAAATGTATACAAGTTTATGGTCAGTTGGGAAACATAAGATAACTATGTACCAGACTTTAGGTGGTGTGGAAACTGGGAAGGATGAGGGTAAGCTCTCAGTTGTAAAGTTAACTAAAAAAAGATTGGACTTTGATAAGAGGTGTTAGGTAAAGATCTGCGGGGTGATAAGTCCAGAGTAGGGCATTTGTAAGGGGGGTGCGAAATCTGACAAGAGAAAAAGCACTGTATGTAAACACCCTTCTCCGAATCAAGAAAACCCTATTACCACAGGGTCCGCTGATAAGGATATGACCTAAGCCTAAAGAGCTGTTGTACTCTTAGCTGCCTATATCAGGATGTTAGGGTGTTTTAAATCCTGGCTTTGTTGCATAAGTGGGAGCAATTACCAAACGCATCAACTTACATGCTCACCCTTAAAATAACTGCCAGTAACGCCTGCTTAATAGTGGCTAACCTGTTCACGTTCCCTGAGTCTCATGTGCGTCCGTCAAGGACTGTGCAAACTTTTCAGTCAAGTTCTTCCGCGTTGAATATGTAGTCCCATAGTGGTCAATGGGCTAGTTCACATAAGTGGTTGTGGTTGTCTGCTTGCCAAATGGACGCAATAAACTGATAGCTATGAGTAAGCCCTTGATTCTATCTACTAACGAACACATTCAAGTCTTCATGGTATCCACCTATGCCAATTTTCTTAAGCCCCATAGTCACCGTGCCGCTTACGGATCTCCACGTGGCAACCTTATCTTAGGGCCTTGTTTCCATTTATGATGCGATGGTTCTGGCGGGTTTGGTTCTGCGGTTTGGTAGGAGGACCAGGCTTCCCGAGGCCAGCTACTTGATTCCACGACTTTTTTCTCAGTAACAACTGTTTCAAGAAGTCATTCATGGCAGTTCGAATGAATCTACTTATGATAAGTCTCGTGATTGTGGACGTGGTGGAGGGGGATTAAATCATCAATCCCGAGGATGTCACGCGTATGCCGTCCCTGCTCGGGGGGGTGGGGGGGGGGGGGGGGGGGGAGGGGGGGGGGGGGGGAGCGTTCGGATGAAAACTCTGGGCAGCTCCGCATGTTGACAAGGATGCGGTCGGTTTTGCGTT
>CM070043.1:29158491-29173189 GCA_036250615.1 Ptychadena robeensis | reverse complement strand
ATTTAAGCCAATATCGGCCGATCATGATCGGCGGCCAATCAATCGGAGCATCACTAATGATGAGGGTAGGAATTCATTCTATATATGCAGATTAGACAATTGGGTTTGCCATGTACACACGGATGTCAACTATGGTGGGAAATAGCAAGGTTGGCTTTCTTGTAGATAAAGTTGGCAACCCGGCATCATAGAACTTGGGAAGCACCAGGATATGTTTTCTTCTCTCTAGACAACCCTGAAGCAGTAAGATGGAGTTTTTTTGGAGTTCTGGAGGTGTGATGGCAGTTCCAATTGACAAGTCTAAACAAGTTTAGTACTGCGTGTGTATGGAAGAGCAGAGCGGACAGGTGGCAGAACATGGCTGGTTGCCGCATGTACGGGATCAGCTGGCCGTTCCCAGAGCTGTAATTGTTATTGCACGATATGAACTCCTGACCTGCTGTATACAGCTGAAGAATCCCTACAATAGGCTTGTCTAAGAGGTCTATGTATGTGCTTCAGATGGACATTGGCGTGGGTTTACGGGTATCTACAGCTTTTGTTTGGCGGTTGTTACAGCATTGGTTGAGTATTTGTCCTTATGCAGCTCTCATAAATGGCCAACTCAAAGGGTTACACTGGATGTATGACCAGGTGAACATTCGATGTCGCCATGATTTCTTGGATCCTTCCATTTAGCCATCAACAAGCTCTGCAACATAGAACAGCCAGACGCGCTCCTAAGCAACCAGGAACCATTCAAAGTGCTCCAAACTGTCTTTTATAACAGGCGGCAGAGAGATGCTATAATAGTTGACAATGGGAAATATTCAGATTCTTTTTTTCCCAATGGCTGTGCTTCTGTTCCACTTGAACTATGGCTCATGGAAACAATGGCAGAATGAGCAGTGGTCCCACATGACCTATTGTCTTCAGGAAGTGGCATCATTTGGTTTGGTGTCAACCAGTGCCAAAACCTGTAGTGTCGCCCCCATGAAGATGTATATGGTGTGCTGCCAGCAATATAGGTGTCAAATATATATGTGTATATATATATATATATATATATATATATATATATTACACTGCAGGGGCTCCATACTAGTAAGCTGAAGTGTTTCATTTGCTGTTAAGACACATGCACCCTGCACACACGAATTTCCCCCCACCACTAAAGAGATGCTGAGGATGCACAGATATGTGTTGCAGGGATGGTGCTGCAGTAATGGCCAGAAGCCTCAGGACTATACCATTCACAAGTGGGGGGGGGGGGGGGGGGGGGGGGGGGGGGGGGGCGTCACATTGACATTCCAGCTGGGGTTCTTGAGGAAGATTGGACTCCTTTTGCTAAATCCTTTAGCCCTTGTATACGTAGTTGCCCTCAGTTGGCTTAAGGTCCCCACACACGTAATGAGCGGGGACCGACAGATGAGCTGTGGAGAGCAACTTGATGATGTCATGACGCTGCTCTGCATCGCTCACAGTTTTGCCGGGCACCCTTTGTGTGTCGGCTGTAAGTTTGGACGGGGACGCAGGTCCCCATTCAAACCAATGGCACCGGCCAGGGATTTACGGGCATGTCCGTTCTCTGGCTGACCGAGCTTTGAGGCGACATGCACATCGGGCGGCAGCTAAATCGTCCATGGCTCATTACATGTGTGGGGACCCCTACATTGTGTATGCGGTTATAGATGATGGATAGGTGGCTTTTTGTGCACAGATTAGTGACTCTCTCGCTTTCCTGTCCTCAGGTGACGTACTTCAGCCTGTGGTATTACAACAAACAGAACCAGCAGCGCTGGGTGGACCTTGAGAAACCTCTGAAGAAACAGCTGGATAAGTATGCCTTGGAGCCGACTGTCTATTTTGGAGTGGTGTACTATGTGCCGTCTGTCTGCCAGCTGCAGCAGGAGATCACCAGGTGAGGACCAACATCTTCACTATGTTGAATATTGATGTGATTATCATGTGGTCCACCTTTCACTTATTAAAAGAACCCTATGAAAAGTTCCACCTTAAAGCTGACCATACACCTTTAGATCTCTCTGTCAGATATCCTTTAAATCTACCAACAACTATGTAGTGCCGGGTCCTCTGCGATTGAACACAGGAAAACTTGATGTTTTAGAAAGTCCCTTATATTACATGATTTTGGTAAAACAAAAAGAGATCTAAAGGAAATCTGACAGAGAAATCTAAATGTGTATGGGGACCCTAAGAGAAGCCAACCGCATACATGATAATATTTTGTGGTCCATACGGCCAAAGTCACCATGGTTCCTCTCACGTTGAGCAATTGCTTTGTTTTGAGTATGGGGGTCACCTAGTTGTTGTACATAAGCTGAGACTCCTCCAGTCCTTGCGTTCCCTTCCTCCCAGGAGTTTCTGTTGTGTCTGGTGCACCGTAACCAGCAACCTGTCAGAGGATTCTGAAACATTAGCTTGAGGTTAAAGATCAGAGAAGTATTGAGAAGAACTGTCAAGGGATTGCACAATTTCTCAAAAAGTTCTTCAGAAGAACTTGAGGAGAAAAGCATTTGTATCTGGTAATAACTTGATGAAGGAAGGTAACCTCAAGCTTTCATTTACCGTATTTTTGGGACTATAAGACACACATTTTTACCATGAAAACCAATAGTCACTCTTATGGTCAGAATATGTAAAAAAAAAATTGTAGGCCCAGTAATCCTGGAAGCAATAGCCATGCATCCCAGGAGACTGGGATCTGTTCCTTTCCCTCCAGCCAAGCCAAAAAGCCACTGCCAAGAAGCAGATATTAGGTGCCTTAGTGCTAGCAGTACCCATTCTCTCACTGACCAACTAATGGAAAGAGACATTTTACAATTAGATAGCATGAGTTGTGTATTTACTTTAACATTCTGCATTGCAATAAATACATTTTGTGACACAGACTCATATCTCCTCCCTTATGTAAATAGCTGCTCATGGGTAAGTTTTTAGTGCCAGATTGTAAAATGTGTCTCTCCATAAGTTGATCAGCGTATTCAGAGAACAAATACTGCTAGTATTGTTATACTCTGTTCCCCTACCTAGTAGATTGAGCAGGGTCCTCTACACCGCCTGTGTCATAACCTGTACCTGTGTGTATTATGTTGTGTTGTATGTACACTAATGTATTGTACAACGCTGCGTAATATGTTGGCGCTATATAAATAAATGATGATGATAATAACAATATAGACACATGCTAAAGTTTCAGCCCTGACACTTCGCTGGAACTAAGACCTCCCTCCCGGCAGTGGCCTTTTGATTTGGCTGGAGGAATACAGAGTGAATACTGCGTGGTCCAGTCCTGCCTACTTTGCTGGAACATTCTGTCTATTCACTTGATTTGTGAATGGCTGTGTCTCTGATTTTAATTTCTGGGGTTCGTTTTTATAATTTTCTCTCCAAAACTATAGGGTGCATCTTATGGTCCAGTGCGTCTTGTAGTTCGAAATAAATACAGATGATGGTTTCAGGTCATCTTCATCCTTCACAAGTTGTGTTTGTGTCCATTGTGTTATGTCCTTTGAACTGGCTTTTGATTGGTTGGTTGCCCAATTTTTGATACCTGTATCTCTTTTCATGGCATCCTCCATGTGTGATGGCACTATGTTCCTCTGTTCTTGGCAGATACCAGTATTACCTGCAGCTGAAAAAGGACATCTTGGAGGGGAAGATCCCGTGTAGTCTGGAGCAGGCTATTCAGCTGGCTGGTCTGGCTGTTCAAGGTGAGTTGTGACCGTGGCTTGTCCCCCATCTCCAAAGGAACACCGTACCAAAAATTTGTGCCACGTAAAGTCCCCATGTCCCATGTTTCTTTGTAACGTGCAACACCGGCTGTAAGCTTCTGAGACCCGGACACAGGATGGCTGCAAAGGAGGGCCCCCCTCTGCCTGTGTAGTGTACACAGCCCAGCTTGGCTCCACCCTCTTTCCTTTGTCTCAGCTCACAGGCAGAGCTGAGAGCCAGGAGAGTCAGGATTCAGATCAGGGGTCGACCAGACAGGTTACAAAAATCATTCAGATTCAGACATACAGATGTGTTTAGGGTCAGAGTGGAGTAAAATTGCTCAGACATCCAGGTCAGAAACAGATTCAGGTTGCAGTGAAAGTAACAATGCTCAGCCAGCTCGGGGGGGGGGGGGGGGGGGGGGGGGGGGGGGGTTCTACAGCGTTGTGTGCCCAGTCAGGACCCCTACGTTCAGCGTAGTTCTTGGTTGGGTCCTGGTGAATCACATACACTTTAGCTGGCCGCCGATGCACGGGTTAACGCACTCGACTACGTTCAGCCCTGCATCGGTGGAGCGCCTCAGCATCCGCCGAGCAGATAAAGTGTATGTGCTCAGTCGGGCAGCCAAGCAATGCACTGCCGGATGTGGGAACATACCCTCAGTGTGGGTGAAGCACACCTATATAGCCCTCAGGCTAACCTGGCAGGTGTGCTCAACCCAGTCCACGCTTGCAGGGAGCCACCTGCTGGCCACTAGGGAACCTAGCCATGGGAAGGGGCAGCACAGCGCCACCAGCAGGTGGTACATGGGACAGCCTAGGTCCTTTGCAGCCATCCATGTCCTGCTCAGATCGACTGGGATTTACGGATATGTCCCTTCCCTGTTCGACCGACTGATCAACCAATGAAAGACTGGACAGCTCGATTCTTTGATAGATTTGAGTGCTGTGAACATGCACGTCACTCGATTGTCGATTGTGCTTCCAATCTATAAAAAAATCGAGCCGCGTATGCCTAGCTTAAGTCCTCGTTCCTTTGGGTCAGACAGTGGTACAGACTAGACTGGTACTGTGTTTATGGAGTCATGAGTCGGCATACAAATCCTTCCAACATTTATTGTATATACGTAATTATTGATCATCGGCGGTGCAGTTATTTTGGGGTATTTCTTAGCTTTCTGCCATAGTAAAGCTAAGCTTAGTAGCAGTCTCTGCGGTAGGCGGATTTGCCATTACATGGTGGAGATGGAACAACTTCGTGATATGAGTTACACCCTGAGCACTTTCCATTCTTTGTACACAGTGTTGATTGGTGAATTTTTCCCTTTTTTTCCAGCTGATTTTGGAGACTATGACCAGTATGAATCACAGGATTTCCTGCAGCGATACGCTCTGTTTCCTGTGGTAAGCACCGCCGCCGTTAACTCTCCACGAGCCGTACAGAATGAGGAGAACCGCTAGCGCCGGTCTCAGTTATGGTATTCAATGGGTATGATGGGTGAGATCAGGGGAAGGCAAAGATCTGTTGGGTCGTGGCCAATCTAAATCTAGCGGGTCAATAAAGCAATATAAGATAATAACTCCTTTCAACCATTTCCAACTTTTCTAAACGTTAGTATTTGTGGCCTTCAGCGTTGATTAACCACTTGGGTGCCAACATTCTTAGAACCTTATGATCCCCAGACTGTCCTATACTTATGTGCAGTATTGTTATATCCAGGAGTGCACATAACTTTCTTAGTGAGCTCCTCAGATGAGTACCAGGAGATAGTGTTTGGTACTCACCCCATATGTAGGGTGGTCTTCCTCACTGTCTCCCTTACTACCCTCTGCGTCAGCCTCCTGCATGAAAAATTCTGCTGCAGACTGACCTCCCTGTTCCTGATTGAGCCTCCGATTACCTGCCTCCATCCACAGGTCACCAGCTGGCTTTGGGTCATATGTAACTCTCATAGTACAACACGTTTGGACCCCCAGATCTCATACCTCAGTAGTGTGACCCTGACATTTTCTGACTTAGTAACTAACCCCTGAGACTACCTGCAGTCCAAATGTCATCCTTTCATAGTCATATTCCAGCTGTCACACAGTGCTTTTCTCTTGTCAGATTTTACCCTTACATATGCCTACTCTGACTTTCATCCTCCAGATCTCCAACACCCTTAGAAGTCCGATCTTTTTTTTTTAATTATTAATTTACATTCCCAATGTCACCCCCCTAACTGCAACCTTTCATAGTTATTCATGTTTCCCTGCAGTTATCCAAGTGACATAAATTGTATACATGTAACATTTAGCTGCGGCCGCCCAGACACGGAGTGCCTCCAAGTTGTTAGTACACATATGAGCTGTGTAACAATAATGCCGGTACGCAGAGCAAGGTTTTGGCCCCTTTTGACTACCAGAGTACCACTTATGTGCACCCCTGGATATAGTATTTATTAAAAAGGTTCTGAAGCTTGGAGTAGCTGAGAAAAAAAGCTTTGACAGCAATGACATCTGCTGGCCATTCTATATATTGCATCAAACAAATGAGTGAATATAAGACCCACCCATAAAAAAAGCCCTAGTGCATTTTTGTGCACCTAAAATTAATATAAGACAGTAGTTTGTTGGGGAAACGCGGTGTTGAATTTTTTTTTTTTTAAATGAGACTCTCAAAGCAGAGGTCTAATCTGCCCCCTGATGCGTCAGAGCTCTCCAATCATATTATGCCCATGCACTTTACTGATTGAAGGCCTTTAGCTCTTACTCAGCGAGGGGCTTTTATTTCTAGATGATTTGGGGTTTTCGAGATGGTAATGGATTTCATTTCCGTAACCAATAATCTGTTTTTATGTCTCATTTTATCGTCAGGGATGGATACAGGATGAAAAGACCCTTGAGGAGGCGACACAGAGCGTGGCCCTGCTTCACCAAAAGCTGCGGTAGGCTCCCAGTAACTTTAACCTTACCCAAAATATACAATATAAAGGGAAGGAAAATGAGAGGGAGACTTCCATGTGTAGCATTTTACCTCCTTGGCGGTATGCCCGAACCCAGTTTGAGCAGAATCACCCCCAAAATCTCAGGGAAATCGTGCCTGTGTCTTAAGGCCCGCATACGCGACCCCCGTGACTGCTCGGCCACGGGTGGTTGCATCTTGGCTTCTCCTGAGCTGTCAGATGAGATGCAGCCGCAGCCACATCCCTCATCTGTATTGCACTGCTTCTACCAGCAGAGCACTGCTGATAGAAGCAGTACTTTAGAGAGACACACATGGAAGCGGCCAGCCACCAGCTTCCATCTATGTCTGCCTGTCAGCTCTGATCTCCATGCAGCTCACAGCTGACAAGCAGGGAGAGAAGAGTGCAGAATCCCTCGCTCCCCTTCTGTCTGAAGTGTGCTCTCTACTGACACCATTGTTGTGGCGGAAATTGGGTACTGCAGGGGATTTTTTTTCCAACTGAGAACATTTCACATTTTTTTCGGTTTAAAAACATCTTATAACGTCTTATTGTCCGAAAAATACGGTAGTTTAAATAAAAACTCTGCTGCAATCATTTGATGAAGCTATAGGACAGTGGTTCCTGGGGTCTGTGCAACAGACTCTCCATTGGCTGATCTTAAGACTTGATAATACAGACGTTTCATATTAGTGTAAGATTATGATTCTCACTTCCATATGTGATGGAACATGACCGGTCACTGTGTATCTCTTTGTTATCACCAGAGGTCTGTCTCCACCCGAGGCCGAGATGTTGTACATGCAGGAGATTGAGCGCCTTGAAAACTATGGAGAGGAAACTTACCCGGCCAAGGTAATCCATGGAAGACCAATCCTGATTCCTTTAGAACCTTTAAACAGAAAGATAGGTGTGCAGGGCATAAAGCTTGATCAGAGTTAAGGGGGGGGGGTATCCATAGCCGTTGGGACCCCCCTCTGCTATTTGGGTATTGCGTATTGCTTGGCGGGAGGTCCCAATGGAGCACATTCACTTACCTGCTCTGCTCTGTGTTCTCACAGCGCTGAGCCGTTCTGCTGATGCAAGGCTGAACGTAGTGGAGTATGTTCAACTCCTGCATCGACGGATGTCTAAATACAGCATCCCCCGAGCAGGTAAAGTCTATGTGCTCCGTTTACTGAGTTTCGTTGTGCTAGACCAGGCATGGGCAAACGCGGCCCATTTAGTTGATCTGTCCCTTTGTCAACTTGGTGACTAGACACTCTGCGTCCCCTCTTCTCATTCACTGCAATGGGAGAAGATAATGCTGAAAGGGGTCAGAACGTCGCCATGGCTAGTGTCATCATTAGTGTTGAGCGAGAATATTCAAATTTTTTAGACGAATATCCGACATCCGAGAATTCACAATATTTCGCGAATGTGCGCTCGAATATCAGTTCTGATGGCAGCATCTTAGATCCTGGAGAAGTGAAGCTGCTTTCGCCATCACTGCCCCCTCCCTTCACTCATCTCCAGCAGAGACAAGTTGGAGCTCTGTTGGAGCTGGACAGCTCCGTGGGGTGTGTGTGGAGGGGTGAATCACGACTGCTTGAAGATGAGATGTGTCTCTGGACGGCAGACACACTCTTATCGCTGATAATAGCACAAGTCTCGCGTGTCACAAGACCGGGCAGACATGTTCCTGCATGCAGATGTCCCAAATGCCATTGCGGCTGCCTCGGCGCGATGTAAGGCAGTGGGAGGGGCGCACTCAAGAAAAAGCGCCCTTCCTGCTGTCAGAAAAAGTTTTTTTATTTACAATTGCGGATCTCAGCAGTGTGGGCTGAGCTGCAGGCAATACTTTTGAGTGACCTACCCGGTGGTAGGTCTGCTTTAGGTTCTGTAAATGGTAAAGGAAAAAAAATTGTCATGGAGTAGTGATCTCCTCCAGGGACAGGAGTTGCTGTGTGTGTGTGTATTACTCCAGCCATGAGGATAGCATGATGCTGGTTATGGGTTCTGTAGGGAGGTCTTTCCTTTGAGTCACAGTCAGTGTTCATTTGGATTAATGGGACACCTTTTGGGCAGATGCCCTTTGTCAACCATAGTCCACACTATGTACCTGGTACCTGTTCTCTGCAGCCATTGGTTTGTGGGTCCCTATTGCATTGTGGGACCAATGTTAGCTGTGAAGTTCTAATTTCAAAGATGCATCTAAACACTGTTGCCATCCTTGTTATAAGTCTTGTTGTGTGTGCAGTATAAAGCAGTGATAACTTTTTTTAACAGTTGTGACTTGTTTCCAGGACAGTCAGGGTACCGACCTCTCTATCGGGGCTTGTCTCAACGGGATCTTCGTGAGGCACAAAAATGGACGACCGCCTGTTTTATTTCGGTAAGTCATTAATCCGCATACAGTGTATGGCCTAGGGTTTGTGGACACCTAACCATTGTTTGTAGAGACCTGATTATTCCACCTATATAAGGACTTCCCATTCTAAAACCAGATGCATCAAATGCTAGGGAAACATTATGGGCTTTTCCAACCTTGTGGAATTATTTTGAGGATGGATCTTTTAGGGTTCTACCAGGATTATATCCAAATGTACAAAGCCAACCTAACCTCCCTAGTGGTCTGCCTGTATCATGCCCTCTGGTGATCAAAGCAAAGTAGTCATCGATGATGCCAGTGATGTGGGCTGGGAAACTGATGCCCTCCATTAACATGGAGGTCTATGGTGCTCACCAGAAGTCAATGGTGGGTCTGCCACGCTTCAGAATGCTCGTAGGCTAGCCGAGCAGAGTTAAGTATGCCCGAACACAGAACTGGGCTCGTCTCAGCTAGGAACCCTAGAGCTTGGTGCATACCAATACTCGATTTGTATGCAAAGAGACAGTACCTCAACCCTACCAATCCCTTTGGAATAAAATGAGAGCCAGGCCTTCTCATCCAACACCAGTACCAGACTGCCCAAATGGCCACAGTTTATCATAGATATGCTACATAAAAGAGGAGGCTAGTAACTTCACTAGGGTGCCAACTCCATATTAATGGCCAAGGTTTATCCACCAAGCTCCCAACACATTTGAACCATACATCCCAGGGTGGCAGGGTGCTGTAGAACCATGTTGGCCCTCAAATGATATTAGGATGCTAGTAATATGAAACCAATACCTCAGATACTCTGGCAACAGGACCAAATAACTGAAGACATTTTGTTTCCTTACTGGCCATCCTTGTCTGGGAGTTTCTAATTATCGTCTGTGCTTGCCCGCATTCTCCACCTTTCCCCTCACCCTTTATGCTGAGAAACTAGTGATGGGGATTTCTATAGTATTTGACTGACTGCTTTGAATCTGCTGGTGCTGTTGACCTTCTAACCAAGATGGTGGCACCCGTTGGTAGTCTAAGAATTTTACAGTTCAATTATTATTAACCTTCTGGGTGTTTGGCCCGAGTTAACTATGGAAAAACATACCTGTCCACCGGATTCTCCCGCCGATCGGGTCTGTCCCCCACCAGTGACGCGAAAGGGGCGGGGGGGGGGGTGTTTGGCGCCATAGACCTCCATGTAAATGGAGGGGCGTTGCCTTTTCCCAGCATAACTCTGGCATCTCCGGTTATGCACGGGACCTCCGGGCAGGTAGGGAATTTTTTTTATAAAAAATAGCACCATGTGCGTAATGCCCAGGAGGTTAAGTAATATCTTTCCAGCAATTACAACAAACCACTGCTTAGCTCTGTTGCTTGGACTACCAAGTCCTATAGTCAATCATTTAAAGGAGGGGATAACCCAGCCTCTGTCTATGGAAGGGGTGGGCTCACAGCAGCCATGTTGTCAGCTTGTGTTAAGGGTCTAAGGAAAAACTGACCATTCTGTGTACAAAAAAATCCTGCCCTGTAATACACTGTGCTGTAGATTACAGTGTGTGGTCTACATATCCTTTGGCACCATCTTCTATAGCACCACATGCAGCTTTTTGGTATGACCAAAATAATTTAAAGGATTAATGTGTGCTCAATCGTGCCCTCAAAGGTAGACTAAGCTATGTTTGGCTACATCAATCCATCACTCTCGTTGTCTTATCTGCAGGTGGGTGGACATTGCCAATATGTCTCATAACAAATCATTTTTCACATTGGAGCTGGCAAGCAAAGAGGAGACCATCCAGTTTCAGACGGTGAGCAGCTCATGTTCTGTGATTTGAGGGGTTAATTTTCCATTTTAATGCATGTCATAGGAGGTGCACTTATCGTTTCTTAATCCAATGGGGGGGGGGGTGCACCTAGGGGGCGGAGGGAGGGACAAGCAGGAAGCCATGTAGGAAACAATGGAGGAACTATCTGCAGACAGTAAGTAGAGTGTATGTAATGTGTGTGCCTCTGTGTTTCGCTGCGTGTGTTTGTCTTTATGTGAATGATTGATGTCTCTGAGTGTAGAGAGTGTGTCTCTATGTGGGGTGGGCTGGTTTTTAACAGCAACGCAGAGGTGATAGATTCTTTTTCACTTGTGTGAATCTAAGACTTTTCATTGGAGTGTACCTTTAAGAAGGAACGGCCTGACTATCTGGCACGTCCCATGGACTGTGTTTGGATTTAGCTGCCAGTGGATGCTCCGTGCTTCCCTTTTCCAATAACTTTTCCTGTTTTTGCTCCTTTTAGGAAGACATGGAAACTGCCAAATATGTGTGGAGGATGTGCGTTGCTCGGCACAAGTTCTACAGGATGAACTGCAACCTGTGAGTACTAGGGCCAGGGGATTCAATTTGATTCATCTGGGGCCTAAGAGAAATATTTTTGGAATTGAAGCTTCTTCTGGGCTCTGCATCTTCATTTGTATGACTGGAAACCAGAAGAGTGAACTTTATATTCTTTGAGATAATCCTCCCAGAGTGACAACGACTGGGCAGCACACATCCAAGGCCTGAATCCTACGGTGCCATTTAGTCTTGTTAGGGACCAGGCACTGTACCTTGCGTTGTAAACATAAATTTTTTAAATGTCGTTCTTTTACAGATTGCTTTGGAGTTTTAAATTCAGAGAATCCCCTTTCCAATTCTGACTGTGTCTAGGGCAGTGCCCCCCCCCCTTTTCTATATAGCAAACTGGGGGGCGCGAAGGTATGCTAGGGGGGGGGGCAGGTCCTCATTCTTAACCTGTGTTTTAATAAGGAGAGGGGGCTCAATAATGTTCCTATATAGGAACATTATCAATCCCCCCACCATTCAAACGACACAGGTTCAGAATGTGCAATGCGGAAACACAGGGTTTTTAAAATCTAACAGACGCGGTAGCATTACCACTAGCACGTCTGTTACGGGGGAAAAAAAGGCACCACAGTTTAAGTAGTGGGAAATGGCTCTCAAGCTTAATTTGAAGTACAACTCCCTTTTTCAGACTCACCAATCATGCAAAGACCTGCATCATATATATACGCACACCAATTATACAGAAACATTCATTATTCATTTAGAGACAAACTCACACAGAGACACCAGAGACCCACACATTACATGCACTCTACCTACAGTCTGCAGTTAGTTCCCCCATGGCTGTCTTCCTGTTCCTGTGTTCCTGCTTGTCTGATTGGCTGGCAGTGGTAGGGGAGGGTGGATGGACTGTGCAATCCCCAGAGGAAGAAGAAAACTGACAGCCTAAAACCTCAGGCTTTAAAGGGAGAATACTTTTTAAATCCAGCAGTAGCTGTAATGTTAGGATCTCCATACACCTTTAGATTTCTCTGTCAGATTTCCTTTAGATCTCCTTTTGTTTTACCAAAACCATGTATTATGAGGGACTTTCTAACCATCCACACTACCTATGTGCAATCGCAGAGGAGCCTATAGTTGTTGGTAGATCAAAAGGATATCTGACAGAGATCTAAATGTCTATGGCCAGCTTTAGTATAATACCTTAAGTATCATGAATATAATTCATCATGCCCAAAGCAAACCAAGTATTTTCCTTGAAAAGAGGAAATGAAACTACTATTTATTTTCTTATCCTTTTCTGTTCTGCGTCTGCGTCAATGTTTAAGTTTCAGTACCAAATCTTGCTGATTTCCTCCTTCAAATCTAAATTGTAAATTGTTAACTAAAGTAAATGGCCCATTTATGTAGGCTGCAGAAGTCATTATGGTATTTGAGACACACTGAGAATTGTGGCCTATGGTTTTCTTCACAGGACCTAATGTACAGGGTGACGGCCTATGTGAGAGTTATTAACCACTGCGGCTGTTATCTGTGTATAGATCCTCTTTGTGCTCTGTATGTAAACAGAGGAACACGTGTAGACAGGGAACCTTTGTGGGTCCGTTGGCCATCTGTTCCTCCTCCTCTATAGATGGGTTGTTGTCACCTGTTTCTCAGAGACATCTGTGCTGGTGCCTGTGTCAGTATGAAGGGTTCACAGCTGCAGATAAGAGCCGTCTGTCTGTAAGCCCCATACTAACCCCCAGAGGAGCAGAGTTATAAAGGTTCAACCACACTGAATGGTTTTATAATCAGACTTAAGCTGGCCATACACCTTTAGATCTCTGTGTCAGATATCCTTTAGATCTACCAACAACTATGTAGTGCCGGGTCCTCTGCGAGTGAATGGTTTAGAAAGTCCCTCATATCACATGGTTTTGGTAAAACAATAGGAGAGCTAAAGGAAATCTGACAGAGAAATCGAAAAGTGTATGGGGAACCTTAAGCCTGCCATACACTACACTGTACATGACATCTGTCAAAAATAAGGAAATTCTCAATGAATTGTTGGTAGATCTAAAGGATATCTGACAGATAGATCTACAGGTGTATGGCCAGCTTAAGTTTCCTGGGTATCACTGTCAACCAGGTTAGATATGGCTGGTAGATGCATCCAATTAGTCTATCCAATGTTTAACGCACCATACTGCAACGGGCGTTTCATTTGCAATCTTTATCAGGGGTTAGATTATGTGTGGATGCCTAAGTAAGAAAAAATATATATTTATATAAGGCAGCGTAAGTGTTGTTAACACCATATATAATATTTTTGAACAGACGGGGCAATCGTCGATTAACGTATATTAAGATTCTATATCCATGCCTGCCCGCCGTGGAGTCAAACAAGTAGAACGGGGGCCACTGCAGAAAACCACAGCCAAAGTCATGAGTCCAATGTGGACCAACCGATCAAAACAAGAAATAAGTGCCCCACTCAAAGTGAAGATAAGCTTGGACCCATAATATAACCCCTGATGAAGATTGTAAATGAAACGTGCGTTGGGGTATGGTGCATTAAACATTGGATAGACCAATTGGATGCATCTACCAGCCATATCCAGCACGGTTGACAGTGATACCCAGATAACTTACATTGAATAAATACTGGACTTTGTAATGGACATTAAGTTATTATTAAATTACGTTCATTCTTCATAGAAACGTTATCCATTATCTTTGAGGGTGGTAAAGTCCTCTTGTCCAGGGCAACAGATTATCTGCTGCTAAGACCACAGTTCTTTATATGAATTTTGGGATGTTGGCCGCTTAGAGGAAATGCGTGTAATCTTGTGTGATCAGACATTGTGTGTAAGTTTAAATGAAAGAAATATTTTTTAACCCAAAACCCAAGGTGTATCTTTAGTGACAAGAATATGTTTTTGTTGGTTGGTCATCCCATAACCCAACAAACTGTGGACACTAAAATCCAGAACCGCTCCAGATATTGTGTCACCAGCTTTGGGGACCTGAGTGAGGGCCCCAGAACTTTAAATCTAGTGTGTATCCCTCACCTCTGCATGTCTTTGTCTTTAGGGACCTCCCTGATTCTTCTCCTCCTGCAGATGGTCCTCCGAAATCTCTCTCTCTTCTCTCCTTCCAACGTTTTCCAATTCTGTCTCGTCCCTCTCTGCCCAAAGGGTGAGCTGAAGCATCCGCCAACGGCAAAGGATGTCTATACCCGCTGCTTATGCTTAACCTTTCCTCCTGTACTAATATAACAATGTGAAACTGCTACATATCTTCATCCATTCCCTCCTGTACTAATATACAACGAGGAGCTGCCACCTACCCTCATCCATTCCCTCCTGT
>CM070043.1:29125522-29140146 GCA_036250615.1 Ptychadena robeensis | reverse complement strand
ATAGTGATCAGAAGTTCAACAATCATTGCCACAGAGTTGGATCCGAAGGGGACATGAGTTGGCCCGAGAGTGATCACAAGGGACATCGATTGGCACAGGAGTGATCCGAAGGGGACAATCATTGGGCAACCGAGTGATCGAAAGGAAGGGGACAATGATTGGCACAGATTGATCAGAGTGGACAATGATTGGCCCAGAGTGATCAGAGGGACAAGATTGGCACAGAGTGATCAGAAGGGCACAAAATCTGCACAGAGTGATCAATGTATCAATTAATGGCACTAGTGATTAGAGGGGGAACAATGATTGGGCACAGAGTGATCAGAAGGACAATGACTTTGGTACAGAGTGATCAAGGACGACAAGTGAATGGCACGATGTCAAAGGGGAACTGGAATGGCACAGAGTAATCAAAGGGGTCAATACATGGCAAAAGCGATCAGAATAGACATCCCCCTGGAAAATAAGACCTATGGAAATACGGTAATAAAATTATAAACCCATATCTAGAAACAACATATTATACCCTAAAACTAACAATCATTGTCCCCTTCTGATCACTCTGTGCCAATCATTGTCCCCTTCTGATCACTCTCTGCAGGGATCAGCAGCTTGCTTGTCCTTCCTGCACTGCAGCCAGCTCTGACGGAGTCACACAGTTACCCATTGTACCACCCAAATGGTAGATTCGGGCAGGGGCATGTATCGGTGGGCGTCTTATTTGCGGAGGGGGGCCTATTTTAACGTTTTGGGCAAAAATCGGGGGGTGGCTTATTTGATGGGGATAGCTTATACAAACAGGGTATATATTTTTTAAATATTTGGATGTATTTTGGATGCATGAATAGTCCTGATGCAGTTGGGTAGGTCTTTGCCCCTCCCCCCTCAATCTTGTTTTTCTTGAACGTTAGGATCATACCTGTCAACTTTTTCCTTTTTGAATAAGGGAAAACTCACAGGAAATAACATCACTTGCATGCGCAACAACCTCACTTCCGGTATTGGGAGGTTTACCTCTGTTCCCTCCTTTTTAGTAGTCAGCTAACTTAGGAGGGAGGGGGCGTTATTCTCCCTTCTAACTTCCCATCCCACACATCATCTGCACAAGCAGGGTGGGAACTTTGGAGGGAGAGTAGCACCCTGGAAAAATCCGGTATTTGTTAAAATCGGTATTTGGCCGGCAAAGTCTCATAAAAAAATGGTAGAATCCTCAGTCTGTTCTTTTATTGTTTACATAGTGGGCACACTAAGCTTTGCATATTCTTCTTAATGGGTAAGCTGCAATCAGTGGGGTCTTAAGCCTGGTTCGGGGTGTGTTCATAGCACCGAGTAACATCACTTCCAGAGGAGGGGTGGCACCACACATTCCACATTTTTTGGTTGTTTTTGTATACAAGGGCTAACGGACTTGAAAATCAGAAAAATTCCTTTGCTACATGGCAATGCTGTGTCAGTCAGGTCAGTGACGTGACCAGTGTGTGCTGGAGGTCATTTTGCTGGGCTCTGGCAGTGCTCCTTGTTCCTCCTTACAAAAAGGCAGGGGTAATGGTCCTGATGCTGGGTTGTTGACGGCCTCCTCCATGTCTCCATCAGAAAAAGCCTGTGTCAGAAAAAGCCATTATTATTATCTTGTATTTATATAGCGCCGACATATTACGCAGCGCTGTACAGAGCATATATAGTCATATCACTGTTTCTCAGAGGAGCTGACAATCTAATGTCCCTTACACATAGGTCACATGTAACTAATAGGAGAATCATTATTTGGGGAAGCCAATTAACCTGCTGCATGTCTTTGGAGTGTGGGAGGAAATCGGAGTACCCGGAGGAAACCCTTGCAGACACGGGGAGAACATGCAAACTCCTTGCAGATAGTGCCCAGGCCGGGATTTTAACCTGGGACTCTAGTCCTGCATGGTCAGAGTGCTAACCACCTGAGCCACCATGCTGCCCCTGGTGTGTGTGTGTGTGTATGGTACAAGTATGTGATGGGTTTAATTACTTTGGTCTTTCCTGGTCCTCAGGGGTAAAAATCGTCCAGAGTATGCCACCATTAAGGCTTAATAAAAGCTGAATTGCATTTCAGAGGAAGAGTGAGATTATGAATGGCGTGCACCCTCTGTATTTATATATCTCCCTCCAGGAGAGTGTTGTTTCCTAATAGTTTTTGAAGCTTAACCCCCCTAGCGCTTCTGACGGCTCCATCTCGTCCAGAGCTGTCCTGTCAGTATAGCAGTGGACAAGATAGAGCCATCAGGCGAATATCAGAGCCCGGGCAGCATATACTCACTGTTCTGTGCTGTCCAGGTGGCTGTGATCCTCTCAGCTGGCCGATGTCAACCCCCCCCCCCGAGTGACATAATGACGTCACATGGGGGGGGGGCGTTGTGACATTCAAATGTTATTTGGGTTAACTTCAAAGAGCACATCTGGAAATCACCTCAACGCCTTAAAGAGGGTGCCAAAGGGCATTGTATTGAATACAGTGATAACAAAAACTAAACACATTTCATATTGTAATAAAAATGTTATTATAAACTAAACATAAATATGAATACATACTGTTTTGAAATCATTCATACCAAATACGTATTTAAGAGATTCTATCATTCAAATAATACCTTTTATTATTATGTTTATGTAATTTTTTTAATATAATCGTGTGTTTCAAACATTATTATATTCAGGATGTCTACTAGACCCTTGTACGGACATATTTTTGGAAGTTACAAGCTTACATTAAAAAATTCCATTAGAGTCTATGGTGCGGTTTTGGTACAGAAATCTGGACCTTGCAAGAGCGCTAGGGAGGTTAAGGGTGGCTCATTTCACCTGCATGGAGAACTTCTATGGCAGATGTGGGCAAACTAAGGCCCAGGGGCCAAAACTGGCCCTTTAGTCTTTTTATTTGGCCTATTGTCACCTTGGTGTCAATATGCTCTGGCTCCCCTCATTCCGTGCAACAAGTGAAGATAACACCTAGAGGATACGTTTTTGGGATGTTTCCTAGAGGCCAAAGTTTGCTGCAATAGAATGTTTAATCTTCTCTATCAAAAAGCTTCTATTTATATATTTTTTTTCAGATTTTCTTCTTTTAAATATCCTGTCCTAGCTAGGAGGACCTGCAGGCTCTTGGTTTGGCCCCTATATCATATTTAAAAACCCATTGTGACCCACAAGTCAAAAAGTTTGCCCACCCTTGTCCCATGGTCATAAAATCTTTCACATGCAAGCTCCCCCCCCCCCCTCCCCCTCCATCATAAGTAGGCCTTTTTTCTTATGAAATAACCTTTAAATCAATTGTCCAATTACTTTTGAGCCATTATGTTCAACCCACTCAAAGTCTGCAGCCAACTTGTTTCATTTCAAATTTGTTGGGGTGATGTACTGACCCAAAATGAGAAACAAGTGGTCTCTGTCCAAATATATGTGGACATAACTATTGTGAGGGATTAGCGGTAGAGAGGCAAGGGCGGTACCCCCTTGATGGGTCCCCAGCAGGTGAAGGAGGCACAGCAACAAGATTTTCAGGTGAAACACACAAGTGATTTATTGTGCAAGTCCATATACAATATTTACAAGCAAGGCAGTAGAATCCACAGGAAAAAGTAATCCATAGCAAGCAGAGTCTTTGTAGCTCAAACCTTGGTTACCACACAGGTACAACAGCTCCCAGATCACACACAGTGCTGGTTCCAGAAAGGAAAGACTCTGACTGAGCCGGTGAGGGGATTTTATACAGCTCAAGCCACCTCTAATGAGCTGACAGGACACAGCTGGTCCTACTCTGCACCAGGCCCAGCAATTCCAGCTCCCTCTGCTGGTCAGATAGTGAAGTACTCAGCATATTGCCGGTATCTAGGACACACATACCTCCCATACTGGATGCAACCAAAGGATTTGACAGGCTTCCTGTCACACTATATATAATCTTTTTTATTCCCTAATAGAGGGTGGCTACATTAGAAGATGGTCATCGTAGCCTCCCTGATGTTTATTCTATACAGTTGCATAGTAGCCAATGCCTTCATCACGGTGCCCTATGTTACATGGCAATGCTGTGCCAGTTAGGTCAATGTGACCAGTGTCTGCCCCATGGCCACCATTATGCATAAAGGGCAGTTTTTTTGATGATATTTGATTTCCCGGCTTTGATCGCGTTTTTCACTGGATCTCTAAGCGCTAGACCCCCCAAACTTCACACGATGTTTAACCAAGGCAAAACCAACAAGAAAAAAATTTAAAACCACCACCACCAAAGAATTGATTTTTAAGTGACCCCGGGGCTTACAGAAATTCAGTTTTTTTGTGATATTTGGTTGTCCGAGGACATGGGTGGTTTCACAAATGACCAATGTGGGCAGATGCCGCCCATATGAAAAACCGCCACTGACTATATATGTTGCCTCAGCATTGTACATGTCTGCTCCCCTCTGTATACTGATGATCAGCTCCCAGTATATACTCTATGGAACCCCTTTTACATTAAAGGGGGACTACAAGTCCCAGCAGGCCCACCATCACACTCCCTGTGACTGTGGAACTCTGAGCATGCTGCGCCTTGTAGTGCGCCTAACAGCAGGGGTACACCGGTGTTCTGATGTATTTTACCGGCTCTTTAAAGGGGCTGAAGCTTTGGCGGGACCTGAGTTCACATCACTACCAAACAGCAGACGAGAGGAAAGAAATTGCCGATGCCTAGACACGGGGAAGGGGCGGAAACAGCCAGATCACATGACAGAAAACAACGGAAGTTGGGTAGGATGCTGGGTTGTCCTGGAGACGCTTCCGTTGCTAAGGAAGCCGCGCGTGGCGTTATACACTTTGAGGAACTACAAATCTCAGCAGAGGCACAGTGAGTGCAAATCTCGGGAGGTCGGAGTTGTAGGGGGAGGGCAACGCTTCGGTTATTGATCGTTTTGATCATTATTATTGGGATCACTCCGAAGTCATTGCAGAGATGACAATTATTATATGAGAGCATCTAGAGCAGAGGTCCTCAAACTTTCTAAATGGGGGGCCAGGTCATGATACCTCAGACTGCCAGGGGGCTGAATTATAGTTTGGTGGGTGGGAAGGGCATAAACTAATTTCTAAATTGCTTCATCATCTATGTCACCCAGTCTTAGCCTGGCACCCATCATTTAAGTAATAAAACGGAGGTCACTCACCGGAGCCCTTGCAACTACTGCTCTGAGCCCCCAGATCTCATACATCAGTAGTGCAACCTTGAAAAAAGCTGCCGGGGGCCAGATAAACAGGCTGGGAGGGCCACATCTGGCCCCCGGGACTTAGTTTGAGAACCCCCTGATCTAGAGGAAGCACGAAGGAATCACACACAGATCAGACTATGGGAGACAATATTCTGTACATATCATATAGCGTTTATATAGAAATTACAAGAAGTAATATACAAAATTTTTTTTTGCATTTTTCTAGTGTGGCCGACATCCCAAATATAAATATATAAAGAGAAAACTACGCATGGTGTGGTAAGCATCCATGGGTAGCAAAAGTTTCTCCCGAACTAATTCAGGAGCTAGGGGACTTTAATGGCCATAAATTTAGATGGAAGTAAATACCAATATCAAATGTGTTAAAAGTACAATGTGGAATCCATCTAAATTTATGGCCATTAAAGTCCCCTAGCTCCTGAATTAGTTCGGGAGAAACTTTTGCTACCCATGGATGCTTACCACACCATGCATAGTTTTCTCTTTATATATTACAAGAAGTAATATTCAAAGGACAAATCACAAAAAGATCATATTAAAATAAGTAAAAAATAAGTAAATAGAGTAAATATATCATCATAGAGACCATATAGATGTCACATATAAAGATCATATAGAGATCACATGGAAATCACTACAATAATGTATTATTATATAGAGATCATATAAAATATTCCCACTGAGCTCAATATAGAGATCATACAGATCACGTGACCCTTAGGGGGTTGATCATACATGTAAGTGGTAAAAACAACAGGTGTGAGCAGAACATATTCACTCCTATCTTATTTTCTTCCCTCCGAAGATCTCAGTATCAAGGATTATGGAGATCACAGCCGGGCTCAGCTCACTGCAGTTTGAGGCTGGAATTCCTGCACAGCACCAACATTTATTGAAGCTGAAGACAAGAAGAGAGGATCTGATGGTACATGCCTGCGCTCATTCAGTATTCTTTTGCCAACTGCTTCTTCGATCCCGGTGAGAAAAACATAGGATGTCTTTACTACAGCTCTCTGTAGTGAGGATTTTAAATATATCCAGGGGTGCACATAAGTGTAACTCTGGTACTCAAAAGCGCCCAAAACCTAGCTCTGCGTACCGGCATTAGTGTTACACATCTCATATGTGTACTAACAACTTGGAGGCGCTCCGTGTCTGGGCGGCCGCAGCTAAATGTTACATGTATACAATTTATGTCACTTGGATTACCGCAGGGAAACATGAATAACTATGAAAGGTTGCAGTGAAGGGGGGTGAAATTGGGAATGTAAAATAATATTTAAAAAAAAAGATTGGACTTCTAAAGGTACCCATACACGTTGCGATTTTTCGTGGACCAATTCGATATTCGATTTCGACTCCCGATTTTTCTTTACTGCTATTTTTAAAAGTCGGTCGGATGCGCGATTTTTCACCCGATTAGTCACCGACCGACCGATCGGCCAGTTGTATCAGGAATCTTTTAAACGTCTCTTTTAAATGTTGCCGACCGACTGAAAATTACGGGCATCATCATTCGGGACCGACTTTTCGGCCGATTTTCTAAAAACAGCATCGGTCGGACTACATTTGCATGTTACGAATCCAGAACGATCGACCTACCCGACCGACCGCTAAAGTCGCATGAAAAATCGCAACGTGTATGGCCACCTTAAGAGTGTTGGAGATCTGGGGGATGAAAGTCAGAGTAGGCATATGTAAGGGTAAAATCTGATAAGAGAAAAGCACTGTGTGACAGCTGGAATATGACTATGAAAGGATGACATTTGGACTGCAGGTAGCCTCAGGGGTTAGTAACTAAGCCAGAAAATGTCAGTACCAAACACCATCTCCTGGTACTCATCTGAGGAGCTCACTAAAAAAATTATGTGCACCCCAGGATATATATACAGATGGGTTGTATATGTATGGAGACCTTCTATAAGCCATGGGTGATGGGGAATTTCTCTAACAGATCACATAGAAACCAGGAATTAAAGTTTTTGGCACTTGAGATAGTGGGAGCACACACTAATGGTAATGTGACCACACGTGTTACATAATAGAGATTCAATGTCAGAGAATAATGCCTTTTCCTTTGAATTTCAGCTGAATGGAAACCTGAGCTCATGACACATCAAGTGACACAAACATACCAGAGCAATCCTACTTGGAGAAATAAGGGGTCGTTTATCCTGCTATCGAATGTATGCGGGCACTCCCAAGTGCGCATAATCGCATACACCACGCATATTTGTGCATGCGACTAGCACCATATGCCCCCCCACACTTTTCTGTTAGCACAACCCCCCACCCCCACCTCGCTCAACAACTTTTTAGCTAGCTCCCTGGTCTTCAGGGGGCCCCAGTTGTTAGAAACACCCCTGGGTGATTTGTGTATCAGATGGATCCTATGTGCAGTAATCTCCCATGATGCCAGCCCTGATTGCTCCCAGTATGATTGGTCTGGTATGTTTGTGTCAGTTGATGTGTAGGTGTTAGGACCCTGGCTGTTCCGGTCACCGCCTGCTGGTGGCACTGTGATTGCCCATCCATGGGTTAGTCCAACAGTCACCAGCAGGTGGCTCCCTGCGAGCGTGGGCTGGGTGAAGCTCACACCTTCCTCATGTTGTTGTACAAGGTGAAGAGGAATACATAGTTGAATATGTTCTTGACTCTAGGGTTTAGAGGAACAAACACAGGTGAAAAAGTCTGGGGTACAGGAGTGTCCAGGGTTCTGGGTTCAGGGACAAGAAGCCAGGGAAAGCATAAAAGTCCAGCCAAGCAAACAGCAACAGATAAAGATACAATGAACTACCAGCATGGTCTGGATGAAGCACACCTAAATAGCCCTAAACTAACGAGGAAGGTGTGAGCTTCACCCAGCCCACGCTCGCAGGGAGCCACCTGCTGGTGACTGTGGGACTAACCCATGGATGGGCAATCACAGTGCCACCAGCAGGCGGTGACCGGAACAGCCAGGGTAACAGTAGGACACAGAGGTGAGGGAAGCACTACTTATCTGCTCTGTTTTTAAAGAAATATACAATATGTAGCATCTGGAGCATCAATGAGTATCTAGGTCAGTAACAATGTTCTTTTGTCCCATCCCAGCCAGGCTTTGCAGACACTCTCGCTTGTCATAACTCCAGGATTCCATGTTGGTGTCATTGGTGCTGGTCATCTGGGGAAGCAGTTGATTCAATGTCTCCTTAACCTAACAGAACTCCGGCCTGGTGATATAAGTGTGTCCACCCGCCGACCAGATACTCTCAGTAAGTTGATTAAAGAAAAAGGTGGGTCCTGGTTATCGGTAAAAGACCACATCCCACAAAATTCGTAAGCTGTTTGCAGGGAACTAACTCCGATCTGTAGTTGACTTTACCTATCTCTGCAGTACAGTCACTGCATGTCCCAATTTTGATTGATGTGTCAAGCAATACAGAACATTAGAGCTGCCATGCAGCCATGTAAATTCACTTGATGTGTGAGAGATAATATGATCAGTCCTTCTCCTGCTGAATTGTTTGAAATAGAGAAGAAAACTTGCCATTCTGCTTGCCTACCCACATGCAGCACTTTCTCCTACAGGAGAGCTCCAGGATCGGGGGGTCCAGTGTTTTTATAACAATGTCAAACTAGTCAGAGGGGCTCAGATGGTCTTCTTGTGCTGCCTGCCATCGCAACTTCCTGCTGTGTGTGCAGAAATTCGTGGCCACCTTCCAGAGAGGTGTGTGGTGTACAGCTTAGTATCTGCAGTTCCCCTGTCCAGGTGAGACTATGCGATGCCTATTACTAAGCAATCCTTTGATAAATGTATTCCACTAAAATTGTGTCTGTGTCCCTTGTAGGGTGATAGGGCTGCTCGGTCACAGAAGTGTCATCAGACCAGAATACCAATGTGACAACAGGGATGATGGACCTCAGTGTCACCAGTACATCAGCCTGACAGAGGCACTAAGGAATGGGTCACTTGTAAGGACCACTATTCCCTGTAAGCCCCAGATTGGAGGTAAGTGGTTCCCAACACTAGACCAGACCCACAATTTTATAGTCCTGAAAAACCTAATACACCTGAGTGAGTTCCCCAAGAGACTATGTCACCTTTCCTGCATTAAACTAGACTCACTACTGGGGGACATGGCATTGTACACCTGCCAATGTCCTTGGCAATTCACTTTTGACAGTGTGTACCATATTTTTCTGACGCAGACGCACTGGACCATGAGACGCACCCAGTTTTAGAGCAGAAAACCAGAAAATAAATATTTATTAAGCTTTCACATCAATTTGGGAGGAGGGGGACCAACAGCTGCAGAGTCTCTCCTCCCTCTCTGGCTGGCTGTGCCTATTCGTGGAAGCTGCAGAGTGATTGTAGCTTCCACAGACATGGAGAGAGGGATTGATGGCAGTTCATCTATCCCTCTCTTTATGGGTTATACCTGCAGGGCTCTGTTGGCATAAGCAAATATACAGTTCGTATGGGAGATCCAGCCGTGGGCGGATCTCACTTCTGACAGCTCCACGGGTAATCTCCTTGCCGGGAGAGCTGGCAGGAAGTCCCCTATTTTATAATCCCAAAAATACAGTTAATATTTTGTTATGTGTGTATGCATGTAGTGTGTGTCTGTGTGATTGTATTAAAATTTCAGAGTAAATTGTCACGTTGGCACTTTGTGCTGAATATTTGGGGTGTTTCCGTTTTTTTAGTTTGGGTGCGCTCAAAAGTTCCCTATCACTGGTCTTATTGTAGAGGTTGCACACATTACTGCATTCTTAATTACACTTTTCTATAAGGGTACATTTTCCATGTGGGAAATTCAAATCTGAAATTCGCTGTAATGTTTCCCATCCTGCACATCATTTGCACAATAAAAGGGAAGGAGGGCGCATTCATTCCCACCCACTAGTTAGCAGCAGCTCTGGTGCTTTCAGTGAACTTGGTGACCCCTGTAAAATGGTTGTTCGACCCCGAATGGGGTCCCAACCCACTGGTTAAGAACCACTGCAATAGATGATGTATAGGTGTGTATTTTATTTGTTTTATATTGTATGACATGTTTGTAAATAAGTGAATAGAAGGCTGCGTCTACACTATGGAAAACTGCACGCTTTTCCCTTGCGTAGACCACAGGGAAAATCGTGCAGTGAAGCCGCCCTCTGTAAATTCCTATGGGGAATGATATGCCAGTCTATACTGGCGCCTCATGCCTGTGGTAGGGAGCGGCGTGGATTCAGAATGACCAGCTGGCCGTTCTGGATCTGGGGGCGTCCTGCGGCGCACAGGAAACATGTGCGTGGGCACGGTGTGTGACGCACGCAAACCGTACCTGATGTGTTTACGGGTATGGTTTGCCAGTAGTAATATATAGGACACGGAATTTGCTGCACGGCAATACTGTGCCCTAAACAATTACCAAACAGCGTGCCCATAACGCCCCCTGCATAATGTAGGACAGTGTTATGTAAAGTTCTTATTTTTGATCCCTTAAGTTAATGTGAAAACTTTGGCTCCAACTAGGTGAGGTTCACATAGTCAGCCGCTTCATGGAACCTGCACTGTACGCCGTCCTCAATATGTGCACCTCACATGGTCTGTCACATGACCAGGCTATGACTGTCCTGAATGGCCTCATCCAGCAGCGCAATTATCCGCAGGAAGCTGTATTCACAAGCTCCAACTTTGTTGACAAAGAATCTGCTGCATTACTTCTAGCTGACAGGTGAGTGTGATGGTCCACAAAAGACCATTAAGGGGGGGGGGGATTCTTCATAGCTGTATGTCATATTCCCACTATCCCTGACATCCTCTAATTCTCACACTTTTCATTCTTTGTAGATGTATTATTTTTATATTCTTTGTAGATGTATGGTAGAAGATTTGGGCATCGTAACCAGATAAGTAAGGTGGAGTTTCCACATCCGTCGGGACCCCCTCCGCTAAGGGTATTGCTTGGCGGGGATCCCGATGGACACATAGACTTTACCTGCTCGGCACATGTCTGAACACAATATCCGCCAATGCAGAGGTTCAACGTACTCCACTGCGTTCAGCCCTGCATCGGTGCTGTGTGAATGTGCTCCGTCAGGACCACACGGCAAGCAATACGCTTAGCAGAGGGGGTCCCGACAGATGTGGAAACTGTCATGCCTATAATAACTTGTTCTTCCTCTGCATTATAGAATGTATAGAAATAGCATGCTGTATACTGTTGTATCTCTCACTGGGCCCCTTTACAGTTTTTTCCCCAGGTTTGACCTAAGTCATGCTCAGATGAAGGAGACTCCATTGAGTCAGAAACTTTTTGGCTACCCACAACTCCTAACGCAGCTGGCCTCTCTATACTGTGCTATACTCCACATTGATTCCCAGTGGGCTAGCCTTCCCTGACTGAACACACAGATGTACTAAGCGAGGATTTCCTATCATGGATAGTTTGTTGTCACTGCCCTTTGCGAATCTGAAATTGGCAGAGCCTGGTATTCATTGGACTGTTACACTTGTAGTAAAATTTTTATAACATTTTATTGTGTCTTGGTTTCCTATTCTGGAATACACATTCATACTGCAGGTATTCCACAGTCCTGTGCATTGCTGTACAGTAAGAAAGCTGAAACATTTACATATACTGTATATGCTGAGAAAGCATAAATAGCTCAGACTGGAAAATAATATCTACATGTTACCATCACTAACAAGTAGGAGGGTAGGAGTTTGCAGTTTCTTGTAGGGTAGTGGTCCTTGTCCAGTATGAATTGACAGGGGTTGAGGGGTGGTAACAGACGACAATGCTCTGGTCCAGAATGAAATGTGAAATGTATAGATGGTCAATGAGATGTTCAAATTTAGACATTAGCATGCAAAGTAAAAGCACACTGATAATAAGCCAACTACGTACAACCGCTGCTCTGCTTGATTGGTCAGTCTGCAATTAATTTACATGCTAATGCCAAAATTCCAAAATGTCATTGACCATCTCTAATGAAATAATTAATGGTGATGAATGTATAGCACAGCCACAGGTCCTGTGGGTGATGAAGGTGGAATAGAGGTCTCAAGTCAAAGGCCCTGCTCCAGGATGAACTGGTTATAAGTGAGCAGGTCGTGGTTGACTCCGGACTGGGATTTCTGCTCCAGAAAGAGTCCCATGTTATCTCTCCGGGGTAGAGAGATGCTGCGGCTCCAGGCTGGCTCACTGACACCTAGCAGTTCTCTCACCAGTTTGGTAATGACCTGAGGGGAAAAGGTGATTTTAGCATTCAGATGAGTGAAGAATGTGGTACAAAAAATGTCACTTCTTTACTGAAGACCTAATGCAGTGGTTCCTAAACTGGGGGGGGGGGGGCATGGGCCCTCATTCTCAACCTGTGTTTAAATAGGGAGGGGGGCTCAACAATGTTCCTAAATAGAAAAGGGGGGCCCTGCAATGAAAGTTTGGGAACCACTGGTCTAATGGTATAAACAGGGGGGAGAAATATGACAACTTTGGCCTTTGTTGGGTTTTCTAGACTCACCTTCATGTCTTCGAAGTCGGTGACACCAATATGTGGTAGTGTGGAACACGTGACATGGATGAGTTTACGGCCATTGATTCCATTCTCAGTAAAGCATGCCTGGAAAGGTGTAAACTGAGAGTTACTAATGGATCATGATTCACTTCCAATATCCACCCTCAGAGGGATTCATCTCTCATCCTGCCAGTGAGAACCATTGAGGTCCCTATGCTGAAGCCTCACACACAGGTAAACTCCTCCTATGTGTCCCATTGACAGACCCTACACCCTTAATGTGTAATCCCCCCCCCCCCCCCCCCCCCCCCCCCCCCCCCCTCCGCCTTCATTGCCGGACCCCCTGTTACCCACACACTGTCGCATGCAAACTTTATCACACAGACACTCAGGCTATGTTCCCACTTAGGCGATTAATCGTCTGGCGCACGTGATTTTCAATTGCTGTCAATCGCCTACACTGTTTGATAAGATCACATGTGGTTTTTTTTCTCTGATCGCTCCCATAGACATGAATGGACGATCGCCCACCGGCGATTCCGCAGGCGATTGAAAATCGCGAGCGCAGGCGATTTATCCCCTAAGTGCAAACATAGCCATAGACACCGCCATCTCTACCTCATACTGCGGAAAGCCCTTGCGCCGTATCCAGCCCCCCACATCTCTGCAGCTCCAGCGTAGACAGTCTGGTACTGATACCTCCATCTCTACTGCCGGTGCCTGGCAACCTTGTGCGTCCCTAGCAACCGCTACTTCCGCCTTCCTACAGCTCTACAGCAACCATCTCTACTTCCGGCCCCCACCGTGGTACTTTACATCGCCTTTACTCGGCATTTTCCGTCACAGCCTCGCTGGGTAATTGGCCCCGCCTCCTACACGCCGGCTACTGTCATAGGTTGCTAGCGACTCCTCTCCGGAGATTGCCGACCATTCCCGAGCTGGAGGCAGCGGCTGATGGATGTGGCGCAGGATGCTGCCCTGGAGCCCGGAGAGCGGACCGGGGGGAGCGGAGCCGAGGAGGAGCGGGAGACCGGGGGGAGCGGACATGAGGAAGAGCAGGAAGTCGGGGGTAACGGAGCCGAAGAAGAAAAGGAGACCGGGCAGCCTCCTGCGGGTGAGATATCCGTATAGACCCCAGTCACCAGCCTATAGGGTTTTACAGAGGGCTCTCCCACAATGCATCTCTTCCTAGAGGGAGATACCCCTATATACAGAGCTATGACCCCCTATAGAGTTTATGTACCATACTTTCCCATAATGCACATCTTCCCTTATATTCTGGTCTGTCACTCTCTACAGAATTATATACCAGACCTTCCCACAATGCACCTCTTCCTAGAGAGAGATACCGCTATAGACAGAGCTATGATTCCCTATATAGTTCATATACCAGACCTTCCCATAATGCACCTCTTCCTAGAGGGAGATACCGCTATAGACAGAGCTATGATCCCCTATATAGTTCATATACCAGACCTTCCCATAATGCATCTCTTCTTAGAGGGAGATACCGCTATATACAGAGCTATGATCCCCTATAGAGTTTATATACCAGACCTTCCCATAATGCACCTCTTCCTAGAGGGAGATACCGCTATATACAGAGCTATGATCCCCTATATAGTTTATATACCTAACCATACGTTCCCATAATGCATCTCTTATATACTGGTCTGTCACTCTCTACAGAATTATATACCAGACCTTCCCATAATGCACCTCTTCCTAGGGGAAGAGACCCCCCTATATAGAAAGCTGTTACTCCTTATAATGCACCTCTTATGTACTGGTATCTCACTCTCTACAGAAATACATACCAGTCTTTCCAATAAGGCACCTCTTCCTAGGGCAGTGGTTCCCAAACTGGGGGGCGCGAAAGGTATTCCGGGGGGGGGGGGGGGG
>CM070043.1:29102610-29114338 GCA_036250615.1 Ptychadena robeensis | reverse complement strand
GACTTGGAGCCATACCTACCGTCTCCAGAATCAACCAGTCTCTCCTGCAGCTGGAGGCTTTCAGTTCACCATCCACTCGGCAGCCTGATTTTACCCATCCACCCTCAAAGATTAATAACCTAGTTGGACAGGATCCCACTTTTTTTAAAAAAAACTTCTAAGTTAACTTGTGCCTAGAATGGAACACCAGGCAAGAATGCACAGACACCTATATGTACTGAAAATAAAAGGCATCCCTGATTTAAAGATATAACATTGTCTTTGTCTGTTTATTAAGGAAACCCATGCCATGATATTACGCTAGCCTCCTTATATCTTCTATTGTACGCCGTTATACCTACGCCAAAAAAAAAAAAAAAAGAACAGTGAAAGCATGTGCTGAAATTACCACCATAGATAACCAGTGTGGTGTTGGCAGTGAAACACCAATTCTGTTATGTGGGAGTTGCACATTTGTGTACTTTGCGATTGCGTAAAAAAAAAAAAATGCCCCCATGATAAAAAAGAAAATCACGTCCATAATGAATGAACATGATCAAAAATCGCGTCCATTGATTTTCTAAGGGCGCAATTTTTTGTTTTTAAAATCGCAAGCGCAAGGCGATTAATCGCCTATGTGGGAACATAGCCTTAGAATGCCACAGCTCCAATGATACACCTTGTCTCACCATCCTGGGTGTGTGTGACATTAATAACTTAAATCCTGCCTGTTGCCACTGCATGGGGGTGGATGAATAAAGAATGTCAGGCTGAGAAAAGGGGGGGCACTGGGGGTATTGATGCACAGGGGTTTGTATAGGTGGCACTTACCTGTTGGCATTGTACACCTGGGGTACCAGACACAGATCAGCCATTGTCACCTATAGTAAGAGGACAGTGTCAGTTTGTGATACAATGGGGCCCTGGGAGTTACCCCAGATGACCCCAGTTTGTCATCAGCAACTGACCTTGCAATGAATAAGAACATTAATGGTAAATGTAAGCATGAATGACCATCCCTCTTCCCCCCTGAGTGCCATACCTCATCTCCAATGCAATATCGTCCAGCTGTCTCCTTCAAAAGCTGCTCCAGGGCTATAAGCAGACAAAAGGAATTAGGTGAACATTTGTGTGTATAGAGCAGACATTACCACAGAGCTCCCCCCAGACTATATCCCCTCTGAGGGCAAAAGCCTCAAAGCTGCCCAGTGAATGCCTCATGTCCCGTGCTAATTGGGTGGTTAACAACCGCCCAATTAGCACATGACATGAGGTGTCTGACGGGCAGTTTTTTGGCTTTTGCCGATAGACCTGTCCTATGTAAACATAGCCTAAACGTCCAACATATTCCAATATGATCAGTGCTGTCGAGTCGGTAGATAAATTCTCAGACTCCTCAGTTTCTGATATTTTCAACTTCTCTGTGAATCATATGCATATGTATTTTATCCATTCATTGAAGAAAAGGAAGGCAACTTTAACCACATAACTACTGGCTAGGAAGCCAACACTCTACTGTAATGCCCAATTAAAGTGGTCACTTAGCAGTATTGGCTGCAGCTCAACCGATACTGCAGAGATCCGCAATTGTAAAAAAAAAAAAAATTTCCGACAGCAGGAGGGGCGCTTTTTCCGAGTGTGCCCCTCCCACTGCCTTACGTTGCACCGAGGCAGTCGCAATGGGGTCCTTGTCTGTCTGGTTTTGTGTCTCGAGAGACTTGAGCTGTTATCAGCGATGAGAGTGCCTCTCCCATCCAGAGACATCTCATAAAGCAGCTGATTCACCCCTCCACACACCACCCACCCACGGAGCTCTCCAGCTCCGACAGAGAGGAGACAGCCTAGTCTCTGTAGAAGAGGAGGTGGAGTGGAGGGGGGGGGGCAGTGATGGCGAAAGCAGCTTTACTTCTCCAGGATCTAAGATGCTGCCATCAGAACTGAAGGTGAAGAAGGTAAGTATGTTTTGTTTTTTTCTTGTGTAGCAGTTTTCCAGCATCTGAACTGCTGACAGGTGAGTATTGTGTCTATTTCATGTATGTGTGTTTTTTAAATTTGTGTTTAAAACCACTTTAAAGCAAAAGACAAAGACAATGAAAACATTATGGCAAGTGGCTGGATAGTAAAAGCAGCATAAAAATCAGGAACAGGAAGTTTACCAGTTCAAAAATACAAACCACATTCTTTGGTAGTTTTAACTTTTAAAACAAAGACAAAGCTTAACTATATGAACCAAAAACTAAATCTGGAAAACCTAGAAATGGTTTCTATTGAACATGGAATATAGTTAAAGGGAACCCGAGGTGGGAAGGATATAGAGGCTGCCATATTGAAGTCCTTTAAACTATGTCAGTTGCCTGGCAGCCCTGCTGATCTTCTGGCATAAGTAGTGTCCGAGTCATAACCCTGGAACAAGCATATGGCTAATCCAGAGTCAGCGTACCTGATCTGCTGCATGCTTGTCAGGGTCTATGGCTAAAAGTATTAAAAAGACACAGGATCAGCAGCCATGCTGGTTTCAAAATAAATATGAACACTTAAGGCTGCCATACACTGGTCGATGGATCAGCCATCACTTGTAGAGACACTTGTAGATAAGGGAACGGATTGCCAATAGTTTAAGGCTATCTTCCCACATAGGTGATTCATCACCTCGCAATGTAAAAAGAAAAAAAATCGCCCCCATTATAAAAGAAATGTTTTTTTTCGTACACACAGAATGAATGGGTGCGATTTTTCGACCGCATCGACACACAATCAAAAATCACGTCCATAGAGAATGAATGCAGGAACATAGCCTTAAACTATTGGCAATCCATTCCCTTCACTTATACAAGCGTTTCTAGTCCTGCAAAAAACATTTACTTAATTAATCATCAGTGAGAGTTCGGCTAGGTTCACAGTGGGCGCTGCGTTCCCTGTAACAGTGGAACACAACACAATGGAAAGCGCTGCCGCACCTTAACTGCATTATGTCCCATTTAGTGACGCATACAGTCAATGTGCAGCATGCTTCATGGTCACTCAACATGTTCGTTTGGCGGTATCATTATGCACTGCATATAGCAGAGAAGTAGTTCATTATGACGGTTTGTGAATTGGGACATTTGAACTTGCTTTTTTTTTCCCCATTTAAATATAGGAGGAGTCAGCCCATTTTTTGCCGTATCTAACTCTAGGTTCCCAAAATTGCCTCCGACTCCACAGCCCTGTATATGATACAAATTTTCTAAGAGGCGGCTACTTCACTCTAATTACTCTGTGTGGCCAGAACTCCCCTGATCTAGAGCCCCCCCTAATCTATATCTCCTCTTAAGCTAGCCACACATGGTTCAATTGACTGTACAATCAATGTAATTCGATCAATTTTTTTAGTCGATTGATTGAAAATTGAAGCATGTCCACATGGTACGATCGTTGAAATTCGATTTTAATTGTCATTTTTCTCAAACGAAATTTGATCGGACCAGTTGGAAAATTTTGATTGATTGTCCCCACATTGTGTCTCATTTTTTGTACTGTTGTTTGACCCGTCCAATTGAGATTCAATTCAATCAATTAGCATACTGTAACTTGAGGGAGGAGGGAAATGCAATACAGTCATTTTAACCATGCAAGCATGTATTGTAATGGCGATTGTAATGGCGAAATGGCTGTTCACTGACTCACAAGCATGCAAATGGCGATCTCTGTGAATACATCTCCTAATGTAATTTGTGTCCCCCAGTGTCCTTTTGCCACGATTATAATGTACTGGATTAAAATGCAAAGATATGACCTATGGGTTTTTGATCCCTCTGTGACCATCCTTGGTCCCTTTTTGATCACTCTGTGAATACCAATGGTCCCTTTTTGATCACTCTGTGACAATCGCTTTTTGATCACTCTAAGTTTAAAAACAATTAAAGTCAATTGAAGTCGGGCTTTGATTGCATACTCAATGTGGTGTGTACTTCGATTCAATTACAATCGACATACGATTAAATGATCGAAAACGTCGATCGAATTGATGATCGATTTGATGTCAATTGAACCATGTATGGCTAGCTTAAGTGGCTGAAGGTAACCACTATTATACAGGCTGGAACTCCACCCTTATGTGTCCAGAGATCCCCTAATCTACAGACCCTCTATTAATCTAGAGCTTTCCCTCCCCTCCAAGTGGCTGAAGTTTTCCACTCTTTCCCTGTTGCTCTCTCAAGTCTAGGGTCCTCCAACTCCTCCTGTGTCATAACCTTTTCCTGTGTATACTATAATGTGTTGCATATCCACTCTAATGTATTGTACAGCGCTGCATAATATGTTGGCGCTATATAAATAAATAAGAATAATAATAGTGCACTTCTGTTTCATGAGTTCCCTTAATCTATGTGTTTTGATATCGCTCCTAATCTACAGAACTCCTCCCACTTTACCTCACCTTGGAATCCGTGACTGATATAATACTGCCCCCACTCTTGGCTCCGGTCTCCCACCTTCTTCAGGACAGTCAGGTTCTGTGGGGACAGACAGGATGATGTTTAGGTTTCTCACAATTGGAGGAGTTCACTGTTTTCACACCGAGTACCTACCTGTAGCGGCTGTATGCCAGATGCGATGTGATCGCTGATCATCCGGCAACGAGCTCTTTGTACAGGATCTTGTGGGAGCAGGGCTGGACTGGGCCGGGTCTCTTCCAAGTATTGAATTATTGCAAGCTGAAGGAGGTGGAGAGAGTAAAGAACAATAAAAAAACACATATGAGATGGCCTGAGCTACAGAGATCTGTCTAAAGCAGGGAACACACGGCTCAATATTGGAGCCGTTCAATGTTCCCTGCAGTAGCGTGATGACGTTATCACATTGCTGTCAGATATCGGAGGAGCTGGAGAGACAGCTCTGCTGTGTCTCCAGCTCAGCCAATGCTTTGCATGGAGACCCGCAGTTTTCATGCAAAGCAACGGACATCGGCCGTGATTTACGGTCATGTCCGATATCCCTGTTTCCGAGTGGGATTGATTGGGCCTGCTCGAAAACTGGGATGGCCGCATACGATATGGGTCAGATAGATGGCCGTGAGCGTGCACGGCGCTCGAAGAGGCCATCGATCTGGCTCATATCTACATGTGTGCACCCAGCTTAAGTTGTTATTATGATGCCTGAATCCTGATTTCTTATGAGATAATTGGTTACCATTGTTTGTGCATCGATATGTGACACCTCCCCAAGTTTTGTAGTTGCGCTCCATAGAAAGGTCATGGAAGACCACCAGGGTTGGTAGAAGTCTCAGCATATATTTCCTACATCTTGAAAGTCAAGATTGTAACAGAGATATTGAAACTTGTATGATGATGGTATGAAAGCAATGAGGCATGGACTCCACATGGCATCTGAAGGTGTCCTGTGGTATCAGTCAACAAGACAGCAGCACTTCATTGATTGGACATGTTTTTGGACCATCTCTCACCACCATCATTAAGTTTGGGCTACAGAAGCTCTTTTGTGGGATAAAACCGGATGAGGAACCCTTTGCTTCCTAACACTTGTCCTTAATCCTTGGACACTCATGACTTTGTCATTTTTCCCTTATTGAACCCTGTGTGGTAGGTACTATCCACAAGAACTGTCGCTTTGTGATGGCTAGTTGAGGTTGGTCAAATAATCTCCAATGTGGTCCTTACCATTGTGGCTCAGGTACCAAAACATATTTTCCTGTGTGCATCACCTGTAAGAACCAAGTGATATTGATGGCTAATGTATCCCACCCCTGGACAACGGCCATTGTAGACAGATCAGAGAAGCGAAGCCACCTCTCAGATCAGAGAAGATAAGAATGACAATCCATACGGTCTCTGTGATTCTCTTTATGTCTCATATTTTTTGTTTGATGAATGAACCCTCTAGTTTAGAGCGCATAAACTCAGTGACCATTTAATGCCTAGGTGCCCAACCTCAGTGGCCCCCCTCAGTCCTCCACTTGCGTCCCCCAAAACCTAACTGTTAATGCTTAAGGCATAGGAACGATCACTGATGCATCCTCACCTGGGATTTTCTAAGAGTGGGAAGAGGAGGAGAGGCAAGGGACTTGCTCCGGCTTGTACGCAGATTGGCGTATGTGAAAGCAAATCAGCAACCCAGACAGCGCCTGAGCAATTCCCTCACCTCTCTTCCTCCCACTCGAAGAAGATCCCGGGTAAGCACGCATCAGTGGGAGATCAGCGGACAGGTGAGTGCCTATACGCCCACTATCCCACCAACAAACAGGGGATGATTGTATAATATATATTGTGGCACATAACCTTTAATGATATACATTTGGCATTCCATATATTATCATGTGTGGCAGTCACGCGCTGACCTGGCTTTCGTGATCAACTTTGGTGCTCCTAATGACATCAGTAAAATTGTCAATGTTAATAAGAAAACCAGGTCTTCATATGACCGCTGCACCCAGGGGCGGTCTTAGGCTTCACAGCGCCCTGGGCAAGGTAACTGACAATTTCACTGCACATTCTAATCTCGGTTTATTACACTGGGCTGCATAAACACATTCTTACCTACACATGACACAAAATGTGCATTACCATACTAAAGTGTTCCCTTATGCTTGAAGTATCAATGAAAACAAGTTTTGTTATTAAAAACAATGTCTTCTAGCTCTGCCTGCTGTCATTTATTGAAAATGTTAACATTTTATACCAGTCAGTATAGATGCTACACCCTCAGGGGGATATCTATCATCACGGTTTTGATCTGCTGCCTTCCTATTTAGCAGTATTGAGTTCTAGTACTCACCGATTGGCTCAGAGTGACACCGTCGATCCTCAGTGCCGGAACCTGCATCATGGGGTTCACCTTCTTGTATTCAGCACCCAGCTGTACAGCGATAAAATAAGGGAATTATATCAATGGTCATTTTTCAATTTGTGTGGCTACAATTCACTCATCCACTCATCAAAGTGGACCTGCTTGAGTTCGCCACCCCAGCCCCCAATCAAAGACAAAGGAGACCTACCTGTTGTCCACCATCTTTGATGAGGTTGATGGGATGCTGGTCATACTCGATACCTTTTAGGGTCAGAGCTGTAAAAACATAGGTAGCGGTTAGTAGCTCTATGAAGGGTGTGAACAGGTTCATGGTGGCATGAGGCGTCCTTCCAGCTAGACATAGTGTTCCCACAACTCAGGTAGAACCCCAATATTAAATGGTTCTACCTTTATCTAATCCCCCCACTGATCCCATTGGATTATTCATTCCTGATCTGGATGATCCTAGACGTAGATGCTGTCAATGGGTTGTGTTATTAGGCAAAAGGAAATGTATGAAAAGTGGATCAGCTGTGGGGGTCTTCTTTATGTTCAGATTGGTTTATGTAAATGTGAGAAAATTAAAGCATCACCCCGGGGAATACCTGAGTGACAGCTGTTGAAGTTGCTGTTACCTAGCCCAGCTGAGGCTCCTGTCATGGTTGTGTCCACAAGTAGCTGCCCCATGTGCCTTACCTCAGCCATCTAGTCAGTCCCTCTTAAAAGTGTAAGGCCTAGACTCCATTATGCGTTAAAACCCTGCTTTGAATGTACGTCATACGCAGGGGTGTTGACGCGTCCATTGAAAGTCAATGGATGTGTCTACACATTCGTTGGTGTGTGAACGCAAGGTAAGCCAGCACAGGTATGGGTGTGTTGATTAATCCGTTCATGGTCTAAAAACAAACACCCAAAAAACGGATACGTCTCAAACGCATCCCTAACGCATGGGTTGCATTTATTGGATCTGTTAACGCAGCGCATCCTTAACGCACAGTGGAGCCGAAGCCTAGGGATTACTCTGCTGTATGTTTGTGGGGCAGCCATGACACTCAAAGGTCAGAACTCACCAATACGAACTCTCCAGCTGCAGGAGCTGCGGAAATATCCAAAAAGTAGAGGCTGGGGAAAAAAAAACAAAAAGTATAAATGATATTATATAGTTAATAAGTTATATGCTATGTTGCAGTGTTGCACAAGGCCTCTGCCCACAGGTCAGGACCTCATACCCCTTTCTAATACAGCGGAAGGCTCCACAGCACCCATTTCTAAAAAAGACTGATCATGACCTCTGCACAGACCCCCCCCCCCCTCCTTTCCTTTACAGCAGTGACAGCAATCTTCCGCACACAGCAATCTTGAATACCTCTCCACTCAGAACAGCATCCTTTTACTATACAGGACGATCATGGCTTCTGCACACAGGTCACCTCATCCAGCCCCTCTTTACAGCGGTGATCACAACGGTGATCCTCTGCACACAGGTCAGATCTACCACTAACCACCACAGCTCCTATGCAGCACCATCCACAGCTCTTGCACACAGGCCAGCACTGCACCTTAATCACACATGCCATCATTTAGCATACAGGTTAGAACTTCTTGTACAGCTGTGACCACAGCCTCTGCACACCGGCCAGCACCCACCTTCTCTGTGGTCGCCATGTTTCCAGGGGGAGATTCTGAGCTTTGACCAATCAACAGAAGCCCTGGATCCGCCCCTGGCTTTCGCCCACCATGTGGCTCTGATTAAAGTCTAGTACAAAGTTCACTCCTCACTGACACAAAATGTGGAGATGCACCAAGTAATACAAAGACAACTGTGTGGGGGGCTCCCCGCAACCATCAGCTTCCTCTGTTCTGTGCTACAGCCATATAACCAGGGGTGCACATAACTTTATCAGTGAGCTCCTCAGATGAGTATCAGGAGATGGTGTGTGGTACTCGCCCCATATGTAGGGTGGTCTTCCTCACTATCTCCCTCACTGTCCTCTGCTTCAGCCTCCTGCATGGTAGATTCTGCTGCAGATGGACCTCCCTGTTCCTGATTGATCCTCCAATTAGCTGTCTCCATCCACAGGTCACCAGCTGGCTTTGGGTCACATGTAACTCTCACAGTACAACGCGTTTGAACCGCCAGAACTCAGTATATACCACAGTAGTACAACCCTGAAATTTTCTGGCTTAGTAACTAACCCCTGAGATTACCTGCAGTCCAAATCTTTTCAACCTTTCATAGTCATATTGCAGCTGTCACACAGTGCTTTTCTCTTGTCAGATTTTGCCCTTATGCATATGCCTACTCTGAATTTCACCACCCAGATCTTTAACACCCTAAGAAGTCCAATCTTTTTGGATTATTAATTTACATTCCCAAATGTCACTTATCTAACTGCAACCTTTCATAGTTTTTCATGTTTCCCTGCAGTTATCCAAGTAACATAAGTTGTATACATGTAACGCGCCTCCAAGTTGTTAGTACACATATGAGCTTTGTAACAATAATGCTGGTACGCAGAGCTAGTTTTTGGCCCCCTTTGAGTACCAGAGTACCACTTATGTGCACCCCTGCAAATAGGGGTATCTGGGTAGTTGCTATTCATAACAGACACCACTATAAAGACAACTGATCAGGAATAATTGTCTTTAATGTTAAATGGATTCTGAAGGTGTGGCCATGTTGCTATGGGATACTACATTATACACTGACCGACAGCAATGCAATGGTAATAGGCGACTGCTTAGGGCTTTTCCCCACTTTGGCGATCGCCCGCAATCACCCGCCATTTTAATCGCATTGCGGCATTTTAATGGGCTCTTCCACACAGCCGCGATTGGGCGCGGCAGCTGTGCTGCCTGTAAACTGAAACACGGCTCACTGGGTTTTAATAATGCCAGCCCCTCCTTAAACACTGTGTGTCAATACACCCCCAATGCTTCCACTCACATCTTTAGGGTAATGAGGGGCCCTCCCAGGTAATGTCACCAAAACCTGAGAGGCCCCTGAGAAAGTGTAAATAAGAGGGCTGAGAAGGGGCTTCCCTGGCACTCAGAGCCCCACATAGCGGGGGCTGCTTATTAGGCTATATATATATATATATATATTATGTGTGTGTGACACGCCCACCATACGTCTAGCCCCGCCCCGCTGGTGAGGTTATTGTATACCATACTCAATATTTGTGAGCAGAAAGGTTTAAAGGATGGTGTTGCAAGGAAGAGAATATCTGCAACACCTTCCATGGTAAAGAAGTTGGGAGAAATGACTTTCACGTCCTTATGTAGTTACTACGGGTTGCCTCATAATACCACGTGACTTTCCTTACTCTAATCATCACTAAGCACATACCTTCACCAGAGCCGCCATCGTGCTACACTCACTTAGACTGGGCTCAACGTACACAAGGGGGCGGGCTCTGGGCGGCCATTTTTCTGTAGACTACACTGCGACATCTAGTGGTGGTGAAACGTCACATCTCCATAGTGACCGGCTGTAAGCTCCAAGGGCCGGGATGGATGTGGCCCGCAGGCCGGAGAAGGGTCCCGGGAGAGAGGAGGAGATGGGAGGCACCGGGGTATGGCCGGTCCTGTCCGCTCTTTTCGCCCTGTCCGCCATTACCCGCTTCCACCGCCTCGGGGAGCCGCCACATGTGTGGTGAGTGTGACCGACAGAGATTCTCAATAACAAGACACAGAAAGTTTAGATTCTGCAGTCTGATCGTGTTGAGATTGCAGCGACATCGTCCTGAGCTTCCCGAACAAAGCCAGCCATAGAGTTTATTAAACACTGCAGTCTGCATAGGATTCCTATCTCCAGGGGTGCACAGAACTTTATTACTGAGCTCCTCAGATGAGTACCAGGAGATGGTGTTTGGTCCTCACCCCATATGTAGGGTGGTATTCCTCACTGTCCTCTGCGTCACCCTCCCTGTTCCTGATTGAGCCTCCGATTAGCTCCATCCACAGGTCACCAGCTGGCTTTGTGTTGCATGTAAATCTCACACTACAACACAGTTTGAACCCCCAGATCTTATACCTCAGTAGTGCAATCCTAGTAACTAACCCCTGAGACTACCTGCAGTCCAAATGTCATCCTTTCATAGTCATATTCCAACTGTTACACAGTGCTTTTCTCTTGTCAGATTTTACCCTTACATATGCCTACTCTGACTTTCATCGCCCAGATTTCCAACACCCTTCGAAGTCTGATCTTTTTTTTGGATTATTAATTTACATTCCCAATGTCACTCCCCTAACTGCAACCTTTCCTAGTTATTCATGTTTCCCTGCGGTTATCCAAGTGACATAAATTGTATACATGTACCATGTAGCTGCGGCCGCCCAGACACGGAGCGCCTCCAAGTTGTTAGTACGCATATGAGCTGTGTAACAATAATGCCGGTACGCAGAGCTAGGTTTTGACACCTTTTGACTACCAGAGTACCACTTATGTGCACCCCTGGTTAAAATTCAACTAATTATTACATATAAAAATGAAATGTGTATAAAGGTCTCCCTGAAGTCTTACGCATTCCTAAAGCACCCCAAACATGCTCCTCTCCGGCCAATCGACCAATGTGCGTGCTCGCAGCAAACGTCCTGCGAAAGTGCCTTCCTTAAATCGATCCACAAATCGATCCACAATCGATCATGTCCGTAATGTTAAGATCGATTTCCTTACTTTGGATGGAGTCCCTATCCAAAGTAAATGCCGGCACACAAAGGGTGCGTAGCCGATTTTTGGAACGGTCGTGCGCGATGACGTCATTGGAGGAATCGACAAGGATTGAAAGGCTTAAAGGATTAAAATGTAAAAAAAAAAGAAAAACCCAGCCGCTGTTACAATGTACACAATATACTCAATACATACATTAACATTATACAATCCGAGGCCGGAAGGACTTTAAAGGTAGCCATACACGGGTCCAATTCCCACACGATTCCAGGCCGATCGATTCCGGGCGCG
>CM070043.1:29066294-29092537 GCA_036250615.1 Ptychadena robeensis | reverse complement strand
TATTGCAGTGTGCCTGTGCCCGAACTGGGTTCGGGCATATCGCTAGGGAGGTTAAAGTTACTTTTAATACAAAAGAAGTACCTGAGGTGTGGAGGGGAAACTCCACCTCCGAGCGGAGATGTCCTCTGACTAGGCAGAGGCTAGGGGACTTTAGAGGTCTCAATGTAAATTCGAAAATGTGCAAAAGGGTAATCACATGAGTCATTCAAATCATAAATAAAAGATAATAATTATTTAAAGTCCTTAAAAACAAATTAATATTCCAGTCTTGGTACTTATGGTACAATTGACACGACGCCTAGTGGATCATCAGACCCTGTTTTTATAAACCTATCCAGAAGGATGGTGGAGTTGGAGGTTAACGAATGATGTCAGACTCGTCCCCAACGTACGTTTCGTCAGTTTCAACTTCATCAGGGGGTAACGAATGGAGGATAGTTCTGGTTAAGCTAAGAAATGGGAGGGATGGGAGATATTTAGTGGATGAAGGTATAAGCAAAGGATAAAGGATAACTAGAGTATTGGGTATCTGACCCTAATAGAGTATAAAAGGTTGGGTACTCACTTGGAGTTAAGTACCACGGTGGAATGTGAGAAAGATGGCAGCGCCGGGGTAAGTCCAGAGAACAGGGAGCCTTCAGGTCAACCATCTGGTAATAATGCATGTATTCAGTATTGGTAAGTATAAATATAGGATGAGGTGATAAGACAGAGGGGGACATCATGTCAGAGGACATCTCCGCTCGGGGGTGGAGTTTCCCCTCCACATCCTGGGTACTTCTTTTGTATTGACTTATTTTGGGATGCTGGTTTCTCACCCTGTGCTGGAAGCATAAATATTGTTTAAAGTTGCTTTTATTCAACCAGCAAGTTACTGTATACGGGAAATGACATAGGTGTCTCCCAAAAGATACTACGACAATGTACAAGAGGCATTATTGTGGCTTTTATTTACATTTGAGCAAAGAGTGCCATGTCCAAAAGTATTCATACCCTTCTCAGTAATCACTAGAAAAGCCTTTATTGGCTATTCCAGCAATCACATGCTTCCTATAATCACAGAGCAGCTCCTCACATGTCTCCACAGTGATTTCTCCCCATTCATCTTTACCAATGAGCTCCATATCTTTCAGGTTGGAGGGTCTTCTTGCCATCACCCTGACCTTTAGCTCCCTCCACAGATTCTCAATTGGATTCAAGTCAGGACCCTGGCTGGGCCACTCCAAAATGTTAATGTTTTTGTCTGCTAACCATTTCTCCACCACTTTTGCTGTGTGTTTTGGGTGATTGTCATGCTGAAATGCCCACTAGAGCCCAAGGCCAGACTGCCTGAGGTTGTCGTTGAGAATCAAAGCATTAGGTTCCCACCACCATGTTTCACAGTGGGGATGGTTCTTTGGGTTGAAGGCTTCTCCTTTTTACACCAAATGAAGGAAACATCATTGTGACCAAACAGTTCGAAGGCCAAGCAAGCTTTTGTGTGCCGTATCTGGAGAAGTGGCGTGCTCCTTGGTCTGCACCCATGGAACCCAGCAGTGTGCAGTGTCCGTTGGATTGTCTGCCTTGAGAAAGTGCCACCAGCAGAGCCTAGATTCACCAGGATGGCCTTGGTGATGATCCTTGGATTCTTTCTCACCTCTCTCCACAGTGCAGAACATCTTGTATTTTTTAATAATAATTTGCAGTGTAGTCACTGGAACTTGAAAACATTTAGATATGGCCTTGTAGCCCTTTCCTGACTTGTGAGCAGCCACAATGAGCAGCCGCAGGTCCTCACTGAGCTCCTTTGTCTTAGCTATGACTGTCCACAAACCAACTGCGGAGAGCTGCTGTTTTTCACCTGTTGAGTTGATTAAAACAACTGTTCCCAATAAATCAGGGTACCGTATATACTTGAGTATAATTTTATTGACTCGAGTATAAGCTGATTTAGAGAAAGCACCATTGAAGGAAGGAATGAATCAATTATGGAATGGGTTTACAAGGCCACCAGTAACAGTACCCGGCCACCGGATGGCAGCGTGGAATTTTGTTTTACATTAGATCAGCTCCGTGGGAAACCACAGAGCTCACAGAATCTAAAGACTGAAAAGGAAGCTCGGGACAGGTAAGTGGACCCTAACTGGACCCCATTTTTGGTTAGCTTAGACTATTTAGAATGGTATAGAACTTTGGATTTTACCAGAGACTGTCACAGTTTGTGAAGGGTATGAATACTTTTGGACATGACACTTTTTGCTCAAAAAGCTAAGGAAAAGAGTAACATCTTAATTCAGGGCAAGAGATGCCACTTTTGGATCCATTCTTCTCAGGGCAGCTGACACCAACCGCCCCCTCTCCCCCACACTCCTACACAGACAGGGAGCGCCAGTGTGGGGGAAGGGGGCAGTCGGCTGCATCCATGGAGCTGCGGCTGGGTAAAGAGAGGGTTCTCTCTCCCCCCTTATTACCCATCACAAAGTCTTGCAGATGTCTCGCTGACGTCACATCTGTGAGACTGAGCCATAGGGGCTTATGGGACAGTGTTCCCAGATACCCTTGCAGCTTGTCACATATTGCCTCGGCGATATGTAACACGGTGGGAGGGGCTGTCTCTAAAAAGAAATCTGTCAGAAATTTTTATTTTTATTTTCAGTCAGGGGTCTCTGCAGTACACTACATAGTTGTTGGTAGATCTAAATGATATCTCATCAAGAGATCTAAAGGTGTATGGCCAGCTCAAGGGTAGATCTGCTGGTTTAGAGTGGGCAGGGTTTTTTCACTAAAAATAAGATATGTGCAGTGTGCATGGGATTTTATTTTTTATTTTACTTTAGTTAGGCCCCCCGGTAGTCTGATAGACCATGCACTGGCCCCTCGTTTGGAAAGTTTGAGGACCCCTGATATGTTGTAATAGCAGGAAGCGACTTTTTGTAGACGATGTACTTCAGAGGAATAGTTTGGTATTTGAGTGGAGCTGGAAGCTTGTGGGAAACTGCAAGACAACACAAGACATGAAAAAAGGGAACATCTGAAGCGTCTCGGAAGGTCGTGGAAAGCGGATGCTCCAGGCGGGCGGCCCAGTAGATCTGTGTTTATGTGTGGTGTTTATGGAGCACAGCTGTGGAGGGGTGCGCTCTGTGACTGGAGCCAGGTGCCTGTCTGTGTGCGCAGCGTGCTTTGGGGATAAAACCATTTGTACAAAATACTTTGCTTACATGAGATGTTTATAAAGGTTGCACGTTGGAGCTTCACTGATGATATAAACAGCTGGGAGCGGGATCACCCCGGGAAGAATAGGGTCTCCGGGGGGCTGGAGAGATGGAAAATCTACGTCCTATAAACCGTTATCTGACCTTCATCTTTGCCATTTACAAATTCCATCTCATTTATAGAGCTCAGGTCAGAATATTCCATTGTGTATAAATCCTCTGCCTCCGTGTCCTTGTTCTCTGGGGATCCAGAGTTCTGTCAAATCTTCCTCCCCTTCAGCTTTTTCTACCTTTACTGCACGTGCTGGGTCCCGGTGAAAAAGCCTGCCTTTACACATGTAGTATAGTGTCCTCCCTGATAGTATAAATAAGTGAAGTGATTGGAAGGTATATATCACTGATTATGTAGTGCGGGGGTCCTCCCCTGATAGAAACATAGTGATTGGAATGATATATCACTGCTATGTAGTGTACGGGTCCTCCCTGATGAAAACATAGTGATTGGAATGGTATATATCAGGCTATGTAGTGCCGGGTCCTCCTGATAGAATACATAGTGCAGTTGGAAGGTATATATCACTGCTATGTAGTGTGGGTCCTCCTGTATGGCATACATAGTGATGGAAGGTAATATAGCCAATGCTATGTAGTGGCGGTCCTCCCTGCTAGAATACATAGTTGATTGGAAGGTATATTTCAACATGCTATGTCAGTTGCTCGGCGTCTCCCTGATAGAATACATGAGTGATTGGGAAGGTATATATCACTGCTATGTAGTGCAGGGGTTCCCTGCCCTGAAGAATACATAGTGATTGGAAGGTATATATCATGCTATGTAGTGCCGGGTCATCCCTGATAGAATACATAGTGATTGGAAGGTATATATCCACTGCTATGTAGTTGCCGAGGTCTCCCTGATAGAATACATAGGGATTGGAGGTATATATCACTGCATGTAGTGGAGGAGTCTCCCTGATAGAATTGCATACGTGAATTGGAATGGTAATATCACTGATAGTAGTGCCGGGTCCTCCCTGAAGAAATACATAGTGGGGAAGTTATATCCTGTAGTAGTGCAGGGTCCTCACCTGATAGGAATACATAGTGAGGAAGGTATATATAACTGCTATATAGTGCCGGGTCCTCATGATACCATACATAGTGATTGGAAGGTATATATCACGGCTATGTAGTGCCGAGGGTCCTACTGATTAGAAACATAGTGATTGGAAGGTTATACTGCTATGTAGTGCCGGGTCCTCCCTGATACAATACATAGTGATTGGAAGGTTAAGAAAGATCCTTATATAACATGGTTTTGGTAGAAGAAATGTTGATTGTACAGAAATTGTATGGCAAGATTGTAAGGTGTATGGGGAGCTTTAGGGCTTGTCCCCACAGTCGAAGCCCTCTAGCGGCTGTCAAAGATCTCTAACGGCTATCCCACATTTCAAAGCGCGGCCGCTCAAACCGCGGCGTTTAAAACCACACCACCACATATACCCAAATTCAATGGGGACAAGCCCTTAGCTGGATGGTTAGTGTTCAGGGTTAGGCTGAGGTTTTGCATCAAGTAGATAAAAAGAGGTTCTGACTTAAACACTAAAGATGATCAATCAGATTCCGAAATTTTGAAATTGGCATGCAAATGCACAAAGATTGTATGCAGACCTAAATTAAAGCGGGTGGCGATCTAAAACTTAAAGGGCCAAAATCGGCCATCAAATTGATCTAAGCCATTACGGACATGTCCGTAATTCTTAGATCGGTCTAGTACTTAAGACAGGAACAAGTGTCCCCATCTAAAGTATGGGTATGTAACCTCCGCTCCGACTAATCTGAGATACGTCGGGGCTGAGGAACACACAGTCTGTCTGCCTGCTTCTCTCCTTGTGAGGGGGGGGGGGGGGGGGGGGGGGGGGGGGGAGTGAAGGTGCTTGCTCCTCCCTCTCCCTTCGTGCTAGGCTGGCAACTGACTGTTCTCATGGCCGGTATCCCTAGCTGTTGGCCAGCTGACAGCCCGAACAGCTAGAGGGGACCCAACGGACATTAAGGGTGCCTGGGCCGATTGTGACCCGATGTTTAATGTCATCATGCATGGTCGATCAGTCAAAACATCGGGTCACAATCTAAACGTGTATGGAGGGCTTAAGCCAGTCATACACAGCAGCTGTTGTATTTGATTAGCTCAGTTCCAGTCTGCATGCGATTTTCATGGTAATGAAATACCTGCATCTCACATCCACATTGACACTGGGCAGGAAATAGTTATGGCTATTGCAGACATGGGCAACCTATGGCCCGCCGGCCATACCAAGCCCATTTAGTCTTTAAATCTGGCCCTTTGACACTTTGGTGTCAAGATGGTCTGGCCTTCCCTCTGCTTGTTTTCTGGAACAAGTGGAGACAATGGCTAGAGGATGATTGTTACGGTCTCCTAGAAGTTATAGTTTGCCCATGTCTGCAATAGAATTTTTTCTATTCAAATCCACTTTGGTTTATTTATTATTTTTAACATATTTTTTTACTTTTATAAGCTTCGTTGCAGTATGATTTTTTGGAAGCAGAATGGAAAGTTTATCATTTTATCAATTTAATCTGTTTATTATTCCCTCCCAGGCTGGGAGGATTTGGGACCGGGCGGCCCTTACACGTTCTTTTTTCTGGCCCTTCTGTCAAATGTAAAGCCCTTTGACAAAAAGTTTGCCTGCCCCTATGTTAGTGCTTAATAGGAAGGAGTTAGGCTATGTTTCCACATTCGTCGGGACCCCCTATGCTAAGCGCATTGCTTGGCTTGGAGCACATATACTTACCTGCTCAGCGGATGCTGTGTTCTCACGGCGGCGAGCCGTTCCGCCAATGCACGGGTTAATGTAGTCTAGTACATTAACCCTTGCATCCTGCATAACCCCGGCCAGCTTGTGTATGTGATCCGTTGGGATCCCCGTCAAGCACTGCGCTTAACGTAGGGGTTCCGACAGATCAAGCAATGCTGTGGAAACCCCCCCCTTAGGCAGCAAGACCAACAAAGAAGATACACTGGCGTGTAGCATTCCACGTCACTACGTGTGCACATTTCACAGTTTAAGAGCGGTACATTATGGGATAGGGTAACACTCTGGGCCTCATGCCATGCAGAAAGTATGGGAGGTCCAATAAAGTTTGCAATGACTAGAGTCTGGCACGAGGGAGTGAGGTGTAAACCGTGTGTGTTCTGGGCAGAACATTCCCCTCAGATTCCAGGTAAGTGGTCTCTGGGTTCTCCTGAGTCCGGAAAAGTCATGTTGTTCTTCTCCCCAGGACTGGTCGCAATCTGCACAGCCACCAGCGGGAGGCGCCACTGACTAAGAAACACCTGCAGGTTACAGCGTATGGATTGGTGAGTGGTGGAAGACCTTGCACATTCTGTATTTAATGCTAGCAAATACCCAATAAAATACCCCCATTTTCCTCTTCTGCACAGAATGGCACGGGGGACAGCAATGATCTCTGGAGAATCGAGGTGTCTGCAGGGCAAAGTCCAGTGAAAGTTCTGCGCAGTCAGATTCGCCTTCTGCACTTATCGACAGGCTGTGTTCTCGGCTGCTCAGGGAAAACCCTCCCCAAGTGGTATGTCACCCTTCCAATTTCCAGATCAACCCCTGCTGCTTCAGTTCATGTAGTTTCCCGGGGGGTCGTTTATGTTATAAGTGATTGTGAATACTTTATTTTAGCTGTGCAGAAAATGCTACGCCAATCAGTTGGCATCAGTGGAGAGCTGACTCTAATGTGCCAACACAGGCAATCTACCCCAATATTCAGGGTGGCACATAAGTGGTACTCTGGTACTCAAAAGGGGGCAAAACCTAGCTATGCGTACCTGCATTATTGTTACACAGCTCATATGTGTACCAACAACTTGGAGGCGCTCCGTGTCTGGGCAGCCGCAGCTAAATGTTACATGTATACAATTTATGTCACTTGGATAACTGCAGGGAAACATGAATTGGGAATGTGAATTAATAATCCCCAAAATAAAAGATTGGACTTCTCAGGGTGTTGGAGATCTGGTGGATCAAAGTCAGAGTAGACATATGTAAGGGTAAAATCTGACAAGAGAAAAGCACTGTGTGACAGCTGGAATATGACTATGAAAGGTTGACATTTGGACTGCAGGTAGTCTTAGGGGTTAGTTTCTAAGCCAGAAAATGTCAGGGTTGTACTACTGAGGAATAAGATCTGGGGGTAAAAACGGTGTTGTACTGTGAGAGTTAGGCTAAGTTTACACTGGCGTTTTTTAACACCAGGTAAACGTCCGTTTAGCGTGGCCGACCAGTTTTCAGGCGGCCGTCCCATAGAAAGTCTATGGGGTCCTTAATTAGACGCCCTGTAATCACCTGCAATATTGTGCAGACGACTACAGGGAGTTGTTTATCCCGCGTCTGCGGGAGCACACTGGCGGTTTCCGAGCTGCTAGCAGCTCGGGAATCGCCAGTATAAACTTAGCCTTACATGTGACCCAAAGCCAGCTGGTGACCTGTGGATGGGAACAGCTAATTGGAGGATCAGGAACAGGGAGGTCCATCTGCAGCAGAATCTACCATGCAGGAGGCTGACACAGAGGACAGTGAGGGAGACAGTGAGACCACCCTACCTATGGGGTGAGTACCAAACACCATCTCCTGGTACTCATCTGAGGAGCTCACTAAAAAAGTTATGCGCACCTCTGTCAATATTCTACATTTATATCGTTGAAACATATTCTGCATTCTACATGATCATGATCATTTTGAGGGTTTTTTGGTGTCTCCTATCAGGGGCTGGGAGCAGGGAGAGGTCACATGCAGTCCTTATTTACGAGAGAGCCCAAGCACTACATGGAATGTGGAGGACCATGAGAACCCACGATGTAAGTTCTGGCAATGAGCCACGGTCCAGTCATTCTATATGTACTGACTTTGTTCTCCTATCTGATAATAATCACTACGGAGAGGAATCTGCATGACATCAAATCAGCAGAGCATTTGTCTCATCCTGCCCATCTTGCCTGATTGGGAAAGCGGCGACAGCATCTTCCAGTTTGTGTGGCTTCATCCTCCAGATATTGCTGTATACAGTACATCCGGAATGTATTCACAGCGCTTTTTACACATTTTGTGATGTTACAGCCTTATTCCAAAATGGATTCAAATAATAAATCGTTCATCAGATTTCTACACACAATATCTCATAATGACAATGTTCAAAATGTTTACATGAAATGTTGGCAAATTTATTAAAACTGAAAAAACTGAGAAATCACATGTACATAAGTACTCACATCAATACTTTGTTGATGGCCCTTTGGCAGCAATTACAGCACATCTTGCCTTGGCCAGTTCCACCCATTCCACTTTGCAGCACCTTTCAGGCTCCATCCGGTTGGATGTGAAGTGTCGGTGCAGCCATTTTAAGATCTCTCGGATTCAAGACTGGGCTCCTGCTAGGCCAATTAAGCACATTCACAGAGTTGTCCTGAAGCCACTCCTTTCATATCTTGGCTGTGTGCTTAGGGTCGTTGTCCTGCTGAAAGATGAACCGTCACCCCAGTCTGATTACAAAAGAGCTCTGGAGCAGGTTTTCATCCATGATGTCTCTGTACATTGCTGCAGTCATCTTTCCCTTTATCCTGATTAGTCTCCCAACTAAAACGCATCCCCACAGCATGATGCTGCCACCACCATGCTTCACTGTAGGGATGGTATTGGCCTGGTGATGAGTGGTGCCTGGTTTCCTCCAAATGTAATGTTGGCATTTACACCAAAGAGTTCAATCTTTGTCTCATCAGACCACAGACTTTTGTTCCGTATGGTCTGAGAGTCCTTCAGGTGCTTTTTGGACGGGCTGCCATGTGCCTTTTACTAATGAGTGGCTTTCGTCTGGCTACTCCACAATACAGGCCTGATGGTTGTCCTGAGAGAGGGACAATCATGCTATCTCATGATGTCATGTCACCTCCCTGACTAAGGTTCTTCTCCCCCAACCCCTCAATTTAGATGGGCGGCCAGCTCTAGGAAAAGTCCTGGTGGTTTTGAACTTTTTCCACTTATGGGTTATGGAGGCCACTGTGCTCATTGGGACCTTCAAAGCAATAGAAATATTTCTGAAACATTGATCTGTCCCTCCAGATAATCCTGTTTCTGAAGTCTACAGACAATTCCATGCTTGGTTTTATGCTCTTGCATGAACGGTCATTTGTGGGACCTTATATAGACAGGTGTGTGCCTTTCCAAATCATGTCCAATCAACTGAGTTTACCACAGCTGGATTCCAATGAAGCTGCAGAAACATCTCAAGGATGATCCGGGGAAACAGGATGTACATCAACTCAATATTGAGCTACATGGCAATGGCTGTAAATACTTATGTTCATGTGCTTTCTCAATTTTTTTATGTTAAGTAATCCCAAGTGAACATTATGCACGTGTTGTGTGTAGAATTCTGAGGAAAGCATTATTGGAATCCATTTTGAGATAATGCTGTAACATAACAAAATGTGGAAAAAGCGATGTGAATACGTTCTGGATGTACTGTATTGACATACATTCAGTTTTTCACATTGGGAGTGCAGTATGAACCTCCGTGGTTGAATTGTTATTGGTAGCTTTGCTAATGCCCTCCCTGAACATTTCTTCTTCTCTTCAGTGCCTAATATCAGTGTCTCCATTTTGAAGCCATCATTCCTGGAGATTCTGCTGGAGTCCCACATTGTCATGGTGCGGGTAAGTGCTTGTTACCTCACATCTGATTGTCGTGCTATGACCAGTCTCTCTCTAAAGCAGGTTACACACATGAAGATATGGGCCAGATCAATGGCCACCTTGAGCGCCGTGCACGCTCACAGCCATCTATCTGGCCTATGTCATATGCAGCCATCCCAGTATATCTGGGATATCTGACATGTCTGTAAATCACGGCAGATGTCCGTTGCTTTGCATGGAAACCATGGGTCTCCATGCAAAGCATCGGCTGAGCTGGAGAGATAGCAGAGCTGTCGCTCCAGCTCCGCCAATATCTGACAGCAGCATGATGGCGTCATCACGCTGCTGCAGGGAACATTGGACGGCTCAAATATCGAGCCGTGTGTTCCCTGCTTTATGGTGTCCCATTGTTCTCTCTGTTGTCTCTTTCTTTCTGTCTCTGTGTCACTTCATACCTTTCTCTCTCCTGAAGGCAAACAGCGGTCTAAAACCCAAAGAGCATGAAGTCACATCCAAGCCGTGGCACTGGCCAATTAACTTTCAAGTGAGTCATGTGGTCTAAAGAGAAGACATTTCCCCTCTGCATGGTGGGACACATATATTCATTCTATCATATCTTTGTCTCTTTAGGGACTGCGATTCTCTGGAATTAATGCAACAGACACCCGAGTCTATCTTCTAGGAAATCCAGTGAGTGTGTCTACGGTCCTGACTGCTAAATTCTGATTGGTTGGTTGGTTAAAGCAGGGCACCTATTTGGCCCCTGTAGCTATTTGCATGCAAATTGTATGCGGACTGAAACTGAGTATAATAGCTGCTGTGCTTGGTTGGCTCGGTTTCAGTCTGCATACCATTAGAAGAAAAGACTTTGAAAACTTCTTACATGGATTGGCCGACATCCCAAAACATTATGTAGAAAACGGCAGATACCACCAATCTGGGGAGAGTTCTAGGACACTTCCCTTTTGGTGTACTCTGTAGATTTCCCCTACTAGCATAGGGGTTTGGGGACTTTAATGGCCAATAAACCAATGCAGTTTGTGTGAGTAGAGTAAAAGTAAAACAGTTATTTATTAGTCAAAAGTCCAAAATCATAATAACAATCCATAAAAAAGGTCCAAAACCAGAGGAAGTTCCTCAGGATACTGTGATCCCTAATGCTTTGGCAATGTAGCTGTCCATAGGAGGTAGACACGACCCTGCATGGTTTAGGTAGAAACAGAGACCCCAACGCATGTTTCTATAATCTTCTTCAGGGGGTCCACATGAATTATTTTAGGTCCATTTTATCGAGTTAAAATAAAGGGTCTAGATCGTCGTCTCATCGCCATGCCGCGGCTGCACAAGGAACGGAGGGCCATCATCTAGGCCGCACTGGCCTTGGGTTTGGTGGGTGGGTGGTTGTCAGAGGTACATTCAGTGTGCCATGTTGTAAACTCTCCTCCCTCGTGCTGGAGTGCTGCATACCATTTGCATGCTAATGTTGAAATGCTACTGCATCTCATTACCATCTCATTACTGGCTTTTTATGTTTATCACTCACTGGTGCTCGGAGTGCTACCAGGTCACTGTAGCTAAACTTTGAGGTTTTCCAAATCAGGTTAATACATGTTTCGATCCAAGGGACTAGAGGTAGGTGCTGTATGTGCAGATATCTGTATATGTGAATGATCCCAGTTCTTTTTCTGCCTTTCAGGTCATCTGGTGGCTCAACCTGGCCTGTCTGGGTGTATATACTTTCCTGGCTGTGTGGGCGGGCATCTCCTTCCAGCGTGGCCTTTCCCTAACTGAACCAGTGAGAGGTAAATCCATGTGACAGTTTCCATAGTTCTCCTGGCTTAGTGGCCGCCTAACAGCGACGTCCTTGTATTGCAGACTGTTACACCTTGCTCCTGGAGGGAGGGACGCCGCTGCTGCTGGGCTGGCTGCTGCATTACTGTCCCTTCTACTTCATGGGTCGCGTGCTCTATTACCACCACTACTTTCCGGCCCTGCTCTTCTCTTGCATGTTGACTGGTGAGTATCTGACATGATGAGTATAAACCGATTTGAAGGTCTGCAGCTTAATTTCAACATCTGTGATCCCAGAACATTCTTTATGTATATTCTGTGATCTGTAAAAAGTCCTTGAAGAAAATCAGCAGAAAGAAATTATTGCAAATAAAAGTACAATACTTTATTGTTCATAAGACGCTCTGCTGTATAGGACGCACCCTATACAGTGGAATGTCTCATTACGGTAGAAATACCAGGAACTACCCTGTTTCCCCCCATGATAAGTCTTATATTTTTTTGAAACGCCAAAATATGCCCCAGGTCTTATTTTCAGGGGGATGTCTTATTCTGATCACTCTTAGCCATTCATTGTCCCTTTGATCACTCTGTGCCATTAATTGTCCCCTTCTGATCACTCTGTGCCCTTCATTGTCCCCTTCTGATTACTCTGAGCCCTTCATTGTCCCCTTCTGATCACTCTGTGCCATTCATTGTCCCCTTCTGATCACTCTGTGCCAATTATTGTCCCCTTCTGATTACTCTGAGCCATTCATTGTCCCCTTTCCCTTCATTGACTCACTTTGTTTGGGTTCTACCAGTAAGGTGCAGGCCTTTGTAGTCACTTTCTGCTCTGCACTGCAGCCAGCCCTGACGGAGTAACACATGCATTGTACCACCCGAATGGGAGATTCAGGCATGGGCAGGTATTGGTGAGTGGCTTATTTGATGGGGATGGCTCATCATAGGGGAAACAGGGTACCGCTCTGCCAGCTAGAACTCCAACCAGCGGAGTGGCGATTAAAAGAGGCTGGAAAGCTGTGGCTTCCCCGCCTCCTGGTCCTGCAGAATTCTATGTGAGCTGGCAGAAGATGCCTGTGGTGTTTTTATTCCCTGTGCAGATACAGTATGTGAGGGGGCTGAAGCAGTCTGCAAGCGTATGATCTGTTCATCGATTGATCATCCGTCAGCAGATCTCCATGCGAGTGGCTGCTTCAGCTTCTCACCCTACAGTCTCTGCACAGGGATTTTTGGAAGTGTATTTTCTTACAATGGATTTTGGAAGTGTTCTTGACCCCATGTAGAAACAATCATGTATGGTTTTTTTAAATGCAGTGCCTGTGGTCATTCAGTATTGGTTACCAGCCTTGTCTCTTGTGTAAAGAGTGGGAGGCAAGTGAAGTAAATATTAGCAAGATTGTCAGTGAGGTGCAATTTACATCACCATGCAGAATGCAGTGACTTCACATGGACGCCAACTGTACTGTTGAGTTTAATTCAGTTCCGCAGTGTGCTTAGATTTGTTTGGTAGCATTGAATGTTCGGTGTCTTATCACCCATCTTTAGTGAGAACATGGCAAGACATTAGTAAATAAGAAAAAACTTTTTGGGCGCAGATGTGGAGAGCATTAGTGAGAACACAGTGGTGGATACTGATGTGAAGATTATTGGTGATTATAAGTGTATATTAGTTAGAAGAGAATATGTGATTGGTTCATGGAAGTGCATAATAATGTGACTGACATAGTGGGTAAGAGTCAAGGGTCTTGAAATAGGAATGAGGCAGGACTTACTGAGCAGTGGTTAGTGGCAGACATATATATTGAATAAGCCTGATGATGTCCCTTCTCTCTTCCAGCATTGACCCTTTCTGTCCTGATGAAGCTCACTTCTCATCTCTTGTATCCATCTCAGCCCCATTCTGTATATACAGCTGGGATGACTCTGCTGAACCTCATTCTTCTGTACAGGTGAGTCCGACCAAAAAGAAACTTTTATTGAATATGTACCATTTCCGGCTGCGGATTGATTTTTGGGATGTTTAGCTGGCCATACACCTTCAGATTTCTCTGTCAGATTTCCTTCAGATCAGATCTACCAACAACCATGTAGTATAGTGTCCTCCCTGATAGAATACATAGTGATTGGAAGGTGCAGAAAGGTCCTCATATTACATGGTTTTGGTAAAACAAAATCTGATCTGAAGGAAATCTGACAGAGAAATCTGAAGGTGTATGGCCAGCTTTTGTGTGTTTGAATTTATAATGGTGGTAGTGGTTAAAGCGGACCTACCACCTGGCAGGTCACTCTGCAGTATCGGCTGCAGCTCAGATCCCCGATTGAAAATAAAAAAAATATTTCTGACAGCAGGAGGGGTGTCTTTTTAGAGACCGCCCCTCCCACTGTGTTACATATCGCCTTGGCAAGATGTCACAAGCTGCAATGATATCTGGGATATCTCTCCCAGATGCCCTTGTGGCTGTAGGAAATCCCCAGTCAGCGTCACATCTGCGAGACTTTGTAATGGGTGAAGAAGGGAGAGAGAAACCTCTTTTCACCCAGCCGCAGCTGATTGCCCTCCCCCCTTTCCTCCACACCGGGATCTCCTTTAGTCTCTGTCTGTGTTGGAGTGGGGGGGGGGGGGAGTTGGTGTCAGCTGCCCTGGATGGATCCGGAAGTGGCCATTAATTAGGATGTTGCCACCACAGTAAAAACATAAGGAAGGTAAGTATGTTTTATTTTTTTTGTGTAGCAGTTTTCCAGGATCTGAACTGCTGACAGGTAAGTAATGTGCTATTTCATGTATGTGTTTTTTGTTTAAACTCGCTTTAAATAAACTCTCACAAAATATTAAGGGCACCGAACATAAATGGCACCCTTCCTTCTCAAGATCCCCCCCAAGATTCTTCTAACCCATGTCCTTCCTTCTCTTCCAGCTTCTATCTCTTCCACCCCCTGGCATATGGTATGGAGGGTCCCCTTGCAGATGATCAAGACAGTTCTATGTCAGGACTGCGCTGGATGGACTCCTGGGAGTTCTAGGCTACGAAATGCTTCTTTCAGACCCTGTGCCTTGTATATTGTGGGGTCTCCATGGACTGTATCTCTCCACAAAGTGCCAAGTGCACAATATGCTGCTATATGGACACATATTGTGTCCCTTTTAAATTTAGACATTTTACTGCCAGCAAGCAACATCTTCCTCCATACCTTGTATCATGTATACCTGCCACCCTGCTGCCATTCTTGCATACTGCCAGCCCACCTTCATTGCTCTCATCTTGTTTTCTGCAAGTACTGGGAAAGGACAGAAGTGATCAGGATTCCTTTTCTGTATGTATAAAAACCCCAACCCCCTCCCAACACACTGATAGGGAAAACATAATTCCCTCCACCCTTCTATACACTGATGAAGAACATTACCCCAAATGGACATACTCTGATACACTACTCCCCATACTCCTCCTACTCTGATATAGAACACTACTCTCCATACTCTGATTTAATAGAAACACTACTCATGCCAACTTGATATCGAACACTATCGCCTACTCTGTAAAGAACACTACTCTCCATAACTCTGATATCTGATAAAGAATACTACTCTCCCATACTCTGATAAGATCACTACTCTCCATACTCTGATAAGAACAATACTCTCCCATACTCTGATAAAGAACACTACTCTCAATACTCTGATTAAAGAACCACTTATCCCCATACTCAGATAAAGATCATCTCCCATAACTCAGATAAAGATCCAATAATCCCCATTACTATGATAAAGATACACTTACTCTCCATACTCTGATAAAGAAACACTACTCGCTTCCATACTCTGATATAGAACACTACTCTCCATACTCTATAAAGAAAAACACTACTCTCCATACACTCTGATAAAGGAATACTAACTCTCCATACTCTGATGAAAGATCACGATCTACTCTCCATACTCGTGATATAGAAACACTACTCTCCCATTACTCTGAATAGAACACTACTCTCCATACTTGATAAAGAACACTACTCTCCTACGCTGATAATAAAGAACACTACTCTCCATACTCTTGATAAAGAAACACTACTCTCCATACTCTGATTATAGAACACTAATCCCCCAACTCTGATAAAGAACACTAATCTCCATACTCTGAGAAAGAAAACAATACTCTCCAGACTCTGATACAAAAACTACTCCCCCATACTCGGATACACTACTCTCAATACTATGATGCACTACTCTCCAAACTCTGAGAAAGAACACTACTCTCCATACTCTGAAAAAGATATAATCTCCATACTCTGATAACAGTACACTACTTCCATTACTCTGATAAGAACAATACTCTCAATACTCTGATAAAAGAAACACTTACCTCCATTACTTTGCAAAGAACACTAATCTCCATACTCTGATAAAGAACACTACTCCCATACTCTGATAAAGAAATTTACGTTCCGCCATTACTCTGATAAGATCATACTCCCCATACTCTGATAAAGATCATACTCCCCATACTCTGTAAGATCCTACTCCACATGAAAATTGATAAAGATCACTACTCCCCATACTCTGATATAAAGATCACTATCTCCATTACTCAGAATAAAGAACACTACTCTCCATACTCTGAATAAGAACACTACTTCTTCCATACTCTGATAAAGCACACTACTCTCAATACTAAGATATAAAGAACACTACTTCCATACTCGATAAGAAAACATACTCTCCATACTCTGATTTAAAGAACACTCCTCTCCATTACTCTGATAAAGGGAACACTACTCTCCATACTATGATAAAGAACATATCTCCATACTCTGATAAAGAAGACTTTCATCCATACTCTGATTTAAAGATCACTACTCCCCATACTGTGATAAGATCACTACTCCCATTACTCTGATAAAGAACATAAATTCTCCATACTCTGAGAAAGAAACACTACTCTCCATAATCTGATACACTACTCCCCATTACTCTGATACACTACTCTCCATACTCTGATGCACTACTCTCCAAACTCTGTAAAGAAAACTTACTCTCCATACTCTGATAAAGAATACTACTTCTCCATACTCTGATAAAGTACACTACTCTCCAGACTCTGATAAAGAACACTACTCTCCAGATCTGATTAAAGAAACACTACTCTCTACTCTCGATTTTTCTTTAAAGACACTACTCTCCTACTCTGATAAAGGGAATACTTTTCCATACTTGATAAAGATCACTATCCCCATACTCTGATAAAAGATCACTACTCCCCACCATACTCTGATAAAGATCACTGTACGGCCCCATACTCTGATAAAGATCACTACTCTCCCATACTCTGATAAAGAACATACTCTCCATACTCTGATAAAGGGAAACCACTACTCTCCAGTACTCTGATAAAGAACACTACTCTCCTACTCTGATAAAGAAACACTACTCTCCATACTCTGATAAAGAACATACTCTCCTACTTGCTAAAAGAACATACTCTCCATACTCTGATAAAGAAAACACGACTCTCCATAACTCTGATAAAGAATACTTCCTCCATTTTACTCGGATAAAGAGCACTTACTCCCCATACTCTGAAAAGATCAATACTCCCCATTGACTCTGATAAAGATCACTACTCCCCATACTATGATAAAGATCAACTACTCCCCATACTAGATAAAAGATCACTTATCCATACTTGTAAAGATCACTACTCCCCATACTTGATAAAGATCACTTACTCCCCATACCTCTGATAAAGATCAATACTCTCCATACTCAGATAAAGAACTACTCTCCATACTCTGATAAAAGAACATACTTCCATACTCTGATCAAGAACACTACTCTCCATACTTCAGATTAAGACCACTACTCTCCAACTCTGATAAAGAACACTACTCTCCTACTTGATAAAGCAAACACTACTCTCCTACTCTGCTAAAGAACACTACTATCAATACTCTGATAAAGAACACTACTCTCCATACTTGATAAAGAATACTTTCCTCCATACTCTGATAAAGATCACTACTCCCCATACTCTGATAAAGATCACTACTCCCTTACTTGATAAAAACACTAATCTCCATACTCTGAGAAAGAAACACTACTCTCCATATCTGAGACACTACTTCCCCATACTTGAACACTACTCTCCATACTTGATGCACGACTCTCCAAACTCTGATAAAAACACTACTCTCCAACTCTGATAAAGAATACTACTCTCCATACTTGATAAAGTACACTACTCTTCCATACTCTGATAAAGACACTACTCTCCATACTATGGAAATTGTAAAGAACACTAATCTACAATTACTCATGATAAAGAACACTACTCTCCATAATCGATAAAGAATAATGTCATCATACTCTGATAAAGATCACCTCTCCCCAATACTCTGATAAAGATCACTACTCCCCATACTCTGATAAAGATCACTCTCCCCATACTCTGGATAAAGAATCACTACTCTCCATCTCTGATAAAGAACCACTCTACTCTCCATATCTGATAAGAACCTACTCTCCAACTCTGATAATACAAGAACACTACTCTCCATACTCTGATGAAAGAACACTACTCTCCATACTCTGATAAAGAACACTACTCTCCATACTCGGATAAAGAAACCCACTTCTCCATACTTGATAAAGAATTACTTTCCGCCATTCTGATATAAAGATCACTACTCCCCATTTATATGATAGACACTACTCCCCTACTATGATAAAGATCACTACTCCCATACTCTGATAAAGATCACTACTCCCCCATTACTCTGATAAAGAGCCTACTCTCCATATCAGATAAAGAACACTACTCTCCATACTCTGATAAATAAAGAAACACTACTCTCCATACTCTGATAAAGAACACACTCACTCTCATCACTCTGATAAAAGAACACATACTCTCCATACTCTGATTAAAGAAACACTACTCTCCATACTCTGATTAAAGAATTACTATTCCTACCATACTCTGATAACAGATCACTAACTCCCCATTACTCATGATAAAGATCACTACTCCCCATACTCTGGATTAAAGAACATACATCTCCATGACTACTGAGAAAGAAACACTACTCTCCATACTCTGATACACTAATCCCCATACTCTGATCCACTACTCTCCATACTCTGATGCACAATACTTCCAAACCTCTGATAAAGAAACACTACTCTCCATACTAGCTAAAGAATACTACTCTCCTACTCTGATAAAGAACACTACTCTGCCATATCTGATTAAGCAACTACTACTCTCCAATACTCTGATAAAATGGAAACACTACTCTCCAATTACTCTGTACAGAACCCACACTCTCCAATACTTGATAAAGAATCACTACTCTCCATACTCTGATAAAGAACAACTACTCTCATACTCTGATCAAAGACACAACTTACCTTCCATACTCTGATAAAGATCACTATCTACCCATACTCTGATAAAAGATCACTACTCCATACTCTGATAAAGACACTACTCCCATACTTGAAAAATCACTACTCTCCATACTTGATTGATAAAGAACACTACTCATCCATTACTCTGATAAAGAACATCACTCTCCATACTCTGATAAAGACACTACTTCTCCATACTCTGATTAAAGATCACTACTCTCCATAATCTGCATAAAGGAACTACTCGCCATACTCTGATAAAGCACTACTCTCCTACTCTGATAAAGATCACTACTCTCCATACTCTCATAAAGAATTACTACTCTCCATACTCAGATAAAAACACACTATCCCATACTCTGATAAGATCACTACTCTCCATACTCTCATATAAAGAATACTATATCTCCATCTTGATAAAGAACACTACTCTCCTACTCTGATATAAGATCACTACTCCCCATACTCTGATAAAGAACACTACTCTCCATACTGTGATATAGACACTACTTCCATACTCTGATATAGAACACTACTCTCCATACTTGATAAAGACACTCTATCCATACTCTGATATAGTAGAACACTACTCCATACTTGAATAGAACCACTTACTCTCCATACTCTGATAAAGAACAAATACTCTCCATACTCTGATAGAAACTACTCTCCATTACTCTGATAAAGAATCACTCACTTCTCCATATCTGATATAAGAACACACTCTCCAACTCGTTAGAACACCTCTCATACTCTGTTTAAAGAACACTACTCTCCATACTCTGATACAAAGATACAATACTCTCCATACTGCAGATTTAAAGAACACTACTCTCCATACTCTGATAACAGAACACTCTCTCCATACTCTGATAAAACACTACTCTCCATACTATGATAAAGAACACTACTCCCCATACTCTGATATAAAGAAACACTACATCCCCAGACTCTGATTATGATAAAGAACACTATCTCCATACTCGAGAAAGAACACTACTCTCATACTCTGATACACTACTCCCCATACTCTGATACATACTCTCCATTACTATGATGCACTACTCTCCAAACTTGATTAAAGAAACACTACTCTCCATACTCTGATAAAGAATACTACTCTCCATACTCTGATAAAGTAACACTACTCTCCATACGCTGAAAGATCACTACTCCCCATACTCTGATAAAGATCCACGACTCTCCATACTCTGATAAAGTACACTACTCTCCATACTCTGATAAAGAACACTACTCTCGATACTCTGACAAAGACAGACTCTCATCTCTGATAAAGAACAACTCCCATACTCTGATAAAGATCACTACTCTCCATACTCTGATAAAGTACACTACTCTCCATATCATGCTAATTAAAGAACACTAATCTCCATACTATGGTTAGTAAAGAACAATACTCCCCATACTCAGATAAAGAACACTACTCCCATACTCTGATATAGAACACTACTCCCCATACTCTGATAAAGCTACACTACTCTCCATACTCTGATATAGAACACTACTTTCCATACTCTGATAAAAAACCACTACTCCCCATACTCTGATAAAAAACACTTACTCCCCATACTCTGATAAAGATCAACTACTCTCCATACTCTGATAAAGTATACTACTCCCCATACTCAGATAAAGCAACACTACTCTCCATACTTGATAAAGAACACTACTCCATACTCTGATAAAAGAACACTACTATCCACTCTGATAAAGAATACTTTCCTCCATACTCTGATAAAGATCACTACTCCCCATACTATGATAAAGATCACTACTCCCCATACTCTGATAAAGATCACTACTCTCCATACTTCGATTTAAAGTACATACTCTCCATACTTTGATACATACTCTCCATACTCTGACAAAGAACATACTTCCATACTCTGATAAAGAACACTACTCCCCATACTCTGATAAGATCCACTACTCTCCATACTCTGATAAAGTACACTATCTCCATACTCTGATAAAAGAAAACTAATCTCATTACTATTACAGAACAATACTCCCCACTACTCAAGATAAAGAACACTAAATCCCCATACTCTGATATAGAACACTACTCCCACATACTCTGATAAAGTTACACTCACTCTCCATACTTTGACAAAGAAACAACTACTCTCCATACTCGATTAAAGAACACTACTCTCCATACTCAGATAAAGATCACACTACCCCCATACTCTGATAAAGAACACTACCTCTCATACTCAGATAAAGATCCTACTCCATAACTCTGATAAAGAACACCTACTCTCCATACTCAGATAAAGAACAATACTCCCATTACTCAGATAAAGATCACTACTCCCCATACTCTGATTAAAGAAACACTACTCTCCATACTCTGATAAAGAACACTATCATCCATACTCTGATAAAGATACTACTCTCCCATACTCAGATAAAGTTACACTACTCTCCATAACTCTGACAAAGAACACTACTCTCCCATACTCTGATAAAGTACAACTACATCTCCATACTCTGATAAAGTACACTAATCTCCATACTTGTACACTACTCTCCATACTCTGACAAAGAACACTACTCCCCATACTCTGTTACCACACTCCCCATAATCCTCTGATAAAGAATACTACTCTCAATTTTACATGATAAAGAATAATACTACTCTTCCATTACTCTGATAAAGAATACTACTCTCCATAAACTGATAATACGGAATTACTACTCTCCATACTCTGATAAAGAATACTACTACTCCATACTCAGATAAAGTACACTTACTCCACTCTGATGAAAGAACATACTCTCCATTACTATGATTACTCTCCATACTCTGACAAAGAACACTACTCTCCATACTCTGATAAAGTACACTACTCTCCATACTCTGATAAAGTACACTACTCTCCATACTTTGATACACTACTCTCCATACTCTGACAAAGAACACTACTCTCCATACTCTGATACACTACTCCCCATATTCTGATAAAGAATACTACTCTCCATACACTGATAAAGAATACTACTCTCCATACTCTGATAAAGAATACTATCCATACTCAGATAAAGTACACTACTCTCCATACTCTGACAAAATACACTACTCTCCATACTCTGATAAAGTACACTACTCTCCATACTCTGACAAAGAACACTACTCTCCATACTCTGATACAATACTCCCCATATTCTGATAAAGAATACTACTCTCCATACACTGATAAAGAATACTACTCTCCATACTCTGAGCGCTTAGGCTCACTCCATACACAAACATTGTTCAGGGTGTGGAGTGTTGCAGTTGCCGTAGTGTGACCCCAACCTCACACCAGAACATCATACACAATAGTGGGGTACAGTGGTTAATGTTGGCATTCCCCTCCTATTCAGCGGCTCACGCTGTAGTGCATCCCAATTGATTATGTGACACCCCTCTCCATGTAGTGGATTTGCATCATTGGAAAAGGGAGCATCCTTGTATGTTTACATGTTTGTCTTTAACATTGGACCGGACATCACAATGTGTGTCGGTAAACAAAGGTTTTAATTTTTCTGGCTGCTGCGTGTATATCTGCATGTCAGTGCGGCGCTGCCCCCTCCCCCCACCTGTTTCCCGCTCTCAGTGATCTGTGACGGTATGTGACACGTTTGTCAGGCGGCCTCCTCGCTTGGTGAAGGATCAGGCGGTCACGCTCTATATCTCGACACTTTTAGCCATTTTAGGAAGTTGAAGCTGTCATGATGCTGAGTTTTTATCTGGCCAGAAGAGCACAGCTGTCTTCCGTCCGCCCCACATGACATGTTCCCCCCATCTCTGCCGGCGACATTAACCCCTCCAGCGCCTCTTTGGACTCCGATCAGACCTTAGATGTTATTGGTGCCGACGGCGAATAAACCAACGCCATATTAGGAGACTAATGATATTTTATCATTTAAAAAACGTTTCTTGTTTCTGGGTGCAAAACGCTTCAATAAGGGGGTGATCTACATTCTGTGAAAATGGATAGAAATGTAGTCATGTGACTTTGGCTATCGGTAGGTACAAAAAAAATTGAAAGGCCTAGACACCCAGATCTGTCATATGCCCACAGATGTGGCAGATTTTTCGGACCCAATCATACAGATGGCGAAATTTTGTGGAGGATCACTGGCCAGTATATATAAAATAGGAGGTATGCTGCCACCGGCCTTTAGATGGGAGATTAGTTTATCATTTAAGCTGGGCATAGGCGTCTCGATTTTCCGTACGATTTCTGTGAGATCGATGGATCACAAATCGATGCATGCACAAAGTGATCAATCGATCGATTTGACCTTAAATGTTTCCTTTAGATCTCCTTTTGTTTTACCAAAACCATGTAGGGACTTTCTAAACCACCAAGTCTACCTGTGTCCTGTTGCAGAGGACCCGGCACTACATAGCTGTTGGTAGATCTAAAGTGTATGGACAGCTTAAATCGCAGAGTGTTTAATTGCAGAGGATCCGGCACTACATATTTGTTGGTAGATCTAAAGCCTAGGTGTTCAACCTGCGGCCCGGGGACCGCATGCGGCCCTTTGGGCGTTCTTTGGCGGGCCCCTTGTGGTCCTTCACTTATGGCCCCCGAAGCCTAACTGTTATTGCATAGGAACTCACCTGTCGGAGTGGAAAGAGAAGGAGAGGCGATAAATTTACCTGATTGATGTAAAAGCCAATCAGTGACCTAGATGGCGCCTGAGAAAGTCCCTCACGTCTCCTCTTCTCCCTAGTGTTGGCGGGGAATCAGCAGACTGGTGAGGGCCTATGCTCCCACTATCCAACAATTAACGAGAGATGATTGTATAATATATATATTATGGCACATAACCTGACAATAGGGGCAAATAACCTTTGAATCAAGGGTTATGTGCCACATAGACCTCATCAAAGGCTATCTTCTAGCTATGCTTGCTGTCATTAAAAAATCCTAATACAAATCAGAATAGGTTGAAAATCTTATGTGTGACCCTTTAGTGATGCTGAGGGCCGCACTTGTGGCCCTCCATAGCAACTCAGTTGGCCACTACTGATCTAAAGGATATCTGACAGAGAGATCTAAAGGTGTATGGGGGTCTTAAATTGCACTTAAAATCGATTGAGCAGGAATCAAAGCTGTCTGTAAAATGTAGTCGATCGCTCTGGAATGAGCATTAATGAAGACAAGGTATTGTTTCTATCGATCAACCTATTGGCGTCCAACCCACATTACATCATTTCCGATTAGAACAGCTGCGAGCTGGAGATCGCACAATCTGTGATCGATCATGGGAAAGAATTGACCAGGAATTGAAGACGTCATATGGTGCAGTGTGCGATCGATTCTGTAAATGGAATCGATTTCAGTATCATATCCACAATCGTTTAAAAGATCGGTTGCTGGAAAATCAAAATGTCTATGCTCAGCTTAACTAGTGACGTTTTGTGGTTGCATTGCGCTGCGTTTTATCACAGATCTTTATTGAATGATTTAATCTGAAGAGCACTAGGTACATTGGATGTAGCATTCTGATGGCGAGCCTTGTGGCTCAGTGCATATAGATAGTACATGCTGTGTGCCCCTTCTTCCTTCCATCACCATCTTCTCGGGGCCCGCTTGATGTCCTCCATTCATTAACCCTTGCAGGCAGAGATTGGCACACAGGGCTGTACTGCGGGGCCCCCTCCTCCTTGCCGCCCGTGGTCACTGGATGGGGTTGCCATGGGAATGAGCCCAGGACGGGAAGAGAGAAATAGATTAGAAGGGACCAGAGCTGCTGCCTTCCGCAGGCTGAGGAGGCCTAATTACAGCAGGCAGGATGCTGCGCCGGTAATTGTACCTAACGGCTTTAACCCCTTGCTATCTGCATTCGGGGAATACGCAGGTGTGCAGATAGCATTTGCAATGGACACCGACCACTGGCTCTTTACTGTTGTTACTGTGTGTATGTATATAAATTCTGTCTGGGCTGAAAATTAGAGAAGTCAGATACTATGCAGATATCCTTCTACCAACCCCAAATTCAGTAAAATGTAACTGTGAGTGAGATTTACATCTACATAACAATTCTTACAATTGTTATTTGGTCAATGTTCATGCTGTTTACTGTCAATTCAACACTAACTATTTCTATGGATACAGGGCTCTCGATTAGCCAAAAATTCATGCCACATCCCAACTAGAGAGAACCAAATATTTGTTCTGCCGAGTCCTGTAACATTACTCCTGATGAAGCAACAGGCGAAACGCGTCGAGTAAATATGTTTTTGTACTATATTCTGAACTTTGTGACAAATCTAAAGCCCTTTTGTGGACTGTTTATAAATGTCTTGTGTACTGTTAAAATCTTAGAATAAACATTTCAATACTCTACATTGAATCTTAGTGAATGCCTCAAAAATCCCCAAGCTGCTGAAGCACCTGCCAAGCCAGGACTCTGCAGAACAAATATTTGGTTCTCTCTGGTTTCTCAACACTAACTATACTGTTCAGAGAACGTGACGGCCAGTTCTCCTTCCACCGATTGCCAATGAGTACACTTAAGCCTCCCACACACGCAACGAGTGGCGGATGATATTGCCACCGACCGATGTGCATGCACGCTCGCTGCTGTCGGCAAAATTGCCCGCGGATCGTGGATGACAGATCCCTGTTGCCCCAAAGCTCGGTCAGCCAGAGAACGGACATGTCCGTAAATCTCTGGCCAATGCCATTAGTTTCAATGGGGACCGGCGTCCCATTAAAGCCAACGGCCATCGCAAAAAGGGTGCCCACCGATGCTGTGAGCGATGGAGAGCAGCGTGATGATGTCATCACTCTGCACTCCACCACTCATCTGTCCGCCCCCACTCAGTACGCGTGTGGGGGCTTTTAGGGCTTGCCCCCACACCTCGCAGCTGACACACGTGCTGTTTTTTCCAATGCAACTGCACCCGGATCGCGTCCATAGAGAATGGATAGGCGCAATTTTTGACCGCGTTTATTCATGTCTATGGGCGCGAGTGGGGACACGGCTATTGACATGAATGGAGACAGCTGCGCAAATGGGGACAAGCCCTTAAGCTATATTCCCACATAGAACAACAAAAGATGCACAAACCAAGGTGTTCTGGCCAACATCCCAAATATATATATATCTGGA
>CM070043.1:29028002-29056196 GCA_036250615.1 Ptychadena robeensis | reverse complement strand
ACTGCTATGTAGTGCCGGGTCCTCCCTGATGGAATACATAGTGATTGTAAGGTATATAACACTGCCATGTAGTACCAGGTCCTCCCTGATAGAATACATAGTGATTGGAAAGATTAGAAAGCTCCTCATATTACATGGTTTTGATAGAAGAAAAGTTGATTGTACAGACATTGTATGGTAAGATTGTAATGTGTATGGGGGCCTTACGTGGTATAACTGAAATCCTAGTTCAGGAAGGATAATGAGAAAGACATGCTGTGGCCTTCAGACTTCCCAGACATAGGTGTTCCTCTAGTTGACTGTGTATAGAAGGAAGCACACCATTCTGTCCACCACCAAATTCTACTAAAATCCATGTACATAGTTCAGGAAGGATAATAAGCAAGGCTATGTTCCCACTTAGGTTATGAGCCGTAGGGGGATTGACCAGGTGATTTTTACATGTGATTTGTAAAAAAATAATCACCCCGTGATCATGCCCATAGATTTTTGATTGCGTCCATTCATGTCTATGGGGGTGATCAGGGCTGAAATATCGTGTCCATGACGTGGGGAGACGGGGGTCTGATCGCGGCCTTTGGTTGAAGTGGGGACATGCCCATTCAACTTAATGGACACTATCACCACACATGATTAAAATTGCGTCCACCCCTATGGCTGATCGCCTAAGTGGGAACAAGCCCAAAGTCATGTGGCCTTCAGACTTCCTAGACATAGGTGTTCCTCTAGTTGGCTGTGTATTAAAAAAAAGGATCCCATTCTGTCCACCACCAAATTCTACCTTTTGCGGTATAACTAAAATCCATGTACATAGTTCAGGGAGGCTAAAGAGAAGGTCATGCTGTGGCCTTCAGACTTCCCAGGCAAGATGTTCCTCTAGTTGGCCAGTTTAAAATATAGAACAAGTACCTGAACACATGCTTGGCCATTCTCTGTTCTTCTCACCTTGTGTCATGCTCATCCATCATCAACCAGTTTACCAATACCAGGCTACCTTCTTGACATCAGCTGATTTGTCCAGATTGGGGGTTTTAGATTTAAAAGTTGCAATAATCTAGATACATGAATTAGGTGACTTTTAGTTGTTTTGCACCAAAGTTTCCAAACTTCCACAATTCATTAATGGTAAACCTCCAGATACGTCATGCAGATGTATGCTTCCATTGTATGTGTAAACTCTATCATTTGCCAGGCATGTCTCCTTTTATTTACAGTTCAGGGATTGTGTAGAATTGTAGAATGCAAGCATGTATTGTGCAGGTGATGGTTCGAGCAGTAAGACCCCCCAGACACCTTTAGATCTCTCTGTCAGATTTCCTTTAGATCTCCTTTTGTTTTACCAAAACCATGTAATGTGAGGGACTTCTTAAACCATCAAGTCTACCTGTGTTCAATCACAGAGGACCCGGCACTACATAGTTGTTGGTAGATCTAAAGGATATCTGACAGAGAGATCTAAAGGTGTATGGTCAGCTTAAGGGTTTGGTTCTCAGACTCTACTGGGACCAGTAGATGGAGGATTATTTGGTCTGGGAATTCTGATGCCAGTGGTGTCTGTAATATTGGATATACTCTCAATATGGAAATATGATTCAAGTGATAGTAATGATTGTGTCAGCTTGGGAATTTTGAAGTTGAAAGGAAAGACTGCATCGTGGTGTAGCCCCACAAACATATGCCCACACTAATGCCAACGGTGGAAGACACCAGAATTTGTAGACTTCATCATTCCATGGGGAACCATTAATCCTCTTTATGAGTTCCTCCTCTCTGTCATAGCTGTAAACTCCACTGGGACCTTTATTTGTCTGTGTTCACCAGAAATGGCTGCCTTGATGACATTGGAGGAGAATGGAACTACAGACCTTGAAAAGTGCATTTTGTATGGGTCCCCATACACCTTTAGATTTCTGTCAGATTTCCTTTAGATCTCCTTTTGTTTTACCAAAACCATGTAATATGAGGGACTTTCTGTGTTCAATCGCAGAGGACCCGGCACTACATAGTTGTTGGTAGGTCCAAAGGTGTATGACCAGCTTGACCGCCGTAGCCTCCTTCTCTTGGCCTTTGTGTGATGATCCTGAGTAAGTAGCTCTGTCTTTCTGGCATGATAAGTGTTCAGCTCATTCTGTGGAAGGAGATGGACGTTGTATATTGTGATATGCCCGCGTAGAAGCCATGATACATATATCAGAGTTGGCACTGCCCTTGCCCATATAGAGTGGTAGGATTCCAGATCTAGGTGAATCCTGCTACAACTCAAAGCTTTTGAATTGTGATTCAGAGTTTTCCCCACTCGGTGTCTGGTCTCGAGTTGCTCAACTATTTCATGAATTTCTATTAGACAAACTATGAGGGGTTTGCTCATCTGAGTGTTTCTCCCTCTCTTGCAGGTTGTTCGAGTTGGAGCCAGACTTAGTCTTCCTCTTCCAGTATAATTCAGCAAATTTTTCCACCGTCCAGGAATGCCTGAGCTCCTCCGAGTTTACGGAACACATCCGCAAAGTGAGTAGCTATCCAGTCCTAGGCTGGTCTCTATAACGTGACTACAGACAGGCAGATGTCTCACCATTCGCATAAAACATTATTCAGTATCCTTCTGGTCACCTGAATAAAGACCTTGGGTTCCTAGAGGCCTATGGGCATGTCTCCACAGCGTTGTTTGATCCGTCGGGACCTCCTCTGTTAAGCGCAGTGCTTGGCGGGGGTCCCGACGGATCACATACACTTAACCTGCTCAGAGGGATGCTCTGTTCTCACGGCGCTGAGCCAATCTGCTGATGCAGGGGTTTTAACATAGTGCAGTAGCCTAACCCCTGCACTATGTCTAAACAGAAGGATAATAACGGATCTCTCAGCGTTGTGGAGACATAGCATTACTCTGCAGTGATCAGAGCTATTTTTGACTGGTGAACGTCCATCCCACACGTGTCTGATCTAGGTAAAGTTTATGTGATCCGTTGGGACCCCCACCAAGCACTGCGCTGAACGTAGGGGTCCGAGGGATCACTCAGTGCTGTGGAGACATAGCCTTACTCTGCAGTGATCAGAAGTATTTCTGACTGGTGAACGTCTATCCCACACGTGTCTGATCTAGGTAGAGTGTATGTGATCCATCAGGACCCCCGCAAAGCTCCCGACGGATCACTCAGCGCTCTGGAGACATAGCCTTATGATCAGAGCTATTTCTGACTGGTGAACGCCCATACCACACGTGTCTGATTATATATTTGTACCTGCTGTGTTCTTCCCTGTGACATCTGCGCTTTCTTCTCAGGTTATGACTGTTATTGATGCTGCGGTCTGCAGTCTGGACTCGCTGTCCTCTCTGAATGAGTATCTGACTGGCTTGGGGCGCAAACATCGTGCTACAGGTGTCAAGCTGGAATCATTTAAGGTGGGAAACATTACCTTCCTATCTCTATGCTCTGACAATCCACATTTGCAGCAGAGAAGAGAAATGGTGTGGTTAGTGCAATAATAGTTCGATAGTCAGGGGTGTCAAACTTAAATACACAGTGGGGCCGAAAAAGAAAACTTGGACAAAGTCAACAACAACATGTGCATCAATGGTGCTTTGCTGTGCATCAGCGCTACATCAATATGAATGCAGTTAGCCACGTGTAGACCCGCATAAAGGCATCCATTGAATAATCATTGGATGCATCAAAAATGCTTTTAGAAATGGTCCTTCTCCTGCTTTAATGCAGTGTTAATAAAAAAAGCAAGTGGACTATGCACACTGCATACATTGAGTTGAGTGTGTACACACTTATTGCAGATAGCCTGATGACCCCCTGGCTTGGTTGCTCTGTCCCAAGTTTCCTCTCCCCTGGTACTCTTCCCCGCAGCCCCCCCCCCCCCTCCAATAGTACTCACCACTCCTAGATGTGGCAGATAGATCTGCCTTGTACAATGTCGCTGGAGCTTGCTGAGCTGCTGGGGCTCGTAGTTCTCTTCTTCTAAAGCTCAGTGAGGGTCCATTTACACTGTCGTTATTTTGAACAACACGATTAAAGCTTCACAGAAGCCCTCCGGTGGCAGAAAGCATTAATGACGCTTTAAAGCAAAGACAATTCTACACAATGTACTCTTTAAAGCTTAAGGGGGGGGGGGGGGGGGGGGGGGGGGTGAGCATTCAAGCAGCCACAGGTGGTCACCTGGAAAGGTTGGATAGCCACTCCCAGGAAATTTTTTGTAAGACTGAAAAATGAGTGAAAAAAGCTTTGCAAAGTGTCGTTTTCAGAGCTTCACCATTGAAGTCAATGGGGTCGTTAAACGACCCTCTGAACGCAACAGAAGGCGTTCAAAAAACAAACAGAAAATTTACTGCTTGATTGACGACATTTTCTGTTCTCGAAACAATCTCATTGACTTCCATTTTAAACTTAAAGCAAGTTTGTTTTCTGGTCGCTTAAAAGACCAGAAAACGACCTTGCAAATGACAGTGTAACTTTAGCCTGAGTTAAGCAGGCAGAGGGGCTGCGAACAAGGCAGATCTATCAGATGTGCCTTATCTACTGTGGGCCAAAACTTTTTGGTCAGCAAGCCAAATTTGTCCCCCAGGGACCAGAGTTTGGCACCTATGGTTTGGGTTGAAAGAGGTCAGTAATTGAGGGAGTACAGTGGCAAGTCTCCCCAGGGGGGTGGTGGACAGAGAGGTCATCGTAGAGAGTGATGATGGTCACAGTGGTTAACTCTGGCAGTAGTAAGGTAGCATAGGTGGGGCCATCAGTCTATAAAGGGGTCCCACCTGGAGGTGGTTAGTGAGATCAGTCTCATGGGCCTGGTCAGAATGTTCACCCAAGCTAGGCTCATCTTTTGAAAGGGTTCCCCTCTGGAGATGGTTGGAGAGGTCAGTCCTGGAGACCTGATCAGTGAGATCTGGTAAAAAAAGTTTGGCCAACACTCAACAGAGAAATGTTAGTTTGGAGAGAAACAACAGCCAGGTGTTACTCCTGTTCAGAGGTGGATCATCTAACGGGTCTCTTCTTCTACAGACGGTGGGCGAGTCACTGCTTTACGCTCTGGAATCGGGTCTGGGGGAATTGTTCACACCAGAGGCCAGAGAAGCATGGAGCCAGCTGTACGGCGTAGTCGTGGGCGCCATGAGCCGGGGCTGGTACAGGGCACCGCAGGGTGAATGAGAAACCACAGAGGGTGAAGATGAAGAAAGCAGTGTACATGACCCTCCCACGGGTGCCAGGCTAGGATTGCCCTTATTTGTGGATCCTTCAGCGGATTTGGCAGTGTGTCACCGTACTGTGTACAGCGCTGCGGCCTGTGTGTTCTCCTTGTTCTATGTCTGTGCCGCATTGTGTGTCTGTACTGTGTTGTGTGTCATTGTACAGTTTCTATATAGCAATCTGTTTACACTACATCACTGTAAGCTGGACGCATGTTTGACACGGTGGCTTCTCATTCAGTGCCAGCGATGGGGCAGGGCCAGCTCCATATTCACCGACGAATGTGCAGAATCTGCCAGGAAGAAACCACATCTTCACCGGCCTCACCTCAGGAAGGTGCAGGGGACTGATCATGGGACGGGCCACCCACAGCGGCCAATCAGACGTCATCTCCTGCCATTTTTACCAATTTATAACCCTTTTCCAGGATCTGCTCCTGTGATTTATCTTATGGTAACAATAAACTATAAATATAATTGCAGAATTTTTAACAAATACACCATTTATCTTTTAGACAATTTTAAATTGGGCACATTCGATTTTATCTGTGTAAGTGTCCCCACACACCTTTAGATCTCTGTCAGATATCCTTTAGATCTACCAACAACTATGTAGTGCCGGGTCCTCTGTGATTGAACACAGGTAGACTTGATGGTGTAGAAAGTCTCTCATATGACATGGTTTTGGTAAAACAAGAGGAGATCTAAAGGAAATCTGACAGAGACATCTAAAGGTGTATGGCAAGCTTTAGGGTCCCCATACACCTTTAGATTTCTCTGTCAGATTTCCTTTAGATCTCCATGTAATATGAGGGACTTTCTAAACCATCAAGTTTGCCTGTGTTCTATCGCAGAGGACCCTATACTAGTTGTTGGTAGATCTAAAGGATATCTGACAGAGATCTAAAGGTGTATAGCCAGCTTAAGCTGGTACTGGATGGTGTTTATTTTCTTACTTTTTGAGTCCATTTAAAGTTTGATAAACTTGATTAGTATTTTGATGTAGATCGGATTTACGTCAGACTTTGCTGCTCTTTCCACTCACCGTGCCCTGCAATGGGAGAGGAGAGTCTGGAATGCGATTGGCCACTGTGGGCTTTCTGACATCAGGACTCCTTAGGTTTGTCTGGGGCTGACATACAGTTTATTTATCATTAAACTGGAAGAAATGATGGCTGTGTGGTTTACTGGGGGGACAATGGATGGGGCACATGGCGTATCCAGGGATGCTGAAGGGGTGGCAATGTTCAGAATACAACATGTGGTATATCGGAGGCAATGGAAGAAGGTGTGTTGTGTCAGGATGCTGCTGGGAGTGTGTGGTGTGTCTGGGAACAATATGGTTTATTTGGGATGACACATGCACTTTTTGGTAATTTGGGGTAGCCATGTGTAGGTAAGGATATAATGGGGTGAAAGGTTAGGGGACACAGTAATTGGCTGTCCATTAGGTCAGGGGACAGACTGAGGGGTGCATGTGGTGCACCAGGTTGATGTCAAGTATAGCTAGGAACACTGGTATAGGGGGGCTGTGCAGTTTAGAATACACTAGTGCCCAGGTGCCCAACCTGCGGCCTTTTGGGCCTTCTTCATTGGCCCTCCTCAGTCCTCCACTTGCGGCCCCCGAAACCTAACTGTTAATGCATAGGGTATAGGAACTCCCCTGTCCACCAATCTCCCGCTGACACTTCCTGGCCCTGGATCCTCTTAGAGCGGGAAGAGGAGGAGAGGCAGTGACCCAGACACTGCCTGAGCAAGTCCCTTGTCTCTCCTCTTTCTGCTCTAAGAAGATCCAGTTGGCAGGGGATTGGCAGACATTTGAGTGCCTATGCTCCCACTATCCCAACAAACATGGGATGATTGCATAATATGTATTGCAGCACATAACTTCAGAATAGCGGCATATAACCTTTTAATCAAAGGTTATGTGCCTCATAGATATCATCAAAGGCTTTGCCGATAGATATGACACAAAATGTGCATCGCCATACTACAGTGTCCCCTAATGCTTGAAGTATCATTTAAAACAAGTTGTTATTTAAAAATTAAAAATAATGTCTTCTAGCTCTGCCTTCTATTATTATTATCTAAATTGATTGAAAACGTTATGTGCGGCCCCTTAGTATTGCAGAGGGCCGCACTTGTGGCCCTTCATATCAACTCAGTTGCCCACCACAGCACTAGAGGATGCATGAAACTAGGGGGCACTAAAGGGATTGTGTATCGGGATACGGGGCACAGGCAGGAGGATGTAAGAGGGAATGTGTTGGAACTACGTTGAGTTACACTTAGGCTTTTAGTGATATCATTACGGGGTCACTGTATTTCTCCATGATCACTGCCTACGCCACTACAACACCATACCTCAGAACTCCTCTAAACAGCCATCTGCCCTGAAGCAAGCTGTGGACCGGTTCTTAGGAGAAGTTGCAAATATCAGAATGCCTTGATGGGTGGTAAGTAGTCTGGAATAAATGGGGGGTGAGGGGTCAGGTACAGCCAGGCTGGGGAGGAAAGGACTAGATTATGCTGGATGTCTGCAAAGAAAAAAAATTGCTTTATGAGAGTTGCTGCAGATACTGGTGTATACCCCCCCCCCCCCATAAGGCTAAACTGTTTTCACTGATTTCAGAGTGTCCTTTTATTGTGGGCAGTCAAAGGCACCGGTTCAATATTCATGTTGTCTAATCAGCACCTTGATATCTGTGACCCACATCTGTGAGGTGGGATGGATTGTTTCAGCAAAGAAGAAGTACTCACTAGGCATGGCGCCCGATGTTGCCTAAATCTGTTTTAGACAGATTTGTGAACAATATTTGAGAGTAACGGGTATTCTCTGTATGTAGAAAATGTTTCAGATCTTTGGGTTCAGCTCATGCAAAATGGGAGCAAAACCGAAAGTGTTGCATTCATATTTTTGCTCAGTGTATATTACTGCTCAGACAGGACAGGAAGCTCCTCCCCTGCAGAGCTATCATTCCAAGGCCCTGTGTAAAACCAGAAGATGTTTTGGCAGTATCTTGGGATATTGTTAGGGTGGGGTGGTATCCATTATTCTAGTGCATGACTTTGCACTAGGGCTGGACGATATGGCAAGAATTTATATCACAATATATTTCTTAATTTTGGTCGATACGATATAATTTCGATATCGATATGGACAATATTAAAAAGCCTCAGGAAAAAATGCAGATGACACACAATGGATGTCTGCAAACTGAATTTGCAGTCTATAATACCTCCAGGATCCTTCTATTAAAATTATTGTGAGGCTGATCTCGATGTGCTGGGAGGGTATAAGCAGTGACACAGGGGAGGCAGACCTTGATGGGTCCCCTGCTCCCCGACCCCCCCTGAAGTGATCTAGGGGAAGGGGGCGGGGAGCAGAGGACCCATCGACATCAGCTACGGTATGGGCAGCGCTATAGCACCAGGGGGGTCAGTACACCCACCTCCCCATAACTGATATCTCTGTATGTGGGAGCCCCCCTGAGAGTTCTTTTTATGGACAGGAGACATGTCAGATCAGCCTACTCCCTCTTGTCCCCTGTCCATCGCAGAATGAACGTCAGTGACACTAGGAGGCTGATCTCGATGGGTCCCCTGTTCTGTGGAGATGTGCCTCCCTGTGCATGCATAAAGGAGTTACTAGATCACTGCGCCCACACATGTCAATGGGGAGGTATGGGACGGCAGCGTGATCTCTCGGGGAAAGGGGGAGCAGCAGAGGGAGTACTGGCCCAGGGAGTCATTCAGTGACAAATGATACAATTTGTAAACACATTTCTGTGTAAACACATCAATTATATATTGATATTGAATTATTGTCCAGCCCTACTTGCACATACAGACAAAAGACTATTACAACAAAGTGCTATCTTGGAAAGTGCTGTAAAGATATTGTGTACTGTAGGACTTTTAGACCCAAGGAGACGGCAGCTACCACTAAACGTGCAGCTACCATGAGCAAAAATATAAACGCAACCCTTTTGGTTCTTCTTCCATTTTCCATGAGCTGCATTATGCATGTGGCATAACAAGGTGCCGGTTAGACAGCATGTATATTGCACAAGTGTGCCTTAGACTGCCCACAATAAAAGGCCACTCTGAAATGAGCACAGTTTTGCCTTACTTGGGGGGGGCAGAAAATCAGTATCAGGTGGCTACTATTTACCTCATGCAGTATCTGCTGTGTCCACCATTTGCCTCATGCAAATGGTGGCCACATCTCCTTCGCGTAGAGTTGATCAGGTTGTTGATTGTGGCCTGTGGGATGGTGGTCCACTCCTCTTCAATAGCTGTGCGAAGTTACTCAATATTGGCAGGAACTGGAACATGCTGTTGTATACGCCAATCCAGAGCATCCCAAACATGTTCAATGGGTGACATGTCTGGTGGAGTATGCGGGCCATGCAAGAACTGGGATGTTTTCCGCTTCCAGGAATTGTGTACAGATCCTTGCAATATGGAGCCGTGCATGATCATGCTGCAACATGAGGTGGTGGTCGCGGCACAACAATCGGCCTCAGTATCTCTGCATTTAAAATGTCATCAATTAAATGCACCTGTGTTCGTTGTCTATTCCATACCCCTGCGCATACCATAACCCCACCGCCACCATGGGCCACTCCATCCACATCATCAGAAAACCGCTCACCCACACGCTGTCTGCCATCGGCCCTGAACAGTGAAACCTGGGACTCATCCGTGAACAGAACGTCTCTCCAACATGCCATTGAATGTGAGCTTTTACCCACTCAAGTTGTTTACATAGACAAACTGCAGTCAGACCAGACCGTGATGAGGGTGACAAGCTTCCCCAAGACGGTTTCAGGGGCTGGTGTGGTTACACGTGGTCTGCGGTTATGAGGCCGGGTAGATATACTGACAAATTCTTAAAAACCGCCTCCGTGTCATGTCTATGGGTGTGATTCGTGGTGAACTGAAACATGAGCCACCGCCAAGCGCCTAAGTGGAGGCAGGGCTATTTAAATTAATGGAGGTCAAAACCGTGCCATGGACGGCCGCGCAAGTGAGGATAAGCTCTCATGAATATTCATTTCATGGGCAACAGCTCTGGTAGAAATTCCTGCAGTCAGCATGCCAACTGCGCGCTCCCTCAAAGGTTGCGAGATCTGTGGCATTGTGCTGTGCTATCAAACTTCACATTTCCGAGTGGCCTTTTTATTGTGGGCAGTCTAACTGACACCTGTGCAATATTCATACTGTCTAATCAGCACCTTGATATGCCACGCCTGCAAAGTGGGATGTCTCTGCAAAGGACAATATTTGAGAGTAACAGGTGTTTTGTGTATATAGAAAATGTTTCCGATCCTTGAGTTCAGCAAAATGGGAGCAAAACTGAAGTTTAGCATTTTATAATTTTGAGTGCTTCATGGTATACATTGCAGAATGTTAAAAAAAACGAACTAAAAAGTATTGATTGGCTCCCATTGTGATGAGGCTGAAGAATGGACAGAATTTCAACACAGGCTTAAAGCATATAACCAGGGGTGCACATAACTTTATTAGTGAGCTCCTCAGATGAGTACCAGGAGGTGTGTGGTACTCACCCCATATGTAGGGTGGTCCTCACTGTCTCCCTCACTGTCCCCGCGTCAGCTTCCTGCATGGTAGATTCTGCTGCAGATGGACCTCCCTGTTCTTGATTGATCCTCTGATTATCTGTCTCCATCCACAGGTCACCGGCTGGCTTTGGGTCACATGTAACTCTCACAGTACAACACTGTTTCAACCCCCAGATCTCATACCTCAGTAGTACAACCCACATTTCCTGGGCTAGTAACTAACCGCTGAGACTACCTGCAGTCCAAATGTCACCCTTTCATAGTCATATTCCAGCTGTCACACAGTGATTTCTCATGTCAGATTTTACCCTTACATATGCCTACTCTCACTTTCATCCCCCAGATCTCCAACACCCTTAGAAGTCCAATATTTTTTTTTGGATTATTAATTTACAACTTCCCAATTTCACACCCCTAACTGCAACCTTTCATAGTTATCCAAGTGATATAAATTGTATACATGTAACATTTAGCTGCGGCTGCCAGACACGGAGCGCCTCCAAGTTGTTAGTACGCATATGAGCTGTGTAACACTAATGCAGGTACGCAGGGCTAGTTGTTGGTCCCTTTTAAGTACCAGAATATCACGTATGTGCACCCCTTGCATATAACCACCAGCCAATACTACTGGAAGGGAAGCAGATGTGGAGGAGCTGCATCCAGACAAACGAACTACACTTTTCCAAATCTTTCCCAACTTTACAAAAACTTCCCTACAAATCACACCTCTGCACAAGACACTTCCACGTAGGGCATGTCCCTGAGCATGACCACAGGTCAGCAATCAAAAAAGCCATTTTGTCCCCTTTATCACTAAAGAAAAATAGCATGGAATGGCAAAACATAACACATTCACAGTTGCGCGTGGTTCATTATGTGTGAGGGGGTCTGAGAGGCTGATGTCTAGGTCCCCCTTTGTGCTTCATCACCCCCTTCCCCTCTAGGGACACACACCACTCTTAGTGCTCCTGGCTACCTTACTGACAACCTGAGGTGTTCAGGAACTCAGGTCTGCTCCCTCTCTCCTGGCTGCTCCTCTTTCACCAGCATATGTCCTGGGGTGAAGGTAGGAGCACGTCTGTCCACGGCGTTGGCAGTTGTCTCAGCATTGGGTAGAGGGAAAGAGAACAAGAAGCCACGGCTGTTTTTGCAGCCTGCTTTCCCTTCTTTAATGTCTGCACCCTTACTTTCAATGTGGAAGATAAAAAGGCTTGCTGGCAGCTATGGAGCCACAACAAAGTGGCTAAAGAGCCACAGGTTGCAGATGCCTGGACAAACTTTTTCCCAACAAGGGTAACCATTCCCTTTACACCCCTAAACAAGAAACTCTACCACATATGCCTCTAGATGACACTCCTACTGGAATGTGAGCACCACCACGTATGGATTCACGTAGCACAAGACACAGAGATACACGTGGCCTGGCAATGCCCTCATGTAAAATTATATTTGGCAAAATTCAGCAACCTCATAAATAACATTTTATAGATGCGAGCTGGGCACCGTCCCCATGCAAACGCAGAAATACAGCCAGGGAGCGCAGCTATCCAGAAGGGTGTCAGAGGGAGCGTACATACACATGTGGAACATACAGGGTCCATGGTATGTGGATAGGAGGAGCCTTGATGGTTGGCTCCACCGTCTATAGCAAAATTCTTTGCGCTCGGCTGGTTACATATGACCTCAGAAATGGTCAGCGGGAAATATCTCAGCAGAAAAACCAAACACCGAACTGAAGACCACAAAGGGACAGCAGGACACACCCTGGGCAATCCAGGAAGGGCCCCTCAGAGCCCAGTGTGGCCCCCACTCATTTGGCTGGCTCCTCTAATCTTGTGCAGCATCTTCCTCCTCCTTTAATGGCAGGTGTCATCTGAGCTTTCAGGAGCCACTTCAGGTCCCTCACCGGGGCTGTCCGCTCTGGTTTCCAGGGCCCCATATGATGGATGGGCGGGAGAGGTCAGAGGAGACAGGTCCTGTTCCTGAAGTACAGTGGCCACAAATACCTAAACAGAGTATGGGAAGAGTCACTATCCACCCTATGTCACCTGCGGGTCTAAGAAGCAGATTTCAGTTATGAATGGAAGGATAAATATTATCTCTGGCTTCATTAACCTCCCTAGCACACTGCTGAGGTACAGATTTCTGTACCAAAAGCGCACCATAGACTTATACGTTTTTTACATTGTAGGCCTGTAATTTCCCAAAGTCTGTCCATACTGGAGTCTGGTAGACATCCTGATTATAATAACATGTTCAGATGCTTTGTCACAACTCACAATATCAGATAATGAAGATATCAATAATTCACTGTATCAGGTAAATGAGCACTGCAACCACTAGGTGGCGCTGCAGATGTGCCAGGTTATATAGGACAGCATTGTAATACATTGAAGTCAGTGTATTACATTCAGGAACAGAACGTCTGTCACACCGGGAGAGAAGCAGAATGAAGTCAGCTGTAGGAGGACATGGGGACACCGGATCATTCATTTAGGTGAATCATATTGAATAGTGCTTCTAATGCAAAAAACACTATTCAATATGATTTTTATTTAAAACTCATCATGGGAGACATCATCACATGGGGGGGGGGGGGGGGGGGGGGGGGGGGGGGGGGGGGGTGCAGTGATGCGTTCCCCTGCAGCTGCCTCTTCATTAGATCGGAGCCAGAAGGATCAGTGAGTTTGTGCTCCTGCTGTGGCTCCGATCTCTGCCTGGCGAACCCAGCTCGTCCAGTGCAGGACTGACAGGTCAGAGCTGGACGAGCTGGGACTGTCAGGAGTGGTAGGGTGGTTAATGGAGTAGAGTTCCAGGGTCCATCCATCCCCTGCCACTTCTATAAAGACAATAGAGGGAAGAGAAGGTCCAATGTCCACTCATAACTGAAACGGTACAGACAATCAGAGACACAAGAAGAGAGACTCACACTAGACTGCAGAGTAGAAGATATGCTGCTGCGCTCTGTGTCCTGCACCATCCCATCGCCCTGCTCCGACATCTGCAGAAAATACAAAAGTCACTTCATTACTCCATTGTGATATCAGATCAGCTGACCCTTTCCAGGGAAGAATAAATGAAATAGACAGAAGTTGTATAGACATTCCTCCTGCTGAATGTTATCAAGCAGAGGTTGTGGTCTTGGTACATTGGAGTAGCAGATGTGTTATTAGAGATTTACATTAAAGTGGACTTCCTTACAGATTCTTTGAAAGAAGAATAGGTTCAGACATGACCATTCTGTAGTTTAGGAGATCAGTAAATTTACAGTCTAATGACACATCTCAACCAAATTTTTTTAGATTGCTTATGGAAGCCATAGACAGGTCGATTCAATCACAATAAAAAAAATGATCGACAATTGAACATTGATTGTTTGTACAACCACACGGTGATATACCGTGTTTCCCCGAAAATAAGACAGTGTATTATATTATCTTTTGCTCCTAAAGATGCCCTATGTCTTATTTTCAGGGGATGGCTTATTTCTCCATGAAGAAGAATATGTCACTGGGGTATCAGGGTGGCAGAATAACTTAAAATGACACAGGGGGGATCAGAGGGGGGAATCTAAATGACACAGGAGAATCAGAAGGGGGAATACCATTTTAGTAACCCCTTCTGATCATCCTGTGTCATTTTATCATTTTGATTGCCCCCTCTGATCCCCCCTGTCCAGAGTTACATTACCGTATCTTCGGGGGTGCCTTATTTTCAGGGGGATGCCTTATATTTCAGCGTGAGGCAAAAATGTAAGGATGCCTTATTTTCGGAGGATGCCTTTTTTGGGGGGAAATAGGGTAGATTCACAGATGATTATTGTCTTAATGTCATTTCCACTTTCTGCCACAAGAGGGCGCTCTGTACATGTGAATAGCAGGTCCGATCACTTTTCGATCGATTTTATGTTCGACTTCGCTTGTGGTCGATCAAACCAGGTGGGCAGGAATTAATTCCTGTTCGATCTACTTCAAGATTTTTGGGGGGTAGATCGAAGGGACTATCGACCCATGTATGGCTATCCTTAGAAATATTACTGAGTACAGGATGTCAGTGACTTGTAGGCCAGGTAAAGTTCACAATAACTCTAGGAGAAGCTTCCGGTCTTCTCACCTGATAGCTGGACGGTCTCTTCGGTCGCAGCTTTCGCAGACAAAGTCCAAATATAGAGAAGAGTAAACAGCAGAGAAGCGTAACGAATGTGAACAGTGTCACGGGGTGTGTGGACCCTGCAAAGAGATTCAGTTAATGGTGATGAGGAAACTTCATGGTTATAAAGTGATAGGGAGGGGGGTCACTTTATGATGATGCTGACCCTTAGGACAGGGTGGGGGGTTTCCTTCTAGATTGTAGAGGATCAATCAATGGTACTGTTTGGAAGTCACTTAATGATCGAGATTCACTATATAACAGTGGGGTCATTTCATAACATAATTCTCTTCGTGATAAGAGAGTCAGGGAACACTTTATGATGGGGTTGATCATTTAAAGATGGCCTCACTTCTTGGTAGGGGGTACAAGTAACAGTGTTCATGATATGGGAGTCTCAAGTACAGGGGTGGGCAAACTTTTTGACTCATGGGCCACATTGGCTTCTTAAATTTAAACCAAGAGCCGGTAATGGCCAACCCGCCATAGGTGTGCCAATGCCATACATCACCAGCATCACTAATGATGGTGGTGACATGTAACAGGATGTTGTTATCTTTTAAAATTGCCTGCACTTCAATGCAATGAGCAGATAATAACTAGTGGCTGCATGTTGTCTCCATGAGGACCCACCCACCGTGCCATCACATGATCACCACTGCAACATTTGGACACCTCTAGGCATTATGTGCACTCATTGCAGAGAACAAGCGGAGGGGAGCATCTTTTTAACAAGGTGACAAAGGGCCATAAAAGAAAACTAAACGGGCCGAATCCGGCCCCCGGGCCTAAGTCTGCCCACCCCTGCTCTAGTAGGAATGACAGTAATGGCTTTCAGGTCTTACCCAGGCGCAAGACAGAGAAGAAGAGTAACCAGAAGACGCACAGGATTGGTGCTGCCAGAATCTGCTGCGCGGCAGCACTGTGCAGGCTTGGGCTCATCTTGGTGGGGATATAGGCATAGTATATGTTGTATCTGTCCGTCATGTGTTTTAGCAGCAGATATATGAGTCCTACAATGAAAAATAAACACCATGAGTGCAGCAAAGACGCACAATGAAAGAATAGACACAGAGAAAGATGATGTACAGGATATTACAAAGAGGACCTGTCACGCAAACAGTGGCAACAGGGCAGTGTTACGGGATTATCTTTTTATATGGAAAATAAATGCATGAGGTCACATGATCTCTCACTAGCCAATACATGATGGAGGATCGACTGCAGTGATGGCCAACTGAGTTGATATGGGGGGGCCACAAGTGCGGCCCCTTAGCATCACCATAACATTTTCAACCTATACTGACTTGTATAAGCATTTGGAATGCATAAATGACGGCAGGCAGAGCTAGAAGACATTTTAAAATAACAAAACTTGTTAAATGATACTTCAAGCATAAGGGAAACACTGTAGTGTGGTAATCAACATTTTGTGTCATATACATCATCATAGGTTATGTGCCTCATAGATATCATTAAAGCCTCTGATGATATCTATGGGGCACATGATCTTTGATTCAAAGGTTATGTGCCCGTATTCTGAGGTTATGTTCCACAATATATATTATACAACCTCCCCCGTTCATTGGTGGGATAGTAGGGGCACTCACCAGTCTGCTGATCCCCTGCCAACACTGAGGAGAAGAGGAGAGGTGAGGGACTTGCTCAGGCACCATCTGGGTCGCTGATTGGCTTTTACGTACGCCTATCTCGTAAGTTTACCGCCTCTTCTCCTCTTCCCACACTAAGAAGTTTCTGGATGAGGACCTGTCAGCGGGGGATCGGCAGACATATTGTCTATGCCCTATGCAATAACAGTTAGGTTTCGAGGGCCACAGGTTGAGAACGGAGGGGGGCCACCAAAGAATGGCCAAAGGCACCTGAGATCTACTGTATTCATGCAGCTAGCATAGTAAAGGATCCATTACGGCACCCCATAATCAGATGGATTTTAAATGATATACATCTCTTTCTTTCCTATTGCTTAAAACATAAAATAGAGGAAATACAGAACAGATGAAGAAGAAGGGCATTCCACATACCGAATGGCACGATGATGGGGCAAGTAATACTGTAGGTCATGACTACGGAGAAGACACATGTGGTCCAGGCATACTCCACACCAAACTGGAACTCATAGGCTTGACTCTGCAATGAGACATCCAATATCAACCAAAAGCTGCTTCTTCGTTTAACCCTTATCCTAACATACTCTTGTTACACCCCTTGTCTCCCCACTCCCTCTTACCCAGTGTGTGATACCAACTACCTCTACCTTCCCCCAAATTTTCCTCCCTTTCTTTCCAAACCACCCACCTCCTCCCTTTGCTCTAAATTGTCCCCTGCCTCCTGTCTACCCTCAAGTAAAATCCCTCCCCCCTTGCGCCAGTATCATGGACACACATACCCGTTTCACATGGAGACGCTCTGGCACAGACTTGGCGAAGCAAAGGCGTGCAGCATATACTGTAAGTCCTGGAATTCTCAGCAGTTCCATGGCAGTGCCAATCAGACTGGCAGTGATGACATAGTTGACAAAAAATGCCCCATTATTGGGAAGAAAAACACACCTGAAATATCAAAAAACATCCAGAGCATCAGGACTATTATTATTATCTTGTATTTACATAGTGCCGACATATTACGCAGCGCTGTACAGAGCATATATAGTCCTATCACTAACTGTCTCTCAGAGGAGCTCACAATCTAATGTCCCTACCATAGTCATGTATATGTTACTAATACAGTCATAGGTCACAAGTAACATAGGAGAATCTCTATTTGGGGAAGCCAATTAACCAACTGCATGTCTTTGGAGTGTGGGAGGAAACCAGAGCACCCGGAGGAAACCCACTGTCACGGTGGGTGACACTAGAGCAGCGGTGACACCGATGTTTCACAGGTGTGGACCCACTGGACCAACCTGCACGGTTGGCAGGGGTGCAATCCGGGGCGCAGAGTCTAAGGGACTACCTGGTATTCACCAGAGCTCCCCGCAAAGGCATTTGGCTGCAGGTAATCCCCAGGTTGTGGTTCCCAGAAAGCACCTGTGCAAGATGGCTGCTGAATCAACACGTAGAGCCAAGCGTTTCGGAAAAGTCCTATAAACAAGCCAAGGGTCAGAAGCCAGGGAGTCAGGAGAGATACCAGGATGAGGTGCCGAGGTTTGAGACATGAGAGTAGTCCAAGGAACAAGCGGGGGGTCAGGAACCGGGATGTCAGGCAGGTAATACATGAGACTGCTCAAACACATAAACCCATAGATCAGGCGACTTCCTTTCACCTGATGCTCTCTTATAAAGGCCAGGATGGTGGAGCCGTTGATAGGTAGTGCAGGACCATAGCATCCAGCAGAGGGAGCTCCAGGGATGGAACCTTAACCCTTGGTGTTAAGGACGGTTCCTTGAGCTGGAAGCAGCTACAGCAGACACAGATCCCCTAGTCCTGCTGGGATCTGTGACAACCACCCAGACACGGAGAGAACATACAAACTCCTTGCAGATAGTGCCCAGGCCGGGATTTAAACCTAGGACTACTAGCCACCGTGCTGCCCCTACAGTGGAACCAAAGCATGAAATGGGCTGACAACATGATAGGGATAAAGAGGTAGGAAGGAGGTGGGTCAGGGGCTATTGGTGGTGTAAGGTAAGGAGATGGGTGTCACTTCATTTAACATGTACTTACTGTAACTTGACATTGGCCGACTCCAGAAAATGAACATCAAACAGCCAGCGGAAAAACAGATCCAGGCTATGTGAGAGTGGGAGAGACTTCTGTTAATATCAATAGACAGAACCACCATCTACAGATGTCTTACATTCATTGTATAAAGTACCTGGTCAGACCCAGAGAGGGCAATATGATGACCATGAACACCAGGAAGAAATAACACTTGTGCATTGTCGTCCGGTTCTCGTTCGATCTACAAATGAATACAAAATATCAGGAAATGGAAGGGGAGACAACAGCAGCCAGAGGGGGTGGCAATAGTTATTGAGTTAGGAGACCGTGGTGGTCAAAGGAGAAGCACTATGATGATCAGAATAAAGAACAATGGTGGCCAGAGATGATACTGTTGGTAAACAGTGGTGACAAATCAGTAATAGCTGTAGAAGGATGATGGGGGAAGAGAGAAGACAAAAGCATTTGGAGGGGGTGATGATGGTGGTCAGAAATTAAAGCTGGAGGGAAGCCAGTGTAGGGCGACATTGACAGTTGAAGCAGAGTGACAGTGGTGTTTAGGGGAGGATGGCAATGATGGATGACAATGGGCATTAGAAGAAGGTGGCAATGGTGGCCAAGTAATTTATGAAGATTACCTTGTCCAGTGACACTCCATGAAAGCAGAGTAGTAGACAATGAATGGAAGGCACACTGAGAACATCCACAGAAGCAGTGTGGGTAGGAACTGAGTGATGACTGGATTCTGAGGAGAAAAGAGGAAATGTGATGGCACAACCTGCAACCCAGTGCACAGAGGAATTACCATTTTTTTCCAGCTTATAGGACGCTTCGCTGTATAGGACGCACCCCATACAGCGGCCCGTCTCATCCTGGTAAAACATACTGGGGAAGTGCAGTTCTGCTGGTCAGAGCTCCGTGCTCCAACTGGCAGAGCTGGAGTTAAAAGAGGCAGGGAATCTGTCAGTGGCTTCCCCTGCCTCTTGGTCCAGCTCTGCAGAGCTGTATGGGAGCAGACTAAGGGGGGATTTCGACATCTGTCGTGACCCCCCCCCACTAAGGGTATTGCTTGGCGGGAGGTCCCGAAGGAGCTCATTAACTTACCTCCTCGGCGAATGCTGTGTTCTCACTGCGCTGAGCCGTTCCGCAGATGCAGGGCTGAACATAGTGGAGTACGTTGAACCTCTGCATCGGCAGATGTCTGAACACAGTATCCGCCGAGCAGGTAAAGGTATGTGCCCCGTCGGGACCTCCCGCCAGGCAATGCGCTTGGATGTGGAAACCCCACCCCCCTAAAGCCCGCTCACATACAGATCTGCAGGATGGATCCATGGACGAAAAAGTGCATCTTAACACCCCATAAATATATGGTACACACCTATCCTACATGAAACCAGTGGATTAAGTAAATATAACACTGCACAGACCTTGGACAGAAAGATGTTGTAAATTTACAATAACCTCACTGTGGTCAACTAAAGCTGGCCATACACCTTTAGATCTCTCTGTCAGATATCCTTTAGATCTACCAACAACTATGTAGTGCCGGGTCCTCTGTGATTGAACACAGGTAGATTAGATGGTTTAGTCCCTCATATTACATGGTTTTGGTAAAACAAAAGGAGATCTAAAGGAAATCTGACAGAGAAATCTAAAGGTGTGTGGGGACCCTAAGAAGAAGCCAGGAAGTCATCACCAAAGGCCAGGGTGTCCTTTAAAAAGCCACTCACCCTCAGATTCTCCACAGGACGAGTGACGTTGAACCGATCCATAGTGCTGACAATGACGGCAGGGGTGGTCAGGAAGAAGAGCAGGAGAAACAAAGCCAAGTTCAGACCGGCACACCGAACCCACCACACAGGCCCAGACACTGCCAAGTTCTCCCTGCCATGGACAGAAAGACATGGTCACCACAAAGTATACCCAGGAGGGCGGGCAGATACCACCGCAAGCTTCCTACCAGATCACGTCATTGGGTGCTGGCGCATAACGCACCCGCCACTCATGCGAGTGGAGAATGGGTGTGACGGATGATTGCTGAGGGGATTGGCGGCATCGTGGATGTATATAGTCCTGGATGATCCTGAAAGGGAGAGATCACGACAGTCAATTCGGTGTCTATCATCTTTTATATATCATTTATTAAGGAAGGAAAAGAGCTGCTTTCTGTGAATAGGTTTTACCAACCATATAAAGTAAATGAATAAGCTCTACCCACCGTTTATATATGTTGGTCCACCTATCAGGCGCAAGTAGTAAGAAGTTCTGTAACGGGTGCACCGCCCCTGTCTGTGATGACTGCACAAACACGTACCAGGGTGAACCAAGGGTCAGGGTCTGGCATCTTCCAGATCACCACACCTGTTAGTGTCCTAACGCACACATCCAGGTCTTTGCACACGCTGCCAGTTGGCATAACAACTGGTACCTTTATTGATGGCTTCTTGGTACAGCAATCAGTTCCATGCCAGCCATGTGAGAGCAGCCGTTGCCAACTTGGTCATTCTCTGGCCTAGCCCTCAATCCACCCGGTGACAATTCCTCAGGGCTAGGGCACCCTTGTCCCTAGACCGGGACAAGGGAGATGGCATCAGTTACATCTCTGTGGATTTCCAGTATTTCCAGTCTCCCAGTCCATTACCTAAGTGGGCTAGTGTCCATCACGACACTCCAGACCCCAACCGGTCACTTGCTCAGGCACCCAGGAAAAGACCCCTCCCAAATGGACAGTCAGCCTTATATAACCACTCCCAGGCATGGCACTCCCATATGGCTTGGTCATGGTCTCATCATCACAATATTAAAGGCACATTCAATACTGTTATTATTAACTCTTGACACACTGGTTTCCACCATACCACAAACAGGCCACTTTACTACAGTTCCACCAATGACATGTGGTAGTAAACAGGTTCCACCAATCAAATGCAGTAGTTACACTGGCCCCATCCATTAGATGCATGGAGTAAACAAGCGCCACACTACACATATTGGGAGCAAATAATCTCCACCTATCAGGTGTGAGTAGTAAGAAGTTCCACTAATGAGATGTGGTAGTTAACAGGTTCCACCAATCAGATGTAGCTGGTTATACTGGCTTTACCCATCAGATGCATGATATACAAGTGCCACCCTACACATGTTAGGAGTAAATAATCTTTACCTATCAGGCATAAGTAGTAGGAAGACCATCCTCCACCTCATCAGGAGCATGCCCAGGTGTTGAAGGGAGGTCATACAGTACAACTGAGCCTCATTTTGTCTTGTTTTAATGACATTACACCAAACTCCAAATCCAGACCTTCATGGGGTGATAAATTTGATTTTCATTGATAATGTTTGCGTGATTTTGTTGTCAGTACATTCAGCTATGTAAAGGCCAAAGTATTTAATAAGAATATTTAAATCAATCAGATCTAGGATATCTTATTTTTGTCTTCCCTTTATTTTTGTGCGGTGTATGTTACTATGGTGGATTGTAGGTTGTAAGCTCTTGTGCTGTAGGCTTATGTTCATGGCTCATTGTTCTCTGTACAGCACGAGTAAATATGGCAGAGCTATATACATATATTGCAATAGAGAAGCACAAGGTTGCAAGCTCCTTTGGTGCAGAAATGTATGGTAGTGTCTCTGTATAATGATGAGGAAATGTCAGAGCTAATACGCAGTCACTATACCTGCAATGTGTGAAGATCCCAGAAGGGGGCAGCACACAAATAATCCAAATACTGCAGAACTAAATGGCACCCTAGTGATTTTAAAGCGGTTCTATACTCAAAATAGATAAAAATACATACATTACATGGACATAATACTCACCTGTCAGCAGTATACATCTGTGAGAACTGCTACAGAATAAAAAAAACGAATGTACTCACTTTCCTCACTTCCTTATTCCTGGAGAAATCATATTTATTACGGGCAGAGAGAAGCAGTTCTGCCCACACTGCAGGTGGTCCCTCAAGAATCAGGGGGGATTGCAGCGTGTATGGGAGCTTAAAGGATCGCTGTACAGCACTATGACAAACATGTAAGTAATTTCTATTTCTGCCACTCACACTGCTGTCATCCTCTCGTCCTGGAAGGTGACAAACGCTGCTCCGAGTCTCTTCAAAGGAATACGGTTCCGCTCAGCTGTAAATTCATCGGTCAATTTCTCCTCCAACTCAGCATAATACTGCTCCGCCTCTACCTAGTGAGAGCAAATCACAGGGCATAAGGTTTCATGGCCAACTCATATTATCTAAAAATAAAATGTTGTTCCTACAAATAAGAGCTAGAAACCAATGTAAGGAAATATGTCAGAGCTAAACAACTGTAAAATGAGGAAGACCACCCTACATATGGGGTGCGTACCAAACACCATCTCCTGGTACTCATCTGAGGAGCGCACTAAAAACGTTCTGTGCACCCCTGGTTATAGTAATGTGTCCCTGTGGATTAAACGCTCCAATGGTGAGAAGACTGATGTGACTGGTGCTGTGTTCTGCGTGCGGGGAGATACTGGTAGGGACATTAGACTGCAAGCTCCTTTGGAAGTAATACATAGTGTGGTTAAACCTTCAATGTGCAAAGTCACCACAAGGGGGCAGTAAATACACCACATCAGAAATGTGCATAAGAATTACTGTTGGCACCATAAGGTTAAAGCCTGCCACACACACGCCGATGTGTGTAGCAGACTAGTCCCGATATCTTTCGGGAGCTAACGTGATGACGTCCTCACGTTAGCATCCCATTGGCATTGTGGGGGCCCCTTCAACGGCCGCACCCTTTGTGTGCCTTCCATAATCTGAAGCTGCGAGGAACGCCGTTTCTTGCCGTTAGGGCATTTCGGCTCTCCCATCAGCATCCCTCAGCTCGGCATGTCCGTTCTCCTGGCCGGCCCGAGCAAGTGGGGTGCCAGGGAATCTTCCGCCCATGTGGCAAATTCAGATTAGCGGGCCGCTTTGTTAACCTGACGCTCCGTCGTTGCTCTCCCGCCCGTCTGTGCCTATTACAATCTCCCTCTAATCGATTTTTCTGGCTACCATTAGTTTTCCATAATATATGAGGGTTCAGGTTTAAATTGGTGGGTGGCGTTTTGTTACAGGAAGGAATCTAACCAACAACTTTTTTTTGTGGCAAGAAGGAAGATTGATAATATTAATAAGACTTTTTTATTGCCTGAACTGCAAGGCTCTCGCTTTCTCCTGTTTCTCCCTGGGACTATAAGTGATGGTAAAATTCAATATGTTAAAGATCTCAGAGAACAAGAAAGGAGGGGAAAGATGTCTGCCTCTTTTTTCCTATCCTGAATTAAAAAAATAGCACTTTGCAGAGGAGATCAGCGTAGAAGCCCCGCCCCATACATTCAATATGAAGCTCGTATCTGTCCCAAACAAACCCCTTAAAGCCGTAAGTAGCTTTAGGCCCTCGCCCCCCCCCCTATTCTTATTGACAATAAAAAAGATTGCAACTTCCATCCCCCCCCTCCCCATCAGCCAAAAGCTGTTTACAAGTGCATTTCGGTTTGTGAGGTATAAGGCAAATATAAAATTTGAACCCAGATTGTACTTGAGAACTCAGGACATTTGCCGGACCCCCATAGCTTTCAACTATTGAAACTATTGAGATTTCAGCCCGGGGGCCTAATATAGCCCGTCCAGCAAATATTCTTGGAGATCTAGTAGATCTGCCTTCCAGCTGCACTTACTGCCCCTCCGCCCTTCCACTCTGGGGGTAGAAAACTACTAGTCCTGGCTGCTAAGCGCTGCTTTCCAGTGACATCATAATGAGCATCTGCTGCCCGGAGAATGCTGGGATCTGTAGTGCTCTACTACCAGAGTTGGAGGACAGAAGCCTCGTGAGTGCAGCTGGTAGGGGGGCTGCAGAGCTGGGGAGAGGTGTAAAAGGATTGGTCTGGGGGAATGCAAAGTACACCAACTTTACACACAGGGATGGGGGCATGAGGTGTTATATTGTCTCCTCTCACGAACTAAAAATCCCTAAAAATCCTAAAAAGCCGTTTATTAATGGTTCCTAAAGATTTATAAGCTGCTGTTTATAAGTCATTGACAATGGGCTACACACACTATATGCACTGTATAGTTTATTTTTGGTCCATGTATGCCCCATACATGTGTACAGTATGTGTATGTGTGTAGTCCAGGGGAGTCAAAGTCCAGCCCATGGGCCAAAAATGGCCTGCAGTGTAATCATATGTTTAAACATATCAAGGTCCGTGACTTTGTCCATGTATTGAAATGTGTTTGAAGTTTATTGGAGTTTGACACCCCTGCCCTAGCCTACGACCAGGTTTCCCTATGGATGATCCAGTATCACTGGCACACTTACAGTCTGGAAGCCACAGCAATCGCAGGGACAGAGCCGGGCACACGGGTGAGTTTTTATGAAGATCTTCCCCTCTTTCTGGGACTGACCAGCGAAGTACATTCGACCTTTCATTGCACGTCGTCTGGGGAAAAGCAGATCGATGGATGACTAGTATGAAAGACATTGACAAGGTGAGGGATGATGGGGATGTTTCTTCACCTTTCTGTGTCCAGTTTCATCAGCCGGCGGACGTCATACGAGAACTGAACATCAGTGACCGTACAGCTGGGGTAAGCCTCGCTGCAACGTAAGAGTACATACCATGTGTCAGAAGACAATGGGGGGCATGTCTGATGGGGGAGAGAGGGAGACACTTACTGGAAATGTTTGGTTATCAGAGAAGAGTCCGATATGTCTCGTGGGATTCGGGTCACCATCAGTGTTCGCACCACCTGGGAAAATGAAGACGGATCAGACACTACAGTGCCATATGTGGTAAAGGACCTCAGTGTGCGCCGAGCCCTGTATCCAACATGGCATACCCTCCTCTATTGATTATAATCGTTACCTTATCATCCTCCCGGTAGTTTAATGAGGCTGAGTGATGCCGCATGCAGAGAACAGTCAGCAGGAAGTAGAGCAGAGCAAACACACTGTGCAGCCATAGCAAACGGTCCCTAAAAGGGGGACAAAGACCTATAGTTACAGACCGCCACTACACCCAATGCCAAAACATCGACTACCCACTGATTTCCTCTATCAGCTGTATCCCAATGTATTTACAGACTACCCACTGCACACCAGTGTATGTACAGACTACCCACTGCATCCCAATGTATTTACAGACTACCCACTGCATCCAGATGTATTTACATACTACTCACTGCACCCCAATGTATTTACAGACTACCCACTGCATTCAGATGTATTTACAGACTACCCACTGCATCCAGATGTATTTACAGACTACCCACTGCATCCCAATGTATTTACAGACTACCCACTGCATTGCAATGTATTTACAGACTACCCACTGCATTGCAATTTATTTACAGACTACCTACTCCATGCCAATGTATTTACAGACTACCCACTGCATCCCAATGTATTTACAGACTACCCCCTCCATGCTAATGTATTTACAGACTACCCACTGCATGCCAATGTATTTACAGACTACCCCCTCCATGCTAATGTATTTACAGAATACCCACTGGATCCCAATGCATTTACAGACTACCAACTCCATGCCAATGTATTTACAGACTACTCACTGCACACCAGTGTATGTACAGACTACCCACTGCATCCAGATGTATTTACAGACTACCCACTGCATCCTAATGTATTTACAGACTACCCACTGCATTGCAATGTATTTACAGACTACCCACTGCATCCTAATGTATTTACAGACTACCCACTGCATGCCACTGTATTTACAGACTACCTACTCCATGCCAATGTATTTACAGACTACCCACTGCATGCCAATGTATTTACAGACTACCCACTGCATCCCAATTTATTTATAGACTACCCACTTCATGCCAATGTATTTACAGACTACCCACTCCATGCCAATGTATTTACAGACTACCCACTGCATCCTAATTAATTTACAGACTACCCACTGCATCCCAATGTATCTACAAGGACTACCCACTGCATCCTAATTCATTTATAGACTACCCACTCCATGCCAATGTATTTACAGACTACCCACTGCATCCCAATGTATTTACAGACTACCCACTGCATCCCAATGTATTTACAGACTACCCACTGCATCCCAATGTATCTACAAAGACTACCCACTACATTCCAATGTATGTACAAAGACTACCCACTACATTCCAATGCATGCAGACTGAATACTCACTGTATGGGAACATTGACAATGGTTGTGCGGCCAAACTGAGCCGGACCGTCACCTGCAGACACAGAGCGGAGATTGTTAAGTAGGACCATACAAAAAGTTAGAAAAGTTACTCAAGTAAATGGGGTTCACTCACCCAGTAAATCCCCAGAGAAGTTAACTGGCAAAATGATGGAGACAGACAGGACACAGATGAGTAAAGTCAGCACTAGAAGATGGCGCTGATAGGACAGGTAAATGATGGCATCTACTCCACACTTACTCTGAATTTCCTCATCTCTGCAGGAAGACAAGACATCAACACTCATCAAAACATCAATCAAAAATCATCAAACCTGCATCTTTCTTCTAAATGAATAAGCAACTGCCTATACCCTATTGCACCAACTCCTCAACTACCTATAAACTCTGCACCATACCTCACAACTGCCTATCCCCTATTCCAACAAATCCCTCAACTACCTATTACCTCTGCACCATACCACACAACTGCCTATGCCTCTACCTTATCATACCTAAAAATGACTGCTCTCAGCACCCATCCACCAAATCAACTAAAGGCCCATCCCAACTTACCCTGTCTAACACATATTCCTATTATTCATACCTCCACAATCCATAATTCTCCCAAGCCAGAATCTCCCAACCTTCATACCTTCCCAAAACCCTATTCCACCATTTATCTATATACCCCTACCTACAATTCTTCCCTTCTCCTGTTATCTCTGTGACACTTCTTGCATCCCACCACCCTATATCACATTATAACATGTGGCAGTGCCCCCCCCATGTCCGTCATTCTCCGAAAGACAGGTCCTCACTTCATCTGATAAATGGAGCTGAGCCAGGAACAGAAGCCCTAAGAGAAGAAAAAGAGAACAATATATATAATATATATATAACTTTAAAAAAACCAAACATATTATATTGTCTTATTTGGGTGAAGGTATACTGACTCCAATCATATTTATCATATTGAGGTTGCAGATACACTGCTCCTGCACTTTATGCATATGCATTGGGTTACGGTTCAGGTTGGTTTAGAGACAAAGCTGGTGTTAAGGACCAGGCTAGGGTTAAGCATCAGACTTGGCTTCACGGTCAAGATGAATTTTGGGGTCAGTAACTATTCATTTTTTTAGTGTGATCATGTGAGCTTCAAGCTCATGAACACAAACCAAGGACACAACAAAAAGTCATCACACTACAATAACCATTTACAATCCCAGTGTTGTGTGTGGTAGTGGCGACAGACTCATTTCTTACCAGGTCTTTATTACTGAGGTCTGGCGGGCTGGTCTCACAGGGGGATTTTTCCTTGTCGCTTGGTTCCCCATAGAAGAGAGAGGTGAGGCTGAAATGGAAACAGGGATGAAATCTGTAAATGGCCAGTGGAC
>CM070043.1:28999701-29023067 GCA_036250615.1 Ptychadena robeensis | reverse complement strand
AATGAACTGAGAAGTCTCATAACAGTATCATTTCAATGGTAAGGTTTATTGTAACAGTTGCAGATCGCACATCAAAAGAAAATCGAAAAAATCTTTTAAATAAAAATATCAACTGATTTGCATTTCCCTATTGATGAAATACGTATTTAATCCCTACCAACCATTAAGAGTTCTGGCTCCCACAGAGTGGTTATACAACTTTACTCAATTATCACCCTCATTAGGAACCCCTTCACTTAACTAGTCCCCTTATTTAAAAAACACCTTCACAAATCAATCAATCAAGCAACTCCAACTCTCCAACAATGGGAAAGAACAAAAACAAAGAGCTGTCCAATGGATGTCAGAGACAAAAATTGTAGACCTCACAAGGCTGAATGGGCTACAAACCATTAGCAGAACTGGGAGAGAAGGTGACAACTGTTGGTGCGTGTTCCAAACGGAAGGAGCAAACAATACCATCAATCGACCTCGCTCCTGGGCTCCCCCTCAGATCCTCACCCGTATGGGGTCATGGTTCTGAGAAAGGTGAAAAAAGCATCTAGAACTACACGGAGGAGTCAATTTAATACCTCATTGCAGGGACCACGTCACCAAGAAACCCATTGAAACACATTACACCCAATGGATTAAAATCCTGCAGGGCTCGCAAGTCCCCTGCTCAGGAAGGCACATGTGCAGGCCCTCTGAAGTTTGCAATGAACACCTGAATTTCAGAGAGTGACTGGGAAATGTGCTGTGGTCTGAGGACCAAATAGAGCCTCTTTGGCATTAACTCAACTCGCGTGTTTTGGATAAAAATGCTTCCTATGACCCCCAAACACGTCCCACCGTCAGCTGGGGGGGAAACATTTCTTTGGTGGTGTTTTTCTGCTAAGGGCACCTGACACCTTCCTCGCCATTAACGGAAAATGGACGGAGCCATGTCTGTAAATCCTGACGACAACCTCTTACCTCTGCCAGGAAACGACAATGGTCGTATGGTTGTTCCAGCACGACAATCCCAAAACATACAGCAAGCAATTTAGAGAATCCTCTCAAAGAGGATTGGACCCAAACATTTCCCTCCTAAAATGTGCGCAACTTGTCATCAATTACAAGAAACTTTTGACCTCTGTGACATTGCAAACAAGGGTTTTTCCACCAAGTAATTAGTCTTTTTTTGTTAGAGGGTTCCAAAAACTTATTCACTCAATGAAAAATGCAAATCAGTTGCATATCTTTTTCTTAAAGTAATTTTTTCGATTTTCCTTTTGATTGCTATCTGCCACTGTTACAATAACCTACCATTGAAATGTACTGTTCTTAGACTTTCATTTCTTGTCATGACAAACTTACAAACTCATGAGGGGTTCAAATAATTATTTCCTCCACTGTATGGGTTAGGCTGAGACTTACCGGATTGTTGTGAGGACGATTATCTTTGGTGGGGTCGCATGTTCAAGCTGGGGGCGGAACTGTCTGTACCATATGAGGTGAAAGTCCTGCCCCACCCTCCCATGTTTTGTTTTGCTTCATATGGTTTTCGTCTTTGGAAGTTGGGGATTTCCCGAACACAGGTTTTGTTCGGCAAGATGGTATTGATCCTTGCTGTTTTTGTCTTTTGTATCATTTCCTTTGTTTCAATGCATGCGCCTATGTCTTTGAAGGTTATGTAGTTCGAGAAAAAGGTTGGTGGGAATCATTTTGCTGGTGTACCCCCTGGGTGTAGTCAGAGTGGAGCTGAACCAAGTCTGGTCAGCGCTCTCAGTGCTTCGGGCAGCCTTATTTTGTCCTCGAGTTGGTGCGGCTGAGGCCTATACAAACTTTGCGGCAGGCCTGGTAACCTGTTGTTGGATCTGATTGTTGATCATGACGGAATCCTTAAAGCTCGGAACCAAAATGTTAAGAGAATCTGATCTTATTACATTGTTTATGTTATGGTTAAATAAAAGGCGCTTGGCCATTTAATCCCTATTCAATGTACAGTTATTATTCTTATTATTATTATTAATTGTCACCCTTAAGGCACGTGGTGGGCAACTGAGGTGATACGAAGGCCGCACTAACATTCGACCGCCAACGTTGATTCGAATGCAATAGCGTGTGACTCCTACCATGGTAATATATGAAATTCCCCATATATATCAATCATAGTGATATGGAGGATTGGTGAACAGGTGAGATCCTATGCCATATGTTTAACAGATTTTTGGGGGCCACCAAAACACCCAAAGGGCCCTCATGCGCCCTCGGGCTGCAGGTTGGGCACTGGTGCCTTAAAGGTCCTTTTATAGTATGGGCGAGTCCTTAGGACCTATCCAAGTCATGAACTATTGTTTTCTTGAAGACTTTTACTAGCACCAAGCAACGATGACTAACAATGTTATATAAGGAAGCATGACCATGCGGTTTGCTTTAACATACTAATGTGGATAGCCCAAGTATGTGTCTGTAGGAAGGTCAAAACAGTAATATTACCTTATACAATTTCAACTTCCATGGAAAAATTTGCCGGCCAACCTTCATATTTGATTTAAAGAATTACACGTGGCCATTTTTGGCAAAAAGGCCAATTTTGACACACATGGACTACAATAAACTGTACAATGCCATACATTGTGCGTCCCCATCCCTGGTTTACGTGTTTGTGTAGTTCAAGGGTAACTTTCCTTTAACCCAGGCTCACCTTTTAGCCCTTCCCCAGCTCTGCTTCCCTCCGCCCCCTAACGAATGCACTTACCACTTGTCGCGGGTGAACACTAGAGCAGTTGACCCACTGTCTTACCAAACAAGCATAAACTAGGGAAAGAGTCTAAGAGCCCCCCGGCATGCCCAGAGCAAGAAGTGAGGACTTGCTGTGAGAAGCCCAGGTTTGCGGTCCTAGCTACACTTAGGGCTTGTTTCCATTGTACGCCGGACCCGTACGCTAGGCGTATACGCTCAGCCGGGTCCGACGTATCTCACCACGACCTTTGCCTGCCGGCGGATTGTCCTGTTTACACATCCGTCCGGTGTAAGGCGTGAACGTACTTCGACTACGTTCAGCCTTACAACCGTCGGATGAGCTCCGCTCAATGAGTACAAGACCATCCTCCTCAGGCAAATGGTCTGTGGATACGTCGGAGATACGTCGGGAACCCCTGCTAGCTTCTACGCTTAGCGTACGGGTCCCGGCGACAATTGAACAAATGCCTTACTTTGCAGAAGCGGCTGCGCAGAATATTCCAAATCGAGGTACCAAAGGCAGCCAGAGACATATCATACAGGCAATCGTGAGGGCAAGTGGCAAACGGGTGGTAGTCTAAGATGTCCAAGGGGTCCGCGGTACCAATAGGCCAATATCAGGAAAGCAGCACCTGTGGATCAGAGACATAAAGAACTTTTTGGTTCAGGGGCACACTAACTCCCTGTTGCCCCAGACTTCCTATATTACCTAGGGCAGGTGATCTGGGTTGGACCGGGCTTCCCGGTGGTGATAACGAGGGTAAACCTGTATCTCCCAGCAGAGGGAGCATGATCTACATCATGTGCCATGATCTCTTCCCCCAGCAGAGGGAGCTGATCAATGAAAGGTCCTGTTCTCGGAGGTCTTGAGCAGAACTCAGCAGAACTGGAAAGGTCGGCCAGCTGCAGTCCACAGAATCGCTGGGTGACACTGTGGATTTGTGACATCCACTCCCTCTGAGAGCAGAGAACGATGATCCCAGCATACTTACTCGGGAAGCTGGGGTGCGTCAGTGACGTACAATGCACTGCCGATCAGTCCAGTACTCCCTAGTTCTCACTACCAGAGTGGAAAGATAGAGGGTGGTTATTGTCAGCTGGTAAGGTCTGCCAGGACGGCCAAGAATATTTGCTCAGTGGGCCAAATATGGCCAGGGCCAGAGTTTGCCCCTATGTGACGACCCAGTGTTCATAGCATAGATTTGAAGAGCAATACCCTACCTTTAACTTTGTGCACCACACTGCCTCTGCATTGCCAAATCCGTTATTTAATATGTTTTAAAAATAAACTAAATTTGTATGTATAATTTTTAGGTATGGATGAGTGTAGCAAGGGAGTAAACCCCTTGATGGTTGTTGGGGAAATATTCCTTCTGTGTTTTCCCAAGGAAAAGATAGAGATTCAGCACGTTCCTCTGGCAAGAAAAACACAATAAGGGTTTCCTGCAGATGGTCGCACAGCGCAATGCATTGTGGATGCTGGAGAATGTAAGGTAAGATGGTGCATACTGGAAGCTCTAGGGTAAACATGGAAAGTAGGTGGGGGGCAGAAATGCTTAGGTTGACAAAACTACAAGAATCACTTCTGTATTTTTTTTTTAATGATGTATTTTTTTGTTTGTTTTATTGAAAGCTATTTTTGAAACACCTTGACACATGGTCCATTGTCATGGAATCTCAACATCACAACCTATAGCAACTGTAAGTAATATGTTTCCCACATAGGCGATCAGCCCCGATTTTAATCGCATACGGCAATCGACCCTATTTAGTTGAGGGGGGCTTGTCGCCCACTTCAACTAAGGGCCGGTGATCGGGCACTGTTGGTTGCGACCCGCAATCTAAAACCGGGCCGATCGACCCCCTGATCGTCGGCCAGGACTGAATGGACGTGGACGTGGCATGTCCTGCCCCACTACCTCACTTGCTGGCTGAAAATCACTCAGAACGACCTCTACCACAGCTCCACGCCAACAGTCGAATTGCGTTCTGCATCGTTAGTGTGGTACATAGCGAAGGGGGGGTTTCCACTTCGCTGACCCCCTTCACGAAGCTTATGCTTGTGAGTCCAACGATTACGTAGAGTTTACTGTCAGGTAAAGTCTATGTGATCCGTCGGATCTCGCCAAGCACTTCCGCCTTAGCGGAGGGAGTTCCTGACGGATGTAGAACTAGCGTTGAGCGGCATAGGCAATAAATTCCTGAATTTCGTGAATAATTCTACTACATATTCCAACTTCATATTCGTGAATATTTCGCCATTGCAAGCGCTTGCCGAAAATATATGCGCAATTTAAACGGCCATCACAATTACACCTTCAAAAAATAACTATCGCATTGTTGAAATATATGTCACAATCCATGCCCAATAATGCATCCAAATTGTGTAATATTGCCACCATATTCAGGAACTTAGAGGAACTCTCTCTCCAATAGCCGATATTCGCAGAATATATTTGTCCATTCCAATTATCTAGTCAACACTAGTGGGAACCCCGTTTTTATTCATAGGCATTGGTTTAGATAGAGGCAAATGCAATGGATATATTACCTTTGGAATAGTGAATCATGCAGGTGCTCCTTAGAGGGTTGGTTTATTAGGTGGTGGTGGCAGGTATACTTATCTTTCCCCTGTTACTGAGTGACCCCCCACTGCTCCCCTCCTGGAGAGAGAAATCCCTTAAGGAGGCCGCAAATATAAAAACTAGAGCAAAAGAGAGAACCAATTTTTACTGGAAAAGAGGTGACCCCATTGTATAAGTCTCGTACACATGTACTGAAACATGTATAAACAAAACGGAAAAATGCTTGAAAAACAATGAACAACATCAAGCGGAAATGTGACCTTAGTCTGCAGTGATTCTCCATGTACGGATTGTTGCTAATATAACTATGTACCCCTGCAGAGAGAAGTGTGCACACAGACATAATACAGACAGTTGGCTGTACCAAACTGCAGACATAAGGGGATATGAAGGGTAATCCTGTACAGACACACTCATTGGGCGCCATGCCAGGTCCCTGGAGGTAAGTGGATGGAAAGGCCGAGGACAGAATGCGTTGCAAGAATGGAGAAAATTTGAAGCGTAAGGGGGGTAGATATCCGAAAGAGGAATGGAGAAGATTTATCAAGAAGTACAGGATGTTGGGTATCATGTATAGAAGAAGGTTAGAAGAAGAGGTGGTAATGGAGAAGATGTATCTTGGTACCTGATGGAAGGAAGGAAAGAGAATAGTGGTGAGCTTTTTGAAAGACAATGAGGAGTAGAAGAGTTTTGATATTCGGTATAGGGTAGAGCGGACCGGTAAAGAAGTATCTAATATATACAGAGGGAGTTGAGGTAGAAGAGGTCAGAGTTGTAGTAAGAATAGGATAGGAGGACAGGATTGAAAAGATGTTTGGGGTACTGGTATAGGATTGAATGAAAGAGGAAGAAGTGATGAGTGAGATTTTGGTCAGGCTGGACGAGGACGCCATTTGGGAAGCGTACGGAGGTGCGGTTGCCTATATAGGATGGATACGACGAATGCCACGATAAAGGGGTCTGTAAGTGTCCCTAGTGTAGATGGAGACAAAGAATGAAGATAAGGAGGTGGGGTTTGAGTGCCTGTCTCGATGGAGAGGTATAATGCAACGTACTGCAGGTTCGCCTGTCTCGTCCTCGTATGTCTAGTCCGCCTGCCGAGTATCGGAGGTTCTGTGCATCTAGGCTGGCGCTGTCGCAGGCAGATTCAGAGGAGGGTTCTGTTGTCTAGTATACGGCGTGAGCGGACCGCTTGACCCGTAGCGGATGTTAGGTGCCAGTATCGTGATGGAGAGGTAGAATTACAGAGTAGAGGAGGTTAGGTGTCCTAGTCTAGGCTGGCGACTGACGCGTTCAGCTTCAGCGGCGGTTCGTGGGCCTCTTCTCGGCTGAGGCGACGCATGAGACGTAAGTATTTTAGGGGCCTATTATAGGATGGAGAGGGAAGAAGAAGAGTGAGGAGGTTAGGGTCGTCCTAGTATAGTATGGGAGAGGTAGAATGACGAGTATAGGAGGTTTAGGAGGTGTCTATTATAGGGGAAAATGAGAGGTATAATAGATTAGAGGAGGTTAGGTGGTCTAGTATAGTTGGAGAGGAAATGATTAAGAGTAGAGGAGGTTAGGTGCCTAGTATAGGATGGAGAGGAAGAATGACAAGTCGAAGAGGAGGTTAGGTGTCTAGTATAGGATGGAGAGGAGAATGAAGAGGTGAGAAGGTTATGTTCTGTATATGATGGAGATGAAGAATGAAGAGTAAGGAGGTTAGGTGTCCTATTATAGGATGAGAGAAGAATGAATATTAGGAGAGTTAGGTGTCTAGTTAGGATGGAGAGGAAGAATTCATAGTACGAGAGAGAGTTAGGTTGCCTCGTATCGTATTGGCGCAGGAAGAAACTGCATCGTACGATGAAGTTAGGAGTGCCTATTCTACGAGGATGGAGATGCCGTATTATTTTTGGCCCTCGTCCTCGCTGGCGCGGCCGCATGCCCCTTCGCCGCGGTTCGCTGGTCTCGTCATCGGCCGGTCTCTGCCGCCCGCCACGTCTCTGCGGTTCGGTTCGCTCGTGGTCGGCTCGGCGCGGCCCGCCGCCGCTTAGTCTGTTCGGTGGCCTCGTCCAGGTGGCGCGGACGAACGACGCGTGCCGGAGGTTAGGTGCGTAGTCTCGCTGGCGCGGACGATGACGATTTCCTGTTACGGAGGCCCTCAGTACCAGGGTGGCGAGGAAGCCTGACGCGTCGCTGCAGGTGCGGTCTCTCGTTCGGCTTGGCGCGGACGTTCGGTGTTCGTCTCGGATGTTCGCGTGCGCTTGCCGAGTCAGCGGCGGTTCGGTGCCTCGTCTCGGCTGGCGCGAGTCTCCTGCCGCGGTCGCGCCGGTTGGTTGTCTCGTCTCGGCTAGGCGCCTTTCGCCCCCCCCCCCCCCCCCTGCCGCGTCGCGCGGTTCGGTTGTGTCTCGTCTCGGCTGGCCGCGGCTGCCTGACGCGTCACGGCCGGTTCGGTGCCTCCTTCTCGGCTCGAGCGCGGCCGCATGGCCCCCCGTCGCGGCGGTTTCGGTGCCCTCGTCTCGGATGCGCGGCCAGCTTGCCCAGTCGCGGCGGTTTCGAGTGGCCTATTATAAGGATGGGAGACGGCAGTAGGTGCCTAGTACAAGGATGGAGCGTCGGAAATGAATAGTAGCTGAAGGTTAGGTGGCGTTCTAGATAGGATGGAGAGTAGACTGAAGAGTAGAGAAGGTTAGGTGTCCTAGTATATGATGGAGAAGTATGACTGAAGAGTAGAGGAAAGTTATGTGTCTATAGGATGTAGAGGAAATTGAAAAGTAGAGGAGGTTTAGGTGCCTAGTATAGGAATGGAGAGGGTAGAATGAAGAGTATAAAAGGTTAGGTGTCTAGTATAGGATGGAGAGGTAAGAAATAAGAGTAAGGAGGTTAGGTGTGCTATACTAGGAGGGCAGGTATTTTGTTACAGATGCAGAGGATGGATGAAGCCGAGTAACGAACATATATCATACACGGTGGATGGAAATGTGAATGCAGATGCAGAGGATGGAGGAGGTTGTAAGTAAAGGCAGTATTACTGGTACAGGATCAGAGGATGGATGGAGATGCAGGGTAAAGAAGATATATCCTACAGAAATGGAATGGAAATGTGGTACAGGAAGAAATGAGGGAAGGTGTGCTATCTAGTACCCCCGGGGGCCTGGCGCGGCTGGCTGGGGCCGTCGGGGGCGCCTCCGCGTGCTGGTCCCGGCTGGCGCGGCTGGATGAGGTTGAGAAGGGGGTATCCGGATCCAGAGATGGTGAGAGGAGGGATGAGGTTGTGAGGCCATGGCATATTGGCACAGCATGCAGAGGATGGAATGATGTGTAAGTGAGGCCGGGAGGTATTTGGTACAACCGGATGCATAGGATGGATAAGGTGTTGAGGCCCATGTTATTTGGTAGCAGGATACAGAGGATGGATAGAAGCAGGGTATAGAAATATATCATACAGAGGATGGATGAAATGTGGTACAGGAGGAAGGAGGGAAGGTGTGCCTATCTTTACGCCATATGGAGAGGATGGATTGTTGAAGTGTTGGTCGAGCATGTATCTGTGGTACAAGGTATGGAGATGATTGATGAGGTGTGATTCCAGTATGTGGGTACATGAATGCAGAGGATTGATGAGAGTCAGTGAGGCCCCAGGTATTCTGGTACCTGATGCAGAGGATGGATGAGAAGGGCAGGGTAAATAAGATATATCATACAGAAAATGGATGGACATGTGGTACAATTAAGGACTGGAGGGAGGTTGGTGCTATCTACTCCGATGGAAGAGGATGGATGGTGAAAGTGGGGGAGATCAGTATCGGGTACAGGGATGGAAGAGGATGGATGAGGTGTGAGGCCAGGTATTTGGTACAGACTGCGATAGGATGGATGAGATCGCAGGGTAAAGAAGATATATCATACAGAATGTATGGACAGTGGTACGGAGGATGGAGGGAAGTGGTTCTTCTAAGTACCGGATGGAGAGGATGGGGATGTGCAGGGGGAGATCAGGTATCCTGTACAGGTTGATGAGGATGGATGCGAAGGATGAGAAGGCGGGGTATCTGATCACAGGATGATAGGAGGGATGTCGCGGAGGGGAGTGCAGGTATCTGGTACAAATAGGGGAGGAGAATGGATGCTGAATGAGATTTAAACAGATGAAGCCACCTCGGATGAGCTGGGACAGGCACTGTCAGACAGACGGAAAGCTCCTTTCTTGGCCAAGGTCAGTGGGACACGGAGAGGTAAATTCAGAAATGGGAACTAGGCAGAAGAGCTGCACAGTAATAGACTGCAGAATATGAGACAAAGGAACAATAAGGTCTCGTAAATTGTCCAACTTTCAGTCTGACTTTTTCACAACATACACCTATATAAAGGTTGCAGACTAAAGATAGCTTGTACCGGCAATATATTTGATGTATGGGAGAAGAATTACTGTACGGGTTTCTATGAGTGCAATCTATATTTGTGTGTGTTTCTAGTACAGTTTATACAAGTGTGAGGCATACTTTGTATAAAGGGCAGTGGGACAATATTTGTATATAATGCAGTGTAACAGTGTAATTACATTGTGTGTATATTTACAATACATATTGCCACCCTACGTTGCTATCTTGTATGTGGACCCATGGACTGTCCGTGAATTTTATAATACAGTGTACATTTGAGAAAATGACCGTGTAATCACTTTAATAGTGTAGAACAGTGTGTGTCCGTGATACATTGGTACAGCATATGTGTAGTAATAGGTGTAATATAATACAGCGTGAGTAGCCGTGGTTGTGTGTAGAAAGTGTTTACACCTTGTTATCTAGCATAGAAAATAATAAATAAAAATAAAAAAGTTTTTTACACTTGATGTGGTGTACAATGATTACACAATACAGTGTATACATTAGCACAGAAGTAGTCACTGTTTAGCACACTATACAAAGCTCAGAGCTTTGTACGGGTGTGAATACAATGCTTAGAGAACAGTGAAAAGGGGTTAGTACAAGTTCCGGGTATTACTGTGTGGAACAACTAATGTACGGCAGTAGTACTAACTAACATACTAAAAAGTACAGTAAGTACAGGGTGTTGGTACAAGTGTTGGTAAATAAAGATAGGATGGGATGTGAAGTGTTTAGCTCAGGCATCATCTGGTCATTTGGGAGCCAAACTGCCTCTCCCCCCCCCGTATCTGCCTCTGTGCTGACTTACAGTGCTCGGGTGCCACAGAGAGGGCTTCGAGTGCACCTCTGTCCCACAACGTGCCAGTAGGTTCACCAGCACTGCCCTAGCAATAACAGTTACGTTTTCAAGTGGAGGGCTCCCAAAGAACGCCCAAAGGGCCGTGTACGGCCACCGGGCCCAGGTTAGGCACCTGGGGTATAGAGTAAGCACAGTGTGTTGGCAATTGCTATACAGACAAGTACAAACAGCATTCAGGTATGCACGGATATGTATAACACTTGTTCGGGTAATGGTATAGTGCTGGTATAACAATCTGATTACTTTCATACCCGACTCTGTACTTAACAGCGATATCTGTCTCACATGGTTATACCTAATCATTGTACTAAACTAACTACAACACACCTCTGAGCTCTCTCGGTCCATGTAATAACACAGCAATTTCTGTACGCACACCTTGACATCTATGCTGTGCAATTGTGCATTTGTGCTTGTTGCAGATGTAGAAATACGTATGTAATAAAAGAGCCTGATCCTAGATCTGAATTGAAAATATTGAAATCATTCTTATCCAATCAATACGTTATTCTTGTATATTTAATAATGTGTTTGACAACAAAATCCAGAAAAATTCTCATGAAACAGACCCCATGAGAGGAAGATTTGGAGTCACAAAAAAAACCCCCCATTAACAAACCCCAGCCGATCCAACTTTGATGTAATGCCCTTAACACATTCACAATGAGGCACGCAAGTGTGTGTGACCACTGTCTGTATGACCTCGCTACAAACGCCTGGACCTGCTCCGATGAGGTGGCGTATGTCTCCTAGGGATCTCCTTCCACACCTGGACTTTTTTCAGAGTAGTGTCCAGAGCATAGAGGCTGCTACTAGGAGACAGGCCAGTGAATCGGAATGTTGAGGAGGCTGTAGGAGGCAACAACCCGCATCAGGACCGCCCTGCAAATGACCTCCCAGCGGCCACAAATGTGTCTGCCAAATGGGTCAGACTCCATAGGGTGGTATGAGGGCCCAATGTTCACAGTGGGGGGTTGTGCGTACAGTCCAACACCCTGCAGGAGGTTTCGGATTTTTGCCAGGGGAAACCAGAGTTTGGAAAATTTGCCAACTGGCCGCCCTGTGCTCTTCAACAACTGTGTAAAGAAGCAGTTCACCTGAGCACATGTGACGAGACGAGGACCGAGTCTGGAGACTCCGTGTAAAACATTCTGCTGCCCGTCAACATCCTCCACCTCCGCATGACCGGTTTTGGCATTGGGTCTAATGGTTGTGGGGTGTCCTTTCTTTGGGGGGGGGGGGGCACACAACACCCCCCCCCCCCATGTTCCTTGCCAGAGTGTAGCCTACTGGCCATTAGTGTACCAATTTGAGATCCTCAGACCGCATATGAGACATGTGCCTGGTTCGGTTTGGCCGGGGTTTCCTCTATGTAAGACCAAATGGCCCCCCCTAAGACCCCCCCCCCGTCATGTGGTTTATGTGTCAGCAGGTTTCCTGCAAGACGAGCCTTGATGCTAATGGGACTTGTCCACTTATTACCCAACCGGAATCCAATGAGCAGATCTGGGGACCTCACATGTCTCTCTCCATCCACCAATGCCACGTTGTACTCAGAATGTCCAGGAGTTGAGGAGCCACACAAACAGCTACTGAGACTCATTGTTGACTTGATTAAAGGACACTTACAACACTCAAATTTGGGATCAGCCTGGAGTGTTTTCTTCCACTTTATTTTGAGTGTGCTCAAATTCCGACCTCCATTGGGTGAGAAATTAGCTTTCCATATTAATAAGAATGTCATTCATTCAGATATCTAAGATGGTCCTATTTTTTTGTGTTCCTGTTTTTTGAGCAGTGTATGCAGTAAGCATGGATTGCATGGGAAGCAGAGTGCACAGTAATGACATCACCAGATCTAAGAAGATTTTGAAAACAGAAAGCTTTTTATTTAATATTTTCACATAAGTATGTATCATTGGGGGGGGGGGGGTATCCTTGAATTCTCTGCCAATGATTATTACGACTGAAAATAAGAGATCCGAGTTATTGGTAGTTCCTCTTTCCTTTTCATAATTTCAATGAAACATTTCCTCATACGGGATTAATGAGTTGAGGTTTGAGTGAGATGAGTTGAGTGATGAGGTCGTCTTATTTTTTTCTGTGGGAGTTTCTCTCCGATAGGTTGGGACTTAACCCTGATTTTTTTTCTATTCCTCCCTACATAGGAATGTCTGTCAGTCTGGTGATCTGGCTACAAAGTTTGGATTTATGCTCCTGCAGTGGAGTTTTCCTTGGTTGGCACATCTTTCTGCCATGCTTCTGCCAGCAGGATGTCCCTCTCCGTCATGCTTCTTGCTTTCGCCTACATATACTAAAGCTACTGGCTCCATTTTACTTTCTGTGTCCTCCTTGCGGGTGTTTCGTGCTCACAGTATCTGTCGTGTCTTCCTTGCTCTCCCGGCATGCGTGTGGAATGGGCCACGTTAACCTCGCCGGCCTTCTTCACTCTTCCATGTTCTTCTTCTTCCTTATCACGTGTTGGGAACTACGTCTTTGGTCATCTGGAAAAAGCCGGCCTAATGGGTGGAATGGAAAGAGGTTGAAGTCCAAGATCAACATTTTCTGTGATATGCCCACGGGTATGGGGGACCAGGAACATCACTCACTGCTGTCTTTACTGGGACGTGTATCAGTCGCATAATCTGCGCAGCTTTGGTCTTGCTCTGCCTCCATGCCCATTCGCTGCTGCTTTCACTCCATGGTGGTGGACTTGATAACATCTCAAGCAAACTTTTCCCTGTCTCTCTTTGATCCCTGGCCTTCCTAAGACTAACTGCTGCCTTGTCCGGCACACCTCTTCTCAGGTGCAGATATCAGCATCTTCCCTCTCACATGAGCTCATGTCTAAATGGATGTTGGGCCATACCCTGGTGGGCAAACTTTTTGACTAGTGGGCCACACTGGGTTTTTACATTTGACAGAAGGCCGGACAAAGAACCTGTGAGGGGCTGTGTAGTCCCAGCCCCCTCCACAACACCTTAACAGATAACAATTGAGCCATTCCCATCGCACATTAAAAATAAAAAGGTTAAATTGTACTTCCGGGAAGTTACAAAAACAATGTTCATAATATATTAATAATTAATAAGAGGCTTGAATAGTAACTTACACATTCTATTGCAGACATTGTAACTACATACAGCTTTAGAATGACCATAACATCATTCCTCATGGGCCAGTGGTTCCCAAACTTTTCCTTGCAGGGCTCCTTTTTCTATTTAGGACCATATCGACCCCCCCCCCCTCCTATTCAACACAGGTTTAAGAATGGGGGCAGAGCTCTTGACACCCAGGTGACAATGGCCAGATTAAAAGACTAAATGGGCATGATACGGCCGCACGCCATCGTGCTTTGGAACTGGTTAATCACATGCATCGCACAATAAACTAAAAATTTGTTCTTACTTTTTAGAGCAGCTGGAAGAAATAATAGCTAAGCCCACCAACACCTTTAGCTCACTCCATACAATCTCTCCTCTTAGATCTATCAACAACGAATGTATTTAAGGCCTCTCTGTCACTCTTCCTCTCATCACATAGTACATACGTGGCCTCTCTTCCTCTCTCCTATCTCACTGCGATGTAGTGCCCGCCCACCTCCCACATGTCAGTTAGAAGACAGAGTATACGAGTGGAAGGGGGAGAAAGCTCCTCATATGATATGCCCCTTGGGCACGGTCTAGCAGTCCTCTCTGAGATATACCCATAGGGAAGGGTGTGAGGGCGGAACTAGTGAGGGGGGATGACAGGGTAAGTGTATGGGGGCCGTGTGAAAAATATTTAAGGTACTGGGTAACCGGATCAATTCTTGGGTAGGCTGGAACAGGTTAAGGGTGACACACAGTACGACACTCTCTTAATGTGGCAAAGTTATATCGATATACAGAGACGAAGAAGCTCTTCACATCACATTCACCGTTTTCCCACCGTTTCACATGGGGGGGTGGGGGTGGTGCTGAGGGGGGAATAAAGTCACCTCATATTGGTGTAGGGGAACACTATCACATGGTGGCGTCGGGGGACGGAGAACCAGGGGGGGACACGGCACGGTCGCGACTGGCGGGCAGCACACGGCTGTCAGCTCACGACTGGGTGCGGGTTGGGCGGTGAGTTTCCTAGGCAAGCAGACACGTAAAAAGAATATAGAACCCACCTGCTAACAAGGGCCCCAAGAACCACAGACCAGTGGCACTCCATTCGCGATGGGCTACAATTCTACGAGCTCAGTTAGGTTCAAGGGTTTCCTTTTCAAAACAATTTGTTCGGTGAAGCTTTGAATATCTTTGAGGGCCTCCTGGGTCATAGGCTCCTGTTGAGGCCTCCTGTGGTCATGCCCTGTAATGGCCTCCTGTGCCATGCTCCTGTGATGGCCTCCTGTGTCCAGGCTCCTGTGATGGCCTCCGGTGCCATGGCTCTTGAGCCTCCTGTGCCACATGGCTCCTGTGATGGCCTTCCTGTGCCATGGCTTGGACAAACTTACAAAATCAGTGAGGGGTCAAATAATTATTTCCTCCACTGTATACCCTTAACTTATACTTGACACCACCCAGCTATGGTCCCCTTACATCCCAGTCATGTAGGTCTTTACTTCTACTCCATGTTATTCCATTGCTCCAGGCCTGTCCTATTCTTTGACTCATAAATGCACATAGAGCTTACTATGACCTGAATAAATCAGAACCTTTACAGAAATACTGTAGGGCTATTAGCTAAAAAAAATTACCATATTTTCCGGCGTATAAGACGACTGGGCGTATAAGACGACCCCCAACTTTTCCAGTTAAAATATAGAGTTTGTGGTATACTCGCCGTATAAGACTACCCCTTCCAATGCACACAAAATAACAATTAAAAAAACATCAGATTTGCTTTCAATATGGTTATTTTAATTCTTATGACATAGGAAAACTGCCTGCAAGTCATGTGAAATGTGCTGGTGTGTGTAATTTTTTTGGCCAGCTCAGGGAAACTGCACTGGACCCAGGGCCTTACATATGTATACTCCAACAACCTTAAAAGTCCTATTTGTTTTAGTAATTTACATTCTAATTTCACACCCCTAACTGCAACCTTTCATATAATGTTTACCTGTGGTAATCCAAGTAACACAAATTGTATACATTTAATTCAAAGAATTTTGGCAATCAAAAATTTAACTGATATCATGTCACATGATACAGTGAAGGTGTTTTAATGTGTTTGAGCTGTAATACCAGTTTCAGCCACTGGAGCCACAACCTTTACTGAGCACGTCGGCTTCGTCTTACACATCGAGGAGGAAGAGAGGGAGGGGGGATAAGGGGGCGCTTCCGATGTCTGAGAGGCAGACTCCTCTGGCTCACACGTTTCTGCACTCGGCGTATAAGACGACCCCCGACTTTTGAGAAGATTTTCCTGCGTTCAAAAGTAGTCATACGCCAGAAAATACAGTAGTTGTTATATGAAGACAACCAGACAAACACGACCAGACAAACTCCTTGCAGATAGAGCCATGATGGAAGATAATTCTAAGACCTTGGTTTTTTTTTTTTTTAGATTTGGTCCCGGTAAAAAAGTCTCACATGGAGGCTCCCATCTTTGGTTGGTCTTTTATATTTAACCTCCCTAGCGCTCCTGCAAGGTCCAGATTTCTGTACCAAAAGCGCACCATAGACTTAAATTAAATTTTTCTTATCTTGTAGGCCTGTAACTTCCCAAAATATGTCCGTACAAGGGTCTAGTAGACATCCTGTTTGAAACACACAATTATGTAAAAAAAAATTACATTTAAAAAATAAATTAATAAAAGATATCATTTGAATGATAAAATACTTATTTTGTATGATAGAGTTTAAAGCAGTATGTATTTATTTATGTTTTGTTTATAATAAAAATTTTATTACAATTGGAAATGTGTTTTGTGTTTTTTCTGTGTATTGGATACAGGTATGATTGTATCCAGTGCAATTTCCTTTGGCACCCTCTCTCCTCTGGTGTGATGAACACACCAGGGGAGGGAGGGTTAACTTTAAAAGGCACATCTGGGGAATCACACTGAAACAGTTTTCTGCATAGAAAACTGTTTTAGTGCAATTCACTTTTGAATGTCCCGCCCCCGACCCGATGTGGCGTCATGGCATCACTTGGGGGGGACATCGGCTTCAGTAAAGAAGCCAGTTCAGATGATTGGAGACACCGGGACAGTGCAAAACTGTAAGTATGTGCTGCCGGGGCTCTGATCTTCGCCGGACGGCACCATCTCGTCCAGAGCAGTACTGACAGGACAGCGCTCGATGAGATGGTGAAGTCAGAAACCTTAGGGGGGTTAAGGAAAATTGGTCTGCAGGTGGCCTACACAGGAAAACCTCCCACAACTTTTCATCCTGAGGAAGTGACAGGTTTGTCACAAAACGCGTTGATGTATTTTAACTTATTTGCCTTAAATAAAAGAGTAACCAAAGACAGGAGTCTCCATGTGAGACTTCTTTTTCCCAGGGACAAAATCTCCAAAAAAACCTAGGTCTTATAGTCAGGGGCGGTCCTAGGGAGATCGGCGCCCTGGCACCCCCTCTGACTGCCGCCCCCCCCCCCCCCCAGGGTCTCAACTCAGCCCCCCCGTGGGAGTGAGGTGAAACTTGTGAGTCTCTGGATCACTAAGTCTAGTCTCCCCTCACTCGCTCGGGGGGGGGGGGGGGGGGAGGTTGGTTGGGGAGGAAGGGATGTGGAGTTGCTTGTGAAGCACCTTTGAGTGTCATGAACGTGCACAGCACTCAAATGTGCTCGATTCTGTTACATAATCTTGCCATGCATGCCTAGCTTAACCTCCTGGGCGTTACAGGCTTGTTGCGCCGTTTTTTATGGCACGAAAAGCCATAAAAAACACCCCTCTATTAACATGGAGGTCTATGGCGCAGCCCCCTTTGATGACGCCAAAGACACGGGGCTGGAAAGGCTCTGTGTCTGCAGCTCTGTAGAAATGCTGCAGGCACACGGAGAGCCGGTGGTTGTGCCCGATCCCGGCACAGGCGCAGTTTGATTAAGGGGATAAGGGTCCCTACACACACCAACGAGCCGCGGCTGATTTTGTCGCCATGTACGTGCACGCTCCGCAAAATCGGCCGCGGATTACGGGTGTCCACATCGGGGCGACAGATCCGTGTCAACCCCAAAGAGAACGGACATGTCTGTAAATCTCTGGCCGATGCCATTAGTTTGAATGGGAAATGGCGTCCCCGTTCAAACTCACGCTGCATCCATCGCTCGTCTGTCGACTCGTTATGTGAGTGGGGACCTCTGTCCCTCCTTAGAGGGTTCTTGAAATTTTATTTTTTTTACAAATTTTCTACTAATCGCCACCAAAATCTGAAGGTTAAAAGAAAACGCAGTTCCCTCTCCAATTATAAGACCCGCTGCCACTTAACTTTCACATGCTTTTTGTCGGGTACAATTGTTTGCGCAGTTCTCTTTTTATAGCATTATTTACAAAGGTACATGTAATCCGGCACACAATAAGGGATTTGTTGTTTGCTTTGGGCTGTGCTCCCTTCGCCGGCATTAATCATTAACCCTTGTTGTGTCACATGGCATGAGCCCATCATATGTACCCAGCTCCACCCAGGTTATGGAGTAGTAATATAACCATGAGCGTTGGCGATACCTGCGGACGATCTCTAACAGACAAACACCGCAACGTATTACATAACTGTCCCCTTACTTAACGATGAAAGATGTGATCATCGTGGACAGATGGGAGATGAGGATCCCAGTTTGGTATTTTGGTCGGATCATGTTCTGTGTGACCTGTCAGGTTTTACTGCAAAGTAACATTAATGGTTATAGAAGTTATGCCGGAGGAGGATAACATTCACACAGATATGGAATCTGCTGCTGTGTGCAGGTGGTGTAGAGGGGCGCTCATCAAAATGTGTGTTACCTGTACTCACCTTTTGTTTTCTGTAGAAATAAATTGGGAGCTGTAACCCCCCCCCCCCCATACACCTTTAGATCTGTCTGTCAGATTTCCTTTAGATCTTCTTTTGTTTTACCAAAAACCATGTAATATAAGGGACTTTCTAAACCATCAAGTCTATCTGTGTTCAATCTCAGAGGACCCGGCACTACATTGTTGTTGGTAGATCTAAAAGATATCTGACAGAGAGATCTAAAGCTAGCCACACACGGTTCAATTTTGGTTCAATCCATGCTCGATCAGATCAAGGAATTCAATCGTCTAATAAAAAATCGATCTTAATCGCATCAACATACACCCCACATTGAGTTTGCGATTGTGGTGAGATTTTGATTAAAAAATATTACTAAAATCGTTGATTTTGGTATGGAAACGATTGAAGTTCAGATTGAAGTGGTCTATGTTATGTATATCTAATCTAATCGATCCAGGAGAAACACCTCAAACATCGACGATTATAAAACGATTTTGGCACAATCGACGATGACTTTCCAACATGTCCGATCAAAATTCGATAAATTTTTCTGCCTTCATCGAACAATTATCGTCGATCGCACCATGTGGGCATTTCTCGATTTTCGTTCAATCGATGAAAAAATTCATCTAATCGAGCATCGATTGAACCAAAATCGAACCGTGTGTGGCTAGCTTTAGGGTGTATAGCCAGCTTTAGATTGACAAGAGATGCCTGTGCATCAAAGCTGAACAACAAACAAATACAAATATTCTGTTTTTCTGTAAGGGCCCCCATGCACCTTTAGATTTTTCTGTCAGATTTCCTTTAGATCTTTAGATTTTTTTTAAAGAAAACCATGTAATATGAGGGACTTTCTAAACCATCAAGTCTACCTGTGTTCAATCGCAGAGGACCCGGCGCTACATAGTTGTTGGTAGATCTAAAGGATATCTGACAGAGATCTAAAGGTGTATGGCCAGCTTAAGGAAGGACTTTAACCCTCGGATACTCCGGAAGAAGCCCCCATGAGAGGGCAGAAACACATTGAGTCTATCAACCGAAGAACTATACCCAGGGGTGCACACAAGTGTTACTCTGGTACTCAAAAGGGGCCACTAGCTCTGCGTACCGGCATTATTGTTACACAGCTCATATGTGTACTAACAACTTGGAGGCGCTCCGTGTCTGGGTGGCCGCAGCTAAATGTTACATGCATACAATGTATGTCACTTGGATAACTGCAGGGAAACATGAATAACTATGAAAGGTTGCAGTTAGGGGGGTGACATTGGGAATGTAAATTAATCATCCCAAAATAAAGATTGGACTTCTGAGGGTGTTGGAGATCTGGGGGGTGAAAGTCAGAGTAGGCATATGTAAGGGTAAAATTTGACAAGAGAAAAGCACTGTGTGACAGCTGGAATATGACTATGAAAGGTTGACATTTGGACTGCAGATACTCTCAGGAGTTAGTTACTTAGCCAGAAAATGTCAGGGTTGTACTACTGAGGTATGAGATCTGGGGGTTCAAACGTGTCATGCTGTGAGAGTACATGTGACCCAAAGCCAGCTGGTGACCTGTGGATGGAGACAGCTAATCGGAGGATCAATCAGGAACAGGGAGGTCCATCTACAGCAGAATCTACCATGCAGGAGGCTGACGCAGAGGACAGTGAGGAAGACCACCCTACATATGGGGTAAGTACCAAACACCATCTCCTAGTGCTCATCTGAGGAGCTCACTAAAAAGTTATGTACACTCCTGACTATACCTGATTGTATAGAAGTGTTAATTAAGGAAATGCTGTGACCTAGCGCGGTTGTGTAGTGTCATGCAGGTGCAGTGTAATGCACCTGCATGACGCCAGATCCTTTCGCATGGATGTCCTCTGTTCTTTCACCAAGCATGGCACACACTCCGAATAAACCCAAGTCCAGGCAGCTGGTAGGGGCTATGTACAGTTTATTGAAGGAGTATGGCATGGCAATTTAACCTGAGTTACACATACAACAACTCATATACACACACAAGACAAGAAAACACACACAATACTTTCCTAAAGGATAGACTAGGAGAGGGTATGGGGCGTTGTGTGAATTCGGAAGAGAGGGGAAGTAAATTGACAGCTGCAGTTCTTTCCTCTGTGCTAGCTGACAGCCTAAATGCCCACAGAGAGGACTCCGAGTGCCACCCATGCCATAGGTTCGCCATCACTGCACTAGAATATATGCCAGTGGTTCTCAACCTTTTTAGATCCGCAACCCTGTTGCAAAGTGTCAGTTGCTATATTTGGAACCCAAAAGTGCGGGTTCAGTCACACTCATGTGCTTACACAGAACTTGCCGTCCCCTGTGAAATGGTTGTTTGACCCCCAAGGTGGTCCCGACCCACAGGTTGAGAACTGCTGCTATGTGCACCTTGATGGACATGAATTGTAGAAAAATTACCAACATGGTTTGATTGTAGTGATGATGTCATGGGTTCAGTTCTCAGCAGTTCCTTTGTCACACAAAGAAGTGGTTCCCAGAGGAGACCTCTAACAGTCACAGTCATCTCTGATCTATACACAAGGGCACAGATGCTCCACAGATGAGTACCAGGAGATGGTGTTTGGTACTCACCCCATATGTAGGGTGGTCTTTCTCACTGTCTCCCTCACTGTCCTCGGTGTCAGCTTCCTGCATGGTAGATTCTGCTGCAGATGGACCTCACTGTTCATGATTGATCCTCCCATTAGCTGTCTCCATCCACAGGTCACCAGCTGGCTTTGTGATCACATGTAACTCTCACAGTACAACACCGTTGAAAACCCCCCAGATCTCATACCTCAGTAGTGCAATCCTAGTAACTAACCCCTGAGACTACCTCCAGTCCAAATGTCATCCTTTCATAGTCATATTCCATCTGTCACACAGTGCTTTTCTCTTGTCAGATTTTACCCTTACATATACCTACTCTGACTTTCACCCCACAGATCTCCAACACCCTTAGAAGTCCAATCTTTTTTTTGAATGAGTAATTGACATTCCCAATACCACCCCCCTAACTGCAACCTTTCATAGTTATTCATGTTTCCCTGCAGTTATCTAAGTGACATAAATTGTATACATGTAACATTTAGCTGCGGCCGCCCAGACACGGAGCGCCTCCAAGTTGTTAGTACGCATATGAGCTTTGTAACAACAATGTAGGTACGCAGAGCTAGGTTTTGGGTGCTTTTGAGTACCAGAGTACCACCTATGAGCACCCCTGGATATAGATTTGCCCCACCCAGTGCTATTAATGGAGCTGTCCATTCAGCACCACCTCACAGAGAGGAGCGGGTGGGCAGATATTGGGGGATTTCTTCACCCTGTCATTGTTAGCTCCCAAGGTGTTTTCTTTGTGCTGGACCTGGGCCAGGGAAGGGACACTTGCAGAGAATCATCGACCTTATAAAAACTTTTCCCCACATGTCCTTCTTCTTATTGGCTGTCGTGTGGATCACAGAAAAGGTCACTTCTTATTCCTTCCCCCAAGCTATGCGCTAGCAACCAAGCAGGAAATTCTCCTTTCTTACACAATCTGCTTCAGTTTCCTTGTTGACTCTGCCGGCAAGAACGGCTGCAATCAGCAATGTCAGCCCCGACCATCTTCCATTATTTGTCACCAAGATGGAAAGTGATCCAGGCTCTGGAGTAATACACACCTCATGTCTGGACTTGTTCCCTCATTCTCAGCTGGAAACAAGGACAGTTCCAAATCACTGCCCATCACCAATCAGCCGTTCCAAACAAACATGGAGAAATAAGATAGTTTTCTGCAGAAAAGTAAGAACAATGCCTGCTCTGGCGTTATAGACCGCGCTGGTAAGCACATGGAAATGCTGTGATTATGGACAGAGAGGGTTAATGAACCCTATAGATCAGTGGTGGCCAACTAAGTTGATATGGAGGGCCACAAGTGCGGCCCTCAGCATCACTAAAGGGCCGCACAGAACATTTTCAACCTATACTGCTTATAAAGGTGATATGCCCCTATTCTCAGGTTATGTGCCGCAATATATATTATACAATCACCCCCCCGTTCATTGGTGGAATAGAGGGAGCATAGGGACTCACCAGTCTGCTGATGCCCCACCAACACTAGAGGAGAAGAGGCGAGGGACTCGCTCAGGCACCATCTGGGTTACTAATTGGCTTTTACATACTCCTATCATGTAAGTTTATCGCCTCTCCTCCTCTTCCCACTCTAAGAAGTTCCCGGGGCGAGGACCTGTCAGCGGGAGATCGGTGGACGGGTGAGTTCCTATGGCCTATGCAATATCAGTAAAGTTTTGGAGGTGGAACAAGGGGGGCCGCCAAAGAACACCCAAAGGGCCGCAGGTTGGGCACCTGGGCTATAGATCAGGGGTTCTCAACCTGGTAAACCTGTGGGCCGGGACCCCCTTGGACCATTTCACAGGAGTCACTGTGTTCACTTAAAACATCAGAGCTGCTGCTAACAAACAGTGCTGATGCCCACAAGTGGGGTGGGAAGTTTGGAGGGGTAATAACACCCTCTCCCCCTTAATTTAAGAGGGATGGGGCGTTACTCTCCCTCCTAACTTCCCAACCCTGGACATCATTGGCAAATATAGAATATTATTAACATTATTCTGTATATTGTGCACTGGGTTTGCGAGTTTTTTTTTTTAGATGTAAACAACTACAATAAACATCCCATAACATGTCAATCATAGTCATTTCTTTGTCAGATGGCAAATGTACAGAATCAGCAGGGGATCAAATACTTGTCTCACTGTATATGGACATTAGGTGACCAGAGCTGGATAGTGCTATACCCCTATAGGTACATGAACAGTAGGTGATCACAACTGGATAGCTCTCTTCCGATAGTTACATGGACGGTAGGTGACCACAGATGGATAGCCCTCTTCCCCTATAGATACATGGACGG
>CM070043.1:28988284-28999676 GCA_036250615.1 Ptychadena robeensis | reverse complement strand
GGACGGTAGGTGACCACAAAGATGGATAGCCCTCTTCCCCTATAGGTACATGGAAGGTAGGGGACCACAGCGGATATCCCTCTTCCCCCATAGATACATGGAAGGCAGTGAACCACAGTTTGCGAATAGCCTCTCTTCCCCTATAGATACATGGACGGGTGGTGACCACAGCTGGATAAGCCCTCTTCCCCTATAGATACATGGAGACGGTAGGTGACCACAGATGGAAAGCCTCGTCCCCTATAGATCCTGGAAGGTAGGTACACAGAGGATAGTCTGTCCCCCATAGATACATGGACGGTAGGTTAGTACCACGCGATGTCTTAGCTCTCTTCCAACTATAGTATCATGGAAGGTAGGTGTGACCACAGCTGTATAGCTCTCTTCCACCTATAGATACATGAAGGTAGGTGACCACAGCTGGATAAGCTCTCTTCCTCCATAGACACAGGAAGGTAGGTGACCAGATTGGATAGCCCTCTTCCCCATAGATACAGGGAGGTAGGTGACCACAGTTAGATAGCCCTCTTCCCACATAGATACATGGACGGTAGGTGACCAAGCTGTATAGCTCTCTTCCGCTATAGGATACATGGAAGGTAGGTGACCACCAGCTGGGAAGCTCTCTTCCTCCATAGAACACCATGGAAGGTAGGTGGATCAGAGTTGGATAGCCCTCTTCCCCCATAGATACATGGAAGGTAGGGGACCCACCAGTTAGAGCCCTCTTCCCCATAGATCACTGGACGGTAGGTGACCACAGTTGGATAGCTCTCTTCCTATAGATACATGGAAGAGTAGGTGACCACAAGCTGGATAGCCTCTTCTCCCCTAGATACAAGGGACGGTAGGTGACCACAGCTGGAAAGCCTCTTCCCCTATAGATACGTGGAGGTAGGTGACCACAGATGGAAAGCCCTCTTCCCCATAGATACATGGAAGGTAGGTGACCCAAGAGGAGAGCCCTCTTCCCCCCCATAGTACATGGAAGGTAGGTGACCACAGTTGGATAGCTTTCTTCCCCCATAGTCCATGGACGCGGTAAGTGACCACAAGCTGGATATCCCTCTTCCCCCCATAGAACATGACGGTAGGTGACCACAGATGGAAAGCCCTCTTCCCCCATAGAGACATGCACGGTAGGTGACCACAGATGGATAGCCCTCTTCCTCCATAGACGGTAGTGGTGACCACAGATGGACAGCCCCTTTCCTCCATAGATACATGGACGGTAGGTGACCACAGATGGACAAAAGCCCTCTTCCTCCATAGATACATGGACGGTAGGTGCCCACAGCTGGATAGCCCCTTCCCCCATAGATCACATGGACGGTAAGTGACCAAGCTGGATAGCCCTCTTCCAGATCAGGACGGGTAGTGACCCAGTGGATTCCCTCTTCCCCATAGACTACCGGAACGGCAAGTGACCACAGTTGGATGCTCTCTTCCTCCATCGATACATGGAAGGTCAGGTGACCACAGTGGATAGCCCTCTTCTCCCATAGACTTACATAGGACGGTAGGTGACCACAGCGGAAGCCCTCTTCCCCTAAGATACTGGACGGTAGGTGACCACAGATGGAAAAGCCCTCTTCCCCCATAGATCATGGAAGGTGGTGACCACAGATGGATAGCCCTCTTCCCCCATAGATACATTGGAAGGTAGGGACCACAGTTGGATAGCTCTCTTCCCCCATAGATACATGGATGGAAGGTGACCACAGCTGGATATCCCTCTTCCACCATAGTACATGGACGGTATGACACAGATGGAAAGCCCTCTTCCCCTAGATACATGGACGGTAGGGTGAACCAAGATGGATAGCCTCTTACTCCCATGGACGGTAGGTTGACCACAGATGGATAGCCCTCTTCCTCCATAGATACATGGACGGTAGGTGACCACAGATGGAAAGCCCCTCTTCCTCATAGATACATGGGACGGTAGGCTGGACCACAAGCTGGATAGCCCTCTTCCCCCATAGATACACTGGACAGGATAGTGACCACAGATGGATGATCCCTCTTCCCCCTAGATACATGGACGGTAAACTGACCAAGATGGATACCCTCTTCCCCATAGATACATGGATGGGAAGTGACCACAGAGGGATATCCCTACTTCCTCCATAGATACATAGGACGTGTAAGTGACCACAGAGATGGATAGCCCTCTTCCTCCATAGACAGGACGGTAGTGACCCACAGATGGAAAGCCATCTTCCCATAGATACATGGAAGGTAGGTGACCACAGCTGGATAGCCTCTTTCCTCCATCAAACATGGACGGTAGGTGACCACAGATGGATAGCCCTCTTCCCCATAGAACACTGGACGGTAGGGGCACACACAATGGTCGCCCTACTTCCCCCATAGATACATGGCACGGTAGGTGACCACAGATGGGAAAGCCTCTTCCCCATAGTACAGGACGGTAGGTTTGCCCACAGCTTGGATAGCCCTCTTCCTCCATAGATACATGGACGGTAGGGTGACCCCACAGATGGATATCCTCTTCCCCCATGAAACATGGACGGTTAAGTGACCACAGAGGATAGCCCTCTTCCCCCATAGATACATGGAAGGTAGGTGACCACGTTGGATAGCTCTCTTCCCCCATAGATATATGGATGGCAGGTGACACAGATGGATAGCACCTCTTCCCCACATAGATATCATGGAAGGTAGGTGACCACAGAGGAAAGCCCTCTTCTCCAATAGATACGTGGACGGTAGGGTGACCAACAGATCTCGAAAGCACGCTTCTCCCATAGATACGTGGACGGTAGGTGGACCCAATGGCAAAGCCCTCTATCCCCCATAGATACAATGGAAGGTAGGGGACCAAGATGGGAGCCCTCTTCCACCACCTAGATACATGGAAGGTAGGTGACACAGTTGGATAGCTCGCTTCTCCCATAGACATGGATGGAGGGACCACAGATGGATATCCCTCTTCCCATAGATACGATGGGGTAGGGACCAAAGACTGGAAAGCCCTCTTCCCCCATAGATACATGGAGGTATGCGTGGACCACAGATGGAAGCCCTCTTCCCATCCCATGAGTAAGGTACGGTGACCACCAGATGGATAGCCACTTTCCCATAGATTACATGGACGGTAGGTGACCACAGTGGAAAGCCCTCTTCCTCCATAGATACATGGACGGTAGGGGAAAACAATGGAAAGACCTCTTCCCTCCATAGATACATGGATCGGTAAGTGACCACAGATGGAAGCCTCTCCCCCATAGATACATGGCTAAGTACAGTGACCACAGATGGCAAAGTATCCCTCTTCCCCCATAGAACAATGGAAGGTAGGTGCACCACAGATGAGATAGACCTCTTCCCCCCTAGATAATGGAGGCTAGGTGACCCACAGTTGGATAGCTATCTTCCACCATGACATACAGGAGGGTAGGTGATCACAGATGGATAGCCTCTTCCCCCATAGATACATGGACGGTAGGTGACCCACCGATGGAAAGCCCTCTTCCCCATAGATACATGGATGGTGGTGACACAGATGGATAGCCCCTTCTCATTGACGGTAGGTGACCACAGTGGATAGCCCTCTTCTCCATAGGATACATGGAACGGTGTAGGGTGACCACAGATGGAAAGCCTCTTCCCTCCATCGATACATGGACGGTAGGGGAACCACAGATGGAAAGCCCTCTTCCCTCCATAGATAATGGACGGTAAGTGACCACAGCGTGGGATTAGCCCTCTTCCCCATAGATACATGGACGGTAAGGTGACCACAGATGGGTATCCCTCTTCCCCCATAGATACATGGCACGGTAAGTGACCACAGATGGAAAGCCCTCTTTCCCCCATAATGCAACATGGACGTTAAGTGACCACAGATGGATATCCCTCTTCCCTAGATACCATGGAAGGGAAGTGGACCACCAGATGGATACCCCTTCCTCCAGAGATACACGGACGGTAGTAGACCACAGTGGGCATAGGCCCTATCTCCCCATAGATACATGGACGGTAGGGGACCACAGATGGACTAGCCCTCTTTCCCCATAGATACATGGACGGTAGGTGACCACAGATGGAACAAGCCCTATTCCCCATAGATACATGGACGGTAGGGGACCACAAGTGGAGAGCCCTCATTCTTCCATGTACAATGGACGTCAAGGGGACCACAGAATGGAATAGCCCTTTCTCCATAGATACATGGACGGTACAGGTGACCCAGATGGATAGCCTCTTCCCCCATAGATACATGGACGGTGTAGGTGACCACCAGATGGAAAGCCCTCTTCCCCATAGATACATGGAGGTAGGGGGGGACCACAGATGGAAAGCCCCTCTTCCCCATAGATACGGGCGGTAAGTGACCACAGATGGATAGCCCCTCCTCCATAGATAACATGGACGGTACGGTGACCCACAGATGGATAGCCCTCTTATCCCCATAGATACATGGACGGTAGGTGACCACAGATGGAAAAGCCCTCTTCCCCCATAGATACAGGACGGTAGGTGACCACAGCTTGGAAGCCCTTTCCCCATAGATACATGGACGGTAGGGGACCCACAGATGGATAGCCCTCTTCCCCAATACATTGGACGGTAAGGACCACAATGGAAGCCTTCTCCCCATAGAACATGGAGGTAGGGACACAGATGGAAGCCCTCTTCCCCATAGAACATGGAAGGTAGGGGACCACAGATGGATAGCCCTCTTCCCCATAGGATACATGGACGGTAAGTGGACCACAGATGGATATCCCTCTCCCCATAGATACATGGACGGTACGGGCGACACACCAGGATGGTAGCCCTCTTCACCATAGAACATGGACGGTGGGACCACAGATGGAAACCTCGTCCCCATAGATAATGGACGGTAGTGACCACAGCTGGATAGCCCTCTTCCTCCAGGATACATGGACGGTAGGGGACCACAGATGGACATCCATCCGCTTCCCCCAAGATAATCCATGGACGGTAAGTGACCACAGATGGATTAGCCCTCTTCCTCCATAGATACATGGACGGTAGGGGGGGACCACAGATGGATAGCCCTCTTTACCCCCATAGATACATGGACGGGGGGACCCACAGATGGATAAGCCCTCTTCCCCCATAGATACAGGGAAGGTAGGTGACACACGATGGATTAGCCCTCTTCCCCCATAGATACATGGAGTAGGTAGGGGACCCACAGTGGAAAGCCCTCTTCCCCATAGAACAGGAAGGTAGGGGACCACAGATGGAAACTAGCCCTCTTCCCCATAGATACGAGACGGTAGGTGACCACAGATGGTAGCCCTCTTCCCACAAGAACATGGCAAGGTAGGTGACCAAACAGATGGATAGCCTCTTCCCCATAGATACATGGAAGGTAGGGGGACCACAGTATGGAAAGCCCTCTGCCCCCATAGATACATGGAAGGTAGGGGCCACAGTGGATAGCCCCTCTTCCTCATAGATACAGAAGCGTAGGGGACCACAGATGGATAGCCCTCTTCCCCATAGATACATGGAAGGTTAGGTGACCACAGATGGATGAGCCCTCTTCCCCATGATACATGGAAGTAGGGGAACACAGAACCTGGAAAAGCACCTCTTCCCCCATAATACCAGGAAAGGTAGGGGACCACAGAGGATTAGGCCCTCTTCCACCACCATACGATACATGGAAGGTAGGTGACCACACAGAGGAAAGCCCCTCTTACCCCACATAGATACACGAGAAGGTAGGTGACCACAAGCTGGAAAAGCACCTCTTCCCCCAATAGATACATGGAAGGTAGGGGAACAACAGATGGATAGCCCTCTCACCCCATAGAACAGCTGACGGTAGGTGAAGCTGGGTCGACCTCTCCTCGGGTAAGTGAGTCAGGGACTTCGGAGTGAGGGGGCACACCCCTATGGGACAAGTGCCGGAGGTGCTGGGAAAGGAGAACGACGGACCGGCTCTCCCCGCCGGGCATGTACGATGCTGATGTAAGGAGGCGGCGCCGATTGGGTGAGGTGTGTGCGGAGGAATGCTGCGGCCGACAGGTGAATCAGGGGGGATCCAAACGATTAAGATACCGCGAGATCCAATGGGATGTCCCGGGATCATTGTGACGGAGCCGTGATGACGGTGGGGTGCAGGGAGTGCTGTGTTTGTCTTAGGGCGGAGTACGACAGTCCGGGAGCAGATCAGGAGACAGAACTATACTAGACACCTAACCTCCTCTACTCTTCATTCTTCCTCTCCATCCTATACTAGACATCTAACCTCCTCTACTCTTCATTCTACCTCTCCATCCTATACTAGGCACTCAACCTCCTCTACTCTTCATTCTTTTTCTCCATCCTACACTAGACACCTTACATCCCCTACTCTTCATTCTTCCTCTCCATCCTATACTAGGCACCTCACCTCCTCTACTCTTCATTCTTCCTCTCCATCCTGTACCAAAAATCTCACATCATCAACTTCTTCCTCTTCTATCAATCCTATACCAGATACCTAACATCTTTTTCAATCCCTTTCCTCCTCATTCCTCTTCTCTTACTACAACTCTGACCTCTTCTACTCCACATCCCTCGTATTCATATTAGATACTCTTTACCGTTCCGCTCTACCCTATACCGAATACTCAACCTCTTCTACTCCTCATTGTTCTTCAAATAGCTCACCCCACTACTTCTCTTCCTTCCTCTCCATCATGTACCAGATACATCTTCTCCATTACTCACCTCTTCTTCTACCTTCTTCTTATACCTGATACCCAACATCCTGTACTTCTTGTACCTCTTCTCCATCCTCTTTCGTATATCTACCCACCCCTTACGCTTCAATATTTTTCTCCATTCTGCAACGCATCTCTTTCCTCTTCCTTTCCATCACTTACATCCAGGGACCTGGCATGGCGCCACTGAGTGTGTCTGTACGAGGATTACCCTTCATATCCCCTTCATGTCTGCAGTGTGTACAGCCCACTGTCTGTATTATGTCTGTGTGCACTTCTCTCTGCAGGGTACATAGTTATATTAGCAACAATCCTACATGGAGAATCACTGCAGACTAAGGTCACATTTCAGCTTGATGTTTTTCCCATGTTTTTCAGCATTTTCCTTTTTGTTTATACATGTTCAGTACATGATGTACGAGAATTAACAATGGGGTCACCTCTTTCCAGTAAAATATGGTTTTCTCTTTCTGCTCTATTTTTATATTTGCGGCTTAAGTGGATTTCTCTCTCCAGGTGAGCAGTGGGGGTCATCATTAACAGGGGAAGATAAGTTATACCTGCCACCACCACCAACATTAACCAACCCTCTATAGGAGCACCTGCATGAATCCTACTTCCAAAGGTAATATATCCATGCATTTGCCTATATAAACAATGCTATGAATAAAAGGGGGTTCCACTAGTGTTGAGCTAGAATATTGGAATGGCAAATATATTCTGCGAATATCGGCTATTCGAGAGTTCTCTAAGTTCATGAATATGGTGGCGAATATTCACAATTTTGGATGCTTATGGGCATGGATTGTGAATATATATTCACAATGCGATAGTTAATTTTGAAGGTAATTGTGAGGCCGTTATAATTGCGCATATATTTTCGCAAAGCGCTTGCAATGGCGAATATTCACGAATATGGAATTGAATATTAGTAGAATTATTCACGAATTCGGATATTGCCTATGCCGCTCAACGCTAGTTTCTACATCCGTCAGGACTCCCTCCGCTAAGCGAAGTGCTTGGCGGAGATCCCGACGGATCACATAGACTTTACCTGCACAGGTAAAATCTACGTAATCTGTTGGGACCTCCCACCAAGCAATAAGCTTAGTGAAGGGGGTCATGACGAATGTGGAAACCCCCCCTTTCGCTATGTTCCCACACTAACGATCAGACGCAATTCTAATCGTGGCGTGGAGCTGTGGTAGAGTCGCTGCTGAGTGATTTCAGCCAGCAAGTGAGGAGTGGGGCAGGACATGCCACGTCCACGTCCATTCAAGTCCTTGGCCGCGATCAGGGGGTCGATCGGCCCGTGTTTTAGATTGCGGGTCGCAACCACCCGTGCCCGATCACGCCCTTAGTTGAAGTGGGCACAAGCCCACTCAACTAAATAGAGTCGATTGCCGTATGCGATTAAAATCGTGGCTGATCGCCTATGTGGGAACATATACTTACAGTTGCTATAGGTTGTGATGTTGAGATTGCCATTACAATGGTTCCATTGTGTCCAGGTGTTTCAAATAAGCTTTCAATAAAAAAACAAAAAATACATCATTTAAAAAAAATACAGAAAGTGATTCTTGTATGTTTTGTCAACCTAAGCATTTCTGCACCCCCACCTACTTCTCCATGTACCCTAGAGCTCAGTATGCACCATCTTAACCTTACATTCTCCAGCATCCCACAATGCATTGCTGTGCGACCTCTGCCGGCAACCCTTAATTGTGTTTTTACTTGCCAGAGGAACGTGCTGAATCTCTATCTTTCCTTGGGAAACACAGAAGGAATACCAACAACCATCAAGGGGTTTTAATCCTTGCTACACTTCATCCATACCTAAAAAATTATACATACAAATTTAGTTTATTTTTAAAACATATTAAATACTGGATTTGGCAATGCAGAGGCAGTGTGTTGCCCAAAGTTAAAGGATGGATTGCTCTTCAAATCTATTGCTATGAACACTGGGTCTTCACATAGGGGCAAACTCTGGCCCTGGGGCCATATTTGGCCCACTGAGCAAATATTCTTGGCCTTCCTGGCAGCACCTCTACCAGCTGCAATAACCACCCTTCTCTCTTTCCACTCTGGTAGTAGAGAACTAGGAGTACTGACTGCTCGGCAGTGCATTGACGTCACTGAACGCCCGCTTCCCGGAGTATGCTGGGATCCATAGTTCTCTACTCTCAGAGTTGAGTGGTGTCACAAATCACAGTGTCACCCAGCGATCTGTGACTGCAGCGGCGCCCTTTACCAGTTCTGCTGAGTCTGCTCCAAGACCTCAGAGGACCAGGACCTTTCATTGATCAGCTCCCTCTGCTGGTGGAAGAGATCATGGCACATGATGTAGCTCCTGCTCCCTCTGCTGGGAGATACAGGTTACCACTCGTTATCACACACCTGGAGCCCTGTCCAACCAGATCACCTGACCATGAATATAAGGAAGTCTGGGGCAACAGGGAGTTGCCTGAACAAAAAGTTCTTTATGTCTCTGATCCACAGGTTCTGCTTCCTGATATTGCCTTATTGTTACCGACCCCTGGACCATCTTCGACTACCCCGTTTGCCACTTGCCCTCACTATTGCCTGTCTGACTATGTCTCTGCCTGCTGCCTTGGTACCTCGCTTTGGATATTCTGCTGTCAGCCGCTGCAAAGTAAGGCTTTGTTTCCATTGTACGCCGGGACCCGTACGCTAAGCGTATACGCTAGCAGGGGTCCCGACGTATCTCCGACGTATCTCACAGACCTTTGCCTGCCGGCGGATGGTCTGTCTTCATTGCGCTGAGCTCATCCGCCGGTGTCAGGCTGAACGTAGTCGAGTACGTTCAGCCTTTACACCGGCGGATGTGTAAACAGACCATCCGCCGGCAGGCAAAGGTCTGTGAGATACGTCGGGACCCCTGCTAGCGTATACGCTTAGCGTACGGGTCCCGGCGTACAATGGAAACAAGCCCTAAGTGTAGCTAGGGACCGCAACCTGGGGGCTTCTCACAGCAAAGTCCCTCACTTCTTGCTCTGGGCAATGCCGGGGGGCTCCTTAGACTCTGTTCCCTAGTTTATGCTTGTTTGGTAGCACAGTGGGTCCACTGCTCTAGTGGTTCACCCGCGACACGTGGTAAGTGCATCTAGTAGGGGGCTGCAGGGAAAGCAGAGCTGGGGAAAGGGCTAACAGGATGAGCCTGGGTTAAGGAAAAGTACCCCTGAACTACACAAACACTGTAAACACAGGGATGGGGACGCACACTGTATGCATTGTACAGTTTATTTGTAGTCCATGTGTGTCAAACTTTGGCCTTTTTGCCAAAAATGGCCCACAGTGTAATATCTTTCAATCAATATGAAGGTTGGCCGGCAACATTTTTCCATGGACAGTTGAACATTGTATAATGTAATATTACCTGTTTTAGAACCTCTCACTACAGACACATACCTTGGGGCTATCCACATTAGTATGTTAAAGCAACCGCACTTGGTCATGCTTCCTTATATACATTTGTTAGTCATCTGACTTGCTTTGTGCTAGTAAAAGTCTTCAAGAAAACAATAAGTTCATGACTTGGATAGGTCCTAAGGACCTTCGCCCATACCTATAAAGACCTTAAGGCCCAGGTGCCCAACCTGCAGCCCGAGGGCCGCATGAGGCCCTTTGGGTGTTGTTTGGTGGCCCCCCAAAATCTGTTAATACATATGGCATAGGATCTCACCTGTTCACCAATCCTCCATATCACTATATTGATATATATGGGGAATTTCATATATCACCATGTGTAGCAGTCACACGCTCACTCTGCATTCCTAATCAACTTTGGCGGTCCGACATGTTATGTGCGGCCCTTCGTATCACCTCAGTTGCCCACCACTGCCTTAAGGACACTTAATAATAATAATAATAATAATACACTGTACATTGAATATGGATTTAAATGGCCAAGACGCCTTTTATTTAACCATAACATAAACAATGATAATAACGTATCAGATTCTCTTAAACATTTTGGTTCCGAGCCTTTAAGGATTCCGTCATGATCCAACAATCAGATCCAACACAGGTTACCAGTGCCTGCCGCCAAAGTTTGTATAGGCCCTCAGCCGCCACCAACTCGAGGACAACTAAGGCTGCCCGTAAGCCCACTGAGAGCGCTTACCAGACTTGGTCAGCTCCCTCTGACCTACACCCAGGGGGATACACCATCAAATGATTCCCCACCAACCTTTTCTTCGAACTACATACCTTCAAAGACCATAGGCGCTATGACATCTGAAACAAAAGAAATGATACAAAAGACAAAACAGCAAGCGATCAATACCATCCCGAACAAAACCTGTGTTCCGGGAAATCCCCAACTTCCAAATACGAAAACCATATGAAGCAAAACAAAACATGGGAGGGTGGGCAGGAGCTTTCACCTCACTACTGGTCCAGAACCAGTTCCAGCCCCCCAGCTTGAACATGCGACCCCACCCAGATAATCGTCCTCCACCAATCCGGTAAGTCTCAGCCTAACACCATACAGTGGAGGAAATAATTATTTGACCCCTCACTGATTTTGTAAGTTTGTCCAAAGATCAAGGTAACGTTACCGGATGGAGAGGATGGATGGGTTTGAGGCCAGGTATTTGTACAGAATGCAAGATGGATGAGATGTAAGTGAGGCCAGGTATTTGGTACAGGATGCA
>CM070043.1:28965553-28976338 GCA_036250615.1 Ptychadena robeensis | reverse complement strand
CTATACTACATAGTTGTTGGTAGATCTAAAGAATATTGTATGGAGTGATCTAAAGGTGTACGGGGGGCTTTAGAGACTCACCAGGTCATCCTATAGCTGGCCTTGCTTACTTGTACAAGTTTACAATTCCCTTCCTGCCTGCCAAACAACTTCAACCACAGCTTCATCCCACCACACAGGCCCAACTATTTCTTAGTTCTGCCAGTAGGGATTACTTGCTTCTTCATCCTGTCAGCAGGGTCCACCTGCTGTTTTATCCATTAAGGCATATTGAGTCATAGTTATGCTGTCATGCCAGGGCTGTTACATTCCAACTACAGGGCCACAGGCTTTGTAATTTACAATGACCTTAAAATTTTTTACTCTAGCACCCAAACCAACTGGATATTACATTATGAAGAGACATGGACCACTTGCTACTCCATCCCAACACCCAAGTCATGTCGTAAAAGAATGAGGAAGCATTAAAAATGTCCAATATAAGGATTAGCGTTCACTTCTGGGTACCACAGATGATTAGTAACATGCACAAAATGAAACTTTAGCATGCAAATTACACGCAGGCATAAGCTGAGCAAATTAAGCACAGCAAATCAAGAAATCGAAGTGCTCAGCTTCAGTCTGCATGCAATTTGGATGCTAATGTCAACCTACAGACTCCCTTGGGTCACCCACAACCAGCATAAACGGATGTAAATAAGTTCTTATTTTCAAGAAATCTTTTCCATAGCACCTGGTACGCATTACTGGTCTGTATAATTGAAAATGTCACAACTGTGTCCAATAAAAGTACAGCACTGCAAATTGTGTCCTGTGTGTTTACTGATTAAAAACTCAAATATACAGATGAACGGGTTACTGAATGATAAACCGTGGTGCAGATGGGTGTACATTTATTTATGACAAAAATGGTTTAAATGGGATCCAAGCAATATTAATCATTGAGCCTTGTCTGGCACGGAGGAGGACCACCTTTGGCCTGACAGCTGTCATACGGACTTCCCAAGGGTTCTGTAGCATCTCAGCATTAAGGTGAGTGTACTGACATTAGTTACTTTTTCAGAGAACTTACAGTGTGTTTCAAACATTATTATATTCAGAATGTCTACTAGACCCTTGTACGGACATATTTTGGGAAGTTACAGGCCTACAACATAAAAAAAATCCATTAGAGTCTATGGTGCGCTTTTGGTACAGAAACCTGGACCTCAGCAGTGCGCTAGGGAGGTTAAACTAAACATAAATTCTCAGAAACTATGGCATTGGCATAGATAAGGCAGGTTGTTACTTTTAAGGGCCATTTCACACAATGTGCATTTTTCACATGACATCTGTGTTTTTGAACAAATCAATGAAAAATTAAAATTTTTATCAAAAATGCATACAGCAGGGAGTTTTTAAAAACGCAACGCATGCAGTGTGAATGGTAACATTGGTTGTCTATGTAAAAACGCGTGCAGTAAAAAAAGCGCATGCGGTAAAAAACTCATATAAACATACAGTATATATATTGTGACTGTGTGAATTGACCATTAGGTGGTGTCCTGGAAGGAGTCCAAACTATAGAAATTATAGTTTGCTGGGTGGGTGGTGTCCTGGAAGGAGTCCAAACTATAGAAACTATGTTTTGTGTTTTCTTAAAGGGCCCCCGGACTCTGGGATAGGGAGGATGGATTTGGGTGGGTCTCCCTATTCCCCCAGGGTTTACTAAACTATTAACACCTGTTTGCAGGTGAGTGGAGCCAGGTGTGTCTCCACAAAAGGAGCTCAGACCATTGTGCCAGGGCTTCTGACAGAGTGGAGACAGCTTCAGACCTAGTAGGAGACCATGGGCTTCTGGGGGTAGTCAGGGGGCACACAAGGAGTGTGGGGCCTAGACCTGTGGCTACTGAAGCCGGGGAAACAGGGGGCTCACAGAGCGTGTGAGACCCGGACCTGTTCCTGCTGGCAAGCTGGTCGTTTGCCAAGCCAGGAGGATTGGCATTTTTCTGTGACTTATGGGTAACCTATGTTTTGCACTATGGATCAAATAAACGTGGGCAGGAGCCCTTAAATGAGGATTGATGCTGTGAATTGATGTTGTGAGTGCACCGTTTGAGCTGAACCCCCACAATATATATATATATATATATAAAGGTAACCCTTAGGGCCATTTCACACTCATATAGTATGATATAAGGGTTATCTATATTATAGGCACCATTTATACAACATCTATGACCATGAATATTTTTTATTAAAAAACTTGAAAGAAGCTTAATGGAGATGTAGAAATTTTCTGTAGTTTCACCCCCCCCTCCCATATCAGAGAGATCTTTTATAAAGAATACAATATTATTAGTTCACTGTAGTGAAACCACTGTTATGATGTTGGGTGGCATGTCAGGGGTCAGTACAGGGCCAGGGGACTGCCTAGTGGGGCTGTGTTGGCAGCAGAGATGGCTCTACGGAGAATGGGCTCTGAGAAGACTACAAAGTTTTCCCTAAGGTCTCCCTGTAATCCTGACTGGTTCTGGAGTGGTGTGAATAATTGATGCGGAGTTCTCCCTGAGCGATGGGGCGGCTGCTACCCATCACATACAGTTTGTTCAGATCTGTCACCCAGCATTATCCTGTACAGCATGACAATTTAACCCCGGCCCACCCTGACTGTTTGCTGGTGACTCAGCTTCCCCGCAGCCGCGGCATTTCCAACGTTCGGCGAGCAGTGCGCAGACAGTTCTCCCCCCGAATGTGTCATGTGAGATCTGGATCACTGTGTTTTGGCTGGACTCACACACATGTGAAGGAGCGCATGTGTTTACATGGAGGGCAGCAGTCTGTATTCTGTTTATCAGTGCAGAAGATTTCACCAGACCCCTAAAGTAAAGACCTAAGGGTGGCTGGGGGGTCATGGGTGACAGGCCTACATCTTTACGTGCTCCACAAAGCATTTTATTATTTCAATAAAACAGTAAAACTGAATTACATGATGAATACTATTGTGGGTAGCACATTTCTTGGCAAAACATGCTTATATGCTCACCAAGGGCCTGCCAGAGCCAGCTGCTGGCATAGTTGGCCAAGATTTAGTTTTATGTAAGATTATGGGATGTAAAAATTTACTTGTATCACATGAGTTTTATGATTAATGATCTTTGAGCTAAAAAAAGCCCCCAGGTTATAGATCTGTCTCAGAAGATTGGGTAAAATAATTTTTCATCTGGGACCCCATACAGAGCCGATCTATAGTTAATGAGGACATTGATCGTGTTGCAGAGGATGTAGGTAGCATGTTTTTCAAGTAGGCCCCATGGGGTCTGATCTATAAATATAGGGGATAGATCTGTTTTATAAGAAGGACTGGACAGCATCTTGTTCATGCAGAGCTCAATAAGGTCCACACTATAGGTACAGAGGTAGTAGATATGCAGGGGTGCACAAAAGTGGTACTCAAAAGGGGCCAAAAACTAGCTCTGCGTACCGGCATTATTGTTACACAGCTCATATGTGTACTAACAACTTGGAGGCGCTCCGTGTCTGGGCGGCCACAGCTAAATGTTACATGTATACAATTTATGTCACTTGGATAACCACAGGGAAACATGAATAACTATGAAAGGTTGCAGTTAGGGGTGTGACATTGGGAATTTTAATAAATAATCCAAAAAAAATGGACTTCTAAGGGTGTTGGAGATCTGGGGGATGAAAGTCAGAGTAGACATATGTAAGGGTAAAATCTGACAAGAGAAAAGCACTGTGTGACAGCTGGAATATGACTACCAAAGGTTGACATTTGGACTGCAGGTAGTCTCAGGAGTCAGTTACTTACACAGAACATTTCAGGGTTGCACTACTGAGGTATGGGACCTTGGGGTTCAAATGCGTTGTACTGTGAGAGTTACATATAACCCAAAGCCAGCTGGTGACCTGTGAATGGAGACAGGGTCTATCTAGAATAGGGAGGTCCAACCGCAGCAGAACCAACCATGCAGAAGGATGACACAGAGGACAGTGAGGAAGACCACCCTACATATGGGGTGAGTACCAAACACCCTCTCCTGGTACTCACCTGAGGAGCTCACTAAAAAAGGTATGTGCACCCCTGTAGATATGTGTAAGAATGAGGATTAGGTGGTATCTTATTATTGTGGGACTCTAAAATGATGTGAGATATAGGTAGGTAGGATTTCTGAGACAGCAACTGCACTAAATTTCAAGGAGGTGACACGGTGACACTGATTTAAAGAAAAAGGCAAATGTTTATTGAACATACAGTAATACAACATAGTAAGGATCATTTTATGTTACAGCTTCAAAATACTAGTCTTCATTCTGCGTTCCTCCACGACTAAATCTGCAGACATTTCCAGATTAATCTTTACAGTAGCCTGGGAGTCAAATCTCAGGGAGTTCATGGAATGGGCACTCTCAAGCAAGCCTTGTAACTAGAGATGGTCAAATTTCCGTTTCGAGTTAATTGCAAAGCCCCTGAACATGGTATCATCATTAAATTTGCTGGAGATGTAGAGAAGGGTTGGGGGTATACTACAAAAAAAAATTATTGCTCTTACACAAATAAGTTTTCCATAAATTAAGTTTAAAGTCAAGCCTTCGAAAATCTCAATTTCGACTTTAACTTTGAACTTAATTTATGCAAAAACGACATGTGCTAGAGCAAATCTTTTTTTTTTCAAATGTTCCCACAACCCTTCTCTATATATTCTCTATTTGGTAATGACCATTTTTAGAGACGTTGCAATCAGCTCACAAAGTCAGCTAGTCGAAAAATTCAACCATCTCTACTTGTAACCCAACCAAACGCAGGCCATGTCTTGGGCAGGCAGCTAAGTAATTGAAAGGCCACCATGCAGTCCGATGGATACATGTACCTCCTCCAATAACAGCATCAGTTCCCAATACCAGCCCTGTTAATTACTGGTCATCACTGGATACAGGGTATTCAGTAAAAGGATACTGGAGGAGAAATGGATAGATATGGAGGTAGATGGTGGTATAAACTCTAGAAGAATCTTCATTGAAATCTGAATGATGATCCGGCATGTGGAACGTGTCTGCAAATACTTCTGTGGTCAGCGTCATGGAGAAACTCATTACAGAGAGCACCAGAGACTTTGAAGTCGATGGCGGTGTTGCTCACACCTTTCCAGTTTCATCTCTATTGGCTGATTGCTATGAAAGACCAAAATACTGCATATCGTTTCTTCAGCAGGCCCAGAATAAAAGGCTTACGTGTCACTTGTCCAATCCATCCTCCTAAATTCTTTCTTTCAACGATAAAAAAAGCTAAATGGCTTGCTCTGAGCACAGACGGTCCTGTTTTTTATACATGAGGATACTTGATTGTTGTGTGGTTCCCTTGTCATGGAATGTTGCTGTACTCTGATATATTTAATCTACCTCTGTACAGTCAAAGACCCTTAAAGCCCCCATACCCCTTACAATCTTACCATACAATTTCTGTACAATCAACTTTTCTTCTATCAAAACCATGTAATATGAGGAGCTTTCTACACCTTCCAATCACTATGTATTCTATCAGGGAGGACCCAGCACTACATAGTTGTTGGTAGATCTAATGGAAATTCAATGGAGTGATCTAAAGGTGTATGGTTGGCTTTATTGCCCCTGGGCACAAATGACTACTGACTAGTGTGCTAGGACTATCTAAATAGATGTCCCAGGGTAGGTTAGGGTCTTGGGAATTAATGCTAAACTCCCGTTGCCAAAAGGTAGCCATATACAGACGGATCCCCGCCTCGTGCGTGCACCAATAGCACAGTGGTCGCACGACCGCAAATCGAATGTGCCCACCTGAGCAGATCGACCAGGAGTACAATGCAAGTTGGATCACATGGTGATACGATATGTTGGTAAATTCCTGGTTGATTGCATGCTTTGGGGACCATACTTTGGGGACCAAAGTAGTGCCCGACACACAAAGGGTGCCCACTGAGTTAGGATCGCTGCGTTTATGAGGACATTTAGGCTATGTTCACATTTAGGCAATGCATTGCCTGGCGCTCTCGATTTTCAATTTCCTGCGGAATAGCCGGCGGCTGAGTTCCAGACAATTTGCATCTGTGATTATTAAAAAAATCGCCCCCATGATAAAAAAAAATCGCCTCCAGAGAATAAGTAGACACGTTTCATTCACCTCCACGCGCGATAAAAAATCGTGTCCATTCATGTCTATGGGCGCGATCAGAGGAAAATAATTGCTGCCCCCCACAATCAGAACGCAGGGAGCCACAATTTGATCGCAGCCATGCGCTCTTAAGGCCCCCATACACGTGTCGGATTCGCACCGGATTCCGGCACGATCGATTCCGGGCGCGTGCATGCCAAACGATCGTGCCGGAATCGCATGCAGCCCACCTAGTCCGATCGTTCGCGTCCGATTGATCAGGGGCTCAGAATCGGATCCGACGGAGAACCAACATGTTGGTCTTTCTCATGCGATTCTGTCCGGATCAGGGGGAGTTGCCATTTGTGAGGTGGACAATCGGACACGGATCCGTCCCGGAATCCGTTGGACAAGGTGGTATGCTGCGATGGATACTCTTAATTGGCCGATTGATCACACCTGCGATTCGCGGCAGAATCGCCGGAATCGATTGGATGATGAATCGATTGGACATGGAATCCGACACGTGTATGGCTAGCTTTAGCAATGGGGACAAGCCCATTCAAAATAGTGTGCAGGATTGATAGCGAGTCCGCAGGCGATTGGAAATCGCAAGTGGGAACATAACCTAAGTCACATGATCATTTCTTTCCGAAGCGCGCTGGCCTCAGTCAGAGAGTCCTGTAGCTCCTTCCAGTCTTGTGGGCTATCACTGCTAAGTGCTTTGGTGTATAGACTCACCTGTTCTTGCAGCTTCTCCAACTGGGTCTGGGTAGCCTGGTTAAGCCTGACCAGCTCCTTGGTTTTTATAGCAATGCTTAGCAGGCCAGAGCGGTGTAAAACATCTAGAGTATTCTGAAATCTACGACTTTTGTTCTGCTGCTGAGTTGGCACTGAAAGGTAAGCCTGGTTAGAGGTATCTGACAATGGTGCTTCCTGTAAATCAGTGCCATGTGTGCCCTCATTGTCTTTGGTCTCAAGTTGTGTAGTGATCAGGTCCAGATCACAGTCTGGAACCACATCACTGAGTACAGGACCCTCTGAACCATTAACAGAATTAGCCTTGTCCCCGGAGTGCGGCGACCCTGGAAGTTGCTTTTTTGTTTGCTTTTGATGCCAAGTTTCCGCTTCTCTCTTGTGTCCCCGCGAAGGCAGCTGCGATGGGTGCGGTGCAATCTTAGGATACGAGTTCAGAATGGGCAAGTATTTGGTGGAGTTTGCGATGGGTGGCTGAGGCTTTTCTGGTGGTATTGATGAGGGGAAAACCAGGATCTGTGGAGAAGTGGGAAGCAGCTGAAAGGAGGGACGTACAGTCCAGGAATGGACATGAGGGTCAGGACTGGACCCCTGGAGAAAATAAAAACACAGTCAATCTGGATAATTGTATCACAGTTACCGGTCAATGTGATCTCTGGGGTACCTGAAATGACTTTTCTGCTCAGTGCACATGAATAAGCAGTTTACTACAGCTGACAGGACATGTTACCTGAAGCGTGCTCAGTCTGTAGAGCTTATGAGGGTGGGGGTCAGGTGGGACCATGTGAGTACAGAAGCCTATGCTTATAATTCATAGATATTTAGCTTCAAATCTTGACAAATGCAACACATATAAAATAAAAGCATTGCAGAAGAGCAGACCAAAAGACAGAGAAGAGACTCGAGGGTCTCCATGTATGTAGGCTGGGGAAACTGCATACAAGTATGAGGTAGGAATACAAGGGAACATTTTTCCCAGATTTCTGTACAGCCGAGCACCGCGCGCATTCACGGCACTGAGCTGTGCAGAAATCTGGGAGAGAATCTACCCCTGTATGCCGGGATCTCGCTCGGCCGAACAGGTTACCAACATGTTGGTAAACCTTGTTTGATATCCTATACTTTGAATAGGGACCCGTGGTTCCCCATTCAAAGTATAGGACAGGCTGACAGCTGGCTCCCGATATCGGGGAAGCCGGGCAGTAGCGTGATGACGTCATCACGCTACTGCCGAGATCTCTCTGTCGACTCAAATTCCGAGCCGTATATACCAGCCTTTACAGTGTGATTTATCTGTCACCACTCAGCAAGACAGAGAGATCCATATCTGAAACCAGACCTACCTGATCTACAAGCAAATTCTTCAAGATAAGTAGAGGAGGAGGGCGCGGTGGAAGAACCCCCAGGGGGTTCTGAGGAGTACACAAATGTGATGTCAATGAGCCCTCTTCTGTATCGGTCTGCTCCACAGAGCTCTGGCACTCAGATGCCACATCTGCAAGACAAAGCATGAGACATGATGAAAAGGATATGGCTTCTAAGTCGCATATACTCAATGTACACTATATGTATCTTTGTATGTGTATGATAAACATTCCCACTGTGTTTACAGATAATGTGGTTTCTACTTTTTCACATCATTCACCTCTATGAGTGGCATCAACACAAGGAAATGGTTAACACCCATAATTCCAATTACTGTATTTTCCGGCGTATAAGACGATCCCCAACTTTTCCAGTTAAAATATAGAGTTTGGGATATTCTCGCTGTATAAGACGACCTCTCTTCAAACATACACCAAATAAATTTTTTTATGTCTACTCTGACTTTCAACCCCCAGAAATCTAAAAATGTAATATAGTGAAATACAGTTGTGTATGAAGAGAAGTTTTTGTACAGCTATTTAATGTGTTCTAGCTTTAATCTCAATATCCCTGCAATACCGATTTCAATTGCACAATATCGCTAGTGAGCACACTTGCCGTCAGTAGCAGCCAGATACTTTCGGAGGGGGCGAGGGGGATTCTGAAGATCTCTCCCTTTGTCGGCTCATGTCAGCCAGTGCGCAGCATGGGGAGCATGGATCGGGGGCGACACCCGGCGTATAAGACGACCACCGACTTTCGAACACAATTTCCTGTGTTCAAAAGTTGTCTTATACGCCAGAGAATACAGTATTCATTCCATTTATTAAGCAGGAATTGTGGCCACAGACTTATAGGCTAAGGTGCTGGAAGCTGGGACAATGACTTGCCATGCTGGCATTTTGTCAAAGGCTGGAGGGATGTGGGTACAGATGCAGATGGTATCGGACTGCCATTGTATGTTAAAGCGAAACTACCACCAGTAGTTTTTTTCTATAAATGACACTAGAAGTGCTGATTATAGGAAGGAATGCATAAACAAACCCCCAAAAAACATTACCTTTAATGAGTAATTTACCATCCCTAGTGGTTAAGACGAATCCAGTGCATCTGGAGTTTGGGTTCAGCTCAACAACTACTAGAACTGGAATTGTGCTCGGTTTCTCAGGTAGGGATACATGGGTCGACTTTTCCCAGATTTCAGCACAGCCGAGAACTGTACGCGTTCACGGCACTGAGCTGTGCAGAAATCTGGGAAAAAATCTACCCAAGAATGCCGTTTTTTTGAGTGAGATCAATAGATCTCACTTGGCTGAACAGGTTACCAACCTTGTTCGATATCCTATACTTTAAATAGGGATGTGTGGTTCCCCATTCAAAGTATAGGACAGGCTGACAGCTGGCTCCCGATATCGGCACCTGTGAAATCTATGGATATAGACCAAGCGCGGTTTTGCTGAGGGTTTCAATTGTAATTGAGGGGCGCCGGTTTCTCAGCAGACATCGCCGGTGTCATTGATGACAGAAGGTGGAAAATTCAAGCAGAGTACATTGTACTCTGTTGCGATTGGGGAGGTTGACCACTAGGGAGGTTAAGAAGGACCCTTATAGCCCCTCCTCGCGCCATGGTGCACACCACAGCAGATTAAAAAAGACCCGACATCTCTGAGAGCATTGAGAGCCAGGAAAGAACATAATCTCTGCTCTCCATTGAAATGTACACAGATGATTTTTCCCGTAGTAAACCATTATAATTTTTGTATTATTATTTATTATTTTTTATTATTCATTATTATTTTAAGGTAACAGCAGGTAAGTATATATTTTTTTAGGATTGTGGAGCGCTACACCACCATCATACCAGCTCAGAGGTAAGTCAAACTTTAATTTGACATATATATTTTTTAGATTTTGAACATACATCCCTTTTCAGACTCTGGGCCAGAAGCTGCCGTTTACAAACATCAATACACCAGCAGAGGGCAGATAAGTCGCATATATTCCGGCATTATTCAACACAAGATTACGTCACACTGTGTCCTGGAGCCACAAGGGGGAGCGACTGCCCAAACCTGAAGATATTAATGTTATACGTGTTTAGAAAGCAAGTTCCCATAACTCAAAACTGAGAGTTTATGTCAAAGAGGTTTTTATATTTATTATAATCTCTAGTTTCTGTCACAGATCCCTGAAGTCGTTTGGGTCTCCCCCTCCCACAATGGTGCGATATCCTAACCTTTGTTTCCAACCTTCCAACAAACTTTCAGAATTTAGCATTTCTGCCCCTAACACACTACTTTATTATGTCTCATCAGATTTACAGACCTAAACCATTTATATCCATAAGATATATAAAATGTATAATTTCATATAAATTGCCAGGAACCTTGGAAGCATCAATTATTTCTTTATTAACCCTTGCAGTGGTTCCCCACTCCACTAAAATACATAATTGCTTACTTATGTCTAGAAAAGCTCCCCATACACCTTACAATCTTACCATACAATTTTTGTACAATCCACTTTTGTTCTACCAA
>CM070043.1:28879835-28894506 GCA_036250615.1 Ptychadena robeensis | reverse complement strand
GTCCTTCATTCTGAACCTGTATTTGAATGGGGAGTATGTATTAAATGATGAAATTTTTCTCATATAGCCGACTGACGCCACACAGAAGATACTTATTGATTGTCAGTATAGCACGTTGGCTCCAAAAGGGAGAAAGTGGACAAACAAAGATGATGAAGAACTGTACCATTCTCTTACCTGTAGTCAATTGTTCCAGTCTGGTGTTTGTCCAACCTCTGCACCAAAGAGTCTATCTGAGAGGAATCCAGGGGAAGGCCAGACAACTGAGGGGAAGAGACAGTTAAAGCTTGCTGTTAAAGCATATTGCTTGGTGGGAGGTCCCGACGGAGCACATAGACCAGTGGTGGGCAACTGATTTGCTTTAGAGGGCCACAAGTGCGGCCCTCGGCATCACTAAAGGGCCGCACATAACATTTTCTATCTATACTGACTTCTATAAGCATTTTGTATGAAAAAAATTACAGCACGCAGAGCTAGAAGACATTATGTTTCATTTTTTAACATCCCAGAACTTTGTTTACAAACGCATAAGTGGCTGTCATTCTGGTTGTAAGTCGTGAATTTGTAAAATAAACCTAAAATGTTGCTTGTAACTCAAGTAAGTCTTAAGTCAAGCCGGTTGCAATTTAAAAGCTCACTGTATATGTACCTTACACAGTCTACAGGGCCGTTTCTCCAGCTATGCCGAATATGCATGCCCATAGGGCACAGTGCTCTCACTCGCAGGCATATCCAACGCCCTTCTGCTCCTGCAGATCTGAAGACCATGAGCTGCGGGGGGGGGGAGTGGAAGGAAGAGCTGCATGTATGGTCATATTCCCCCCCCCCCCAGTCGGTGGCTCCACCAATAGCACCCCCTGTCGATAGGTGGCCTGAAGCAGGAACATGCATAGAGCCTCCAAAGGGCTAGAAACGCCACTGGACAGAATAGTCAATGCTTGGCCATTAAATAAAATGAGAATGTGCATTGTATCCAATGGATGACTGTTGTTTACTGCCCATGGGCACTTACCACAATGTACCGACAGAAGTCACTGACTGGGACACTCAGGTTGCCATCTTTGTCCATATTCTTGAAAAAGTCGAGCAGGCGCAGTTTGCGTTCATCCAGGAAGTCCTTCGGTGGAAAAACCCAGTGTTAAATAACCAGATCCAAACACTGCCCATCAGTGACAGCCAAGACATTAAAGGCCTCCACACGTAGCAAGCGGGGACCAACAGATGAGCTGTGGTGTGCAAGGTGATGACATCATCATGCTGCATTCTATCGCTCACAGTATTAGCGGGCACCCTCTGTGTGCCGACCGTTAGTTTGAACGGGGGCACCGATCGCTATTCGGCCAGAGATTTATGGACATGTCCGTTCTCTGGTCGACCGAGCTTTGGGGCTACAGGGATCTGTTGGCCCAGGTGGGCATCCCTTGATCCACAGCCAATTTTGCCGTCGACCAACGTCCGCGAGCGTGCATGCACATCGGTCGATGGCAAAATCGCCTGGGGCTCGCTACGTGTATAGGGGCCTTAAATGTTCATTCTAAATCAGTATTAAGGTTATGGTAACAGAGGATCAGCAATGACACACTACTTGCATGTTGTGTGTTTTGTATATATATCATAGAATGTGGCCTCACCTGAATGACCTTCATTGGATCTGGTCGAGCTGGAGGCTTCTTTGCGACAAACCCTTTTCCCCCAGCAAACAAAACCCGTAACCCAGGCCGGGAGATGGAAGCCACTTCCAAGAGGGAGAGGAACTGAGGGTTCACCAATACATTCTGTAGGGTAGAGAGAGGCCTATTAATGTTATACTTTACTAACTTAATTAACTAAAGAGAATTCTGTATCTCACAGAAAATATTTTGTGTCTAGCTCCATAAGATGCTGCAACTTCAGGTATAATAATGTCCTCACACTGGTCACTCACAGAGATGTCTAGCTCCTCGATTCTGTTTTCTGGCTTCCTGGTAATTGAACTCAGCAGAATGATGGCGCCTTCCACTGTCAATGGATTCCTGGCAAGCTGAAATAGTTGGTGCATGTAAAGTAAATGCCATCATTAGCAGGATTGTCCTAAGTGTCCTGCCTTTCTTACCTGGAGCACACGAACACTCTCATTCCACTCCAAGCCTTTGCAGAAGAGTCGGACGCCTTCATTGCTGATCCGATTGCAGCTGATATCAAGGTGAAGAAGGGAACTGTTAACTCTCAGAGCTTCTCCAAGTGCCAAAGCCCCCTCATTGCCAAATCCATTGTATGATAAGTTCAACACCTTTAACATCTCGTTCACCTGTGCCAGGGGGAGAGGAAGTTCCTGTGCTGAAAACTGTGAGGCCATGTAATGCAGAAAAGAGCAATGTTGACAGTGCAGCAACTTACAACAACCAATCAGAGAAAAGCTGAAATGTGGTTGCTATGAGTTGCAGTCTGCACATATGAATATAGAAGAAGAGGTACCCGCAGGCCGGCGCTAAGGGCGATGGCTCCCTTCATGCGAATGTGATTCCAGCTCAGGTTTAGTTCCTGGAGACCCTCGTTGGTGGCTGTGAAGTGACAGGAAAACAAGAACTTATTGAACAAAAAGATTGTTGCCCTTTTGGTTAATATGATTAGATAAGGTAAACCGCCATCATCCCAAAATTTAAATAAAAAACAAAAAGGTTGCACCCAGTCATCAGTGGTGAAAACCCCTGGTACCTTGAAGGGACCGTAGCTGGCGAAAAAAAAGGGAAGGTATAAGAAAAAAACAAGCGAAGAAGGTAATGGCACTGTATGCGTAAAAATCAAATCTCCATCCAGTTTAATAGAAGAAATAATACATTTCAATGTTCAGTCCAGTGTTAAGTCTCAACGCGTTTCGTGATCTCTATCACGTCCTGGACTCTGAGACACATCCCTCTATCTCAATGCAGCATCTTCTATCCGGTGTTCTCCTGAGGAAGTGACAGAGATCACAAAACGCATTGAGACTTAACACTGGACTGAAAATGTAAATGTATTATTTCTTCTATTACACTGAATGGAGATTGATTTTTACGCATTTTACGCATACATTTCTTTTACCACCCCTTTGGGGTTTTTTTCCCCAGCTACAGTCCCTTCAAGTTACCAGGGGTCACCACTGATGACTGGGTGCAACCATATTGTTTTTGAAAACAAGAACTTACCGTAAAATCTGAGAATTTTTGAAACAGAACATGTAGGGCCTAATGCAGTGAAAAAAAATTATTGCGATCCAAAAACACAATCACAGGGACCCTAAATAAAGACAAGAGCAGCCCTCATCCAACTGCAAATGTACATTGGAGACTGGTGGAGACCAGTCAAGGAAACCAGACTTCAATAGGTCAAGCAGGTTCCCCCACCTCTAAAAAGTACAATATTTTGCAGGAATATACCCCCCCCCCCACCCACCTATTGTATACTCTGTTCCCCAACCTATTAGAATGTAAGCCCGATCGGGCAGGGTCCTCTACTCCTCGTGTCATATCCTGTATCTGTGTTGTATCTCCACTCATGCATGTATGTCCACTAATGTATTGTACAGCGCTGCGTAATATGTTGGCGCTATATAAATAAATAATAATAATAATAACCCTTGTAATCTTCCATTGTCAATCCATTATACTAGAAGCAACTACTGAGATGGTGCTGCATTTTTACAACAGACTTCAAGAGCAGAACTTCTCAGACTGTTGGAAATAATACTGACCCGGAATAAAGCCCCTTCAGAAAAAGAACCAACTGGTTCACCAAAAGTGGCAAACCCAGACATAAGGTTGGATATGTCTATGTTGGCTTAAGGCTAACTGAAAATATTGTCAAGCATAACCATTATCCTACAGGACAAACAAGGAGCTTGAACAGAACAAGTGTATCTCAACAAACCCGAACACAAAAAGAACAGAACACTCTTTTTCCTAAGGCTATTGGGCAATGAATGAATATACGGCACTCCCAGAGAGCAAATCATTACACAAACTTACAGGAGAACAGATTAGATTATTAAAAACCCAAGTGTGAGTCCCAAGCAAAAACAATGAAGTAAACTGCAGATGCTAAAGAAAATTCCCAATACAGTGTGTGGACTACCCCAGAAGGGAGCCAGAACCAAACTACCCACAACCTGAAGGTGGGTCCTGCAAGGTAAGAAGAGATGACAGGGGATCTCTACCGCACAACCAGTAGGCTTTCTGCTTTGAGGAAACTGGTCATCTTCATTGTCCCAAAAATCACTGAGACTTGTTTACCAATGTTCAGTTCCTTATTGTGGAAGGATTGTAGTGACCAGGGTTTACACCAGTGGTTCCAAAACTGGGGGGCAGCCCCCCTGGGGGGGCACGAAGGAATTCCAGGGGGGCGTGGGCTCTCATTCTTAACATGCGTTTGAATAGGGAGAGGGGGCTTGACAATCTTCCTAAATAGAAAAGAGGGGCCCTGCAAGGAAAGTTTGGGAACCACTGGTTTACACCAAATTGGTATATATTTAATATAATGTATATACTGCCCTGTTCACTATGATGTACATTTTACTCTGTGTATATACCTTAGTGAGCTCCTCAACCAAGCTGTTCTAGCCAGTGAGCAGTGAGCTCCCATCTTTCCTGGGTTCTCCCGCTGGCCGTCCTTCTGTAAGTGCCAAGGACCCCCATCCGTGTTGACTGAAAGGGTCATCCCCTGGACCAGGAACGCCTTCCCTCAAACGTGCCCGAGTGGATGGACACGGTACACCAGTAGGTGCTGAGTTAGGCAGACACAGAATTCCTTCCTTCTCCACCTCACCTGCTCCGCTCCTCGTTGCCCTGACCACTGGGCTGGATTCCTGACCCCCTCCCACTGGGACGAGTAGCCATCAGTCACCCTGCAGCTGGTAGTGTATTTTGGAACTGTAGCTCCGGAAGTTGTGTGCCCCATTCCCAGTCTTGGATCTGGTGTAAGCCTGTACATATTCCCTTTAGTAAAGCCTTGTACTGTACATATCCCCCTACCAGCTGCCTTACTGCTTTATTGGTATACAAGAGCCTAAGACAGTGTGTTCCGAGCATCACAAAGAACCTGGTCATGCAAGAGGAAGAAAATGCCCTCCACGGCACTACAGGATGACCCGACCAAAATCTTGCGTACCTCAATAGATGTTAAAAAAAAGTCCCATCACTTACCCAGCATCTGACCCAAAGACTCTCCTCCTCTCTCACAGAACTCGTTGTGGCTGAGATCAAGGACCGTCAGGCGGATATTGCCCTGTCAGGGGGACATAGAAATCTCATCAACCGAGAACAACAAGATGTGCAGACACAAGGCATCATATCTAACCATATCTAACAAAGACGTCACTTGACCAGTGTTCACCAACTGTTCTGAGGCTTCAGGGCTTGGTAACATGGAAGTTTGCCTCTGCCTAGTGGGGGGAGCGGATATCACTGGATATGCCCCAACAGTACAAGCCTCCCTTAAACCCCCACAACTCTGACATCATTAGTAGTTTTCAGGATTAGTGACTAAGCCCCAAAACTACATGTCCATTACAATTTCAAACCTCTTAGCTGCAACCTCCTTGTCGTATTTCTTTCCATAGTCAGACAGTGCTTCTCACATTACTTCTTTTCAACGCCCTAAGTGGGGGGGGGGGGGTTCACATGCGTCAGGACTCCCTCCGCTACAGAGCACATTCACTTACCTGCTTGGCGGATGCTGTGTTCTCACAGCGCTGAGCCATTGTGCCGATGCAGGGCTGAACGTAGTGGAGCAGGTAAAGTCTATGTGCTCTGTCAGGATCCCCCACTAAGCAATTAGCTTTGGGGGGCCCTGACAGGTGTGGAAACATAGCCTTAGTAGTACAGCTCTAAAACATTTAGGGTCAGAAGTTTACCCCTGAGACTAGTTACCTTTCATAGTGGACCTGCAGGCCTTCATAGGTATATTTCAGCTGTCATATAGTGCTTTCTTCTTATTGTCAGATTTGGCTATCCTTGCATATGCCTTTTCTCACTGTGACCAGCAGACACCTTTACAGTAGTAGAATCAACCTAAATTATTTTTGGTTAGTCATTTACTCCATAGAATACTTTCCCTACACAGTTTACACCCCTATCTGTGATCCTTTATAGTTATATTAAAGCTGTCAAACAATGCTGCCCTCAAGGTATTCATTGGACATAAACTGTATACACAGTTCACAAAAACTGGAACAATTGTGGCTTTCAAAAATGTTTAACCGATAGTGTATATATGATAAATTCAAAATGTATATTTAACTTTTTGAAGTTTTTACCTTTCAAGCTGATCTCAATAATAAAAAAAAATACAGGCACAAGATGCCCTTAAGCCCCCATACATGGGTCGATACCAGTTTGATCAACCAGCGATCAATCGTAGCGTGGTGATGTCATCACACTGTGGTCCATCGCGGGTCAATAGAACGGCGAAACGATGTGCACCACTTTGCACATCTATTCCCATTAGATGAAGACCCTGTGCACATCCGGTGTTGTGAAATATTTTCCTACGTAGGAAAATATCTTAGAACAACAACTGGGAGCTGCTGACAGGAGCAGGACACAGGGTGGCTGCAAGGAGGGGGGGGGGCTCCCCCCGCACTGTGCACAGCAGCCCGTTCTCTGTTCTGCCCCTTTTCCTCTGTCCCGGCTCTGAACTCAGGTAGCTCTGGCTGCAGGGAGGGTGTCTTGCGTGGTCCCAAAGCATGATTGACCGGGATTTATGGACATGTCCATTCACGGTGTGCCTGACTTATCTTGATTCAGCTTGAAGACAGGGGAAGGTGGCCGCGAAAGCGCACAATGTGACATCATCACTCGAATGCCCATCAAATAGCGGCTATTAACACATGGAGCATTCTGACAGCTCCAATTGCTAACTTAGGGCCCAGTGTCAGTCAGCAACCTGGGGGTTGAGGACCTCTGATTTGAAGCATAATAGCCTGCTGTCTCAGGATTCCTATGCATTAATCCACAATAAACCATGAACATCTGAATCATGATTCATAACTTCTGCTATGTTCCTGTGCCTTCTCCACCCACAAAAGACCATGACCTCTGTACCCAGCTAAGAATGAAATTACTCACCAACATGGCCTCTGCAAAATGTCTGGCAGACTCATCATTGAATCCATTGTCTGCAAAAGAAAATATACAATGACTACAGGTAATACTAGGAAATAGTTCTCTATATCACTGCTGTGAACAGGCATGTGCAGCATGTACAAGAGGTTCATTCCTGGTTCTTCTCTTTCTATTCCTAATCCTGGAACCATTGCACCTCCTCCTTCAAACAATCCATCCCTTTATATATATTCTTGTTTATTCTTGAGTTGTACAAATACCTAGATTACTCTGCTTTAAGCCCCCCATACACTTTCCCATTATTCTTCCGATTTTTTGTCCGATCGTGTCACCCGATTTTCACCTAAAATGTTATGGTCGGTCGGTCGGCGGGCACGAAAAATCGGAATTCGAATTATCACTGATCCATCAGCCCGACCCTATTTATTAACAGCAGATCGACCAAAAATTTACGGACAGGTCCGAAGCGGTCCCGACCGATATTTCGGCCAATTTTGAGAAATCGGGATCGGTCGGGTACATAATTCCGTATCCGATTAATCTCCCGATCGATTAATCTCCCGACCACATTGGTCGGTCGGGCAAAATTCGTACGAAAAATCGGAACGTGTATGGGGGGCTTTAATTGTAGTAACATTGTCCATGTCCTATTTTTCCTTACTGCAACTGGACTTGGTTTTTGGGCAGGCATAAGTATTAGCATGCCAGGTGACCGATTCCGGATTGGCACATTTTGTCAGGATCCAGAGCAGGGGTCGACCAGACAGGCAGCACACACTGACAACCAGACGGGGATATGGTAAACAAAGGGGTTATTGTGCACATACAAGAAACAGGAACAAACCAAACAGGTGCAAAAACAGTCCATGGGTCAGATTCAGATGTCCAGGGTTCAGAGTCAGAGTAAAAATGCTCAGCAAGCATGTGTGAGTGAGGCACACCTAAATATCCTACTAATGATGTCCTTCAATAGCCAACGAGGCAGGTGACCTCAACCCAGCCCATGCTTTTAGGAAGCCACCTGACTGTGGAAACAACCCAGGGAAGGGCAAGCACAGCGCCACCAGCAGGCGGTACGCGGTACAGCTGGGGTCATCACACATTTGCAGTGAAATAACCTCTGTAAACTGAAAAAAAGATAAATTGCAAATGTACATCTCTTTGGGAAATATACTCATGGCACCCTTGTACCATTATGCTAGTAATGGTGGGTTATATTAATGTTATTGTTTAGTTTTTTTATATGCCAGAACTTGGTATGTAAAGATCTCCGGAGTGGGGAGGTGGGCACTGACTGGAGTTTTTTAAATTCAATAGATTCTTATTCATTTGAAAAAAGATAAACAAGAATAACAAGCAAAACATCTTGTACAAGGATGTACATGGTCCTGTTTAGCTTTGCGTTGGTTAAACATTCATATGGAAGAAGGCAAGGAACATCCACCTCGAAATGGGAACAGGCTCCTTCTAACTTGTGGACTAACAGGGCTAGGGTTCCAACTATGTCATGTGCCAGGTGTGGTGCCATCCGGAAACTGCAACGAAATCGTTGAGGCCCTGACTTTCAACTCAAACTGTAGGGACCACTAATCATAATGTGAGGCATCTTGAGATATTTCATACAACCTGAAGCACATTTGGAAAAATTAAAAGATCCCACTTTCCCCACGAAGTTGTTGAGTGGGGGCAGGCGGTTGAGTGAGTTGGCAACTCTCTCACTGCTGTAAGCTACTGTCTCTGAGCGAGTCCAGTCCAGCATGGCATGTTGGATGTCCAGGATGTTCCCTCTGTCAACCGCCACCCCCCATCCCACTTTAAATGAGAAGATCCTACTTTCCTCACAAAGTTGTTAAGCAGGGGTGGGAGTTGGCAACTATCTCACTGTTGTGTTAAGTCAGCTGCTGTCTATGCGTTAGTAGTCCGGTCCAGCACGACATGTTGGACGTCGCAGGCTCTCAACCCTCCCCCGGTGACTGTACTGGAGTCTGGTGACAGACTCCAGCGGCGCATGGTGGTGATGGACAGCTTTATATATGGGCAGATGCCGCCGCCCAGGGGCAACCGCCCATATTGAGCATATGTAAAAACCACCACTGTAAATGACCCTTTGTCCCATACAAGGTCAGAGTGGCTTACTTGCCAGATGGATCTGAATCAGAGATACATTTTCCTGTAACATCTTGCAGATCAGCTCGGACCCAACCTCGCCCAGGCTGTTGTTGGAGAGATTCTGGAAGGGATAAGAACGATTTGAGAGTCGATATCTGTCAGCACAGAATACTGATACATTGATGATGCCCCTTACCAGCTCCTGAATGTGGCAGCTCCCTCTAAGCACCTCCATCAGCCTCACCAAGCCTTCAGCCCCGATAGCATTGTCCTCTAAACTCAGGTGAGTGATGCTGTGATTCCACTGAAAAACATCAGATAATCTGTAAAAGGGTTCCTCCGTGTGATTGTCTAGTGACCTGAGAAAGGGGCACTTAACTTTATATAATGCATTGTAATATACTGCTGTATAGTGCTGTATTACCATATTTTTCAGACTATAAGACGCACCGGAGCATAAGACTAAGACCCAGTTTAGAGCAGAAGACCAGAAAAAAAAATATTTTATACGTTTTCACATCAATTGGATTAATGCAATAGATAAAATTAATGCAATATTCAGTTCAGCCAGTAGATGTCACTAGCAACAGTACAACGTCATCTTTCTCACTGTCTGGAAGGAGGGGGGCCAACAGCTGCTCTGCTCTCTGGCTGGCTGTTCCTATGTCCATGGAAGCTGCAGTGATTGCATTTCCCATGGACACAGAGAGAGGGATAGATGGCAGTTCATCTAGCCCTCTCTTCATTGCTTATGCCAGCAGGGCTCTGTTGGCATAAGCAAGTGTCCGCAGGGGTTGAGCATTCGGACCAAAAGACACAGGCACAAGTTGGTGTGTGTCCCCTTAAGGGCTGCACCTGTTGTTTATGAGTTCTGGAACCCTCAGTCAGGGACAGGGTTAATGCCATTTTCCCGCTCTTTGCTTTCCCTCCAAACATTTAACTGTTCTGATCTGCCCGGTTACAGGCCTTAAACCAGCCCCTGTCTGAGGCCATAAATAGAAGTTCTTTAGAGTATTCTGGGCTTTTCTGCATTGGCTTTCCTGAAGGCTACAGTCTCCAGTACTGCATCTTGGAGAAAGTCCACAACACCCTGTCCACAGGTTCCAGCAGCTTGGTAGCAACAGTTACTTCCAAAGATTGAACCCCATCCCTGCCTACGGGTGATGGTGAAAGACTGTACATAATCCTCAAATAAACTGTAAATAGCCCCCTACCAGCTTGCGTGGACCTTCGCTTTATTGGGGTGTGAGCTCAGCCTGGTGAGAGAACAGAGGACATCCACCTAAAGAACCTGGTCTCGTGAGTAGCGCATTACACGGCACTCCCACGGCACAAAAAATATCTGAAAGGACCCCAATCATCATCATCTGAACAGACAGGAGGGAATCTGTAAGAGAAGCGCTTAATGTGAAATTGGACAAGGAGCTGTATGAGGGACCCTCCATTTCATGTCCAACATGGACCACAATCATCACGCTACACAGAAGAGACACTCCATGTAAGGTTCTACAGAGGTCACACTTACCATCAAAGCCTTAGCCAATGCACCAGCTCCATTGGGCCCAAGTCCATGGTGATTGAGCTCCAAACATTTGTTGTTCATATGGCGAAGAAAATACGAGACCGGCACCACACCTGCCTTCTGACAAGCCTGTAGGTACATGTGTCTCTGGGTGTCTTCTGGTGAGTTGTGCTCTGGTTCTGAGGAGGAAAGAGACAGAAAGGTAAAGCTAACCATACACACGACTACATAAATATATGATCTGATCCATCGAATAATATTGATCCACAATGCAAAACCAATAAATTATATGCAATTACTTTTCAGCGATGAAGATAATACATGCCCTAAAGTCTGATCCAATACAAATTGATCGGAAAAACGAAACGTCTCAACAGATACTTGTAAAACTTGACTGATTACATTTTATGCTTGATTTATTTATATATTAATAGCTCAAATGTAAAAAAGGAAATAAACCCATGCATTGTCAAATTTATAATATGAACAAAACACAACTATTAGTGCACCCCCTAAAGTCAATACTTTGTAGTCACCTTTTGCACCAATCACAGTTCCAAGTCTCTTTGAATGACCCTGCCACATTTTACCACACAGATTTTTGACCATTTCTTCTTGCAAAACTACTCCTTCAAGTAAGGCTGGGCATACATGCAGGGCCACCATCAGGGGGGGAAAGGGGGCAATCTGTTCCCAGGCCCGAGCAGCTAGGGGGGCCCGGCGGGCATCATCTCAACTCAGATCGGGCTGCCCGGTCTGCAATTCCTCAGACTGCATACAGACTCTTATGGACTGTCTGCTAACACCCGCATCCTGCCCCCACTCCACAACTTTGTTCCGCAGGAGTGTAAGGAGAGGAGTTTTTTTTTGCTGCAAGCACTGCACAAAGAAAGCTTCATCGACCAGGGAACCAACATTGCTGTATCAAATAGCCAGTGCATCGTGGTGATGTCATAATGCTGCGCTCGAAGGTACATTGATTGAACGGGTGTAGATGGTTTGCATCTTAAATCTGACCACAGATTTTCTATTGGATTGAGATCTGGGCTTTGACTAGGCCATACCAACACATTTACATGGTTTCCCTTAAACCACACAAATGTTGCCCTAGCAGTGTATGTGAGGTCATTGTCCTGCTGGAAGGTGAACCTCCGTCCTAGCCTCAAATCACGCACAGAGTGGTACAGGTTTTTCCTTAAATCCCTGTATTTAGCACCATCCATCTTTCCCTCAACTCTGACCAGTCCCGGCTGCTGAAAAACAACCCCCCAGCATGATGCTGCCACCACCATGTTTCACTGTGGGGATGGTGTACTTTCAGTTTCATCAGACCAGAGCATCTTCCTGCATACATTTTGGGAGTTTCCCAAATACTCACAATGTGTCATTTTGTTTGTAGCTGAAAGTAATGGCTTTCTTCTGACCACTCTGCCATAAAGGCCACTACCATGGAGTGTACACCCTTTTGTACAGATACTCCAGGGTTACTTTAGGTCCCTGTGCTGCTCTGATTTATGCCCTCCTTGCCTGGTCCACCATTTTTGGTGGCGGCTGGCACTTGCCAGGTTTGCTGTTGTGCCATTTTGGAATGTCCCAAGCAGCTTCTGGGCGGATGAGCGCAAATTCTCCTCCAGTATTTATTGATTATTTACTTTTATTTTGCCATTATTTCTAAAAAAAATTCCTGTGCCTCTGCAGCTCGCACATTCCCAACACAACAGTGATCCACCACCATGTTTCACAGTAGGAATGGAGTACCTTTCATCATCAGGTCTTGTTTGTTTCTATCCAAATGTTTATGGTTGTGGTAAAAAAGTAACATTTCAGTCTCATCACTCCAAATGACAGCCAGGGTTTGTAAACCAATGACCAGAGTTGTATATATATATATATATATATATATATATATATATATTGTGTACATTACCACCATAGTGAGCAGACATACACTGGTCACTGGTATATATAGTATATACCAGTGATGGCGAAACTTTTAGAGACTGAGTGCCCAAACTGAAACCCATTTATTTATCTCAACATGCCAGCATGACAATTTAACCTGAATTACACACATGTCATATACCCACATGAAACATGTAAACACACACACTACTTTCTTATAAGATGGAATAGGAGAGGGTATGGGGTACTGTGTGCAATCAGAAGAGAGGGGAAGAGAACTGACAGCATTGAGAGGCAATAGGCTGCAGTTCTCTCCTCTGTGCTGGCTGACAGCTCACGTGCCCACAGAGAGGGCTCTGAATGCCACCTCTGCCACCGTGCCATAGGTTCTCTATCACTGGTATATACCATACATACACTGCTATCATAGTAAGCAGACCTTTGCAGACTTTACAACACTAACATAGATACCAGGTACACACCTTAATCAACACAATAAAGGCAAAATAAGCGATCTTTAATATTCACTTCTCACCTTGGCTACTTAATACCCCCACCACCCAATCCTCTTATCCATATATCTGCCACTTATGTACTTACATACTCACATACTCCACCACCCTCTGAAATTCACTACTCTCTTACAAAACTAATCTCCCTTACCTGGTCCTCACCCTCTCCAGTACTCAAACCTGTCTCCAATGCTAACCCTACTCTCCCTGCCTAATCCCCCCCCCCCCCCCTTTGGTACCTACCCTCGGGCTCCAGGTCAGTATCATACATTTCTGCACAGTTCTGGGCACGGCCGAGACACAATGTCAGACCCTGCAGCTCCTCACACAGTTCAGCCATCTTCCTATTATTGGGTGACAGATGGAGGTGACTGAGCACCTGTCACCTGAGAGCTGATACCCGATATGTCACTTCGCTACCTGAAGCCTCTGCTCCTTCAGCCACCATAGATGAAGAATAATACAGAGTTTACATTTCAAATACCACCAAACACAACTGACCCCTTGCACCCCTTGTCCCTATAGTATACAAACTGCCTTTTTTACAACTGTCTCCCATTGAGCACTATCTTCCCCTTCACCACTGGTCCCCATAGTGCACCACCTTCCCCATTGGTCCGAATACTGTACTAACCATCCCCTTCCTCACTGGTCAATATAGTGCAACAACTATCCCTTCCCTACCAGTCCCCATTAAGCAATAACTGTCCCCTAATCTACTGTTCACTATGCTGCACCATCACCTTCCCGGCCAGTCCTAATACGCACCAAATGCCTTCTTCATGGCTACTTACAATGCCACACCAAGTGCCTGTTTCCCCACTGGTTCACATTGGGTACCAACTGGTCTTTTTGACAATGGTTTCCAATACTGCAAACTTCATGATCACTGTAACAACTGCCCCTTTCCTTACTGGTCTCTATAGTGTACCAACTGCCCCTTTCCCCCACTGGTCCCTATTGAGCACCAATACCATCAGGCTCTATAAGGCATTTACTGTCACCTTACAGATCAATCCCCATAGTCTACCAACTGACGGTGTACTAACCTTCCCCACTTATAGTGCACCACTGCCCCCTTGTGAACGTGTTCTTATAGTGCACCACTGCCCCTTTGCTAACTTGTCTCTATAGTGCACCACTGCCTCCTTCTCCAACAGTCCCCTAAGTTCACTAACTGTCTCCTTTCACACTGGCCCTTATAGTACAAGACCTGCCTCCTTCGCCACTGATTTGCATGGAGCATTGCCTAACCTTTCTCCACTGGTCTCTATAGTGCTCCTACTACCCTTTTCCCCAATGGTCCCTTTAGTGCAACAACTGCTACCTTTTTCTCTGGTCCCTGTAAAGCACCAGCTGCCACTTTTCTACCCAATGCCAAAAATGTACCAACTGACCCATTCCCCACTTGCCCCTATAGTCCACCACTGCTGCCTTCCCACTTGTCCCTATAGTGCACCATTGCTGCCTTCCCACTTGTCCCTATAGTACACCACTGCTCCCTTTCCACTTGTCCCTATAGTGCACCACTGCTGCCTTCCCACTTGTCC
>CM070043.1:28705855-28734740 GCA_036250615.1 Ptychadena robeensis | reverse complement strand
TCCTGTATAAAAACCCCCTACAAACTGCGGTATAACCACCACACTGTCTGTAACCCCTACCACTTTCTTTATATCACCTACAACTGTCTGTATATGCACCTACAACTGTCTGTATTCCCCCTACATCTGCGTATGCCACCTACCCTGTCTGTTGGCCCCCTACAACTGTCTGTATACCCCTACACTGTCCGGTAAACCCCCTAAACAACTGTCGGTAAACCGCCCTACCATCTGTCTGTATGCCAGCGTCTTACAACTGTCTGTATAACCCCCTACAAAACTGTCTGTATGCCCCCTAACAGACTGTCTGTAATATACCTAACTGTCCTTTACCCAACCTACAACTTCGTAATATAAAAAAACCCCCTACAAACTTCTGTAATACCACCTACAACTGCTGTAACACCTACAACTGTCTGTTTTTACACCCACAAACTGTCTGTATAATCACCCTACAACTGTCGTATACACCCTACATACAATACAACTGTCTGTATACCCCCTTCAAACTGTCTGTATACAACCTACACTGTCTGTATAACCACCTACACTGTCTGTATACATACCCCCGACAACTGCCGGTAACACCCCTACACCTTCTGTTCCCCCTACAACTGTCTGTATAAACCCCCTACAACTGTCTGTATAAAAACCCCCTACAACTGTCTGTATACCCCCCCTACAACTGTCTGTATAAATAACCCCCTACAACTGTTATGTATAAACCCCTACAACGGGTCGCTAAAAAACCCCCCTACACTGTCTGTATGCCACCTACAAAAACTGTCTGTATGCCACCTACAACGGTCTGTAGGTAGGTGGCATACAGACAGATGTAGGGGGTATACAGACAGATGTAGGGGGTATACAGACAGTTGTAGGGGTATGCAGACAGTTGTAGGTGGTATACAGACAGTTACCACATATAATATGGGGGAGAGGCGGATACTGTGTACCACTGAACCCCCTGTGCAGTCAGAGGCACAGACTGTGTATCAGTGTGTATGCAATCTCTGCCTCTGATTGGTGGGGAGGGGAGATTTAAAGAATCACTTCCCCACCAATCAGAGACTGCATACAAGCTGATACACAGTCCCTGACCACTCAGGACATTAAGTTGTCGCGCAGGTCGGCACTTCTACGACTGGCATGCACACAGAGAGATGATTAGTCTCAGGAACTGCCGACTGTCCATGTGACGCAGACGAGTCAACTAGTTGAAAAGTTTGTGAACCCCTGCTGAGCGTTTCTCTCTTCCTCACAGGTGGGAATCTCTTTGACAAGATTGTCCGTCAGAAAGGCCAGTTGTTCCAAGAGGAGGTGAGAGTGGGGGGGGGGGTTAGTTTGCTTGTCAAGAGACTGAACAGTATACATCACATGTTCATCTTATATCTGCAGTTGGTCATTTGGTATCTCTTTCAAATCGTCTCCGCGGTGAGCTGCATCCACCGAGCAGGGATTCTTCACAGGTAAGTTCAACTATCCTAAGGGCTTATCTTTACACTGGCCATACACGGAGCGGCTTTTTGTTTGATTCGCGATCTATCTTTTGCTGTAAAAAAATTGACCACTGCCCACCTGGAGCGATCCCTGTTCGATCATGATTCATTTGGATGGGAATCCACAATCCTTATCCAAAGTATCGTCCAGGGATCGAGCACCCACTTTGGTGCTCATTGATTCGCCAAACTTTTTGTGTCACCGTGTGGCCAGCTTTAGCATGGAGGTGGCTAAGCCAATGTGTCTGTTATTGCAAAAGTATATCTATTACACTCTAGTGGGGACATCAAGAAGAGGAAGGGGGATTGTGGGTAGACTGCCCTCTAGTGTTCACATCTCGGTAGTGAGCTGACTGTGGATTCACTGCTTCTAGTGGTCACATTTTGAAGAGGATGTCCTAGAGCAGTGATGGCGAACCTTTTAGAGACCAAGTGCCCAAACTGAAACCCAAACCCTGCTTATTTATCTCAAAGTGCCGGCATGGCAATATAACCTGAACTATACACACATCATATTCACACACAAAACATGTAAACACACGCTCTATCTAGTGATAGAATAGGAGAGAGTATGGGGCACTGTGTGCATTCAGAAGAGAGGGGAATAGAACTGACAGCATTGAGAGCCAATAGGCTCGTGTGCCAACAGAGAGGGCTCTGAGTGCCACCTCTGGCTTTTGTGCCATAGGTTCGCCATCACTGTCCTAGAGGTCACAGAGTGGAGGTGATGGTGGTTGTAGCAGTTGGCACTGCCCCCTAGTGGTAATAATATAGAGTGGATGATCTGGTGGGTACACTGCTCGTAATGGTCACATCTTTAAGGGTAGGGGTTGGTGGGCATGCTCTCTATAGTGGTGATAACACAAAGGGGAGGTGATTGTAAGTACAATGATTCTAGTAGGCACATCATTGTGTGGATGGCGGGGCAGTTTTAATTTTGGTAAACTTATTTTGGATGGATAATGGTTGAGTTGGGTGACTTTTCAATAAGTGTAACAGCTCTAACTTCTCTTCACAGAGACATTAAGACCTTAAACATCTTCCTAACAAAAGCCAACCTCATCAAGCTAGGCGACTACGGACTTGCTAAACAGCTGGGCTCCGAGTTCTCTATGGCGGAGACGGTGAGACTGCTACTGTGTATGAGTGTTTGATTAAGCAAAATGGTAGAAACTGCATATCCTATTAGTTTTGGAATCTGATACAGGTGCTGACACCACTGAGAGAATAGAGGGATTCAGATTCCTAGCCATTTCTGACTACTTATGTGCTATTATGGGATCATTCTACAGTACATGTATGTCAGCCCCCCCATACACCTTACAATCTTTCCCATACAATTTCTGTACCATCAACTTCTTCTACTACAACATGTACTATGAGGAGCTTTCTAACCTGTGTCAATCACTTTGTATTCTATCAGGAAGGAGAACAGGACACTACATAGCAGTGATATATACTTCCGATCACTATGTACTTCCTATTAGGGAGCCCGGCACTACATAGCAGTGAGTGATCTTATACCTTCCCATCATATGTATTCTATCAGGGAGGACCCTGGCTACTACCTAGCCGTGATATATACTTTCCCTCGCATCACTATGTATTCTATTAGGGAGGCCCCGGCATACCTAGCAGTCGATATATAACTTGCCAATTCACATGTATTCTATAGGGTAGGACCCTGCCACTACCACAGACAGCACAAGAGCAACACAGAGCACGTAGTCCAGTAATAACGATGATTCTATTAGGGATGGACCCGGCATACATAGCAGTCGCATATATACCTTCCAATACTATGTATTCTATCAGGGAAGGACCCGGCACACACATAGCAGGATGTGATATATCTTTCCAATCACTGGGTATTTCGATTAGGGAGGACCCCTGGCACACATAGCCCAGTGCTATATACCCTTCAGAATCATATGTATTCTATTAGGAGAGATGGCCTACGGGACAACTAAATAGCCAGTGAATGATATAGTACCTTCCAATCAATTGTCAGGGAGGACCCGGCACTACATAGCAGTGATATATACTTTCCAATCACTGTGTATTCTATTAGGGAGGACCCAGCACTACATTACTGTGATATATACCTTCCAATCACTATGCATTCTATCAGGAAAGACCCAGCAGTACATAGTTGTTGGTAGATCTAAAGGAAATTGCATGGAGTGATCTAAAGGTATATGGGGTGATTTACACAGATGCCCATAGTGACTAAGTTGTTCAGCTGAAATAAGAAAGCAGCCACACAAGAATAGCATAGTTTTCCATAGTTGACCATCTGATAAGTTTCCATTTAAAGCAAACATGTCAGCTTTTATGTTCACACCATTACTTCTACAGTCCCTCATTGTCTGTATGTCTTATCTGTGTTTGCAGTGTGTGGGCACCCTGTATTACATGTCTCCAGAGCTGTGCCAGGGGGTGAAGTACAGCTTTAAGTCAGACATCTGGGCAGTGGGATGTGTGCTCTATGAGCTGCTGACTCTGACGAAAACTTTTGATGCAACAGTAAGTGGCCGTCCTTCCACCTTTCTTGGTCCACCCTGTCTGTTCCTGATTCATCATTTCTTTCTTCCCTTTGCTGTTTGCAGAACCCTCTTAATCTTTGTGTGAAGATTGTTCAAGGAAACTGGGGGGTACAGATGGAAAACAGCGTCTACTCCCAGGAGCTGATCGATATCGTACGGTCCTGTCTACAGCAGGTGAGTGCGCAATCCAGGGTCTGATCCATATACTGCAGTCCTGTCTGCAGAGGGTAAGTGTGCGATTCAAGGACTGATCTATATAGTTCTGTACTATGCGTAGCAGGTAGGTGTGCACATTGAGAATATATTATGGAATATTCTCATAGGGACTTACCTACATAGTGTGGTCCTATGTGTAGCAGACAACTGTGTATACCAGGGACTGATCTGCATAGTGTGGTCCTATGTGTAGCAGACAACTGTGTATACCAGGGACTGATCTGCATAGTGTGGTCCTATGTGTAGCAGACAACTGTGTATACCAGGGACTGATCTGCATAGTGTGGTCCTATGTGTAGCAGACAACTGTGTATACCAGGGACTGATCTGCATAGTGTGGTCCTATGTGTAGCAGACAACTGTGTATACCAGGGACTGATCTGCATAGTGTGGTCCTATGTGTAGCAGGTGGGTGGGCACAATATAGAATATATTATATATAAGAATATACAATGGTATTTTCTCATAGGGACTGATCTACAAGGAGTGTGGTCCTTTGTTTAGTAGGTGAGTATGCCTATGTGTGTACTCTAGGGACTGATCCGTATAGTGTGGTCCTATATGTAGTAGACAACTGTGCTCCAGGGACTAATCCTAATAGTGTGGTGCTATATGTAGCAGACAATTGTGTACCTCAGGGTCAAATCCGTATAGTGTGGTCCTATGTGTAGCAGAGGACTGTGTACCCCAGTGACCAAAACTTTGTGTGTCAGTATAGTGTGGTCCTATGTGTAGCAGACAACTGTGCACTCCGGGGACTAATCTGCATAGTGTGGTCCTATGTGTAGCAGAGGATGGTGTACTCCAGGGACTGATCTGAATAGTGTGGTCCTATGTGTAGCAGACAACTGTGTACTCCAGGGACTGATCTGAATAGTGTGGTCCTATGTGTAGCAGACAACTGTGTATGCCAGGGACTGATCAGTATACTGTAGTCCTATATGTAGAAGACAACTGTGCTCCAGGGACTAATCTGCATAGTGTGGTCCTATGTGTAGCAGACAACTGTGTACTTCAGGGACTGATCAGTATTGTGTGGTCCTATGTGTAGCAGACAACTGTGTACTCCAGGGACTGATCTGAATAGTGTGGTCCTTTGTGTAGTTCAGGGACTGGACTAGAGTGTGTAGTATGTGGGTGTTGTTTCTCATATCTCTCATCTCTCCCCTATGCAGGAACCAGATATGCGACCAAGTGCTGATGAGATGTTGGAGAGGCCTCTGCTGAGCCGGAAGAGGAGGTTTGTATGGAGGAGGACTGTGTCAGTGACTGTGTGACTGTGTCCGGTCTTCTGTAGTTCTCCATATACATGATGGTTGAATCCCTAGTATCTGGTCTCGTATAACCTCCTGTGTACGTAGCAGGATGGTGGTAACCCTCCTATGTCTGGTTTCTTCGAATGTCTCTTGTGTTTTTGCAGAGAAATGGAAGAGCAGGTGTTGCTGCTGAACAGATCCAACAAACGCTCCAGGTAAGTGCGCTATGTAGGGTGTAACCCCGCCTGCTACCAATCCCCAGCTGGTACCAAGTTTCATACCATCTCTTCTCTGTCTCAGGCCAGGCACGGTCACAGAAGCACCAATTGCAGTGGTGACCTCGCGAAGCAGCGAAGTGTACGTGTGGGGAGGAGGAAAGTCCACTCCACAGAAACTGGATGTGTTTAAGGGTGGTTGTCGCGCGCGGCAGGTCTGTGCCGGAGATCCTCACTTTGCGGTGGTGACTGTGGAGAAGGAGCTCTACACCTGGGTGGTGAGTGATGCAGGTCCTGGAGATTGGGAGAAGGGGGTTAAATAATTTATCATAAATTCATAATATATTCTCAATGTTCAGAACATGCAAGGAGGATCAAAACTCCATGGACAGCTAGGCCACGGAGACCGCGCCTCTTATCGACAACCGAAACACGTGGAGAAGCTGCAAGGCAAATCTGTGAAACAAGTCAGCTGTGGGGGAGATTTTACTGTGTGCATTACTGGTAAGTGTGAAGGGGGGAATAAAGTGCCTGCGTCTTATGGTCCGAATGCGAGACCCCCACAGCCACACGGCTGCGGGTGGTCGCACTTTGGCTCCCCGACAACTCTCCCGGCACGGAGATTATCCGAGCTGTCAGATGTGAGATCTGGCCACGGCTGGATCTTCCATCTGAACTGTATAATTGCTTATGCCAACAGAGCCCTGCTGGTATAAGCAATGAAGAGAGGGATAGATGAACTGCCATCTATCCCTCTCTCCATGTCCGAGGAAACTGCAATTACTGCAGCTCCCACGGACACAGCCAGAGAGGAGAGGGAGAGCAGGGGACTGGGTGTGACCTGATGTGCTGTGCGTGTGTACTGCTGCTAGTGACACCTACTGGCTGAATTTGATATTGCATTCATTTAATCAATTGCATTAACCCAATTGATGTGAACACTTTTATACATCAAATATTTTTTTCCTGGTTTTCCTGCTTTAAAAACTGGGTGCGTCTTATAGTCGGAAACATACGCTATGTAATATTAAAGTTGCCTCTGAGCTGGTATGATGGTGACATAGCACTCCACAATCCTAAGAAAATATACGTACCTGCTGTTCCTTGGAATCGTATGAGAGATTCCATGTTTACTTTCCAGTAAACATTCCAGGTGCAATATCACTAGTGGCCACTGGGGGTGTTTATATCGATTTTCTTTGGCAAATGTTTGTCATTTCGGTTTAATGCAGAGCAAAAAAAATATTTTTTTGCCATTCAGTTCAATGCAACCCCCCCCGGATCACGTCCATAGAGAATGAATGGGCGCGGTTAAACCACATCCATGATTGGCCGCAGCCGCTAGCGTTTCAGACCGTGGCCACTCACCTGAGTAGGGACAAGCCCTTAGATCTTTGCCCAGTCCCATGTAAACTATCCATTGCTTAGTATGGCCCATGTGTATGGCCCATCTCTTGGGTGGAGCTTTTTCACCAGGCAGTTCATGGTTTGAAAATTTAGAGGAAGGAATGAGCTCTATTGATTACACCTGGGCCTTGAAGCTCACCCCTTCCCTCCTGGATGTTTTTCAGTCTTTAAAGCTAGAGTACATTTTGTACAAAGGTCTTTAAAGCCTTTCTGCCACCGAAGAGCGTCTAGGAAGCTTTAAACGTGAGGACAGTGTAAACTTAGCCTAATACAACTCACCCGAGTTAACTACAGGCAAACTCACCTGTCCGCCCTAATCCCCTGACGATTCTGCGTATTGCCGTGTCGCCAATGCTTCTGTCCGATGATGTCAGAGCCGGAGAGGCAGGGGGTTGGCAGGGCAATTGACCTCCATCTTATAGAGGGGGCATCGCTTTTTTAGAGCACACCATCGGTGATGCAGGGGATGTGTTCCGGGTCTCATGTAGGGTAGGAAATCTTTATTAAAAGCGTGTCACATGCAACGCCCAGCAGGTTAATAAACAATATAAAGCTTTCCTTCAAATGCCAATATTTGAGTTGGGGCTAGGGAGCAGATAAGTTAGAATAAAATTAGATTACATTTTTTAATATGTCTCCTTTTAGATGAAGGCCAGGTCTACTCTTTTGGCTCAGACTATTATGGCTGCCTTGGTGTAGGCCAGATTCATGGCTCTGAAGTTCTAGAGCCCATCCTTGTTGACTTCTTTGCGAATGAGCCGGTTGAGCAGGTATCCTGTGGTGACAGTCATGTCATGGTGCTGACCCGAAACAAATCTGTGTACTCCTGGGGCTGCGGAGAGTATGGTGAGTGTGCTTCGATGGTCACTACACTACAAGACATTGCGTATTTAGCGGGCTTGATGTAAATTGTGTGTCCTCTGTAGGGCGCCTGGGTTTGGACTCTGAAGATGACGTCTACTCTCCTCAGAAGGTGACCTGTTCAGCTTTGTCTGTCCTTTGTTATGTTCTCTATGTTCCGTGTGTCGGCGCCATAATCTCTTTCTATGGCAGGGGTGGGCAAACTTTGACTCGTGGCCACATTTTCTTCTTACATTTGATAAAGAGTCCGGACCAAGAGCCTGTAATGGCCAACCCGCCATATGTGTGCCGATTCCATGCAACACCAGCATCACGTATGGGGGTGGTGATGTGTGATACAGGAATATGGAAAATTGTTACTATACTTACCGTAATTTTCCTTTCCTGGTACCACCTGAGGAGGTACAGGAAAAAAAATGCTCCTTCATTGCAATGAGCAGAGATAATTCTTAGAAGCTGCCTCCGCATGAGGATGCCCCGCAGTGTCATGATCACTTAACTGCATCCTACCCAAGAGAACGTTTGGACACCTCCAGGCTTTATGTGTAGTGTGTAGTGTGTGTGCAGAGAACAAGCGGATGGGAGCATCTTTTCAACAAGGTGACAAAGGGTCAGAAAACAAGCCAAACGGAGGAGTGCTGGCTCCGCCCTCTTCACACTGACAGCGGATGGCTGTGGAGGAAGGAGGCAGCAGCTCCTCGAATACTTTACATGAAGACTCATGTCTCCATGCAAAGTAATGGAGATTGAACAGGGGTTTTCAACATGTTGGAACCCCCTTCAATCGAGTTTCTTCCAGCAGGCTCTATTGATCCAGCTCAAATGAAGGCACACACGGGTAGCTTTGTGAACAGATTAGAGTACAATCAAGCACTGTGAGCGCGCACGTTGATTGATTGTGCTCAAATCTTTTTACAGATCTACCCGTGTGTGCCTAGCTTTAGTCTATGGGAGCAGTCTGGTTGGTGCATGCGTTCCACCAAGAGGTCTTTTACCGTAAACTATTCTCAAACTCTAACCTCTGCAAATAAGCAGAAAACTTCTAAGTATCACGCCAGCTTGTTGACAAATGTAATATACCTTAGTTTGCCCACCCCTGTTCTAGGGTGATATCAAGGGCCCTTTCATATTTTCATCCCAGGAGTGTGTTGCAATTCCCCTTCCATTGAAATAAATGGGGGATACATTTTACAAAATGGCTTAAACCACAGCGCACAGAACTTTTGGGGCACCAGTAACTTGTATTGGTATTGCAAAAGGAAAAGGCAGATATGTTTCGGCATCAGTGACAGTGTGAAAGAGCCCTCAGTCCAGCTTTTATAGGCTTTCTCTGTTTTTCAGGTGGAGGTGCAGCGGGGCCTCTGCATTGTGAGCGTCAGCTGTGGCTCCGATGGAAGTTTTCTTCTGACACAGTCTGGTAAAGTTCTTGCATGCGGTTCGAATGAACACAACAAGCTGGGACTGAATCAGTGCACGGCTGGAATAATAAACCATGAGGTCAGAGCCTGACCATTCAATAAATAGAATTTGAGGACTACACAAATAGAATTGGAGGCTACACAAAGTAACACCATGTTTTTGCACCCAAAGCAGACCTATCATGAGGTTCCGTACACCACCTCCCTGACGCTGGCCAAGCAGCTGTCCTTCTATAAAGTGCGGAGCATCGCTCCAGGAAAGACGCACACGGCTGCCATAGACGGTAAGATGCGTACATATGATTCCCTTTCCTCATTGGTCAGCTTTCCGTTTCATTCACCCTTCCTCTGATTTCTCTAATAGAGCGCGGCAGACTCTTGACATTCGGTTCCAACAAATGTGGCCAGCTAGGTGTTGGAGATTATAGAAAACATCTGGGTATTAACGTTCTCAGGGGGCCGCTTGGAGGGAAGCAGGTGATCAGAGTGTCCTGCGGTGATGAGTTCACCATTGCTGCCACAGATGGTGAGTACACTTGCTGGTATACTGGTGATGTGCACTGCACGCTGCGGAACTTTAAATAAAATATCTCATTCCACAGATAACCACATATTTGCCTGGGGCAATGGAGGAAATGGACGGCTAGCCATGACTCCTAATGAACGACCTCAAGGTTCTGATATCTGCACTTCGTGGCCTCGTCCTATATTTGGCTCCCTGCATCATGTGCCTGATCTTTCCTGCCATGGTTGGCACACCATTCTCATTGTGGGTGAGTAGTGAGGGATTATGTCTTGTTTGGTGAGCTGTCTGCCGCTTATACTAAACCTGATCGTTTTTGTTTCCATAGAAAAAGTCCTGAACTCAAAGACTATCCGGTCAAACAGCAGTGGCCTGTCTATTGGAACTCGTGAGTGATTGACTGGAATGGGGGAGGGGAAGGGGTTCTTGCATCTCCTTGTGGTGTGTTATCATCCATTATAGGGCATTAACGACTTAGGATTTTATAAGGTATAGTCACCAATCACTAAATTCGTACAGTGTACGGAACTAGCTCACAGTGTGCACCATTTGCCATCAGTGTATGGAATTAGCTCAGTGTGCACAATGTCGAGTTAACTAGTCACAACAACGTCATCACAGACACAGTAAGGGAACACAAGTGTTCATCAATAAACAACTATTACTCGTATAGGAAGGAATGATTAAAGTTAATGGCTCTGTGTACCGGTCTGTCCCATCCCTACTACCATAATTGAAAACAGAACAACCTATAACTCTGTAACATTACCATTCAAAACAAAAAGTAGGCTAATACCTCAAATTTCCTGGAAAATTTAAGTGCAAAATAGAAAGTGGGTACAACTCAAACTGCAGCAGCCAAGAATGAGTCAATGGAGATCTCTAAATAGCACATTGTCATTGTAAAATAAATATAACACTGGCATATCCAAGAACGACCTTTCCCGCACTCGCTGAAGGTTCTTTAATGCCACACGAAACCAAAAACATATCATCCTTCTCAGGCTCCGTTCGATGAGCGTAATCACAGGTGCGGATCTTTCAAAGGTCTGCCTTACACCTTCCAAACAGAAAGAGATGAGATCCGCACTCCAAGGTGTTTGAAATCCAAATTGCTTGTTTATTACATCCACAAATGACAGTACAGACATGGGGTGGACAGATGTCAGAGCTCAGACAGGTGCTACCAATTTAGATTAATGAGTGGAGTAGAGGTGGACTTTTTAAAGGCAGAGTAACAGGTCTTTGAGAGACAGAATTCTTGCTGATTGCCAGGTGTTCAATTACTTATGTCCAGCAGTGCAATACAAATACATTCTTTACAAATCATACAATGTGATTTCCTGAATTTGTTTTAAAATGCTGTCCGTCACAGTGGAAATGAACCTACAATGTGAATGTCAGACCCCTCCATGATTTCTAAATGGGAGAACTTGCAAAATCGCAGGGGGTTCAATACTTCTGTTCCTCACTGTACCTCACTGCAACCAAGTCCCATAGCGGTGGCAAGCCTTTAACGATAGAAAGGTCTAAAGAGATGAACTGTTTGAAAGTAAAATCCTTGATTTCCTAATAAAGGAATGTGGCCAGACGGTAAAGCAGGGAACACACGGCATGATATCGAAGCTGTCTGATGTTTACTGAAGCAGCGTGATGATGTCATCACGCTGTTGTGATCACACTGTTGTCAGATATCGGGGGAGCTGGAGACACAGCTCTGCTCTCTCTCCAGCTCAGCCGATGCTTTCAATGGATACCCGCGATCTCCATGCAAAGCAACGGACATCTGCCGTGATTAACGGTCATGTCAGATATCCCTGTTTGTGAGCGAGATCGATTGGTCCCACTTGAAAACAGCAATGGTCGCATATGATATGGGCCAGATAGATGGCCGTGAGCGCACACGGCACTCGGAGAGACCATCAATCTGGCCCATATCTACATGTGCGTACCCTACTTAAAGGCTCATTTACAAAAATATATTGATAAGATAGAAAGAGTACAAAGACGGGTGACAAATTTGGTGAAGGGTCTGAAAGATAAAACATAATATGTACAGCCTTGAGAAAAGGAGACTGATTGAAATTAATTGAGGGGGGGGGGGGCAGTTGCTTCTGTAGGATGCTTAATTTATGAAAATACTCAAACTACCTGGAGAAAAGTTCAAAACCAACCTTAGAAAGTACTTGTTTACTGAAAGAGTAGTGGACTCTGGGAATAGACTACCAGCAGAGATGATAGAACAGCCAACTAGCCCTGCGTACCGGCATTATTGTTACAAAGCTAATATGCATACTAACAACTTGGAGGCACTCTGTGTCTGGGCGGCCGTAGCTATCAGGTGCACCCGAAGAGTTTGGCTGCCAGCCATAGGGTCGAGAGATAGGCAGCACTATCGGGAATTCTCCCACATTAAATAGCTGTACAAACAACTTCACTTTATCATGTATACACTACTGTAAAAGAAAAAAAAAATTAGATTGCCAAAATTTCTTTTTATTGTTAAATGTATACAATTTATGTCATTGGATAAACTCAGGGAAACATTAATAACTTGAGTGGTTGCAGTTAGGGGTGTGAAATTAGGAATATAAATTACTAATTCAAAATAAAAGAGGTGTCTTCTATGGGTGTTGGAGATCTGGGGGATGAAAGTCAGAGTAGGCATATGTAAGGGTAAAATCTGACAAGAGAAAAGTACTGTTGGAATGTTGACATTTGGAATAGGACTATGAAAGGTTGACATATGGACTGAATAGTCTCAGGGTTAAGTTACTAACCCAGAAAATCTCCAGGAGATCTGGGCATTCAAACAATGTTGTACTGTGAGATTACATTTGACCCAAAGCCAGCTGGTGACCTGTAGATGGAAACAGCTAATCAGAGGATCAATCAGGAACAGGGAAGTCCATCTGCAGCAGAATCTACCATGCAGAGGACAGTGAGGGAGGCAGTCAGAGAGACCTCATACATATAGGGTGAGCACCAAACACTATCTCCTGGTACTCATCTGAGGAGCTCACTAAAAAAGTTATGTGCACCCCTGTATATATTCAAATGTGTATGTTTATGTCTAGTATGTGATGTGTGTGTACTTATGTAGGGCAGACTTGATGGACCACTTGTTCTTTTTGTGCTGCCACTTTTCTCTGTTTATGTTACTTCCAAAAAAAATTTTTACAGTTGCCCAGAGTTGCTTATCAGGTGAATCTGCTGGAGTTGAGGTAGAGGTGTCACAGGAATCCCTCCCTTCCACCGAGCCCAGTGAAGGTGGATTTCGTAGAACCATGGAGGCTGAGCCTGAAACGAGTCCATTTAACGCCACAGAGAGTATGGAAGTCAGTGCTTGTCCCAGCTGGCTGCGGCAGGTAATAGAGACGCACCACTTTGCTGTCGGATGAGAGTTGTTTTGGCTTTGTTTGAACTTGGGGCTGTAACCCTCGGGTGTATGTGTTTGTGCAGGAGCTGGAAGAAGCGGAGTTCATCCCAATGCCAGATACCCCATCTTCTACGAGCCTGCAGTTATCACAGGAAATCTCAGCATCACTTCCACAGAACACAGAGGCCACTGTCCCTCAGAACATGTCACCGAGTACAGAGGAGCCGTTGCAGGTGAGAGGGTTAAGCAGGGTACACACGTGTAGAAATAGGCCAGATCGATGGCCGCTTTGATCGCCGTGCACGCTCACGGCCATCTATCTGCTCCAACTCAATGCGGCCATCCCTGTTTTCGAACTGGACCAATCAATCCCGCTTGATTGTTTTTATTGAGCCTGGTAGTGTGCAAGCACCCATACGAAAACTCGTGTGCAACCAGTGCAAACTAAAAAGTGAGTGCCCAAAAAGTGAAAACACTCCAAGCAAGCATGGATTGCCCGCGATGTCCCCGCCCCAAAAGGGGGTAAAGGACCGGTCCCCTGAAGGGGTGGCAAATGGGACAACAGCCAAAGCCACACGTCCCTCAGATGTTCTTTTCCCCAGGAGGCCCTGACCGGTAAGCCAGGTGTCCCGGGTACTAAGGACCGGGTGCCCCTTTCCCTAGGTGATTGTGGCCGAAGCCTGGTCTCCCAAGTACTAGGGGCTCGAAACATGGAGAGACTGCTGAGCCAGAGCCGTAAGCAGCCTCTCCCTACCATGTTCCGGGGCAATCCAGAAAGACTAGTCAACACTACAAAACTTGCAAGGGGAGTGGGGGGACAGACTTGCATAAAAATAAATAAGTGCTCCATGCTCAGCATGGGGCAGGGCCTAGCGGCCGAAAACAGGGATATTGGACATGAATATAAACCACGGGTTCTCCATGCAAAGCATCGGCTGAGCTGGAGAGACAGGAGTGCTGCGTTTCCAGCTCCTCCGATATCTTACAGCAGCGTGATGATGTCATCGCGCTGCTGCAGGGAACCTCGAACGGCTCCAATATCGAGCCGTGTGTTCCCTGCTTTAGTCCAAGAAGGGTTATCCCTCTAGATTGTTATTGTTGTTTATCCCCTTTACTTTATGTCACTTACAGGAGCAGCAGGGTCACACTTGTGGGTGCATTCATCTGCAGGAGGAGGTACAAAGACTGCAGACTCTTGTGTCTTCCTGTATGAGTGAGCAAGAGAACCTGCGCCGAGAGAACACACAGCTGACACTACGAGTGCAGGAGCTGGAGGACAAGCTGCAGATGCTGATGCAGGTAAATCTAATGCCGCCTGTTAGTGATGTGTGTTTATACTGCCTTTGTTTATGGTGTGTGGGTCAGTCATTATGCCAGCATGGTAGCCTATCTGTGTGCACCTCACAGGGCACTACCACCTCACAGAACTGCCAATAATAAGGGGCAATCGCTGCTCAAAAAAAAATAAAAAAAAATGCTGACCGATTTTTTTTTTTGCCGGGATCGCCCCTCCCACTATGTAACGTCCCACCAAGGCAGTGTTTTGTAAATACTTAACACAATGGCACTCGGGACCGATGTGTCACAAGTGTCCAGTCCCGTGGGATTTTGATGGCAGCATCATGTCTGCGGGATGTAATGAAAGCAGCTCCATCTAGTGGGCATTTTGTAAAATTACAGCTCCATCGTCAAAATAAAGTATTACTGAAGAATGGGCGGAACCAGCTTCTAAAGTACTAAACACGCTGGCGCCAGGAGTTCGCCAGTGAGGAAGGGAAGTATTTTTTTTGTGTAGCAGTTTTGTCAGATGTAAACTGCTGAAAGATGAGTATTATGTCAATGTATTGTATGTGTTTTTTTTTCTTTTTTGAGTATAAAACCGCTGAGATTGTATAGCGAGATTGTAAATCTGTCGCCTAGTATTCATATGCATTCCCATCCCAAGAATTAGGGTTTAAGAGTACAGAAATAAGTTGGTACCCCCTTGGTGGGACTTTGAATGGAATGCATAGAATGGTAGTTGTACGCCAGTACAACTACCATTCTATGCATTCCATTCAAAGTCCCACCAAGGGGGAATTAGCCTATCTCTGTACTCTTAGAGTATAAAAACGCTTTAAGAGTGAGTCCAGGCTGATACTGAGGTTAGTGGACACTTGGGTGTGAGTGAGGTATGCTCTTCACTTTCTGCTCCCCCCATGTCAGACCGAGCTCCAACATTGAGCTATCTGTGTGTGTCCCCAACCTGATAAAACAGTTACAGGAGGAAGGATGAAGTATGTGTAATCAGAAGTAATTTTCTTATATAAAAATAATAAATTCTATTCTAGAGTAATTGCGGTATTTCCTTTTTTCCCTCAGCAGGGTCAGACAGTCACCCATCATGGAGAGGCCATACAGACACTGCAGAGACAGGTAAGGAAATATACTACATTGCCTCTTGGCAATGTTCTTTATTCTGACAGAGTCCTGGGTCATCCTGGGACTGGTCTATCTCTCAGGAGTTCTTAGATGCACTATATGGACAGAAGTATTGGTACCCTCATCAGGTGTTTTATTCATCCAATGCATAAAATCAATAACAATAGGTTAGACCAGTGGTGGGCAACAGAGTTGATTTGGAGGGCCACAAGTGCGGCCCTCTGCATCTCTGAAGGGCCGCACATAACATTTTCAATCTATACTGACTTGTATAATCATTTTTATTGAAAAAAAATTACAGCAGGCAGAGCTAGAAGTCATTATTTTAAAATTTTAAATAACAAAACTTGTAATAAAACTTATAATTCAAGCATTAGGGAACAGTGTAGTATGGTAATGCAAATTTTGTGTTATGTGTACATAGGGTGTGTTTATGCAGCCCAGTGTAATAAACTGAGATTAGAATGTGTAGTGACAGTCATTGTCAGTTACCTTCCTGCCTAGGGCGCTGTGAAGCCTAGGACCGCCCCTGGGTGCAGGGCTCATATGTAGACCTGGGTTTCCTGATCAACATTGACAATTTTACTGATGTCATTAGGAGCGCAAACATTGATTAGGAAAGCCAGGCCAGCGTGTGACCGCTACACATGTATATCAACAAAGGTTATGTGCCTCATAGATATCATCAAAGCCTCTCCTCCTCTTCTCCCTATACGAAGATCCAGAGCAAGGACACATCAGCAGGGGATCGGCAGACAGGTTAGTTCCTATGCCCTAATTAGGTTTTGGGGGCCGCAAGTAGAGGACTAAGTAGAAGAGAATTGGTTGCTATTTAAGTGGTCCAGTCGCTATGCTTGTTCAGGAAAACTTGGCCCCAGTATTGGCAAATTGATCGGTTCTCCCTAAAAGCTGTTACAATTTCATGTTCGGCCACAGTAATGCTGTTTTCATTGTATTTTGCTGGTTTCAAATCGGCAAAGATTAAAAAACTGCTTTTTAAATTGACTAAAACTGATTACAAATGTAGTCCATTATATTCTATTGTAGCCACTATCATCACCTACAATCATTACACACCTGACTCTTTCTAAACTGTGTATTTGATACTGAGGACTGTATACTGTCTCCCCTCCAGGTGGCCCTTTGTGTGAAAGGACTGTGCCCTGCTTCTGGCAGTGCTGAGACCTCCCGGGAGGATTCAGATGCAGAGTCATGGTGCTTCCTCGGTGCCGACCCCTGTCGTTCTTCCTCTGGGACTCCAATGTGACAGACCCTGCAATGGACAGAAAGACATTTTAGTGCCTTATAGAAGTCCAGTCCAGACACCTTGCCTCACACATGGAACGTTTTCATGCCGGACTGGACGGTCGTGCACAGCCTTCGCTGTACAGGACTAAGTGCTATTACTGTGGATGGCTGCCGGATCAGTGAGCAAGAGCACCGCCTCAGCACCTGACACACTGTACACAGCTCAGTATTTAGCTTCTTGGCCATTGCTCACAGTAACATTGAAATAAAACACTGTGTGGATGCCATGTCAGCTGTCTGCTATTTTCTGACCTTGTACAGCAAGGTTGGGGGGTAAATGTGTTATAGGGGGTGTTGATATATACAGTAACTTTAATGTAATGATTAATTATTTCTCCTGAACATGAAATAGATTGTAAGTCAGGATATACAAGTGCACTGGATATAGAAAGTCCATACAACCTTGGTAAAATGTCAGCACATCAAAGGGTGCTTCAACAAAGTATTAGTTTAAGGGTTTGTGCTCTTATGCAACCACATTTTTTTATTTATATATTATTTCTTCCCTCTACCTAAAAAATTTCCTTTTGTTTTTTATTTGAGTGGTTCGGTTTATAGGTCACAAGGGGGGTTCTGATATTATTTATCTTTGTCTCATTTTGTACAGCACAGGAACATGACATTTTACCAGGGGTGTGTAGACTTTATATATCCACCCAAGATGACTCTTAGCATTGCTCCATTTTTGTTTGTGTCTCAGGCCGAATTTGCTGGGCGGATTCCCCACTGGCTGTTTGCCCGCAGCTAAGGGCTTAGTTGCTATCCCTATTGATGCAGCAGGAGACACCTCCATTGATCTCTGGCGGCACCGCGCGGTGCTGCTTTGAAGGCGGGGCAGTCCACAGCTTCAAAACAGCGCAGCTCAGAATACACGTGCACACTGTCCCATTCATTAGAAAGGGAAGTGGGAAAAAGCAACAGCGGACACAAGGCCTTATGCAATTGGATGACTTTTTGTCATTTCTGCCATGCAAACGGCTGTTTTGGGGGATTTTTAGGCACAATGTTCCTTTTCAGTAGTCAGTACTCTTAATCATTACTGTAAAAGCTGCATTTTCTAAACCAGCCATGTGGCATTGCTATCCTCCTGGACCTTTTTGTTCTCCATAATAAGGACCTTAATGTTTTATTAGTTGGACCCCCTAGATTGCACTTTGTGAAGTTTAATGCACAAGTGACTATGTGGTGCTGGTTGTGTGTACGAAACCTTTCAGACCCTGTCCTAGTAAATGCTTCAGAGTGCTTTGCAGGTCCAGAGTAATTGACCTTGCATTTTCTCTAGCTCCAAGGACTCCAGGAGCTAACTCATTGTCTAATGCTGGCCATACACCTTTAGATCTCTCTGTCAGATATTCTTTAGATCTACCAAACCATTTAATATGAGGGACCTTTTAAACCATCAAGTCTACCTGTGTTCACTTGCAGAGGACCCGGCACTACATAGTGGTTGGTAGATCTAAAGGATATGTGACAGAGAGATCTAAAGGTGTATGGCCTGCTTTACTTTATTGTAAATATCCAACATCTGTATAAAATAACCAGAATCCTACCATACCTATATGCCAAGCATTTACCCATTTCACCTGTACTGGGCATTCTATTACTTTGTGAAACTATGGGGGAAACTTGCATCTTACTCCTTTGTTTGTAATTCTAGCCCATAGAATTACAGCAATTCTACCCTGTTTCCCTGAAAATAAGGCAGTGTCGTATATAAATGTTTGCTCCCAAAGATGTCCTACGTCTTATTTTTGGGGATGTCTTAGTCTTCCATGAAGAAAAATACGGCACTGGAGTATCAGGGTGGAGGGATCACTTAAAATTACACAGGAGGGATCAGAGGGGGAATCAAAATGGCACAGGAGACTCAGAGGGGGGATTACCATTTTAGTAACCACTTCATTTTGCTTGCCCCCCTCTGATCCCCCCTGTCCAGAGATACAGTACCGTATCTTCGGGGGTGCCTTATTTTCGGGGGGATGCCTTATATTTCAGCATGAGGCACAAATGTACAGGTGCCTTATTTTCGGAGGATGTCTTATTTTCAGGGAAATAGTATTTAGTGCCAGCAGAAGGAGGGTCTATATAAGATTGTTTTTGTCTGTTTCCTCTCCTCTTTTGGTAGGGGTAGGACCAAAACATCCCTATCTCTTTCCATTGATTTTGTTATATCTCCTCTGTATAATATTCAAATCTTAAAAAAATATAAAAAAAAAAACATCTGAACCACTGACACAAACTAAAAGCAAAATGTGCATTTGCTAGGAGATCCCTCGCTTCTCTCCTCCCAGTGACTATATAGTGGTAAGCTAGCTTGCACTCTTGCCTACCTCTGCAGGGATATGCCACACGACACATGGCATCCTTTTTTCAGCGTCGCCGGGCGGGTGGTGGGCGGGGCTTGCTCTTTATTGTCTCACACTTTGGTATGTGGCGTTCAGCAGCACGTGGAGCGAAGCGCCTGCTGCAGTGAGGACAGGTCACGTAATCTGGATTCTCCTCTGGCGGAGGGGGAGGCACGTCTGATGGTTTTCCTCCTTTGGACACAACATCCTGCACCAAGCGAGCCTGGCGAATAGTGCGGATGAAGGACTCGTGCTTCTGACGCCAAGAGCTGCCCTTTACCTGAAGGGGAGAGAAAATGTGAACATTGGGCTCAGGCATACTTCCAGCATTAGAATTACCAGTACCTAACCATAACTGGTATGCAGTCATATATCATTCATGACACTTGGGCATACTGTTCTACAGACCAGGGGTGCCCACACTTATTTGGAGTCAAAATCATGTACCAAAATGTTATTTGGTAAACAAATATTTAATATACAGTGCATCTGGAAAGTACATCACACTTTTTCTCATTTTACAGCCTTATTCCAAAATTACCGTATTTTTTAGACCATAAGACGCATCCAGTTTTTAGAGCAGAAATCCAGAAAAAAAATGTTTAAGACTTTTTTTACATCGATTGGGTTAATGCAATGGATTAAATGGATGCAATATTCAATTTAGCCAGTAGGTGTCACTAGCAGCAGTACACTCACAGCAGAAGGTCATCTTCCTCACTGACTGAGAGGAGGGAGGCCGGGGGAGAACAGCTGCACAGTCTTCTCCCTCTCCTCTCTTGCTGTGCATGAGTCCGTGGAAGCTGCAGAGTGATTGCAGTTCCTACGGACACGGAGAGAGGGATAGATGGTCATTCATCTATCTCTCTCTTCATTGCTTATACCAGCAGGGCTCTGCTGGCATAAGCAATACAGTTCAGATGTGAGATCCGGACATTGGCCTGCCGCATCTCTCATCTGACAGCTCCCCGGCTAATCTCCTTGCCGGGAGAGCTGGCGGTAAGCCAAGGTGCATTCGGACCTTGGCACATTTTCCCCACGATTTTGGGGGTGAAAAAGCGCGTCTTATAGTCCAAAGAAATACGGTAATTCATTTAAAAAAATTCACTCCGAATTTTACATACAACATCCCATAATGACAACATGAAAAAATTTACTTGAGATTTGGGCAAATTCAGTAAAAAGTTTTAAAAAAAACTGAGAAATCCCATGTACATTAGTACTCACAGCCTTTGCTCAATACTTTGTTGCACCTTTGGCAGCAATAACGGCCTCAAGTCTTTTTGAATATGATGCCACAAGCTTGGCACACCTATCCTTGGCCAGTTTTGCCCATTCCTCTTTTCCTCAGAAATCTACACACAACACTCCATAATGACAACTTGAAAAAGTTTACTTGTGCTTCTGGCAAATGTATGAAAAATAAAAACATTGAGAAAGTACATGTACATAAGTATTCACAGCCCTTGCCATTAAGCTCAAAATTGAGCTCAGGTGCATCCTGTTTCCCCCGTTTTTGAAGACCCCCTGTTGATTAGACATGATTTGGAAAGGCACACACCTATCTATATAAGGTCCCACAGTTGGTAGTCCATGTCAGAGCACAAACCAAGCATGAAGTCAAAAGAACTGTCTATAAACTTCTGAAACAGGATTGTCTGGAGGCACAAATCTGGGGAAGGTTACAGAAAAATAGAAAAATGTCTGCCGCTTTGAAGGTCCCAATAAGCACAATGGTCTGCATCACCCATAAGTGAAAGAAGTTAAAAATCAACAGGACTCTTCCTAGAGCTGGCCGGCCATCTAAACTGAGCGACAGGGGGAGATGAGCCTAAGTCAGGGAGGTAACCAAGAACCCCATGGTCACTCTGTCAGAGCTCCTCTGTGGAGAGAGGATAACCTTCCAGAAGGACAACATCTCTGCAGCAATCCACTAACCAGGCTTGTACGGTAAAGTTGCCAGATGGAAGCCACTCCTTAGTAAAAGACACATGGCAGACTGGTTGGAGTTTGCCAAAAGGCACCTGAAGGACTAAGAAAATTCTCTGGCCTGATGAGACAAACATTTTAATATTTGGTGTAAATTCTAGGTGTCACATTTGGAGGAAGCCAGGCACCGTTCATCACCAGGCCAATACCATCCCTATAGTGAAGCATGGTGGTGGCAGCATCTTGCTGTGGGGGTGTATTTCAGTGGCAGGAACTGGGAGAATAGTCAGGATAAAGGGAAAGATTACTCCAGCAATGTACAGAGACATCCTGGATGAAAATCTGCTCCAGAGCAGATTGAGGAGACCGTTCACCTTTCAGCAGGACAACGACCCTAAGCACACAGCCAAGATATGAAAGAAGTGGCTTCAAGACAACTCTGTGAATGTCCTTGAGTGGCCCAGCCAGAGCCCAGACTTGAATCTGATTGAACAGCGACACTTCCCATCCAACCTGATGGAGCTTGAGAGGTGCTGCAGGGAGGAATGGGGCAACACTGGCCAAGGATAGATGTGCCAAGCTTGTGGCATCATATTCAAAAAGACTTGAGGCTGTAATTGTTGCCAAAGAGGCATCAACAAAGTATAGAGCAAAGGCCGTAAATACATATGTACATGTGATTTCTCCATTTTTATTTGAAAAAATTTGCCAAGCATACTTTATTTTTAAAATATATATTATTTACTTTGCATAACAGCATAAACAAGCATGGCACAATACAATTCTGTATTTTTTTGCCCATTACCTTACTGTGTGTTAATTAAGTCCAGGAAAAAAAACAAAGTCAGGGCTACGAGATCTACTCCTATTGCCCCTGCGACCTACTGGTAGGTCCTCCCTTGTGTACACATGATCCCCTGGTATATACTACCCTGGTACAAAGTTACAACTGATTATATATTGTGTATGATACCCAAGTACAAGTGGGGATATAAGGTGTCAGAGACTGCATTATAACTGTACATATTAGATAAGGAAGGGAGTTACCTGTGGCGCCGGCTCTTTTCTTCTCCCTTTGGTGTGGAGATACTGTTCCAGGTCGGTCCCCTTGGCCCTAGCTTTGGAAGAATCAAACACCTTCCTTTTAGAGTTTAGCATCTTCTGGCAGACCTGCATATGTTTCTCGAGACGATGCGCCATAAAGTTTCGCCCACACAGCTGGCATGGAACCAAGTCCTCTCCATCACCCTCTTCTACCTGACCAGCTATGGATGATGTGTTGATATGAACATCTTGAGGAGGCATTGTTATATGGGATGAGCCATTGGAGAGAGATGGAGCAATATTCTCCCTTTGTGTGATGTCAGTGCTTGTTCTCCTGACCGAGGTTGGTTCCTGGTTCTGGCGTTTAGCTTTCATGTTCTGATGATATAGTCTGTCCACTGCAAGATGATATCTGTCCTCCTCCTCTTCCTCATCTTCATCGCTATAGCCAGAGTGATGGTAGGTCTTTGTTGCCCTGTTTTGGGTTTTGGCTACCCTCACCCTCCTGGTGTCCTGCATCTCCTGGACCCTCCTTTCTTCTAGTTCTGCCTCTTCTTTCTCTCTCTGTATGCGGCGTAGTTCTTCCTCAGTTTTCCGCAGCTTTTCTCTTAGCAGTGCTTCTTTCTTGCGAATTTCAGCATCTAGGCTGGACTCCTTCTTCTCCAAATGGTGCCATTGGTCAGTCCGTGCAGGGCCTGATTTAGACCTTACCTGCTCTTGCACTGGAAGAGGTTTGTTCCTGATGTGAGCTGATGGAGGATGATGGATGGATGGCACATTTGTTGTGGTCTTTCGATGATACACTGGTTTGAGAGGATGTGCGCGGTCTATACCAGCAGTCTTCTTGGTTACTGTCCAGTTTGAGGCCCATGTCTTCTCCTCTGGGGCCCAGGGATCTGAATATTGGTGTTGGGGAAGATCATGAAATGACTTGTGTTGAGAGGAAGGATGTCCACTATAGCGTGAAGAGCCGTTGACCCTGTGTGAGATGCGCTCTTGTTGCTGTTTCAGAAGAGATATCATTTTCTCCTCTTTGGCTCGTAGGTTACGCTCTTGGTAGTCATTCCTTAACAACTCCAATCTGGACGGCATGTTAGGTGCTTGCAGAGTAGGAAGTCTGGATTCCGATAAGCTCTCTGGGTATGAGTATGGGGCCATTTTCAGCCTTGCCATGCTGACCCTGAGGAAAAACTAAAATATTGCATTATTAATTATCAGTGTAAAAACGTTCTTGACCTGACCACATTCTGTGTAAATAATGCAGATATAATAAGCAGCCATATTGTTCTATGTATGTGGGTTGGGGAACCAATTATAATAGAGGGGTTCAGAATAATGGACGAGGGTTTGAGAACCCTTAAAAAGGGACAGTTGTATAGACCCAATCTTTATAAGGTGTTTAACCATAGCATTTTGTATATTCAGAGACGTACAAGGGATATTAAAAAAAACATTGTATTGTTTTTGCACCTAACATCTTTTGGATTTATGGCCAAAAAGTTCAACCTTGGTTTCATCAGACCATAACACCTTTTCCCACATGCTCTTGGGAGACTTCAGATGTGCATTTGCAAACTGTAGCCTGGCTTGGATGTTTTTCTTCATCAGTAAAGGCTTTTGTCTTGCCACCGTACTATACAATACATGACCAAAAGAACACAATACCCACAGTGAAGCATGGTGGTGGCAGCACCATGCTTTGGGACTGTTTTTCTTCAGCCGGATCTGTGGCCTTAGTTAAGATTTATAGGAATTATGAACAGTTCTAAATACCAGTCAACATTGGCACAAAACCTTCAGGCTTCTGCTAGAAAGCTGAACATGAAGAGGAACTTCATCTTTCAGCATGACAATGCTGACCCAAAGCATACATCCAAATCAACAAAGGAATGGCTTCACCATAAGAAGATTAAAGTTTGGGAATGGCCCAGCCAGAGCTCAGACCTGAATCCCATTGAAAATAAATCTGTGGGGTGGTCTAAAGAGGGCTGCGCACAGGAGAAGCCCTCACAATCTGACAAATTTGGAGTGTTTCTGCAAAGAGTGGGCAAATCCTGCCAAATCAATGTGTGCCATGCTGATAGACTCAAAATGTGCCATGCTGATAGACTCCTACCCAAAATGTGCCATGCTCATAGACTCATCCCCAAAATGTGCCATGCTCATAGACTCATACCCAAAATGTACTATGCTGATACTCATCCCCAAAATGTGTCTTGCTGATACTCATCCCCAAAATGTGCCATGCTCATAGACTCATACCCAAAATGTACCATGCTGATAGACTCATCCCCAAAATGTGTCATGCTGATACTCATACCCAAAATGTGTCATGCTAATAGACTCATCCCTAAAATGTGTCATGCTGATACTCATACCCAAAATGAACCATGCTGATTGACTCATACCCAAAATGAACCATTCTGATAGACTCATCCCCAAAATGTACCATGCTGATACTCATCCCCAAAATGTATCATGCTGATACTCATCCCCAAAATGTATCATGCTGATACTCATACCCAAAATGTGCCATGCGATTACTCATCCCCAAAATGTATCCATCTGATATACTCATCCCCAACATGTTCCCTGGCTGATTACTCAGCCCCCAAAATGTAAACATGCTGATATACTCATCCCCAAAATTGTACCAGGCTGATATAACTCATCCCAAAATGTACATGCTGATAGACTCATCCCCAAAATGTACCCTGTGCTGATAGACCCATCCTCCCCAACATGTACCATGCTGATATCTCATCCCCAAAATGTACCATGCTGATACACTCCATCCCCAAAATGTACCATGCTGATAACACTCATCCCCACATGTACCATGCTGATAATCTTATACCCAATGTTACCATTCTGATATACTCATCCCCAAAATTACCATGCTGTATACTCGTCCCAAAAGTACCATGCTGATATACTCATCCCCAAAATGTAACCTCTGATACCTCATCCCCAAATGTACCATGCTGATACACTCATCCCACATGACCATGCTGATCTACTTTATACCAAAATGTACCATGCGGATATACTCATCCCCAAAATTTACATGCCGAATACTCTTCCCCAAACTGTCACCAGCTGAAGACCTACCCAAAAATGTCCATGCTGATCCACTCATCCCCAAATGTCCCATGGCTGATATACTCCATCCCCAAATTTCCATTCTGATACCCTCTCCCCAAAATGTCCATGTCGATACACTCCGCCCAAAATGTACCATGCGATATACTCATCCCTCAACATGTACCATGCTGATTACGCATCCCCAACAATGTCCCATGCTGATTACTCATCCCCAAATTTACCATGCTGATTACTCATGCCCAAATGTACCAGGCTGATATACTCATCCCCAAAATGTACCATGCTGATAACTCTCCCCAAATGTACCATGCTGATCATACTACTCATCCCCAAAATGTCCATGCTGAGATTGAGAAGACACTCAGCCCCAAAATGTGCCATGCTGAATAGACCTCATACCCCAAAATGTACCATGCTGATTCCTCATTCCCAAAATGTACCATGCTGATACGACTCATCCCCCAATCATGTACCATGCTGATATACTCATCCCCAAAATGTACCATGCTGATCACTCGCCCCAAATGTACCAATGCTGATATCTCATCCCCAAATGTACCATGCTGATAACTCATCCCCAAATGTACCATTCTGATATACTCATCCCCAAATGTGCCATGCGAAGACTCTCCACAAAATGTGCCATGCTGATAGACTCATCCCCAAATGTACCAGCGAGACACTCATCCCCAAAATTACCATTGCTGATATACTCATCCCCAAAATGTGCCTGCTGGTACTCCTCCACAAATGTAACAATGCTGATATATCATTAGCCCCAAATGTACCATGCTGATATACTCCATCCCCAAAATGTGCCATCTGATATACTCATCCACAAATATGTAGCCAGCTGATATACTCATGCCCAACATTTACCATCTGATATACACCATGTCTGATATACTCATCCCCACATGTACCGATGCTGAGATACTCATCCCCCCCAAAATGTACCATCTGGTATACTCATCCCACACTGTACCCTTCTGAAGACCCATCCCCACATTACCATGCCTGATATACTCATCTCCAAAATGTACCATGCTTATATCTCACCCCCCATGTCCCATTGCTGAGACACTCATCCCAAAATCTACCAGCTGATATACTCCTCTCCCAAATACCATGCTGATATACCATCTCCAAAATGTACCATGCTGATTACTCATCCCCAAATGTACCATGCGATACACCAAGCCCCAAAAGTACCATGCTAATATACTCATTCCCCAAATGTACCATGCTGATATCCTCAACACAAAATGTCCAATGCTGATAGATCATCCCCAAATGTACCATGCTGATAGACTCTCCCCAAAATTACCATGCTGATAGACTCCTCCCCAAATGTACATGCTGATACCTCATCCCCTAAAGGTACCATGCTGAACCCCTCCCCAAAATGTCCATGCCGATCCCTCATCTCATTATGTCCATGCTGATATCTCATTCTCCAAAATGTACCATGCTGATCACTCGTCCCCAAAATGTACCATGCTTAAAGACTCCTCCCCAAAATGTACCATGCCGATACACCGTCTCCATTATGTACCATGCTGATATCTCTCCCTCAAAATTTACCATGCTGATAATACTCATCCCCAAAAGTACCATGCTTATAGACCCATCCCCAAAATGTACCGTATGCCTGATCTACTCATCCCCAAAATGTACGTCATGCCGATATACTCAATCCCCAAAAGTACCATGCTGATATACTCATCCCCAAAATTTTACCATGCCGATATACTCATCCGAAAATGTACCATGCTGATAACCCCATCCCCCAATGTACCATGCTGATATACCATCCCCCAAATGGCCATGCCGATATACTCATCCCCACATGTACCATGCTGATATACTCATCCACCAAATGTACCATGCCGATAATACTCATCCCCAAAATGTACCTGCTGATATCTCATCCCCAAATGTACATGCTGATCTCCTCAATCCCCACAATGACCAATGCTGAGAGACTCCATCCCAAAATGTACCATGCTGATAGACTCATCCCCAAAGGTACCATTCTGATATCCATCCCCAACATGTACCATGCTGATAACTCATCTCCCCAAAATGTACCATTCGATAGACTCACACCCCCAAATGTACCAGCTGATATACTCATCCCCCACAATGTTACCATGCGATCTACCATACCCAAAAGACCATGCTATACCGCTCATCCCCAAAATGTATCACCCTGGTCTGATATACTCATCCCACAATTACCATGCTGATATACTGCTCCCCAAAATGTACATGCTGACTATACTTATCCCCAAATGTACCATGCTGATTATACTCATTCCCCCAAATGTACGCATGCTGATACTCATCCACAATGTACCATGCTGATATACTCATCCCCAAATGTACCATGCTGAATATACTCATCACCAAGTTTACCTGCTGATACACTCATCCCCAAAAAGTACATGCTGATATACTCATCCCCACAATGTACCATGCGATATACTATCCCCACATGTCACCTGCCGAGTACTCATCCCCAAAATGTACCCTCGCGAATACTCATCCCCAAAATGTACCATGATGATGGATACTCATCCCCAAATGTACCATCTGATATACTCATCGCCCAATGTACATGCCGATTATACTCATCCCAAAATCGTACCATCTGCTATACTCATCCCCAAATGTACCATGCTACTACTACTCTTCCCCAAAATTGTCCGAATGCTGATATACTCATCCCCAAAATGTACCATGCTGATATACTCATCCCCAAAATGTACCATGCTGATACACTCACCCAAAATGTAAACAATGCTGAATACTCATCCCCAATGACCCGCTGATATACTCATCCCCAAATGTACTCATGCTGCATATCTCCGCCCCAAAATGTACCATGCTGATAACGCATCCCCAAAATGTACCATTCGATATAACTCATCACCAATGTACCATGCTGATAGACGCATCTCCAAATGTACCATGCTGTATATCTCATCCCCAAATGTACCAGCTGATACACCATCCCCAAATGTACCATGTCTGATATCTCATCCCCAAAATGTCCATGCTAATATACTCATACCCCGAAAATGTACCATGCTGATAGACTCATCCCCAAACTTACCAGCTGAGATACCATCCGGCCAAATGTTGGCATGTGCTGATATACTCATCCCCAAAATGTACCATGCTGATATACGCATCCCCAAAATGTACCATGCTGATAACCCTCATCCCCAAAATGTACCAGGCTGATAACTCATCCCCACAATGTACCATGCTGATATATCATGCCCCAAATGTTACCATGCTTATATACTCATCCCCAAATGTACCTCGAGTCTCATCCCCAAATGTGACCATGCTGATATACTCATCCCAAAATGTTACCTGCTGATAGAACTCATCCCCAAATGGTG
>CM070043.1:28674676-28694023 GCA_036250615.1 Ptychadena robeensis | reverse complement strand
TATTCTTTGAATCCCTGAGGATAGTGACCAATACCCTCTACTGTGACCTCCATTCAATATGTTTCTAGCCTTTATTTGGAAGAGATGTAAACCGGGAGGGGGTTTGGCAAGTGCTATTGGTGCAGGTGTCGACTGGGAAGGGTTTCCTCTTCTCCTTCCCTGTCCAGCACACACCTCCTGGGGGCCCTATGCACACGCATAATCGGCATAGCAGGAGAAACGACCCTGATCACCTTACCCCCAATATTTACCTTGTCCTCCTAAATCCATGCTTTTTTCCACTCTATTAGTGAGGATAATTCTTTCCTATCTCTGTTTTACACCACCAATAAAAACTTGAATATTGCCTATGCTGCCCATCACTACTCTTCAACACAACTATTCTCTATAATTCCTCCTCATTCTCCCCAACCCAAAAGTCTGTCTTTCCTAATCTCCCTGGACTCCAACCAATACAGGGGACTGTCATCCTTGACGTCCCTCCTCCTATGACCCCATATGCGTATGAGGACCGACTTCTCCAATCAGTCACTACCTAGGATTGTCCGCCCCGATCTACCCTCAAGCCCCCCCCCCCCCTTTAATATAGAGAACTGATTCCTCTATGAAACCACAATATCCAGGACTGTTCTCCAGAATCTCTCTTTACAGGTGATGGCTCGCTGCAGACGATGTACTCAAAATGGCAAAATCCAGTGTTTCCCCGACATCCAGAGGTAACTGATCCCTATGTGCTCTAATACGAATATTAATATCTAATATGGGCTTGCAGGCGCCAATTTTCAGATTTACACAGTTTGCAGCGCCAGGTGAAGGCTGCCCCCAGAAAAATAATAATAAAATAATAAGGAAAAAAAAGCTGAAAAAAAATAAAGCTTATATGGCAGTGACATCTTGTGGCCATTCTGTATATCACATTAAACGAATTACTTAGTAAACAAATAAGGCCTATCCGGAAATAAGCCCTAGTGCATATTTTTGCACCTAAAATTAATATTATTGGGGTATTATTTTCTGGGAAACACAGTAGTTAGAATTTCACAAAAAAATTTTGACCATCGAAATTGATCCTGATCATACTTATGGATCCCATTTATCATTGCATACAGTTGATCCTATTTATAATAGCCAGGCTGAAACTTTTTTTCTTGTCAGGTGGCAGTGGACATCACTAAGGATCGTTCAGAGTCTCTGGCAGTGAAGATTCATAATATATTGTACCCCTACCGATTTACCAAAGAGATGATTGTCAGTATGGAGGTACAGTAACCATACGTTGTAATAGAGGGAATTGGGGAGCACACTGGAGTTCCAGTTATACCCATCATGTCTATTATAATTGGAATATCTGGCTACTTCAGTTTGTCATATGGGTTTATCACCTTCGATCAGTACGCACACCCCTTAAATTATGTCATGCCAACATTATCTTCATACCGATTCATCTATAACTTAGGTGCCCAGACTGGGAGCCGCATGCGGCCCTTTGGGCATTCTTCAGCGGCCCTCCTCTGTTCTCTACTTGTGGCCCCTAAGACCTAAGTGTTAATGCATAGGGAATAGAAAATCACCTGTCCAACCAATGGGCCTGGGCTCTTTTTAGAGCGGGAATAGGAGTAGAGACATGTGACTCGCTCAGGGTCAAGTCCTCTCCTCCTCTTTCTGCTCTAAGAAGATACTGGGAAAAGACGTGTTGGCGAGGGATCAGTGGACATGTGAGCCTATGCTCCCACTATCCCAACAAATTGGGAATATTTTATAATAGACATTGTGGCACATAACTTCAGAATAGGGGCACATAGCCTTTGAGTCAAAAGTTATGTGCCCCATAGATATCATCAAAAGCTTTGATGATGTATATGACACAAAATGTCAATTGCCACACTACAGTGTTCCCTAATGCTTGAAGTATAATTTAAAACAAATTTTATTTAAAAATGAAAAACAATGTCTTCTAGCTCTGGTGCTGTAATTTTCTAATTAAAAAAGGCTTATACAAGTCAGTATAGATTGAAAATGTTATGTTCCCTCCATACCCTTGTGGCCCTCTATATCAAATCAGTTGCCCACCACTGATCTATAAACAAGAGCTGGCTAAAGCCTTTGGCATGGCACCTGGGCATATGATGCTGAGCTGTAGTTGCACTCATATGGACAGCTGAAGTTAAATGGAGATCTTAGTGCTCCTGCAACTTTTTAATATGATTGAGCTTTGTAAGTCTCTCTATTAGTCAAAGTGTTTTTACAGGAAGAGTCCTGACCTGCTGTTGGTCAGTTTGTGAAAGGTTTGCTGTAGTTGGTAAGATATTTAAGAAATTTAAGCAGTTTTTTATTTAGTGTCTTTATACTGCGCTTATTGGTGTGAATGAAAAGTGGTGGAGAGTACAGTATTTTTCAGCTTAAAGAACGCACCCTATACAGTCCTGTCTCATCCTGGTAAAGATACAAGGGAACTGCAGTTCTGCTGGTCAGAGCTCCTTGCTTCAACTGGCAAAGCTGGAGTAATAAAAGGCAGGGAAGCTGTCAGTGTCTTCCCTCGCTTCCTGGTCCGGCGCTGCAGAGCTGTATGGGAGTGGACTTCACCCTGCTCACATACACAGCCCTGCAGAGGGACGATCCATCCATGGACAGATCATATGCAGATCTCAGCTGCGGCTTCACCCTGCTCACATATAGCTCTGAGCAGGGAAGGATCCGCTCTCTGGCAGCTCGTCCCTGCTTCTGTATGTGAGCAGAGTGATGCTGCAGCTTATATACAGATCTGCAGACAGATGATCAGTCCGTGGATGAATCGTTCCCCTCCAGGGATGTGAGTGGCAATTATTTGCTAAATGTTGCGAATTTGAATATTGCCTATGCTGCTCATCACAGAATGATATTATTGAGAGTAAATGCCGAACTGTAGAGCATGGTGTAATTTCACATATTCTATAACATTCTTCTGTACAGGTTCTGCAACAAGTGGACAATAAGTTCATTGCATGTTTGGTCGATACAAAGACTGAGAGGATGGAAGGGACAGATGAGGCAACTTTTACAGGTAAGAGCAACAGACGGAGCTTAGGTGCCAGTAGCAGGCAATGCCAACTTGTGACCAAGGAGGCATCATGGTCAGGTGAAATGGTATGGGAACTGCTCCCTCTGTAGATAAAAACTTGGTGCAGCAGTACCTTATGCATTCACAGACACGTTGATGTATATTGCAGAGTCTGTAAGGTTATGTTTACACCGTGGCTAGGGCTCCATTGACCCCCCCACCCCACTGCGTAAAATGCATACCTTCATGGGGAGGTCAACAGAACCCATATCTATTACCTGCCTGCTGCACTGTTTACACTGTGTGGAGCAGATACTCCAGTGGAGTGGATGAAGTAACAAATTATATCAATGGATCCTGCTCGAAGGAACTTGGCCAAAAGGTTTCCAACATGTTGGAAAACCTTGGTTGAAATCCATTACATTGAATAGGGGACAGTGCTGTCCCCATCCAATGTAATGGATGGGCTGACAGCTCGCTGCACACACAGGGAGCTGAGCCTCACACACAAGCTGTGTGTTCAGCTACGGCTCTGCGTGAAGGGGGCATGGCCAGCATGGACCCAGCTCTGACAGAAGAGAGGAGGGCGGGGGCAGGCTGCAGGTAGGCTAAAGCAGCCGGAGAGAACGTTGGGCTAACGGCATATATAAAGTGTAGTGTATCAGTCAGGTGAGACCCTGGGTAAGGGTCATGGATCGAGTAGAGAAAGGGTAGAGTAACTGACCGTTTGAATTTATAAGCATTGGTCTCAACCAAAGAAAGGATCAAAATGTATAACCACTTTTCAGTGGCATTGGATTGTAGAACACAACGCTGTTTCTTTGATAATACCAGTGAAGGCAAAAAAAAAAAATGACAACATATGGCTCTATGTACTTTGGGGTGCTCCTCTTTGTAGGGAATGTGGACTATATAGTAAAGGAACATTCCCTACAAGCCTTTCTTTAATAGAATCATTTAATTTGTTATTGTCTAGGTGGGAATCTGTTGGTGTTAGTGGATCAGCATGCGGCACATGAGCGGGTGCGTTTGGAGCAGCTAATTGCAGGTAAAGTCTATTCTGCGTCCCCCGTCTAGTTTATAAAGGCAGCGCTGAACCCTTCTTTATTACGCAGACTCCTATGAGCTAACGGAAGACAGAGGAAGGAGACTAAAGGTTTCCACCGTAAATCCCCCATTAGAGCTGGACATTACAGAAGAACAGGGCCGTCTTCTCAGGTATGTAGTGTTATCCATCTACCCGTCATGGTGGGGTACTCCAGCTTATAGCAGCCTTGTTGTGCAGGATACGTGCGGGGGCACTACAGCGGGTCGGACTATCCCTCTCATTTCTGGACAACTGCCTAACAAAAGTATTGGTCAGTGAGATCCCGCAGTGTTTTATGGAGAAGAAGGTTAGTGAATCGCAGCGAAGGAGAGCAACTGCCGCTAAGAAGATGGTAGAGGTAAGAACCAAGGCAGTTTGGAAAATCTTGCTGTGTGTGAACATTGTGAAAGGGATGTGGAGAGATGACCTTTACTATTATTCCTCTGTTTATAGGAGTTCCTGCAGGAAGAGGTGCAGGTAAGTCTCAGAGATACTGTGTGTATAGGAGAGGAGAACCTATGTATGAGGAATCAGTGTAGGGTACAGAAGAGCAGCGCAGTTTACACCCCCTACTATAGTATGTAGTGTACATGTATGGCACATATACAGGGAGGCAAGGCTGCAGTTTATTGTACGGCCCATATATAAAGGAGCATAATGTATAGCAGAGTGCAGTGATGGCGAACCTATTAGAGACTGAGTGCCCAAACTGAAACCCAAGATCCACAGTGAGGTAAATAAGTATTCCCTGTAGATTATGTATGTTTGCCCTCTGACAAAGAAACCACCAGTCTATTGGAGGGTGAGGGGTACTGTGTGTATTCGGAAGAGGGAGAAGAAAATGTACAGCCCAGGGAGCCAATAAGCAGCTGAGTTCTGCAGTTCTCTTCTCTCTCCCTTATCTACCTCTGTGCTGACAAACAGCTCGAGTGCCCCCAGAGAGGGTTACGAGCGCCACCTTTGGCACACGTGCCATAGGTTCGCCACCACTGGCATAGTGTATATAACCTTTTTACCTTAACCTCCTGGGTGATTTGCATGTACCATGCTTTTAAAAAATATATATTTCTTGCCCTCCTGTGGATCCAGAACACATCTGTGCTCTAAAAAAGTGACTGCACCATCATTACATGGAAATGGTGCTGCCTACCCTTTGCCACTCGGGCGTCATCGGGATGGCCCCGGAAAGATCGGCGTATATGCCTATACAGGGGACCGCCATGAACTTTCAGTGGATAGGTGAATATGCCCACAGTTATCTTGGGGTGAGTTTTGTTAACAAAAAAAATCACCAAGTTAACCTGGGCTAAACCTTCATCTGTGTGCAAGACAAGCCAGGCCCCCAACTCCTAACCGCATTAAATAAACTTTCCCAGAAGTGATGTTGCAATGCAATGGGGGCAACATCTCCTCCCACCTAACATGCATGCACACAATCCTTCTTTAGACCTCCAGCAATTAGGGGGATGATGACATGTACAGGGGCTTTGTAATTCACTCACAAAGTCACATTGTGAAATGTTTCATTTCTAGAAAAAGTTAGTAAAACATCAAGATGGAGGTGTGTACAGAGGTGGGGGGCATGGAGCTGGCATCACTCACGGTGGTCCCCTCTGGTGTATATGTTCTTGTATGGAGCATAATGTATAGTATAGGGGAAAAGCCTGGTGGGCAGTGCATTTACAAGACTAATGAGCTCTCCTATTCTGTCTCAGCTATTGCAGTCTCCAGGAATGGTACCTGGGACTCTTCCAGGGACCGTTTTGAAGGTGTTGGCATCACAAGCCTGTCACGGTAAGGAATATCTCCTATTCTGGTTCAGTGGTGACATGGAGAATTGAACTTAATATGTAGGATAGAATGAGACATGTAGGCCTTCCGATCTGAGCCCTGGAATTCAGCACTTCTTGCACTGTACTCCATTAAGCCCCCCATACACCTTAAGTTCGATCCATACAATCTCCATTAGATCTACCAACAACTATGTAGTATAGGGGCCTCCCTAATAGAATACATAGTGATTGGAAGGTATATATCACTGCTATGTAGTGCCGGGTCCTCCCTGATACAATACATAGTGATTGGAAGGTATATATCACTGCTATGTAGTTCCAGGTCGTCCCTAATAGAATACATAGTGATTGGAAGGATTAGAAAGGTTCTCATATTTCATGATTTTGGTAAAACAAAATTTAATTGTAGAGAAATTGTATGGAAAGATTGTATGGTGTATGGGGGCCCTTACATAAGTTTAAAGGAGATTTGTGTAACCAAGACTAACTGCAGATTCCCCTGGAATTTACCAATTTCTGAATTGGGGGTTTGGAATGAAAGGATTCAGACTTTAATCGTGCCAATTCTGAACTAGATACTTAAAGCGGACCTACCACCAGGAAACTATGTTTTCATGAATGGCACTAGAAGTGCCAATAATAGGGAGGAATGCAGTGAAAAAACCCAAAAACTTACCTGTAATGAGCAATTTAAGAATATAATCTGCCATCTCTCCTCACTTCCTGGTTCATTGAAGACAGAATTGGGGCAGCACGTCACAGAAAGCTTTGATTTCTCATTGAACTGCTTTGAAAATTCCCATAGAAGATCACTGAATGCCCCCCAGTGGCCACCCGCGATATTGCACCCCCATGTGTTTCATGTGTTGGCTCCACGAACCAGGAAGTGAGGGGAGCTGAGTGGTAATCTTGTTAAATTGCTCATTACAGGAACGTTTTTGAGTTTGTTTTACTGCATTCCTCCCTATTATTGGCACTTCTAGTGCCATTGATAAAAACATAGATTTCTGGTGGTAGGTCCACTTTAAGAATGTGGTAATGTAGGGGATGTCATGCCATAGGTCTGATATGAGTTTTTCTCCTGAGGTGTGCAGGCGCAGTGAAGTTCAATGATCCTCTGACTGTGGACGAGTGTCAGCACCTGGTGCGCTGCCTGGCACAGTGTTCCTTGCCCTTCCAGTGTGCACATGGAAGACCAGCCATCTTGCCCCTTGCAGATTTGGTCCATCTGCAGCCGGAGAAAGAGGTATACTGGGGGGGCTACACTTTTACCCATCAGTCAATCCACACACTACATATACAAAACTGGGCATAGACGTCATCACGCACAGCCGCTCGTGCCAAGGATCGGCCGGGTACCCTTTGTGCCGTCCCCATCTGAACTAATGGGATCAGCTGTGAATTAACCGGCATATAGGATCACCATGCAATCCGACATGTGGCAGATTCTTGGTCAATATGACCAGTGGGCGCACCCGATTCTCAGCCGATCCATTGCGGGAACGTGCATGGCGGCTGTGGAATCAGGCAGCAATCTGCCCGTCTATGCCCAGCTTAACTGATAACAGGTCTGAGACTTTGTATCTACAATACACCAAAGGTGGGGACATGTCAGGTAAGTTGGGGCTTGCTCAGGTTACAATCTGATTAAGCTACCTGCTAGTCTCCAATCTAATGCCACCTTATTCTCTGCTCTTTATCACTAAAACAAATGAACGTTTCATTGATGGAGCATCTATTCTAACTAGTGATGCTCCGATTGATCGGCCGCCGATCACGATCGGCCGATATTGGCTTAAAAACCTTGATCGGCGATCGGCGCAAAAACCGCCGATCACAGGGGGCGTGGCCTGACGCCGAGCTGCATAGAAGCCTGCTCCTCCACTGCCCCGTAGCTAGCCAATCAGCTTCCGCTTGGAATTGCATGGAAACATGGCGCCCGCCGCAATGTCTGATGGGGAGTTGTAGTTGACTGCGAACTGTCCCACGTGAGCAGTCTGTGAGGGAGTAGTGATGGGTAAGTTCGGATTTTTACATGACCGGTCATTTGAATCCGATTCATCAAATGATTCACGAGTCATTGAATCGGATACTTCGTGTTAATTTCCTTACTGATCAGACTTGCAGTCTGTCTCCCTGGCAGGAGCTGTGTAATCCGACTCTAGAGTGAGGCTCAGCCCCGACCCACCTGACTCTCCCGTGTCTATAGAGTGAGAAACTGAAACCAGGCCAAACGACGTTAAAAGAATGAAGTTACATGTAGACTTTTCCATCAAGTTACAGTCTCTGCCATATAAAACTGGCCACAGATACAGAGATCCAAGCTTCATCATGTAGTATCTGTTCTGACTCTGAGGAACTGTGACACTAACGACAAATGACTCCATCTCCCTTATAGTGGACCTACACTGCCCACTACCAGCCATAGAGCTCCCTATAGATCAAGGTGTCCTACAGGAGGTCATGTCAATCTCTCTTTCTAAAGCTAGGCATACAATGACACGGTCTCAATGTTCCATTTTGGATCGATGTACTTTTCTAAGTGTATATTACCAGTGTACCTCTGGCCTCCCACATCCCCCCCATATATACAACAGCACACACCTCGCCCCCCATATATACAGTGCACCTCTGCCCCCCATTTTTATTTTTTTTTTTTTTAAATACAGTGCACCTCTGCCCCCCATATATTACAGTGCACCTCTGGCCTCCCCCATATACTACAGTGCACCTGTTGCCCCCCCCATATGATCACAGCGCACCTTCTGCACCCCCCATATATACAAGCACACCTCTGCGCCCCTAGATAGACAGCGCACCTCTGCCTTCCCGCCATATTACAGTGCACCTCTGCCTGTCTGCCCCCCATATATACAGTGCATTCCCCTGCCATTTTGTGACCGGCAGATCATAATCTTGGTAATCGGTGATCGGCCCCAAAAATGCTGATCGGAGCATATCTAATTCTAACTGCAGGTAACTGTTCTCTCTTTCTATCAGGTTTCTCCTAAGCCCAACCTGGGGCGCTTGCGGCGGCTCTACAAGGCCTGGCAGCTTTTTGGGGCAGAGTCTTCCAATCGCAGGGAGCAGACAGTCAATGCAGAGATTTGTGCAGACACACAACAATCACAGGCTGACTAGGAGCCATAAGTATACAATACAATATTTATTGCCAGAATTCTGTCTTCATGTGTTTATTAGTAACATCACAGTTCATGGTCAGCAGGGTGGTAGAGTTCACTCATCAGGCGGTAGATGTAGGACGGGGCATTTCCTCCAATGTTGGTAATAAATAATGTGATGAGCTCTGCTGGGACGTGGTCAAATATGGGACAATGAGCACTGACCTTGGACAGGATCTCACCTGTGGAAAGAAGACACATTACTCCTCATATACAGAAAGCACAGCTGAGTAGCTGCTAGAGCAGTGACGGGCAACTGAGTAGATATGGAGGGCCACAAGTGCGGCCCTCTGCATCACTAAAGGGCCGCACATAACATTTTCAATCTATACAGACCTGTATAAGCATTTTATCATGACAGCAAGTATAGCTAGAATACACTATTTTAAAATAACTTGTATTTAACCATTAGGTAACCCTGTAGTATGGCAGTGCACATAAAGGCAATCCGCTACCCAGACGGCACATGAGCAAGTCCCTCTCACCCTCCTATTCTTCCCAAGATCCCAGGCGAAGACAAGTCAGCTGGGGACAGGTGGACAGATGAGTTCCTATGCCCTAATTAACAGTTAGGTTTCAGGGGCCACAAGTGGAGGACTGAGGAGGGCTGCTGAAGAATGCCCAAAGAGACGCAGGTTGGGCACCTGGGTGCTAGAGAGTACACCCTACCTTGTGAGAATGGCAGAACTTCCTGCGGAGATACAAACTTGTGAAATGAGTCCTCTTCATTGGGGAACTAAGAGAAGGAGGAGATTTAAGTTATCAGACACACATAAAAAGAACCTGCCAAGAGAATATACAAAGTGACACAGCAGGCAAGAAAGGAGACATGGAACTATGCAAATACAACAAAAACTGACACATATAGGGGAGAAGAAGCCACCCAGACTGGCACCCACTCTGTGGATGAGTGAACCACAAACACTGACATGAAGGTGCCACCAATGTTGCCCCACCTGTGGTGACAGCTTAAACATAGGCGCGCACACTATGAGAGGAGTGGAGTGATGCTTTGCAGCCAGTGCCAGAGCATGCGTCCCAGATACTGCACGTAGGGAGCCATTAGCCAGGATAGTCTTTGTGCCGATAATAACCTGAAGGAGAAGGCAAAAAGTTACTTACTGCACCAAGATGTGGGCAGCCAGCCATGATTTCCCCGCTTCACTTACTTTATTCACACGGGACATGACTGCAAAGATGGCGGCATCTGTGATGACAGTTGTCTCTATTCCCGCTTTGGCTAAACTGACCGCCATTTCATGGCCCTACAAAAAGAGAGCGTCAATGACAAGGAATAGATGACGTATGAAATATGGTGACCATCTGTTACAGCAATAAATATATCGCGCCCTTAATAAACATGAAGAATATAGAAAGACCAGATACAAGGATAATCCATGATTGGGAAATAGGGCTTTTACAGGCACGAAACTCATACTGTATTTTTGGTACTACGCTCCTGACCATAAGACACACCCAGTGTTAAAAAAATAAAAAAAAAAAAAAAAGTAAAAATCTGATTATATGAAAATTCACATATTTTAATAAACACTTGGCTCATAAAAATTAAAGTGCAATAACAAAAAACATATACAATCTCACAATACAGTGCAAATAGAAAGGAGCAAAAGATCACTTAATGTGGAAAGGCTTATGCATGAGTCGTATGGTACTTTAACACATTCATACCTACGCGTTTTGCCTTTCCCCCAATTGATTTCAACACTTCAAATACCGTATTTTGCGGACTATAAGATGCATCCAGTTTTTAGGGCAGGAAAAGCAGAAAAAAAGATTTAATATATGTTTTCACAGCAATTGGGTAATGCAATATTCAATTCAGCCAGTAGATGTCACTAGCAGCAGTACACTCTTCGCACAACACGTCATTCTCCACACTGATAGGGAGGAGGGGGGCCGGGCTGCCCAGTCTGCTCTCCTCTGCCGATCTGGCTGTTACTGTGTCCGTGGGAGCTACAGAGTGATTGCAGTTTCTATCCCTCCATTGCTTATGCCAGTAGGGCTCTAAGCTATGCTGGTGTAGGCAGTTATACAGTACAGCTGGGAGAGCCCGACACCGCCGGCATCTCTCAAGCTCCCCGGCGAATCTCTTTGGTTGGCCGCGGGGGTCGCGCATTCGGACCATAAGACACAGGCACCCCCCCCCCCTGATTTTGGGGGTGAAAAAGTGTGTCTTATGGTCTGAAAAGCCCTATTTTCTCAATCAAGGATTGTCCGTGTATCTGGTCTTTCTACCTTGAACACTGGTTTACGTGCACTTACCTGACAGAAAGGTGCGCACTCAGCCACTATTACATGGAAGGTCCTCTTGCGAGCGGCCTCCTTTAGAAAACGCAACACGGTCCGTGAGCTACCAATGGTCATGATCACCTCGTTGGAATGGATGTGTTCCTTAGCTTGGGCTTCGATGTTGTCAGTGGTGCCCTCTGCCGGGAGACATCGACCAATCAATAACAGATCTATCAGAGAGGTTTATGTACCTGTGGTGGCCGATTATTACCCAGTTCGATGAGGAGCTCGTTTACAGCTTCGATCACATTGGCCTTGAGCAGCGGGAAGGAAGTGTTGAAGTCTTCGCTGAGTCCCTCTGCCATTACCAGCTTGTGGAGAGAGTCCTGCTGGTCATTTTCCTCACTGCAGCCGCGCAGCCTGCGCATGAGATGGACACGTGTTACAAAACATTCGGCAAAGCAACTGCACGACTGCGTATCAGATATGGTCAGCACTATGTACTGTCCAGGTCCGGTTATATTTATTGTGAATCAAATCATTAAAGCCTCCCATACACTCTTAGATTTTTGGGCACCTGACCACCGTGCGCGCTCACGGCAGTCAGGTGAAAAATCGGGTGCCGATCTTAAGCTTAAAGAGCCTAAATCAGCCGCCAAATCCGACATGTCCATAATTCTTAGATCGGTTGAATACTTTAGACAGGGACACAGTGTCCCCGTCTAAAGTATGGGTATGTCTTCTCAGCTCCGAAGGATCTGAGATCCATTGGGGCGGAGCAAACAGCCTGTCTGGCTGCTTCTGAGGGGGTGCAAGCAGCTCCTCCCTCTCCCTTCGTGCTAGGCTGCTAGCATGCTGTCTGCCAGGTCTCCCTAGCTGATGGCCTGAGCTGCTAGAGGGACCCACTGGCATGCAAAGTGTGCCCGGGGCAATTGTGACCCAGTGTTTCGGCATAATGACGCGTGCGATGAAGTCACGCACGGTAGATCGAACAAAACATCGGGTCACAATCTAAACGTGTATAGTAGGGAGCATCTGAGATGCTAGTATGATGACCAGTGAAATGTCCTAGGTCCACCTACTTTGCCTTATTACCACAAATACAGTGCTGCTTGAAAGTATGTGAACCCTCCAGACATGGTCACTGTTTGTGCAAAAAAACATTTAAAGAACCTTATTAGAACATACATCTAAATCCAATTGTAAAGCACACCTTCCAAATAGTTAGACACACACACAAAAAGAGAGATATTTTTCATTATTTAGTAAACAAGGAGGTTTATGTCCCCAAAAAACTGAAAATCTTACATGTGCATCATAGTATGGGAACCCTTGTATTAGTAGCTTGTGGCTCCTCCCTTTGCAGCCATTACTCCAACTAAAGGTCTCTGTAACCACTAACCAGTCTCTCACATCTGCTTATGGGGATTTTGCCCACTCCGCCTTGCAGAAATCAGGCCAGTTGAGAGACGTTAGAGGACATCTGGCATGTACCAACTTTTTTTCAGGTCTCTCCACAATTTCAAGGGTTAAGGTGGACTTTGACTGGGCCAATCCAGAGTGCAATCCTCTTCTCTGTGAAGCATTCCTTTGTACTCTTGCTGGAATGCTTGGGGTCATTGTTCTGGTGCATAATCCATCTTCATCCCAGCTTCAAATCCCTGAATGATGGCATAGGAGATCTGGTCGAGAATCTGTTGACTAAACCGAAGAATTAATGATTCTTGGACAATATGGAGTCGTCCAGGCCCAGCAGCAGAAAAGCAGCCCCAGACTTTCACATTTCCACCGCCATACTTCACGGTTGGGAGGAGGTTCTTTTCTATATGCCCGTGTTGATTTTTTCTCCAAACATGTCGGTTTTTGATGTGACAAATATAATTCTATTTAGACTAGTCTGCCAGAGAATGGACTTCCAGAAGCCTCTGGTTTGTCCACTGCTTTGGACAAGTTGAAACGGGCAGTTTTTGTGCTTTTTGAGAGCAGAGGTCTTCTTGCAACCCTCCATGAAGGGTCATGGCTATTCAATTTTCGTCTGATGTAGACGCATGCACATTTGTCCCAGAGCTGGCCAGAGAGGCTGCAACTCTCTAGAGGTGATGTGGAGTTGGCCTTACCTGGTTAAATTTTTCTGGTGCATGGGTGATAGTTTTGATGGGGACCTTCCTACTGTTGTATATTCTGTCCAGGTGCTTGTTCCATTCTCTGAACTCGTACATTCCGTCCATTGTAAATTATCTGTAGTACAGGGGATGGATGGAGCTGGAAATCTTGAGAGATGGTTTAAGCCTTTCCCAGACTGATGGGCTGTCACTACCCTCTTCTTCATGTCCTCGGATATCCCTTGCTCTTGGCATTGTGATTGTATGGGACCAACAGTTGGTTCAGTTGGTTTTCCTCTATCTTTATTTAGTGCAGGCCAAAACATTTTCCAAGGATGTCTCAGCTTTTCATTGGTTGCTAAGTGATTGTTTAAGCACCCAACATGTGTTCACCTGGTCTTTTACCTGCTCGACTTAACCAATGCGAGTTGGGGGTTCACTACTGTTGCACATACCACTAAGTCCATGTTTCATGTGTTTTGGGCAACTAAACAAAACCTACTAAACAAGTACATGCAATGGATGAACAATATCTGACATTCATGAAAAACACTGGTGATGATGGAATGAGACAATCATGGTTAAACAACCAGAAAACATCTACACAACTTGAGGGTTCACCATACTTTCAAGCAGCACTGTAGATCTCAAAAAAGTGCGGTCATGTGCTTTCCATGATATTCACACAGCAGAGACAACTGGCCACTCCTGTAGTTTATGGGAGGAGAACAAGTAGAGCATGGCATGACACCACATGCAGAGAGCTAGGAGGTGGACTATGACAATTCATCCTAAACTACGAGGCAAAGGTTTACAGCATTATGACATCAAAAACTTGGCTGGACTGGGACATGTCGTATGCTGATTCGTCCTTGAATGTGATGCTGAAGGATGTCATCCCACTTGGAACACATAGGACATCAATGCAATGGAGAGAATGGTGACCCAACTCATCTTTCTACAGGTGGTTGACTTTAAGGGGGTTTCCAAATCCATTGGGACCCCCTCCGCTAAGTGCATTGCATGGCGGGATCCACTCCACTAGTTCAGGCCCTGCATTGGCGGAACAGCTCAGCGTTGAGGCCACAGCATCCGACCGAGCGGTAAGGGATGTGCTCGTCGAGACCTCATGCCAAGCAATGCGCTTAGCCGATGGATGTGGAAAATACCTTAAAACTTGCTTCCTGAAACCATCAGGATCAGAAGTCGAGACTGACCAGCCACTGCGAGCAGCACAGAGGGCACAGGGATGGTGGGGGCTACTTACCGGCCATACTCCTCGCGGTATGAGTTTCAGACCCGCGCACCAAGTTTTTCCAACGGGAGGTCTCGGAGGGCGGAGCAGCCGTCAGCACCTCAACTCCCTCCGAAGAATATCATTAGTTCTCTGGAAGGACAAAACAAAGTAACCAACAAGATACCCAACTTCCCAGTTCATCCTAATATAAGCCCATCGTATGCTTCCATGCAGCGTACCTAGCGTGTCCGTTATACCCCGAGTGATCTGGCCTTCCAAGCCTGCACTCTTCTGTACTTAACACCGAGTGATCGCCTTTTCAAGCAGGCACCTCTTCTGTCGTTCTTACCCGAGTTATCTGCCTTCCAAGCAGTGCACCTTTATGTCCTGTATTAACCCCGAGTGATAGTGCCTTTCAAGCAGTGCCCTTTCTGTCGTATACCCAGAGTGATCTGCTTCCAGAGTGCACCTCTTCTGTCCTTATGACCCGATGATCTACCTTCCAAGCAGTGCACCTTTCTGTTCTTGACCCCGAGTGATCTGCCTTCCAAAAGCAGTGCACATCTTCTGTCACTTATACCCCGAGTGATTCGCCTTCCAAGCAGGTGCACCTCTTCTGTCCTTATACCCGAGTGATCTGCTTCCAAGCATGTGTGGATACCTCATTCCTGTCATTATCCCGAGTGATCTGCCTTTCTATGCAGTGTTACCTCCATCTGTCCTTATACAACGAGGGATCTACCTTCAAAGCAGTGTACTCATCGTCAGTTATTACCCCGATGTGATCGCCTTCCAAGCAGTTGCACCTCTTCTGTCCTATAACCCGAGTGATCTGGCCTTTACAAGCAGTGCCCATCTTTCTGTCCTTTTACCCCGAGTGATATTGCCTTCCAGCAGTGTACTATTGTCCTTATACCGCGGAGTGGAATCTGCCTTCCATGCAGTTTGTACCGTTATTTGTCCTTTATACCCCAAGTGATCTGCCTTTCAGCATGTACCTCATCTGTCCTATAACCTAAAAAGTGAGTCTGCCTTCCAAGCAGTGCACTCCTTCTGTCCCTTATACCAGAGTGATCTGGCCTTTCAAAGCAGGGCACCTCCTCTTCTGTCTATCTACCCCGGTGATCTTGCTTTTCCAGCGTGTAAAAAAAAAAAAAAAAAAAAAACCCTCTTCTGTCCTTTACCCCGAATGATTGCCTTCCAAACCAGTGCACCTCTTCTGTCCTTATACCGAAGTGATCTGCCTTCCAAGCAGTGTGCCGCCTCATCTGTCCTTAACATCAAGTGATCTGCCTCCCAAGCAGTGTGTACTTTCTGTCCTTATACCCCAAAAAGGGTGATATGCCTCCAAGGCCAGTGTACCTCATCTGTCCTTTAGACCTCAAGTGATCTGCCTTCCAAGCAGTGTACCGCATATGTCCGTATACCCGAGTGATCTACTCTCAAGCAGTTACCTCATTCGACGGTATACATCAGTGATCTGCACTTCCAAGCAGTGTACCTATCTGTCATTATCCCCAAGTCGTGCCACTTCAAGCAGGTACTCAGATGTCCTTATACCCCGAGTGTGATCGGCCTTCCAAGCAGGGGGGGCCTCTTCTGTCATTATACCCAAGTGATAAGACTTTCATGCAGTGTGCACATAATCTGTCCTTCTACCTAAAGTTGATCTGCCTTCCAAGCAAGTGATGTACCTCTTCTGTCTTTACCCCAAGTTGAACGCCTTCCAAGCAGCTGTTACGTCATTTGGTCATGTATACCCCCAAGTGATCTGCCGTTCAAGCAGTGTTGTATACCTATCTGTCCGTATACCTAAAGTGATCCTGCCTTCCAAGCAGTGTACATCATCTGTCCTTATACCCAATCAGGTGGCCTTCCAAGCAGTTTTGTTTGTGTGTTTGTACCGATCGTACTGGTTTTACCTCAAATGTTGAGTTATGCCTTCTTCGAGATAAGCAGTGTACCTCTTCTGAGCGGATACCCCAAGTTATCTGCATTCCAAGCAGTTTTTTTTTTGTTGTTGTTTTGCTGTACCTATTTTGTGCTTATTATTTACCCAGTGATCTGACTTCAAAAGCAGTGTACCTCATCGATCATTTACCCAAAGGATCTGCCTTTCCAAGCAGTGTCCTATCTGTTCCTATACCCCAAGTGATCCCGCCTTCCAGCAGTGTACCATATGTCCTTAGGACCCAAGTGATCTACCTTCCATGCAGTGCACCTCATCGTCCTATTACCCAAGTGAGCTGCCTTGCAAGCACGTGTACCTCTTCTTGTCCTTATACACCAAGTGATCTGCATTCCAAGCAGTGTAACTTCATCTGTCCTGATACCCAAGGGATGCCTGCCAAGCAGGGTACCTCATATGTCCTTATACCCAAGTGATCTGCCTTCAAAGCAGCTGTACCCATAGTCCTTATACCCCAATGAGTGCTTCCAAGCAGTGACCTCATTCTGCTTTACCCTCACGGCATCTGCCTCCAAGCCGTGTACCTTCTGTACGCTTATACCCCAAGTGATCTGCCTTCCAAGCAGTGTACATCTTCTTGTCTTATACCCCAAGTGATTGCCTTCAAGCAGTCGGTACTTCAATCTGTCCTTAGACCTCCAAGTGATCTGCCTCCAAGCAGTGTACCTCATTGTCCTTATAACTCAAGTGAATCTGATCCAAAGCAGCGACAAGTTTTTGTTTACCTCATATTGTCCGTATTACCCCAAGTGATTGCCTGCCAAGCAGGGTACTCCATCTGTACTTATACCTCAAGTGATCTGCCTCAAAGCAAGGGTACCTCTTCTTCCTTAATTACCCCAAAGTGATCTGCTCCAAGCAGGTGACCTCATCGTCCTTTTTTACACCTTGATCTGCCTTCCAAGCAGTGTACCTCATCTGTCCTTATACCCCAAGTGATCTACCTTCCATGCAGTGCACCTCATCTGTCCTTATACCCCAAGTGATCTGCCTTTCAAGCAGTGTACCTCATCTGTCCTTATACCCCAAGTGATCTGCCTTCCATACAGTGTACCTCATCTGTCCTTATACCCCAAGTGATCTGCCTTCCAAGCAGCGTGCCTTATCTATCCTTAGGATTGACCCCATTGTACAGTCTCATCATTGGGGGTCTTACTTCCATAAGCTTTCATCGTTTAAGGTGACCACACCATAACCCCTAAACATTGGGGGTACCTAACACAATCCACATTTACAGTCAGGGGTGACCCCCACCTTTGTTACACTTTGGATGAGGACACCCCCCACCATCCTTTCCCGTCATCAAAAATGATCATACCTTTCATTCCCTTTCTTGGGGTAACTATTTTGTGTATGACCCCCGCCATACACATTCAGATATGACCCCCATTGCACCCCCTTTTCTCAGGCGAGTAGAGTCTCACCAGCATTGCTCCATCGTGCCTGAGCAATGATACGACGGAGAAGAGCGACAGTCTCCCTGGCGGTCTCCTCTGAGCTTGGGCGGCCTTCCCCTCTCTTCAGGCCGGTGATAAAAGCTTCAACCCGCTCTGACAACTCCGACTCCTTCTCCGATCCCGGTGGCATGGTTATTAGGAGTACCAAGATGGCGCACAAGGAGGAGAAAGATGGCGGCAATGTGTCATCGGATGTATCGCACGTACCGCCCTACGAGGGGTGGGGTTAGTTTCCAGGCTGCAGTGAGCACGTGATTATTACACATTTTTGCCGCAAGCGCTCCCCTCTACAGGGAAGGGAGGAGTTGTAGGGGGAGCGGCTGTTAGGAGTGGGAGGAGCTGTTTGTAGTGGGTGGGGCCGAGAGGCGGGTTATCTGTCAGTATCCTGGTGTTTGGAATCAGTCGGGTGACATAAGTATCCGTACAATGTGATGCGGGGAACGGATCGGGGACCCCATTCCACTGAACATGACATTCTACAATAAGATTGGATCCTACGTCACTGATGCTTTAGGCTCTGACTCCACCCACAATGCCTACACCTAGCTTTAACAACGGGCGGGGCTGATATACCATCTGACCAATCAAACTGCGGCTGCCAAGCAACCGAGCTGATTAATAGGTAAGTGGAGAAATCTAATTGGTTGTGGATTTTTGGCTATACATCATACTGTGAAGGGAATAGTCTCTGATTTGATGGCTGAGATTTGGGGGTTGGGGGTGCTGTTACCCCTAGTAACCATTACTAGGAAAGTGAAAGATGGACTCTAATTGGTCTTTTTCTGTATGACCTACATAGGGTTCCACCATCCCTGACACCAACAGAGAACCAATAACATCCCCAACCCTTTATGTGTCCCTTTAATCTGCAGCAGGATGCTCATTGGCTGCTGAAATGTGATGTCATCTATAGAACTGGGGGGGGGGGGGCTCAGGGTGGAGTGGGCGGCTGATGGTGGAGATACCACCAGGAGGTGAGGAGGGGCCCTGTATCTGTCATTCGTGTGTCCGTCATCTCTTCGTCCATCTGTCTGTCTATCACTTCTCCATCTGTCTGTAAGTCGTCTGTCAGTTGTCCATTATCTGTGTATCTAACTGTCATCTGTCCATCATTTGTCTGTCGATCCTCTGTCCATCTTTCTGTGTCCGTTGTAGATGCTTCTCATCTTACACAGCATAACATAGGCAACGAAACCTTAACACTAACACGGCAAGTCCGAGTGACCCCCCCCC
>CM070043.1:28637482-28655103 GCA_036250615.1 Ptychadena robeensis | reverse complement strand
ACACACCAATCATACATCAGAGACAATGTATCATATATACCACCAAATAGAGACATGCATCATATTTACAACCCCCATCATACATTCAGGATCATATACACACACAGCACTACATAGACTGTATCATATACGCACACATCAACATCATACAGAGACATGTATCATTATACCCACACCAATCATACCAGCGACAATGTATCATATATACTTACTCACACCAACATACCGCGACATGTATCATGATATATCACACACCAATCATCAGAGACATGTATCATTAATACACACACCAATCATACAGAAGACAGGCCATAACCACACAACCATCATACAGAGAAATGTATCATATATTACACCACACCAATCATACAGAGACATGTTATCATATATACACACACCAATCATACAGAACGTGTAGCCATATATACACACGCAATCATACAGAGACATTTATCATATATATCCAGCAATCATACAGCAGACATTTATCATATATACACACAACCAATCATACCGAGACATGTATCAATATACACACCGAGCACTCATACAAAGACATGTTCATATATACACACACCAATCATACAGAGACCTGTATCATATACACACACACCAATCATACAGAGGTCATGTTCATATATACACACACAACCAATCAACAGAGACATGTATCATATATGTTACACACGCAATCATAACAGAGATATGTCTCATATATCACACAACACCACTTATACAGAGACATGTATCCGATCTCCACGCACCAATCATACAGAAGCCCTGCAGTTCTGGCCGACCTGTTTTTATGGACTCTCTGGGAGAACAAACTGATCCTCTGTACCAGACTTGTCCCTTCACTGATGGGTTGCCCCTTCTTCTCCCTGTAGTGACCTGAGAGGGGTCGCCCCCCCTATACTCACACCACAGCTCTGACGCTTCCCTGTAACATGATGCCCGTCTATATATTACCCCTGTAACCTATCCCTGTCTTTGCTGCCTCTGTACATTTCTCCAGTCTCAGGCAGTAGATAAACATGCCCCTAGCTCTGTCTTCCCCTGTTAATATGCCCCTAGCCTCTGCTGCCCCTGTAAATGCCCCTAACTCTGCTGCCCCTGTAATATGCCTCTAGCCTCTGCTGTCCCCTGTAAATATGCCCCTATCATCTGCTGCCCTGTAATAGCTCCTAGCCTCTGCTGCCCCTGTAATCTGCCCCTAGTATCTGCGCCATCTGCTGCCCCTGTAATTGCCCCCTAGTATCTGCTGCCCCTGGTTTAATAAATAATGCCCGAGTATCTGCTTCCCCGTAATATGCCCCTAGTATCTTCTGCTGTCCCCTGTAATATGCTCTAGCCTCTGCTGCCCCTGTAATATGCCCTATAGCCTCTGCTGCCGCCTGTAATGCCCCTTTATATGATACATGTCTCTGTATGATTGGTGTGAAAACCAAATAAAGTTGTATGAGTTGTATTTTAAATAAAGTTTGAGGGCCATTTCAGACTAGTACTAGTACATGATACTGCAAAGCAAACACGGCTAGTGCAAAATGGCCCTCAATCTGACACTGTGTAGTTTTAATGGGGGGTTGATAATGTTTCTATCTAGAAACGGGGGGCCCTGCAGGAGAAGTTTGGAAACCACTGGTCTTACAGCACAAGTTATGGTAAATTGTCTATAATTGGGACCTTGTGCTGTTCTTATATTATCAAAGCCGTAATTCACAACTGTGTCTGTAATCTTGGTGACTTAAGGCCCCCATACACGTGTCGGATTCGCACCGGATTCCGGCACGATCGATTCCGGGCGCGTGCACGCGAAACGATCGTGCCGGAATCGCATGCAGCCCACCTGGTCCGATCGTTCGCGTCCGATTGATCAGGGGCTCGGATCCGACGGAGAACCAACATGTTGGTCTTTCTCATGCGATTCTGTCCGGATCAGGGGGAGTTGCCAGTTGTGAGGTGGACAATCTGACACGGATCCGTCCCGGAATCCGTTGGACAAGGTGGTATTCTGCGATGGATACTCTTAATTGGCCGATTGATCACACCTGCGATTCCCGGCAGAATCGATCGGATGATGAATCGATTGGACATGGAATCCGACACGTGTATGGCTAGCTTTAGGTAAGGATTTTGCCCACAGTGCAATCTATTGGGACAGATCTATGTCAGAATGGTGAGACTATAGCCACGATCCCTTTGGGGTGTGAAGAATATGATTTGTCGCAGACATACCAGATCCTTGTGGTTCAAATAAGGAAGAATGCTGGAATGTGTAAGAAGCCCCCTCTCTTCTATATTCTATATGTTCTCTTCACCATTCCTATGCAGAAAAGCACATTCTCACATAGTATGACCTCTGTCACTCATTTCTTTTTTCCTCCCGTTGACCACAAACAGTTTTTTTTTTCTGCACAGCAAGATTGATGGTACTATGACACATATTGCTGACAACTGCACTCTATAATTTGTGTTGAAGATAACAAAGTGCTTTGTCGAAATTGTATAGTGCTGACCTAAGTGGTTTACCTTCTCAGCAGTTACTGGGCAATTTCTAACTATTTTAACAAAGTTAAAGCCCCCCATACACCTTTAGATCTGCCAACAACTATGTAGTGCTGGGTCCTCCCTGATAGAATACATAGTGATTGGAAGGTATATATCACTGCTATGTAGTGCCGGGTCCTCCCTGATAGAATACATAGTGATTGGAAGGTATATATCAATGCTATGTAGTGCCGGGTCCTCCCTGATAGCATACATAGTGATTGGAAGGTATAGATCACTGCTATGTAGTGCCGGGTCCTCCCTGATAGAATACATAGTGATTGGAAGGTATATCTCACTGCTATGTAGTGCTGGGTCCTCCCTGATAGAATACATAGTGATTGGAATGTATATATCACTGCTATGTAGTGCCGGGTCCTCCCTGATAGAAGTGTCAGTGTAAAGAGGGCGGAGCCAGCACATCTCTCTGTTAGGCTGTGTTCTGGCTGGCTTCCTTTCTCCCCAGCTGGCAGCTGTGTTGTGAGAGATTCACTCACAACACGGGCTGCGAGCTGGAGAGAACGGGTCCCCATTGAAGGGAATCGATGTGCTTATGTGGTGCATATGGTTTTCCATTCAATTGATCTCCGATCAATCACAGCGTGGTGACGTCACCACGCTGTGACTGATCGGGGGTCGATTGAACGGGAATCTACCTATTCACTGAGGACACAATTTTTGACCTCTTAAGTGGAATTTCAGCAATTATACTAAATGGGAGCAATCGGCCATTAGTCATGATAAACGCGTCCATGCGCCCTTATATAAGTTTTAAATTGTCAGCCATTGATGTATGTGAAAGAGGAGAGTCATGGAAAGTGTGTGCCAAGGATGGATTAACACTGATCTATTACATGCAGGTCAGAAGCACTGCTTGTCCAAGCTAGACCTCCACCAGTATACATGATGCATGTTGTGGGGGTTCAGCTCTAAACTGGGTGCTCTTATAACATCAATCCACCAAACATGGATCTCTTTAGGGCCTCCTGCCCATGTTTATTGTCCAAACAGTCCAAAAAAAAAAGAATTACCCTCCCAGGGGTTAATAGCACTCCAAACAAGGGTTAACAGAAAATACCAAGCCTCCTGGCTTTCAGACCTTCAACATAAATGATAGTCCTTGGCTCTGCTTCTCAGTAGCAACAGGACTGGGCCCCACACTCCCTGTGAGCCCCCATGTATCTACTGCTCCAGCAGCCACAGGACTGGGCCCCACACTACTTGTGAGCTCTGTCTTCTTCTTGGTCAAAGCCCAGACACCTTATGTGGACACACACCCAGCTACAGTCTTTGGTGTTCCTAGGCAGAATGGGAAGGCCCACCCAGTTCCATCCTTCCCATTTGAGAGTCCGGGACCCTGTAAGAAAAAAAACAAACAAAACACTTAGCAACCTAATGTTGCTGTGCAAAGAATTCCCGGACTCCTTCCAGGGCACCACCTAATGGGCCATTTACACAGTGACAAACAAGCGGTTTGCCACAACGTCTAAAGGGAAACCGACGGACTGTTTCACCATTGACAAAAAGGAGGGTAGTGACTTCCGGTTCCGGCGCCCGATGTGAGTAGCAGCAGCTCTGATCAGCTCCGTCCCGCCGTCTTGCACTGCTACTCACCGCCACCCCCGCAACCCGCACAAACCCGGCGGATGTCGGATACCGGCCTGTCACCCGACATGGACCGGTTTGTGTCGCGCAATCCGCGTGTGAAGAAGGCTAGCAAGCAGAAGCGCCAGGAGCGCACCAGGGCAATCCAAGATGGCCGCGGGCCATGCTGCACTCAGCGATGAATCGGAGGCTGAGCCCATCCTGCCGCCCGCCATGCATTTGGACTACACCCGCCTGGCCAGTGAGGTTGCCCAGCACCTGAATCCGGATCTGACAGCTACCATGCAGGCTTTCCTAGCGCAATCCCTGAAGGAGATCCAGAGTGAGGTGAGCTCGCACTCATCCAGGCTGGATGAACTTGAATCCCGGCTCACTGTGACAGAGGAGGCCCTACAGTCAGCGCAGGCTGATGTGGAGGACCTGCGGGCACAGCAGGTAGAATCGGCTGGCAAGATCGATGACCTTGAAAATCGCTCCAGGAGGAATAATTTGAGGATTGTTGGACTGCCCGAGGATTACAAATCGGGAGATCTGCGGGGGTTCTGCCAATCGACGGTACCCGCGGCCCTGGGCCTGGAGGGGCCTTTTAAAGTGGAACACGCACCGGATGGGTCCCATGGTGCCTAATCGCCAAAAACCACGCCCGATCATTGTGCGTTACTTAGATTTCAACGACAAGGTGACTATACAGCGGGCATATCATGCACAGCATCACTTGGTGGTGGACGTCCTGAAACTATTGGTTTCGCGGACTATTCAGCGGAGATCACAAAACGCCGGCGGCATTTTCTGAGGTGTGCAGCGAGCTGGTCCATCGACGTGTCAAGTTTGCCCTGCAGTACCCAGCGACGCTTCGCATCATGCCTACCCAGGGGAAGCCTACTACCTACACCGACCCAACGGCGGCTGCGGCGTACCTGAAGAAGCTATTCGGCAACGGTAGCCCGGCTCAGCCGCAGCGTCCCCTGACCGACACCCAAGGAAGCGGTGAGCCGAGCTCTCCAAAGGAGGGTGAGGGGTGAGAGCGGCCACAGGACTGCTGCATGCAGCATCATCTCCCACAAGTCACTCGACGCAAGCGGACGGACTGTTCTGAGTTGGTATCGTATGATATCTGTTTTCCATTTCTCTTTTTTTCCCTCCTTTTGCCCTTTTCTCCCCTCTACATTCTCCCTTTCTCTTTCCTTTCACCGGACGTTGAGGCGTTTGGCGCTCTTGGACTGGCCGGCGGCAGCTGTTGCTACGGATGGCTCGACTCCTGTCGAGGATCATCGGGAAAGAAGGAAGTCCATTACATTGACTATGTTCCTAGTGGGCAACCGGGGGGATGGTGGTCTCACCTCCCGGTTTCCTAATTGTTTTGTTATGTTTTGTGTTTTTGGTTATTTGCTGTTCTGGGGTTTTTTAGTCGTGATGCCTACATTCCTACCCGGCCTCAGTGGCCTGTCATACTTTACATGCTATGGAGAAGGGGCGGAGCTCGTCTGGGACACGAGCCCCCCTCCATTGGTTGCTATTGTCTTATGGTTTCTACTGTTGAATGTTCCCACAGTCCCTAGCTAGCGATGTCTGCCTCTGGGCGGTTGAGAGTGGTCACATGGAATGTGAAGGGCCTGCGGACCCCGAGTAAGCGCACCATGGTATTACGCCACCTAAAGAAATTGCGCGCTGATGTTGTGCTGCTCCAGGAGACGCATCTGCGTCCTGCTGAATATAAATTGATGCAATGTTTCTGGGTGGGCATGGTTGTAGGGGCATCAGCGGGGACCCGCTCGGTGGGGGTTCTTATACTTATACACAAACATATGGTATCTCGTGTTATGGCCCAGATCTCTGATCCCCAGGGGGGGGGCAATGGTGCCAGGTCACTATTCAGTCGCATCCGCACCCTATCAATATTGTCTGTGTCTATGGCCCTAATAGTTCAGCTACGTCCTTCTACCCTGATCTCACCCAGCACATCTTGAATAACACCTCGGGGACCCCGGTAGTGGTTGGGGGAGATTTTAATGCGGTCCTGTCTCCGAGCGAGGATAGACATCCTGGGACTTTGGGGCCGGTGGCCACGTCCTCTCAGGACCTGGCGTTTGGTACCTTTGTGGAGGCAGGCAACCTGTGTGATGCTTGGAGGTTTCTTAATCCCTTTGAGAGGGACTACACGCACTACTCAGCGGTTCATGGCTCACTGTCCAGACTCGACACACTTTTGGTCAGCTCACACGTGTTGCCCAGTCTGAAAACGGCGAGCATTGCCCCGCTGGTCATCTCGGACCATGCCCCAGTGATTCTTGAGCTGATGCTGGGCTCCCCGCAAGCTACCTCTCCGGTGTGGCGCTTCCCGACCCATTTGGCGACGGATGACGCTTTTAAACAATCCCTAGAACAATGGTGGGTGGATTATGATTGGGATAATGTGGCCCATAAATCTGATGCAGTTCTCTACTGGGAATCTGATAAGTGGTGCTCAGGGGCCAGATCCTGGCGTATTCCTCAACCTTGAAAAAGAATCTGACAGCCGCATACATGGACTCCTGCAATAAGGCAAGGGCCGCCTATGTAGTGTACACATACGACTAAGCAGAACCGTGAGGCCTGGGTATCCGCAAAACACCTGTGTGATATGTGGTTGGAGAAGCATGATCGACATGTGCGTGTGAAGGGGGATGCGAGGTTTTTCTGGTACGGGGGCAAGTCGGGCCGCCTGTTGGCTAATATGGCACGGGGGGTGCGCCCTCCTTGCCGCATACGGGAGATTAGGCAGCCCTCGGGTCAGACAACATGCAAGGTTGGGGAGATTGCTGCGGTATTTGCGGATTTCTACACTAGATTATATGCTTACTCTGATGGGCCATGTGAGGATAGGGAGCGGTTCCTCGGCTCCTTGGCTCTTCCGCGGCTAGCGCTGGAGGATTTGGAGTCTTTAAACAGGGCAGTCACGGAGGAGGAGGTGGATAGGGTCATCCGTCACTCTGCCAAGGCTCCTGGTCCCGATGGCATGTCCACTGAGTTTTATAAGATTCTCCGCCCCAAGCTTACCACTTCGTTGGTGGGTCTTTTTAATGCAATATTGACCTCTGGCCGCTACCCGGAGACGGGACATACGGCGTTCATCAAGTTGCTTCCCAAGAAGGACCCTCATGCAGTAGAACCAGGGGCGTACCGTCCGATTTCGCTAATAAACCAGGACATGAAATTTTTATCTAAAATTATGGCAGATAGATTGGCTGCAATACTACCTGGGCTTATTTAGTCCTCTCAGGTTGGCGGGTAGGGTAGGTCTGCGGTGTTCAATGTGCGCAAGTTGTTGGCGGTGTTGGAGCATACACGGTTGGGGGGGGGTCGTCTCGGCAATCGGGGGCGGTTTTGGCCCTCGATGCCGAGAAGGCTTTTGATAGCGTTAGTTGGTCCTGGCTCCGGCTGGTGTTACGGACCATGGGATTTGGTGGCACTTTCCTCCAGTTCATCGACAAGATGTATACCGCACCCTTGGCCTGTATTTTAGTTAATGGTGTTTTGTCAGCCCCGTTTCCATTGGAGCGGGGCACCAGACAGGGGTGTCCATTGTCTCCCCTGCTGTTTAACCTGGCGATGGAGCCACTCGCCAGAACTCTGCTACAACCGGATAGCTTTGAGGGCATACGAATCAGGCGGCAGGAGGTCCGTTCGGCGTGGTTCGCCGACGATGTCCTGCTGTTCATGGCCAAGCCAGTCCAGCATTTGCCTCGGGTGCTCTCCCTGCTCGACCGGTTTCGAGCCATGTCGGGATTCTCCATTAACAAGAACAAGAGTGAGTTGCTTTTTATAGGGGGTAGCGGTACTGCAGGGGAGAGGGCCAGTGTTGTTGAGTTGGGGATTCGGGTGGCGCACAAGTCCCTGAAGTACTTAGGGCTGAACTTCTCTCGCCTGGCTCCGGACACTTATGCCCTTAACTTTACCCCAGTGATATATAAGGTTCTCCAGGAGCTCAGGCGTTAGCATGAGCTGCCGCTGTCACTCATGGGACGGTGTCAGCTCATCAAAATGATAAGTTTCCCCAGGTTGCTGTATCCTATGCAGACTCTCCCGATCCTACTTAAGCATGTGGATGTGAAAAGGCTACGCTCCGCGTTTATTCACTTTATTTGGCATGGGAAGCGTCCTCGTATAGCGTACAGGAAGTTGCTTTTACCAGTGGCTAGGGCTGGGGTCAATCTGCCTGACATACGGGTGTATAATCTTGCGTGTCTTCTCAGGCATGTGCGGGACTGGGTCCACATGGAAGCGTATTTTACAAATGTCTCCCTGGAAACTCAGATGGTGCGTCCCTGGTCCCTGAGAGGGGTCCTTCACACTCCCCTCCGTGTCCTGCCTCCCGCCATTAAACAAAATATACTATTGAGGGACACGATCATTGCCTGGCGTGAGGTCAAGAAGCCGGGGTTTCCCTCAGGTGGCTCCAATCCGCACTTCCAGTCGTGGGAGAGGAAGGGTATTGTTCACCTAGCGGATGTATTGAATGCAGAACACCGATTATCTTCCTTCTCCGAGTTGAGGGCGCGATACGCACTGCCGGTCACTCACTTTCTCTGTTATGCCCAATTAAAGAGTTTCCTGGCGGACCACGGGGGGACGTCGGGTACATTTATGTTGCCCGCCAAACTCAAGAATTTTCTGTTCCCTTCCTCGTATAAAATGGCCCTGTCAGCGGGTTATGGGTATATTAGAAGACACAGGGTGGAGCCTCCCACTGTTATGTCTCATGTTCGTCCCTGGGCGGCTTTTTTGAACTTACCTGTGGAGGAGGTGGGGGATATGCTTGAGGATGGCTGGGGCACGGTTCGCCGACATATTGTTAGTGAGGCCTGGCGGGAAATGTTTTTTAAGGTACTACACCGAGCCAATCTTGCTCACAATACGGCTTCCAAATGGCGTAGGCCACTTACCTTATTGCAGGGTTGCCCGAAATGTCAGCTGCCGGATGCCGATCTAGACCACCTGTTTTGGCAATGCATAGCTATCCGTAATTTCTGGCAGGAGGTGTCCACTTTCGTGCACTCAGTGACGCATAAGTCTTTTACCCTCGACCCAGCTCTGATGTTGTTGCATGTGCCCGGGCGATCCTCCGATGTCGGACCACCTTCTTCGCCGCCCTCCCAACCTCAGACTAATAAATTTACCCACCTCTGCTGGTTGGCGGCGAAGAAGTGTATTCTTAAACATTGGATTTACCAAACTTCCCCAACTGTGGCTGAATTGACGGTTTACCTTCAGCATATCATGTGTATGGATAGGATACACGCATTGCAGTCCCCCACGCGCACGGTTGACAAATTCTTTAAAACCTGGAGGAAGTTCCTCATTTTCTCCACGCCGGCTCCACAGCTACAGGAGTTCATGGCGGCTTTTCAGAACACTACCTGGTACATGGAGGAAGCTATTCGGGGCACCCTGGGGCCGTTAAAGCTCTCTGCCTGAGACGGTTCGGTATGGGATGCCGACAAGACCGGGGGTGGGTGACCGAGGATTGGGACTGAGGGAGGGATGGGGGCGGGGTCAAGGCTATTACGGGTTTATTTTTTTTAGGGTTAGGAGTTGGTTAGTTGTTTACTTTTCTGTTATCTATTAAAAATTGATGGAGCCGCGGTTGGCTTCCGTGCCCTGTATCTTATGGTATAAAGCCTTTCACAGCCTCTTCTCTGTTTAGCGATGAGTCCTGATCTCTATGTTTCTGTTTGAGCATTATGACTGATGTACGTGTCATGTCTTTTTTCTATCTGCCAGAGTTTTGTACATGCTATGCTGTGATACTTGTACACTGTTGTTTTCATAAATAAATATATTAAAAAAAAAAGGAGGGTAGTAAAGGCTACACAAGCAGGTTTAGATAGAGGTCTTCATCTTCTACCCATGTAAATGTCACATTAAGAGGGAGATGATAGCACTAGTGGTCTCTAGCGCTACCTTTACTGTGTGGATTTAACCATTCTCAGATTTACCAACAACGGAGCTCCTTATTATAAATATATGACCATGAACAATGATGTGAAGGTGCATATATATATAAGAGCATATACATACAAATTACATAATTATATATTTTTTGCATATACATTTTTATTAAAAACTTTTGCATTTCAATTAAACATACAATAAACGATAACAATATACATTATGCAATGGAATCAGCATAGAAAGTACTTTTTGAATGTCAAATATACTAAAGAATGTCCATATATGAAGCTGTAATTGAGATCTCCTTAGTAATCTGTAACTCTATGTGACTCCAGCAAAATAGCTAAATATATTTATCATGCACATAACATTGTTTGTAATGTAAGAACCTTACTTAGGCTCTCCTCTAAAAAGAAAACAAAATGTTTTATATAAACAATGCAAAAACCAAAGTGTCCTACCACCTACAGTGGTTATACAGTGGTGAAATGTCAGGTTCCAGCGAATAATTAATAATTGAATAATTTCAAAAAGTTTTCCCCCTTGTGACCTATAAACTTTACCACTCAAAATAAAAAAACGTAAATCTTTTAGGTGGAGGGAAGAAAAAATTTAACAATAAAATTATGTACTTGCATGTGTGCACACCCTTAAACGAATACTTTGTTGAAGCACCATTTATTAGAGCACTTAGTCTATTAGGGTATGAGTCTATCAGCATGGCACATTTTGACTTTTTTGCAGGAACACTTCAAATCTGTCAGATTGCGAGGGTATTTACTATGCACAGCCCTCTTTAAATCACCCCACAATTTTCAATGGGATTCAGGTCTGGGCTCTGGCTGGGCCATTCCAAAACTTTAATCTTCCTCTGGTGAAGCCATTCCTTTATTGATTTAAATGTATGCTTTGGGTTGTTGTCTGCAGGGGTGCCCACCTCAATATAGGACTTGAGCTGGCGTAACCAGAATTCCAAATTCCTGGCCACTCAAGAAGAGGGCAAGGCTGGCTTCATGTTAAATGAACCTCCCTAGCGCACCACCCGTACCGCGCTGTTTTTACGGGCAATCACAGCAGTGTAGAAGGTACACTGCCTGCCATTTCCTCCCTCCCCTCTCCACACAGCCGGTGTCATTCATGACACCGGCTGTGAGGACTGGAAAGCAGAGGCCCCTCCATTAACATGGAGGTCTACGGCACTGCTCACCCCCGCCCCTTTCCGCATCACCGTGATGCGGTCGGTGACGCCGCACAACCCTGGAAATGCTGCGTCTGGAAGCTTTCCGTGGATATGCGGCTTTCATGGGAGCTGGGCTCGTCATGAACGTTAAGGAGGTGAACTAGCTTCCCAACCACGTTGAAGAAGAATCTCCATTCTTTTATCCATGGGATCTTTCAAAACACCCATATCTTACAAAAGATAAATCCATGGACACCTGCGAAAAGGCTGCATCCACCTGATGGCTTATTCCAGGGCAGGCCTGGATCTTCATCATAAGAGGGAGAGAGGACATGCAGAGAGGACAGCAGATGAGGATCGGTTAGAGGAGTAAATGAGTCTAGCAGCACCATTCATGATGGACTGAAGAGCTGACAGTCTAGTTAGAGTAAGACCAGAGAGAATGATGTTGTAGAAGTGCAGACGAGAAATGATAAGACCATGTACCAGGGTAGTTTCTGGGGACAGGAGGGGGCATACTTTGTGTAGATGGAAGTGGCAGGTTATTGCAATGTTCCGTATGTGGGTAGTAATGGAAAGTGCAGAGCCAAAGGTGACACCAAGGCAGCGTGCTTGTGGAAGAGGGGAGATGACATGGGGAGGCTTAGAAGGTGATGGGGGAAATATTGAGTTCCAATTACGTTTAAGGAATCTGTTAGCCATTGTAACGCAGTGACCACAAGATCACCTGTGTCACTGAGCAGAGTGCTGGATGGTAGGTACATTGGACCACGGTATCTCAGATTTCCATTTTGAGGTAAAACCAGCAGTGTTATGTTTGCAGGGAACTTTCATGTTCTTATGCTGTTTTTCTGCACTGTGTTCTGGGGCTGGCTTTACTGGGAATCTGCAAGAGCAGGGTGGGACAGATTCCCAATTCCTGGTCCAGAATTTCCAGAGGCTCAGAAGCCCATTTGAGCACCTGGTGCTAAGATCAGGTGGTGTGTGGGTGTGGAAGACAGTCTCTGGGCAGTCAGAGACAGCGTTTGCTTTGGTTTAGAAGCCAGGAGGCTATTGATATCCTTTATGAACAATAAACACGCAGGAGCCCTAAAGACAGGACTGTCTGTGTGGAGTCGCCACATTGGGAACCCCATTTGCAGCTAAACCCCCACACCATCCATTAAGAGATGGCGGACAGGCACTGCGAGATATTGTCCAGGACAGAGGGAGTAAAGGCTGGGTTGATACATAAATTGGGTGTCATCAGCATATAAATGGAATTGCAGACCAAAGAATGTGATGAGTTTACCAAGGGATGATGTGTAAAGGGAGAAAAGAACCAGGCCAAGGACTGAGCCTTGTGAGATGCTAGTTTTGGAATGAGCAGTCAAGTAGAAGGAGAAAGTATGGAATAATGAATACGGATAGAGTGCAAGGTCTGTAGAAGAAGAGGGTGATCTACAGTGTCAAAGGCAGAGGAGAGATCAAGGCGAAGAAGCAGGGAATAGTTGCCTATGACCTTGGCTCTGAGCAAGTCATTAGCAACCTTATGCTCGGCATACACATACCGAGCAGGTCAGACAGACCTACTCCGATGTGTGCCGAGATGCTAACGTGATAAAGTCATCACGTTAGCCTCCCGTTGCATTATGGGGCCCCTTCAATCGGCCGGGCACCCTTTGTGTGCCGGCCATAAGCTGCAATGAAGACGCCACTTCATTGCAGCTCATGGCATCGGCTTTCATCGGCCAGAGGTTATTGGACATGTCCGTTCTCTGGCCGGCCGAGCAGTGGGGCGACAGGGATCTGTCATCCCATGTGGGCACATGCCGATTAGCGGCCGATTTTTAACCTGACCGACGGCGCGAGCGCGCACACCCGTCGGTCAGATTAAAAATCGGCCGCTTATCGGGATGTGTATGGCTAGCATTAGCGAAGTATCAGTGAAGTGAGATGATCAAAAGCTGGACTGGTGGTGACTAAAGCTAGCCACACACGGTTAAATTTTGGTTCATTCGATGCTCGATTAGATCGAGGAATTCAATCGTCTAATCGAAAATCGATCTTAATCGCATCAACATACACCCCACATTGAGTTTACGATTGTGGTGAGATTTTGATTCTAAAATATTACTAAAATCTTGGATTTTGGTATGGAAACGATTCAAGTTCAGATTGAAGTGGTCTATGTTATTATATCTAATCTAATCGATCCAAGAGAAACGCCACAAACATCGGCGATTATAAAACGATTTTGGCACAATCGACAATGATTTTCCAACATGTCCGATCAAAATTTTATAAATTTTTCTGCCTTCATCGAACAATTATCGTCGATCGTACCATGTGGGCATTTCTCGATTTTCGTTCAATCGAACCAAAATCGAACCGTGTGTGGCTAGCTTAAGGAGGGAATTGGATGATCAATCAAATGGTAGCCAGATGAGATGACAAGCCTGTTGAAAAGATGAGAGAAATGGAGATTAGTTGAAGGTAGAGTAGCATGTGACTTCGCAATGCAATTGATCTCGTTCCTTGGTTAATTCAAACGTTGCACTTTAAAGAAGGCATATCGGCTAAAGTCACAAGCCACTTGAGCTGGTCATACACCTTTAGATCTCTCTGTCAGATATCCTTTAGATCTACCAACAAGTATGTTGTATTTGTTTAGAAAGCCCCTCATAATCACATGGTTTTGGTAAAACAAAAGGAGATCTAAAGGAAATCTGACAGAGAAATCTAAAAGGTGTATGGGGACCCGTAGTGAGTAGTTGAAACAGAAGTGGCTTTTAGGACGTGTTTTTAAAGTTTTTTTGGTGAGTTGTTGCCATAGGACTCTACTGTCCTTTTTCCCTCCCATTAACAGCACATTAAAAAAATGTGAACGTGGTTTTGGATGTGTTAAGGGTTTGACGTATACAGAACCATCCACTAGTGGAGACTAGAGACTTTCCAACTGCAATCGTACCTCAGTACGGACCCGGTCCACATTCACGGTAGCATGAACATGTCTGTTGCAGGTAAATAAATTCTGCATTAGTGCATGCTGCTGCGCTAGCTCTCTCATACTAGTGTATGCGAGACACTTGTGATGCAGTAGAAAAATGTGTGCTGCATGGCGTTTGCATTAAGGCAAAATCGTAACACATTACAATACAACCGTAAATTAAATTATTGTTTTGCTCTGCTTCGCCTGCATGTGAAAATGTTATACTACTCAAAATTTTAAAATGGACCTACCACCTATCACTGGACATATTACACTATCAGCAGCAGCACTGCTGATAATAAGGGCAATCACTGCTCAAAATGTAAAAAAATGTTCCTCACAGCAGGAGAGGCGATTTTCTGGCTCTTTTCTCCCCACTGTGAGACGTAACTTCTAAAACAGCTTCAGGAAACGGAGGCATCTGGGATGAAATTCATAGTCTCGTGTGAATTGGAATGCAGCTTCACATCTGCAGAATCTAACATGATGTAATCGAAGCTCTATCTAGTGGCCGTTTTATAGAATTACAGCTCCATAGTCAGAATGAAGTATGGGCGGAATTGCTTCTCTCTGCCCTTAATAAATATGAGTTCCCCAGGAATGAGGAAGTGGAGTTCGTTGTTGTTTTATTCTGTAGCAGTTTTCACAGATGTATACTGCAGACAGGTAAGTATTGTGTCAATGTAATGTAAGTGTTTTTTTTTTAGTATATAACCGCTTTAAGATGGACAAGAATATGGTGAGTGGGAGTCCATGCTCCAGTGTAAAATCATCCATTAAGAAGTTTTATTTCCAATTCCAGATATCTGTACATGACAGCAAGTGAGGTTAATGTCATATCCAAGACAAAATCAATGACATGTTATGGAACTTTCAGACACCAGAGTTCAGCATGAATATTTTATGATCTGGTTTATTGAGTGCAGTACGTAAGATGAAGCTGCTTTAGGAGCCACAGTGTGCACCCTTGTATCTGTGAGGACTACAATAATACTCATAAGCAGCCTGACATGTAGCAACACTAAACATCCTTGTAGAGTTTGCTCACCTAAATCTTAATTCCGGGCACCAACTATTGAGGTCTGCAGCTAGTCCTTTGGGATCCTACCTTTACAGTGCAGAGCAATTGGCTTTACATTTTAATGGGATGACTATAGAGTTCTAGACTGCTGCTCCATGCACCAGAAGAATCTTCTCTAAAAGGAAACCCTGGGTCTCCCAAAGCCTAGGAGATGCAGGTAAGTAAATCTAGATATATAAACAAGTAACTGTTCCTTTGAGTAAGACGGGGAACCTACTGCCAGGGTTTATAAGTTATAAGACAGAGCTCAGCTCAGGATTTTGTAGCCCAGCCAGTTAAACCAATACAGCAATTACTGAATGCCTCATTTTGTTTTATAGAGATGGACAGATTTTTTTCAATTAGCTGACGTAATTGCAAAGCCCCTGAACATGCCATCAACAACAGTTAGTGCGGAGTTGATACCATGCTCAGGGGTGATAAGTCAAATTAGAAAAAAAAAATTGACAATCTCTTTTGTAGTTATCCTCAAGCCCTAAACATGTTTTTCTGCAGGAAACACAACAAATCATAACTAACCTGCTTCTTCTTGCATTTCGTTCATCCAGCATCCATCTGGGTCACCCTATCCTGGACCTTAAAATCACAAGCACCTGAAGGAGGCTTTAAGATGTTCATCGTGATCTGAAAATACCTGCCAACACAAACGCGAGATTTAAAGGAAAAAAAAAAAAAGGATCAGGGATATTTGTTATTTTTAACAAAGCAGTGTTAAACATTACAAACCGCATCTTGGGCCTGGACCTCCCTGGAAGTTACCCTGCTGCTTACACTTGGGGATACTCGCCCATCAGCGAGCCTGCAGCGATTCTGAATCTTGGAGGACTTGCTAAATGCTTCCTGCACTGCCTTTTCTGCGTAATCAGTGATGCCAGAGAGGGGTGGGAGGCAATGGCATTGACCTCCATGTGTGGCGTCAGTTTCCCTGGCATCAGATGTGTAGAAAGGAGGAGGGAGGGTGGGGAAACACAGCCCTTTGAAAGTGAAGCTGTAGAGGTAAACTGCCAGGGGGTGAATGAAAAGGCTCTAAGCCAAGTATGGTGGCTAGGAAGAAAACAAAGTGCATATTTGGCTGTCCGTGTCCACCAGGAAAATATTTTCTATTCGAAGGTTTCTAAGAAGGCAACTCGCTGGCTCCAAATTGGGGTTCCAGTGACACATTTAAGGACAGCTATACAGACACGTATAGCCACTCTTTACAACATTAGCCTTAAAGAGCTGCAAACATTAAAGAGTGGCCACAAATTACATGTATTTTACTCTTTTATATCCTTCCAATTCATCCAGTTATGTGATTGCACTTAATTATATTGGTACTTCAGCATGTATAGGGGGTGGGCATAGTGGTCACACTTCAGATGAGGATTTACCTTTAATAAACTATGTAATTGCCGTCATATCATTTGTTTGCACTCATTATAATAACAGTTTGTGTTATTTTTTAATATGTACCCATATTTTAATTTACCGTACACTATTTGGACAATTTTTTGTGAATATGATACCTGGTAGTTTGATGGAGAAGATCCAACACTATGGTAATGAATATCCTTCCCCCCACTTTGTACCTACAACAGTCTCCACTCCTACAGGAGGAATTTTCCTCAAGCCAATGTGCAGAGAATGGCCTAGAAGACTTGGAACCCCATTCTAATCCTTCAGGCATTCCCTCTTTAACATGAGCCATCCTTCGTAAAGTGTTCAGTAGATGTAGATTCAGTTGAGATCACAGTTATATGCAGCCCCCCCCCCCCCCCCCCCCCCCCCCCCCCCCCCCCCCCCACTGTAGTTTGTTCACACCAGAACTGTGAATCCATGTCTTTATAGGCCTGACATTGTACACCAAGGCATCTCTGAAATGTTTTTGTATATTGTGACAAAATAAATAACCAGGAATCTGCCAGGTTTTGCGAGGAGCTTGTCACCCATCCCCCTTGTATGTGAGAGGAGCTGCTCACTAGTGGCCATCCCCAGTGGCTAAAATTGGTATTGCAGCGCAAACACATTAAATACACCTTCAGTTATGTATATAAAAGTGACATGTTTGGATTGCACAAATTTCTTTCAGTTTTATTGTTAATATACAATAATTTATTGTTAAAAATATACAATTTATGTCACTTAGAAACCACAGGGAAACATTCATAACCATGAAAGGTTAATAAATGTGTACCGTAATCTTCCTCATGGAAAAATAAGATATCCCAAAAGAAAGACATAGCGCATCTTTGAGAGTAAAAGTTTATATAAGACAGTGTCTTATTTTCAGGTGATAGGGACATGTTTTAATTAAATTTTTTTTTTTT
>CM070043.1:28608795-28637382 GCA_036250615.1 Ptychadena robeensis | reverse complement strand
TGTGTGCGTCTTATGGTCCGGTGCGTCTTATAGTCCGAAAAATACGGTAATTATTTTTTTTTAAATTAAGATGAACAGAGATCATTTCTAGAGACTGCCTGTTGTCACCATGAGGATAATCCCAGGGTCATGATCGCCCCACTGCATCGTCCCCAAAGTAATGTTTGGCATCATGTGCACTTATTGCAGAGAACAAGCAGAGGGGAGCATCTTTTCAACAAAGGGCTGGAAATGAAAGCTTTGAAAATATTAATGTAAGCATTACTTACATAGAAGGAAAAAACTCCCACCAAAAGCGCCTAGCCATAGGCTTCGAGGTGTTCTTGAGAAGGCAAGGGATTGACCTGGCAGTTATTAACCCAAACAGGATTCTACATAAAGTGCATTATACAGTGGGGCAAAAAAGTATTTAGTCAACCACCAATTGTGTAAGTTCTCCAACTTAAAAAGATTTTTAAAATCATTTTCATAGGTACACATTATCTGCAAATGATGGTGGAAAATAAGTATTTGGTCACTATAAAAAGTTAATCTCAATAGGTCTTGTATGTCTTCCATTTTGTAATGATTGCTCCCACAGGTGATTTAGTCACACCAAGCTGCTGGCCTATTGCAGATTCAGTCTTCCCCGCCTGGTGCAGGTCTACAATTTTGTTTCTGGTGTCCTTCGACAGCTCTTTAGGCCCCCCATACACCTTACCATACAATTGTAATATGAGGAGCTTTCTAATCCTTCCAATCACTATGTATTCTATAAGGGAGGCAGCTACATAGTTGTTGGTAGGTCTAAGGGAGATTGTATGGATCAATCTAAAGGTGTTTGGGGGGCTTTTGGCCTTGACCATGGTGGAGTTTGGCGTGTGACTGAGGTTGTGGACAGGTGTCTTTCATACTGTTTACAAGTTCAAACAGGTGCCATTAATACAGGTAACGAGAGGACAGAGGAGCCCCTTAAAAAGTTACAGATCTGTGAGAGCCAGAAATCTTGCTTGTTTATAGGTGACCAAATACTTATTTAACTGAGGAATTTATCAATGAATTTATTAGAAATCCTACAGTGTGGTCTCCTAGATTCTTTACTCCCAGTTGAATGGAGGCACACAACCCAGTTAACAAATGGCAACAAATCGCAACGTGTATGGGTACCTTAACTAAATACTTTTTTGTCCCACTGTAGGCAGCTTGCCCTTGATTTGCTATATACCCCCAATGTAAGGTACCTCACCTGAAGGCATATTTCCATGCAATGCGAATATCAAAGGAACTAATCTTTTATCTGACCACGTGCATCTGATCAGTAGGTTCCAGATTTTTATGAGGCCATCTCTCAAGGCTGAAAATGCTTAGATGTTTTCTGTTACAAATGTTTTATTGATTTTCAAAGTATACAATACAAAATCAAGCAAAGCGTAAGAAAAATAAAAGCACATGTGAAACTATCTTGTTCAAATGCATTGTCACACGAAATACATAGTATAGAGAAAGAAAGAACCTAGAAGAGAGAAGGCAAACACAGAGAGTGGGGGAAAGAAGGAGAGGACAGGGGAAAGGGGGGGGACTCTGGACCATTAGAAGTGCATAAAATCTAAGGGCAGGCCACTGGCCTTCAGGTACTCGATCCAGGGAGACCAAATTTTCAGGAAGCGTTTATGAGTGTCAGACAGAACCGAGGTAAGGTGCTCGTTGATCATGATTCCCACCAATCGTTGCTTCACCTCAGAAAACGACAGGGTTGGTTGCCTCCAGGACCTCGCGATCACTAGCGGAGTGGCTAGAAACACATATGATGCCAGCTTGGCGGCCGATCGGTGCAGTTGAGGCGGGCGCCTATTGAGCAGGGCCTTCCAAGGATCTTTAGGCAGAGGGGTGTGCACAAGTGTGCGCAGGAGGTTGTAACTCTTAATCCAGTCTACACACCCTAGGGCAGTCCCACCACACATGGAGAAGGGTCCCTGCAGAAGAGCAACCCCGAAAGCAGTTAGGAGACGCTGAGGGAGAGAACTTCGCAATGCGAGCTGGGGTGAGGTACCAACGCATTAAGAGTTTATAGGAGTTTTCAACAGACGTCACATTACGAGAGCTGCTGGCAACGTTTTGACAAATTTGGATCCAGTCAGCTGTATCAAGCGATTGGCTGAGGTCACGTTCCCAAGCAAGCATGTAAGGTAGCTTAGCGAATTCAGGCGAGGGTGAAAGTCTCCCATAAAGGGAGGATATTAAGAACATTGGTCGGTTGTGCAACGCCGCTCAAAGTTGGATAGGTTGATGGGATAAATCGGCGCACTTCCTGAAGAAAGGGGACAAGAAATGACGGATCTGGAGATAGCGAAAAAGAGCAGATGACTGCTTAGATGTTTTCTATATTGGTTTATGGGGATCTAGTGTGTATGTGCAGTTGCTTTCCTTTCCGACTTTTTTCACATGGTCACCTCCCAGAGCAGCACACCACAAAAATTCTTGCTTTCTAGGAGTTGGAGGTATAAAGTCTGGATAACGCAGAGCAGTGAGTCATAGCGGGTTCACCTTGTATAAAGCGCTCTGTGGTTCCATCTCATTCACACATATATTTACCATGTTGTTTTAGAGGCTTCTCATTCTGCTTTTTAACCTCCCTAGTGCACTGCTGAGGTCCAGATTTCTGTACCAAAAGCGCACCATAGACTTAAATGGATTTTTTTTTTGTGTTTTTTTAATGTTGTAAGCCTGTAACTTTCCAAAATATGTCCATACAAGGGTCTAGTAGACATCCTGAAAAAACTAATGTTTGAAACACACAATTATGTGAACGAAAAAATAAAAAAATCAGGTCGAACAGATAAATTTAATAAAAAGTATAATGTGAATGATAAAAACTATTAAATACTTAATTTGTATGATGCACTTTAAAACAAGAGATAGCACATAATCCAACATTACAATCAGGGCAGTAGCTGCAGGTTTCCTTGTGGACTCTTTTCCCATCTTCTGGGTTCTTGGCTTATAGGCATTGGAGGGAAACACCTGGGGAAAGGCGAGCAGTCAAGCGTACAGAGATCACGTATGAAGACTGCCATACTTTCTCCTGTGGTGTTAGGAAATTGACACATATAGCTGTACACATTCACCAAATAAAGCAGTGGTGGGACACGGAGTTGATATGGAGGGCCACAAGCACGGCCCTCAACATCACTGAAGGGCCGCACATCATAACATGTAGGAGCGCCAAAGTTGATTAGGAAAGCCGGGTCAGCGTGTGACCACTACACATGGTGATATATGGAATGCCCCATATACATCAACAAAGGTGATGTGCCTCATAGATATTATCAAAGTAATCTAGTGGAAGCATAGGCGCTCAGGCGCTGTCTGGGTCACTCATTAGCTTTTATGTATGCCAATCAGCGAGCTCAGCTGGAGGCTTAGCGAGTCCCTTTCCTCCTCTTACCGCTCTAAGAAGTTCCTAAGCAAGGACGCTTTGGTGGAGGATCGGTGAACAGGGGAGTTCCTATGCCATATGTATTAACAGGTTTTGGGGGCCACAAGTGGAGGACCAAGGGGGACCGCCAAACAGCACACAAGGGGCCCTGGGCCTCAGGTTGGGCACCTGGGAAATGGTGCAGTACAGGCTCCTTACTATGCAGCACAAAGGCGTTCCATAGGAACTGCTCGAGGAGATGGTGAAATTATTTTTTTTATAAAACTTCTGCTGCTGCTTCCTGCCAGCAGGATAAAATGGCATTGCCTGATCAGCTCTGTCGACATCTCCTATGATCAAATCCACCACATCCTAAGGCATTTGGATGTCTTCTCCACGCTTGGTTCTGGCTGGAACCATGGCGAGGACCAACATCTTACCTTTTTCCCAGGCAACCATCTCCCCAGGCTTCAGCTTTCAGGTATTGAAATAAGCCGGCAGTTCACCCTTACAGTCCCATATGCATCAGCAACGCACAGTTCAGAAGTGCAAATGTTGTCAGACAGTTCTGGAGCAGGGGCTCAAAAGGATAGCACGGCAGAAGCACAGAGTTCCAAATGTATCCAGATTTAGACTCACAAAAAGAGAAAAGATTTGATAACAAACCGTGCATCTTGGAGGCTATGTATTGGATCCAGCTCAGCCTCCCTTTATATGCCATCAGGCTTTCATCCACGGTGATGTCCCCATCACCGTGGATGGGGACATCACCCATCCACGGCACATAGCATATCCTTGGGGGCTCAGCAAAGTCCTTGTTATTGGCAAAATTTAAACATTTCATGAGGCCAAAACGATGTCAACAAAAAAAATAAAATAAACAGGGGGGCAATCAGTAGGCTGGTAGCCCAATACCACTTATGCAGTGGTTTCCCCACCACCCCATGCAAAATAATTCCTAGGAAAAAACAGATGTCCTTCTGGGTCATAGGTTCCCACTTTCTGGATCAGGAACACTGTCTATGGGGCGCAGGCAACAGTTGTGCTTTGTACCGGTTGGTCTCCTCCACAATTTTTTTGAATGACAGCCTCATTCAGAAATACCTACAGGTAGGCCAGGGGATTATCATCGCATGCTAGGTTCCCCAGTAAATGGAAACCTAGGGAGAGCTGGCTGGGGCTCAGTTGTATCAAGCGAGCTCTGTCACTTAGGATCTCGCTCTCTGAATCCGATGACTGGTGGTCATCAGGAGCCCGGTCACTATCCATGGACTGCCATCAGTGACTCATGATCGCTGTCAGTATATGAGAGCTTTCCCAACACATCATGGGCAGATAAACGCTTTCCAGAGTATGATGCCATCTTTCTGATATCAGGCAGGTAGAGTTGCCAGATTCAGGCATACGTCAGGGCGGGCGGCAGGCAGAATTGGTAGTCAGTATCCAAGCAGAAGTCAATCAGGCAGGCAAAATCAAAGACAGTATTCATGCATAGTCAATATAAGGATCAGCAATGGTAATAGTGTCAAACACTAGCACTCCAGCTGAACTGGTACCTTTTTAAACTGTTATAGGGTATTCATATTTGTTTTTTGTTTATAATTCAATTGGACAGTTTTTTTTCCTTTTGCTTTGAATTGGATAGTCTTCACTGTATCTAGTACAATTCTCCTATAAATTTGGCTCCTCCGCCCTTGGTATGATGTCATCACATCCATCACACCAGGAGTAAGAGAATTAAATGCAAATGGGGGATATCAGGGGCACCAGAGCCTTTATTTGGTTTAAATCGCACTGAAAACAGTTTTCCCCATAGAAAACAGTTTTCAGGGCAATTTGCAATTAAACCTCCCGCCACCATCCCGATGTGAGGTCATCATATCACACCACCGGGGAGGGATTGCATCCATTCAGGAAAAATCATTTGGGCAATCAGAGCTGTCGTGGACTCATAGAAACGGAAAGTGCATGCAGCAAAGCTCCAATCTCATGCCGACGAGTCCAGCTTATCGATGATATCCTAATTTTTCGTGTCATTCTAAAATAACTAGTCGGCCGGGCAGAGGCTGGGGCTGATTTTTGTAAATCCCACACCAGGTACGCACATCACTAACCTCCATAGAGTCGCTCACTATCTCGGTCTCTGATGACAGGTCTCCAGGTGCTCTGTCACTATCCGTGGACTGCATATTGAGCCTGTTGTCCAAAAACTGTAGCAGCACCTCTTAGACGGATAGACGATTTCTGGAGCTCGATGCCTTTTCAGAGATCAGGCAAGTTGAAGTCGCTGGGCAGGCATCCAGCAGGGATGCCAGAGTTCAAGGTGGGCAGCAGACAGAATCTTAGTTGGTATCAAAGCAGAAGTCAGGCAGAGTCATAGTTGGTATCCAAGCAGTAAATGTATAAAATGAGCAAAGATCAGCAATAACAATAGTCTTACACACTAGCATCCAAGTTCACTCTTAATTTTTCCAAATGTTAGCGCATTTATGCCATTGTGTCTTAATACTTTAAATTGCATTGGATACAAAATTTTTTATATAGAATTATTTAAATGTGATTCAATTTCTCACCCTTGGTGTGAGGTCATGTATGTGACAGTAGAAGCCAGTGGGGACATTAGACACTGGTGGATACTAGTCAGGGGTGCTCTAATTTAGCACTACACAAGTGCTTTTTAACCAGAGCTGGACTCTGGGTAACCACTAGGAAGGTCATAATATTTTTTTTTTACAATTAAGCTCTTCTTCCCCTATTGTAACACCACTATTTATTGAAATTGGAGTTGGAGGATTTTTTTTCCCTATACCTCAGTTTTTCTCAGACTTTGCAATCTTCATTCTATTTATAAAGTTCTAAGACACTAACGGAGGTACTCTACTTCTTCTCCAACATATTCCTCTGCTGTTTTTTCTTTCAGTCTTCTTCTTTGAAACATCTGATGTCACAGGAACCATCTTCTTAAAACTCTGGGCAGATTTCTCCAACAGAACTCTTTACACTCTGCCTTCCATACTATTGGAAAAGTAATGCAGTTTACTTATTAGCCCCAAAATGGTAGCAAACCGTTATTCATTTATTTAGGCTACAGTTATCCAAATAAACAAAAATACATTATTTAAAGCTGGTTTTTATTGAAACAAAAAAGGGACCATGCCTATATACACCATAAAAAAGATTCACAAACATTAACTTGATGTTATATTAATTCAATCATCTAAGATTATATGTAAAGTTATCAGGAAGAAAACCAACTTTGTAGAGTTTGCCCATCCATCATAATCCTCTTCTTATTAAAATAGCAGGTGGTGTTTTTTCCACAAGGATCCAAAGCCAGGACTTTGACTATGCATAAATATTACAGCAGGCAAGCAAAAATTTCCAGATGGAGGTAATGTTGCTTCCTTGTTTCCAACAGGGCTGTGGAGTCGGTCGATAAATTCCCCGACTCCGAAGTTTCAGATTCTTCCGACTCCTCTGTATGTAATATGCTAATGTATTGTATCCATCCATTAAAGGAAAGGAAGGCGACATACATTAACCACAGAACTTCTGGCTAGGAAACCAGCACTGTACTGTAATGGCCAATTAAAGCAGAGAAAGGGAGTTAGGCAGAAGATGCTGCTGCTTTTTCCTTAAGCTAGGCACCACGCTGTCACTGATCGGGGATCAATTGAACAGAAATCAATGTGCACCACATGGGCACATCAATTCCTATTTAATGGGGACCCATTATCCCCAGCTTGCAGTGGGTGATTTAAAACAGGCCACAAGCTGGGGAGAAGCAGCCTGTCTCACACAGCTTCCAAGTGAGGAGTGCTGGCTCCAGTCCTCTTCACACTGACAGCCAACAGCTGTGGAGGAGGCAAGAGCCGCAGCTGTTTTAATACTTTCCATGAAAACTCATGTCTCCATGCAAAGTATTGGAGATTGAACGGGGTCTTTCCCACATGTTGGAACCCCTTTCAATCAAGTTCCTTCAAGCCGGCTCTATTGATCCCGCCCGAAGGAAGGCACACACGGATAGGTTTGTAAACACATTAGAGTACAATCAATCACCATGAGCGTGCAAGTTAATTGATTGTACTCAAATCTTGTTACAGATCTACCCGTGTGTGCCAAGCTTTAGTGTTCTGATCTTCTGCTGAAGATAGGGCAGTGGAGGGCTCCAAGAAGAGGCAGGGCGAAGGGGCACTTCAAACATGATTCATGATTTCCCTTGAATCCCAGAGTCATGTATAAAGTTGAAGCTAACAATCTAAGTATTTGTCGCCTCAGCTGAATGACAGCGGTTTTCCAAATGCTTTACGGTTCAGACTTGAACTATTGGCGATCCATTCCCTTCACTTATACAAGATTCTCTAGTCTGGCAAAAAACATTTACTTTATTATCAGCGAGAGTTAAGGCAGCCATACACGCAGAGTGGCGGCCGATTTTGCTGCCGACCGATGGGCATGTGTGTATGCCGATCGGGGGAGCACACATGGGGTGACAGATCGCTGACGCCCCACAGCTCGGCTGGCCAGAGAACGGACATGTCCGATTATCTCTGGCCGATGCTGTTAGTGTCAATGAAGACCGGCGTCTTGCTGTCAGCTCTGGAGAGCAGCGTGATGACCTCATCACTCTGCACTCTAGAGCTCATCTGAGCTGGTCTGTCGGCCCCCACTCGGTACGTGTGTGGGGGCCTTTAGGATAGGGTCACAGTGGGCGCTGTAATGTTATGCGCTGCACGCATTTATTCTTATAGCAGAGAAGTCATTATGTTCATTATGACTGTTTGTTAATTGCGACATTTGAAGTAATTTTTTTTTTATAAAAAAAAAAAAATTCCCATTTAAATTTAGTAGGAGTCTGAGTCGGTCCATTTTTTGCCAACTCCGACGACTCAAAAATTTCTCCGACTCCTTGACTCCACAGCCCTGGTTTCCAGTTATCTTGAATATATAAATTCCATACACAGGAGGAGCCTACTAGCAACCTTTATACTCCGTTTTTGAAAGTTATTGTTGCTATTTAATTTTTAATTCCGTAGACTTCAATAATACAAGCACATAAACCAAACCATACATCATTTATTTCAAAATATTCAAACAATGCAAATAGATGGCCATTGGAACAGAAAATTAAAAATGCCTGGCAATGGTACAGCCCTCTGAAGAAATGTAATTTGGCTTTACAAAGTAGCCTCCTAATTCCAGGTTTGAATGTTTATGTGCTCACACTTTTATACATCCAAGGATGAAAATGTTCTTGCTGCTAACACGGTGACTCTACTGGGGCCTTTTTAGGACACTGCTCCCATATGGAAGACACAATACAACCCCCTGCTAGGAGACTCATGGAAGACTCTGGTACTCCCCACATAGCAGGTGACACATGAAGAACAAAACGCATGCATCCAGCTGCTAAGAAAAGGAATCCATGAAGAACAGAAAATACAAATCGTCTGGCGTACTCATAAAAGCCATGGTGATTGCATGTAACCAAGAAACTGATGGAAAACTTGAGGATGGCGTGTTCCTGAAAGAAATATTGAGAACACAAAGCTGCCCTTCTACAGGCAAATGGGATGTCGATCAGCAAGGAGATTCTGTGTATACAGGGACAGCAACCTGTGGGAGGACATATGAAAAAAAGAACCCAAAAAAAGAAGAGCCACACAGGGATTTCCAGCTGAGAGGGTGACGCATGGATAACAAATGACAAGCATCAGGAAGAATCCACGAAGAACATAAAATGAATTGTTTACTGGTTTGAGTATTCCAGCATCATTGCCCAGCTTAAGTCTCTACAACCATTAGTATCAGGCAAAAAGCTTCACTTTCTCTTGTTATAGTGAAAGCCCATGCAAGTTATTAAAAGGTCGGCTCACAAAGTGAGAGAAATACGCAGAAAAACACAATGAGTTCCGCCCTCCCTGGGTTTAAGGGATTATGAGTGGCAAAAGGGATTTTAAAGGCATTCCACACAAGACATATTCAAAACAATGGTATTTATTGATCACAAATCAAAATGCCCATCATATGAACATTGCATACTTATTGGTACAGTATGCAAGATTGAATGAGTTTCAGACTACATGTAAATCTTCAACGACACATTTCGCATACAAATGCTTCTTCTGGAGGGTTTTACATCAGTATTTGTCTTTGTGATCATCATTGTCCTATAATGCAATGGATATGCACACTCGGATTGGACCAATGGGGGTAGGTGGAGTCCCCCAACAAAAATGGTGGGCACTCCCTTTCTGCTAGGCTGTTGAACACGAGGGTTGTAAAATGTTATAAGGATTCCCAAAACACAGTTAGGACTTTATAGCCACGGTACCAACACCTAACATGAGGTCATACATATATCCAGGTGAATCCCATGGCTTGTACGTGCTTCTAATTGTTGCCGGTCTCGGTCGTCCGGGTGTAGCAGGAGTGTAACACCAACAACACCAGAAGCAGGAAAAATAGACTCTTATCCTAATAACTCAGGAATCCATGCTAAAATTCTAAATGAAAAGCAGACGCAACTTCTGTTTTTCAGCTGATCATCCACATCTTCCTATAATGCCATCTTCCTTAATTGTTGTCATTTTTATGTTTTAGTGAGGACTTCCAGTCTAAAAGATGTCAGTCATCTTCGGATTTTAATTCAGTTCTAGATGCCTTTGTCTTTAGTAAGAATGTTCCAACGTGGGCCCCAGCTTACTTCTTGCCTACTGATGATCAAAAGTAGACATCAGCCTTTAGTCCAATGTGCAAGGTTGTCACTCTCAATCCTCCTAATTTTCTAGTATCACCGGTAAAATCCTCATTATTTTTTTGTTTTTAAAAATAAAAGCATCCATGAATTCCTATGTGGTCATCGTTACTTTCATCTCTTGCTTTCAAGTGCAGTTACCGTCTTTTTCATATCTATCATCAACAACCTTCTCCTTCAGATCTTTCAGTGGTCACATACGTGTTCATGCGAGTAATTCATAAGCCTTAGCACATGCAAGAATCTTGAATGTCCAATGTTGATTTTGTTCTAATTTAAAACACAGTTCCTACAAATATTTATTTTTGTGTATTGGCCTGTGATAACATATGTTCTATTGCTTTAAGTGTTTGCTGTATGAGTACCATTGATGTAGGATGTATGCAAATTCATTGGAAGCCTATTGATGTGAAATAATGTAATTTTCGAATGTCCTTTTTCTTAGCTTTCTCTCCCCTTTTAGAAAGTCTAATGACATTGAAGAATAAAATGCAAAAGGAACAAAGAAACGAAGTAGAGCTCCATCCTCACAACTCTTCCCTAGCTACAATTGTAAATTTTAATAATACCACAACAAAGACTTCACTGCTCTCTTGTTTGAAATACAAACAACTGATAAGAGTAACTCACAGCAACACATTGAATTAAAAAATTTTTAGAGACCAGTTACTGAATGTATCAGGAGTACGTTATTAACAGGGTGGTGCAACCACATGTCCTTTATGTAAAACAACACTAATCTATTTGTGTGGAGTTTGAGATCTGCGCTCCACTGTTCCTTTAGAAGTGCACCGTAAGCAAAAATCTAGGTAAAACGCACACAACGAACATGAGGGAAAAGGAAGTAACTCAAATGAGTTACAAAAATGTTTTGTTGTACACTAGAGGAACAGTAAAAACAGTCTAACAAATTAGTTGTCTTTAGCCTTTATTTCTCATATTGCACTATATGATGGGTCTTTAAAGTTCTGCATTACACTCCACTACTCCAGCAACGGAATGATGGGAGATATCCTCTGCTGAAGAGGTCACCGAAACACAAGAGAACAGATATGGCAAAAGGAAAATCTCTTCTCCATCACAACATCTTCACATAGACCTGGATGATCCAAATATAAGCAGGGAATTCGCAAAAGACGTCAAGACATCAGGCTATTCATATTTTTGAATCCTTCTACGGACCATATTTTAGAATGTGCCTCTTGTATGTGACTTCGTTCCTAATATGTGTCATATTTATGACTTTTTGTTCATATTTGCTACTTCCTCTTTTCTCATTACAAATAGCAATGCGGAGAAAAAATAGCAAAATGTTAATATTGTGTTGCAAAGCAACAGTAAAAACAGTACAACCAGTCAATTGGCTTCAGCTTTTATTAGTCTTATTGTAGTAGAAACAAACATACAATCTCCTTGAGAAAGTGTCTGTAGTTCCAAGTTCCGTTCCACAATTTCACACTTGACGCATTTTCTGCTGCAGAAGTTTTCAGAATTAGACACATCAGGCTTGGTAGGGACAGTGTCTTGACCATCAACATCACATTCTTCACTTGGACAAGGATACCTCATATGCTTGGAAGTCAGACGAAAAGACCACAAGATGTTGGGCAGCAGCGCACAGATGGTTGTATAAGAGTTGTCAGAATAACCCTCTTCGCAATAACAGGAACAATGCATGATTCCGAAAATACAACCAAAAGACCACAAATGAGGGCAATGCAACAGATCTCATTGCGTTACAGCTTCAGGAATTGATGCTGCTGGACAAAGTTGTTACTTCCAGGATATTCAAATATTCAAGTGCTTTGTAATCAAAAACAAAACATGACCATAGGCACAATGATTGAAATCTCTTTTTATTTAACAATTATTTAGCAATTCACAAAAGAAGTCCATAAAACGTAGTCAAACCAAGCAACAGTAAAAAATTTATCTCGATTTCCACGCTGTGAGTTTTGCCTGCTTCCGTAGCACCACCATCGTTTTAAGCCATCTGCCACAAACATGGACACCCGTAATATATATCCAGAATATTTTGGCTCCGGTAGATATAAATAAATGAAACTACAAGTGAGATAAGTGTGTCCACAGAATTTATTTCTCCAGTACATAACTTTCAATGAACTACACAGAATATAAAATTGAACACGTTTCTGGGACATTATAATAACTACAACAAATGCCAAGACGCGTTAATCAGCGTTACTTCACATTCAAAATAAAACAAAACATTACTAAAGGACAGAAGTGCATCCACGTCCAACGTTGTTGCCTTTTTACAACACCTAGAAAACAGAACATTTGCCTTAGAAATGCTAGCAAAAGAGCTGAGAAAAACAGGCAAGACTATACAATGTTACTGCTAGCGACATAGCCCCAAAATATGACAAAAAAAAACTGGGAAGATACACCACGCAGGATAATACACAGCACTTACCTCAATCTTCACTACTCCTCAGATATACTTTGTGCGGTTCAAGGCTCGCTCCGCTAAGTGTCCACTTTTATCAGTTATCTTGTCCCAGTCTGTCTGGCCAACAACAAATCCAATGGCCCTTTTCCGGTCAGCATCTTTCTTTTCTTCCAGGTCTGCCCATCTGACCTGATGAAAGATGAAAATAAGATTTGAAATTAGGAAGATAAGGTAGAGAAGACTTCTGATGACAAGTTTTCTATTCCTAAGAAAAAGCCAGAGCTCTCAAAAAGATCCCCGGAACTCTCTGCTTTACCCTTTTTTTCCCCGGTTCAGACTCCCGCGTGTCGTAATCATCCGGAAGCTGCAGATAATCCTCCATTCGACTAGACACTGATTCAATGTTCCGCTTCCTCTTGTTGACCTTCAATCCATCCAATTTATCTGTGGAGACAAAAGCATGTTGGCTTACAAATCCTACCGTGAACACTAAAATATACAATTTAGCAGAATTAACAACCAAAATTCCAGCCTGTGGAGGGTAGAGTGATGGCATCCAATGGGATACTTATGGGCAAGTACAGAATAGCCTGTTTTGGTGGAGAACTACTGATTATATTAGGTAGTCAGGCATATTTCACAACTGCGGCAATCACATGCAGCGCTGCATAAACGCATGCATTAAATGGAAAACGCAGCATATGATCTACTTTGCCAGCAGTTTAGACATCCCTTAATAGGACTCGAATCCGAAAACATGAAAGGCAAGTGTTAAGTCAAATTCAGATTCTAAACGGTCATCTATGCTACTTAAAATTAAGTTCTCAACCTGCATTTCAGATGTGTGTCAAGTGTGAGAAAAAAACCGCACATTTAATAAGTATAAATTATTTAGGCTGTAAGCTTGTAAGGGCACAGATCTCCTATTGTTTCTCATAATCTTACACAATATGCAATTTTCTATCTCTATTATACATATTTTTTACTTTGAAAAGTGCTGTATATTAGTTATAAATGATAGCCCTATGCGTTGTATCATATGATTTGTATAAAAAAATTAAATACACAGGAAAAAAAGTACAAACCCAAACTGAGTAACCTAAATTGTGGGTTTTTGTGATTGCCATTGTTACTGCCATGCCAAGAGATCAGTAGAGCAGATGTAAACAGTGTAGAATGTTGCTTCAGATAATTTGTAATCATTAAGAGGTTTTGCATTTCTCACTAATAAAATGTTTTAAGGATTTACAACAAATTTAAGGATGTTTTAAATGTAAGGATTTAAAAATTTTTTGCAGCATAATCTTTCATTTTTACAAAAACTGACATTTATTTTAGCATACGTTAAAGCAGACCCTTACAGGCAGACACAACTTTCGTAAGCAGCAATTGCAGCCTCTATAGCCTAGGTGCCCAACCTGCGGCCTTTTGGGCATTGTTCGGTGGCCCCTCTTGGTCCTCCACATGCGGCCCCCCAAACCAAACTGTTAATGCATAGGGCATAGCAAATCACACACTGGCCCAAGTGGTCACACGCTGACCTAGCTTTCCTAATCAACTTTAGCAGTCCTACATCAGTAAAATTGGAAATGTTGATCAGGGAAACCAGGTCTACATATGAGCGCTGCACCCAGGGGCAGGAGGGGGAGTGGGTGCTGTTTTGGCTGCCTGTCGGGATCTGGTCCCCCGCCTGATGAGGTATGTTGACAGGTAGAGGGTCTGGATTGATGTTCTGTGTGGCCCTTTAGTAATGCAGAGGGCCGCACTTGTGGCACTACATATCAACTCAGTTGCCCACCACTGCGCTATAGGGTTTTTGCCCCAGAAAACTATAGGGAAAAAAGGAAGCTAGTCATTGTGCCAAAGCACTGAATTTCTTTCAGATACTCTTGAAATTAAACAACTCTGCCAGAGAGGATGGCTAGGTTGGTGACCACATTCTCCTATAAAGGAGTTAAATGGCACAGTCCTCTGACTAATGGACTTCATGTCAGCACATATTCAATACAGGGGTTATAAGAAAGACAAACATGATTTAAGTGCTTGAACTAAAATACAGTTTCATTATTAAATTGCATGATTTCATTTCAGCTGAACTACAGGCACATGTACAGTACACCTAAAACCAATACAATCATTCTGGATCAAGTATGCCGCTTTTTATTTTAGACAGCAAGAAGTGACCTGACCTATGTTGACACAACATGGCTGTGCCATTATGAGTAAAATAAAAAAACATATATATTGAACATAACCTCATGCTCTAGTTATTTCAACGAGTTGTGATGGTTTCCAAGACATGATCCTGGTTTTAAGTTATCAAACTATTCAAATCCCTATATGAAATAAGGTACATACCCCTACTCAAAGCTACATTAGCTTGTTATATAAAAACCTAGAAACACTGGTGAAAATATCACTCATAATGCCATTTACATACAGAGACACACATGGGTGATTGAAAAGTATAACAGTAACCTAATAAATTAAGTTCACTACAATATGCAGATGCTTCGATATTAGGACACATAGTAAATAACATCACAGCAATAATTACTACCTTTCTATAATATTCTCATTTAACTTTCCACCCCTCCCAAATACCATGAGTGAACCCCAATTACAGGCAGCTAATTGTCTCTTTATAATTTACATTCACCAAGAACAAAGTTTTTTTATATACAGCTATATGAGCTATATACATTACATTGAAAAACATTGGGGAATGACGCCAAGCAAGAATGCCATCTACAGTTAATGTAGGACATGGTGTAGAATGAACACCTAGGAAAGGCACACCATTAAAAATCAATTGTGAACATAATGTAAAATAGACAGCAGGTAGGTGCCCCTATACAGCCAATGGAGGACAGTGTAGAATGAACACCAGGAAAGTGACCATAGGAAATGTGGAGCATTAAAAAGTGCATGTTCAAAATTAAAAGCTAGTGCAAATCAACAGCTAATTAAATATTCAATTGAGATAGATCACAGGGAACAGAAGTTTAGGACCAGTTATAGTCAATGTAGATTACAATGTACAGTTCAGACACAGAAAAGATGGGGTGTGGGGGCTTTACAAGCAAATTAAGCGCCACCAATTACAAATTGTTCTTACATTTCATGAAAGCAAATTTAGCTCATTATCCTTGTGTACAAACCTAGACAATTTAATTTGTATTACATAAATACAAAAACAAGAGTCAGTATGAATAAATACCTACAAGGTATTTACTACAAAATATAAAAAGAGAGAAAAAAATCTACCCTAGAAAAGTCAACTAATTTGTGGAATCAAACAGCGTAATTAGCTTAGGCTCCACTGTGTTAAAAGCCCTGCGTCGAGTCCACAAGCCGGCCGTTGTCGGCAATGGGGCTTTGACAGGGCTGTCTTCACATCCTGCCAGAGCCACGTATCTGCTGGTCCGAGCCTCCTTTGCCTTCAAATCGAAGCAGCAAGCTATGTCTATGGGTACGCTACAGAGGCTTCAGCGGACACCAGCGGAGCCTTAAGGCCCCCATACACCTTTAGATTTCTCTGTCAGATTTCCTTTAGATCTCCTTTTGTTTTACCAAAGCCATGTAATATGAGGGAATTTCTAAATAATCAAAACTCTGTTCAATAGCAGAGGATCCGGCACTACATAGTTGTTGGTAGATCTAAAGGATATCTGACAAAGAGAGCTTATGGTGTATGGCCAGCGTAAGCCTTAAGCAGGGAACAGACGGCTCAATACTTGAGCCGTGCGATGTTCCCTGCAACAGCATGATGACGTCTTCACGCTACTGTCAGATATCGGCGGAGCTGGGGAGACAGCCCTGCTCTCTCTCCAGCTCAGCCAATGCGGGGTCTCCATGCAAAGCAACGGACATTGGCCTTATTGAACGGTCATGTCCGATATGGCTGTGGCAGCGATGGCCGCATAGGATATGGGCCAGATAGATGGCCGTGAGCGTGCATGGCACTCGAAGTGGCCATTGATCTCGCCCGCATCTACATGTTTGTACCCTGCTTTACGGTTTCTTTATATAAAGTTAGCAACACATTAAACCCTAATAGGCTGATGAAATGGAACCTGTCCCTAGTTTGCCTGAGGTTGACATTACACAACTGACATTACATATACAGAATTGTCCAGCAGGAAGACATTTTAATGGAGGAAGAAATTACCAAAATGTCCTAGAGATAGACCTCAGGGTAGAAGTGCTTTAGTAAATGAATTATTGCCAGAGGCAGGATAACTGTTGAGAAAGTACAGGCCTAACTGGCATTTGTCCAACTTGTGTTATCTTAAGTTATAGGGGGTGCAGTATAATATTAGGTGCATGGTGTTCTTTTAAATGATTAAGTGATGTGTTCTGAATAAAAGCTCCAAAAAAAGAGAATAAGAAACAAGTTAATGCTGAGCTTGGAGAACCCCAAACTAAAACCAACCAAAAAACTAAAGGAACGAAAACCAAAAAAAATAACCATTTAGTAATTTCAAAGTATTCATAAACGGGCCAATTCGTTCATAGGCCACATAGCTTCCAATTAGTATTTTATGACCTTTTTTTCCCTTATGCAGCAGATCACTGGCACTTTATAGAAAGTGGTCGATTATGCAAAAATCCCTTTATTAACCTCACTAGCGCCATTTTGAACGGTGCGGTACAGGCAATCGCAGCAGTGTACAAAGTACTAACAATATACACACAATGGTCAAACAGGTATCCTCTGAACCCTTGTGTACCATGCGCTAATGAATAACATGTGCCAACAGCAACACAGCTTGTACACTGTGAATGAGCCCTTAATGTGTGGTCATCAGCCTAGACAACCTAAAAAGTACTTGGAAAACCAAGCTAGATAAAGACCCATATGCTCAAAACATTCTGGATTACTTTTCAAAATGTTAGCTGTTAAGAGACAGTTTAATATCTGTAAATGCAGCTTACAGATCTTGTACTTTAATATTGACAGAAATAATGCAGATACTAGAAGTACATTTTGTATTATATTTCTAAAGCCTGAGCCACAGACACTACAAAATGTTTGGTTTGTAAAACAATTTATATAGAAAGCCTGACATGCAGAGGTTTGTATTTATGTACCAATCAGGTAATTGTTATCACAAAAGTGTGTGTAAGTGTGTAAAAAGTGGGAAGAAAATGTTACACTGAATAAAGTTGAATGCATGCAAGTGCTTGCATAAGCGACTCTTGTGTATGTCAGTTAATACGTTTTGGCAATCCAGAAAACTTCTCTTATGAGATGTGGCTGTGAATGGGTTTGCTGGGTACATGCGAGGGGAGACGTCTGGTTGGCTTATTGCCACCCTCCAGGTAAGTCTCACTCTTCCTCTGTCTTCCCAGTTACACCATTCACTATTCCGCAGATGAAGCGGGACCTAATCAGTGAGCTCATTCAGGTACAATTGGTGATTGGAAGCATTACATTTTTTATGGTTACAAATAAGTCGTATTACATTACAGCTGAGAGAATGTTCTATTTAAAGACTGATATTATAAACCTAAGAATATATTTTTATATTGCATATTGAAATAGGAAAAAATTATTAGGGGCAGACAATTCACCTGTGTACACAAAAGGAACCTGTTCACCAGAGACAATACCACAATTTTCAAGTATGTTCTGATCAATAGAGCAACAGGTAATTAAAGTCATCTTTCTGCACACAAATATACATACATTTAATAAACACACACACTTCGATATATAATTCAATTGATATACAAATAAGCAGATACACAGTTCATGCGCCAATGCATCTGCTGCACTACAAAGCTCAACATTTGGATAATCAGCAATTCATCACAATATCTATTGAGGGCCTGCATTCTCGACTCTTTTCTTAATCATGAAACCCTTATGACAAAAAGGTTTGCTAACAATTAAGCATTGCTTAATGACACATGTATTATAGTCAAGGGTGCACATAAGTGATACTCTGGTACTCAAAAGGGGACAAAGACCTGCATTGTTACAAAGCACATATGTGTTCTAACAACTTGGAGAAAGTTTGCAGTTATGTTGGGAAATGGGAAATGTAAACTAATAATCCCCCCCACAAAAAAAATAGATTAGGCTTTTAAGGGTGTTGGAGATCTGGGGGTTAAATGTCACAGTATGCATATGTAAGGGTAAAATCTGACAAGCGAAAAGCACTGTTAGAAGGTTGACCGCTGGAATATGACTTTGAAAGGCTGACATTTGGGCTGCAGGTAGTGGTCAGGGGTTAGTTACTAAGACAGAAAATTTCAGGGTTGAAATATTAAAGCATGAGATCTGGGGGTTCAAACACGTTGTACTGTGAGAGTTGCATTTAACCCAAAACCAGCTGGTGACCTGTAGATGGAGACAGCTAATCTGAGGCTCAATCAGGAACAGGGAGGTCCATCTGCAGCAGAATCTACCATGCAGGAAACTGATGCAGAGGACAGTGATGAAGACCACCCTACATATGGGGTGAGTACCAAAAACCATCTCCTGGTACTCATCTGAAGAGCTCACTAAACAAGTTATGTGCACCCCTGGTTATAGTGTCTAACCATTTACTAAGTATAGTTAAACATTTAACCAGATAATCAGATATTGGTCCCCATTGAAGGGCATTACCAAGTAGCCAGCACAATCAGCTGTCACCCCTGAAGAAACTCACCAAGTTTGGCTTCAGAAGTATCCATCTCCCACTTGCTTTTCGGAAGATTACCCTGTGTCACAGGAAATAAAAACTGCAAAGGTTAAGGGGAAGTATGCAGTCAGATGAGGAGCACCGTCACATTTCAGGACACCATCAGTGCAGCAACGTGAACAGCCATGTTACATTCAAAGCCCATACATGGCTAAGAAGGACTCTGGTCTGTCAGGAAGACTGCACAATGGCACAGGAAATGTGGATGGCAAAATAAGTGAGGCTGCTGAGAGAAACAAAAAGGAGAGGATAGAGTGAAATGACAAATGTGAAGAGGGAGAAAAGGAAACAGCCATAAGGAGAGGGTGTATTGAGGCAAGCGAGAAGTCTAGGTGTTAATACAGAGGTGATGGTAGGTTGGGGATTCGGAGTGGTAAACGGTGGATGTACAAGGATTACCATAGGTCAGTGGCTCCCAACCTGGGGCCCGGGCACTAAAGATTGCAGGGGGTGCACACCATCATTGGCATTGGGGAAATGGCACCCTGTGTCCTGCAGCCTCTGACAAAGAGGGTCCGCAAGCTCAGCACCATACTACCCCTGCACAGCTGGCTAACAGAAACTAGGAAATTTATTTTCGAAAAGGTCACTACCTGACTTTGGGAGTTAATTACAAAACCCCCAAACATGGTATCATCCCTACAAATGCTAGAGATAAAAAGGGTTGTGTGCATGCAAGTTAGGCGGGAGAGGATGTTACCCCAGGGTGGGAGCACTGTGACGTTACTTCTGGGAAAATGTATTTTAATGCATGTAGGAGTGGGGGGGGGGGGGGGGGGTGCCTTAGAGAAAAAAAGTTGGGAACCACTGACATAAGCTATCAGGACCAAAAGGGGTGGTCTGTCATAGCCACAATCATAGTACAACGCTAGTGCCATATTACATCAGGGATAAGCTTTTATATCTTATTAAATCAGAAACCTCCAGCATAAGGTTCTGGGCAAGAGAAAATTTCCTACATTTCTCGATGAGCGGTGAGATGTTGCAGCTTCTCCTACCCGCTCATTGTCTTCCTCTTCAGCCGCCTCCTTCTTTTTCTTTTCATCCTTCTGTGGCTCCACCGATGGCTCAGAATCTTCCATTTCAACCTGTGAAAACAAGCATAAGATTTACAACAAGGAATCCCCAATATCCAGAGAAACACAATTGTTGCCATTAGAGGAGTTTAAGTTTAGACAAGTACCTCTTCAATTGCAGCATCCTGTAGTAAAGAGCGGATATCCAAGCGGATCATGTGACGTGGAGCTGGTTCCCAGCTGTCAGCCATCTTGGTGTGGGGAGGTGAAAAGAGAGAAGTGTGAGGAAAGCGCCATGTACCATACAGGGCAACACTTGCTGTACACTTATTCATTTACCTTGTTTATTTCCTTCGGTTTGCGACTGTGTACATTTCGCTTTGCACAAGTCTGGGTGTCTGCAGTGATTTCCGCCAGATACACCTATAACAGAAGTATGCGAGCAACATTTACTAACATATACTCTATTTAGCACCAAAACATTGGACCCTTAGTGGCCCAGGGACTTTTCAGGCACAAAGTCTAATAAGATAAGCATATGTGTTTTATTGTTGCAAAAAACTAAAATTCTGTATATCTTCCCACCGTGCGTACACAATCAATAAACAAATACAAGTAGTAATCAATATCGACTGGTGTGTGCTAATGAGTGGGGGAATCTATTGGTGGCTCTACACACTCAAGAACACCATCTTACAATCTAATGTGTATATAATCCATATAATGCATTCTGCCCCTCTGGGCTTCTTCAGGGATCCAATATAAGGTTAATAATAAAATGTGAATCTCATACGGTGCCCATATCAGGGCCGACCATACCAGAAACCGGACATACCGGAAACTGGACAGTGAGCTGGATCCGGGTAGGGGAAGGGGTCAAACGCCCCCTCTGGTTGAGCCAGGACAGATTCAAATGCGACTGGTGAGCAGACCGTCTTGGTAGCCACACCGGTAATAGTAAGAAGGGGGCAATGTAACTTGTAGTATATCTTCCCCCATTTCTGAAATAGTACGTCTAGAAGCCATAAATTCCTTCACAGCTCTAAGGTCTGTGGGATGTACCAATATGTTTATAAGGATCTCTGCCTCTAGGAGGTAATACCCTTCTAAGTCTGGGGGGTATAAAGTTGCCTGTCCGTTCTGTCGATACTACACTTTCTAGTGTAGTGATAGATCTGGCCATCTGTCCCGCGGGATTCCCCTTGGCCTTCTACTAGAAATTTACTAACAGACAGAAAGTTATTACGCATACTGAGTCCAATACAAAGGGAATTACAAAAAGCAATCATGGAAAAGTATATCATTAAGAATATGTAGGAAAGTGTTGGTCATTTTAGAATGGGCAATACCATAAAATGTAGTGGGGAGGAAGTCATTAGATAATTGAATCACAAAGTCTAGTAGTTAATTAATTGCACCTCAAATCCTTTAGTCTTTGCAGCACTCCAGAACTGCTCAAAGTGCCGAACACGATCATGGATACTGTCTAGAATAATGAACGGGAAAAAGCCATCATCCAGAGTCTTCTTGAACGTCTTAAGCATGCCACTGCGATAAGTCTCCTCCATTTCTGGCTCATATTCATACTCCATAACCTGAAAACAACAAAACCAATGTATAACAGTCCTTCACGGCACAACAACGCCCCTCAGCCACCTTCTCTTTCACTCACCTTTGTCTTAATTTTTTTTCCGGTTTCAGGATCTTTTTCAACCTTTTCAACTTCAGTGATAAAATAATCATCAAGACTCAAAACTCTGGGGGCAGACCCACCAAATTCTACCTCTTTGTCCTGTAAAACAAAGTGAGAGGGGTTCTCAGTGATCGAAGGGTGGTGTGACCTGAAATCTTCTGTTTGCGGACACAAAAGGTGATATCGTTTCTTGCCACCAGCAACAGGGAACGTGAACTAAACTCACCCTGATTAGTTTGGCCACATGAGTTTTCCCACTTCCTGGCAACCCTCTCATAATGACTACAATCTGAAAAAGGACATTAGTTTTATTTATCATTACGGAAATGAAACACTAACAACAAAAATTAACATATAATAAAACTAAAGTAATAGGGAAACAAAAGCTGGCATACACGATCAGGCCGATTCGCTCGTCCAGGTCTCTTAAGAAGATCGTCCACATTTTTGGTCTCTGGCTTCTTCTCTGGTGGTGGGGCTGCCAAGGGAGGTGGTATAACAGGTCGTTCCTCCGCGTAACCTCTACGGCTTCCTGCCAGGACAGAAACCGTGTATATTCTTCTTTCCACAATAAGAAAAGTAAAAGGAGTGGGTCAGCCTGCCTCACTTACCTCCATATGAGGAAACATCGTAACCTGTCCTTTCCGACTTCCGATCATATGGTGGTTTGTCAGAGGTGCCACGTCGGCTTGAGCTCTCTTTGTCACGATATGAAGACCTACAAAAAACCAATAAATAAATGCATGATTGTGAAATGTTAACACCTAGACAAGTTCTTTACACCAGTGTTTTTCAACCTTTTTTGGGCAAAGGCACACTTGTTTAATGAAAAAAATCACGAGGCACACCACCATTAGAAAATGTTAAAATTTTTTACTGTATAAGAGGTAGCTAGATAGGAGGGCCGAGGGTGGGGTCAAAAACCCACGGCACACCAGGCAACACCCAACAGTGGTTGAAAAACACTGCTTCACACTATACATCACTTAATGTAATAGACGGTCACACACCGGTCTTCTCTGGAATGCCGATCACGATCCCTCTCATGGTCAGAGCGATCTCTATGTGTATCTGAACGATCCCGGTCATAATCTCGACGATCTGAACTTTTACTGCTCGTCCTTTCATAGTAGGGATCCCGATTCCTTAAGTCAAGGTCAAAGGAATCGATCAAAAAATCTAGGAGGAAAACATTCAGTGTCAAGCCAATTCCAAACAAGTAGTCATGATATAAAACACATCTATAAAATAAACACCATAAGATATAAATGTTAAGAGAAACAATGAACCTCCCTGGTGATCCGGGCTTTTCGCAGAAGTTTTTGTGGTGCGAAAAGCCACTGTACGGGCGATTCTCCACCCTCCTCCCCACCTGTCTACACAACACTGTTGTCAGTTAGATGTGGGCCAGGAAAGCGGCGCCAGCTCTTGTAACATGGAGATCTAGGGTGCCGCACCCCACCCCATTGGTGTCACCAATGATGCCAAAGACACGGGCCAATAGGAATCTGTGAGCCATTCACAGAACACCAAAGATAATGCCCAATCCTGGCATGGGCAGTTTGTTCTAAGAATAACCATACTAAATTACCGAGTTCGGGCCAAATGCCAGGGAGGATAAAGCGCAGTTTTCGTGCGACCAAAACACAGAGCTGGCAGGCTATATGAAAGATCAGGGAGCTGTTTTAGTGACACATGCAGCACGGACAGGTTACAATGTGGGAAAATTATATCTGCACCTCACAGGGTAATATTTATTGTAGCACTCACCTTTTTGGTAAGAATGTAGTCCCCCTCTGTCTATCGCTGGCTCAGGAAGTAGCACCACTCGCTCACCATAGGGAGTCTGCTCTACTTTACCAATTGCAAGATCTAAGACAGAGAAATCATTAGGTCACAAAGCAAAAGACAATGCAGGCCCAAGAAGGAATAGGGTGGGATTGCTAACCTCGGCCATGAGCATAGTCCACTGTTTTCTGAATGCCAGGCAGTTTGGACCCAACAGGAAAACCAGCAGAACGGGAATCATTTTTCTTTTCATCCCAAAGACCACTGAATGGATCACCCACACTCCTACCAGCAGAGGACATTGGGTCTTTTCCAGATGCAGGATTGACAGATGGTGGCTAAAATAAAAAAATGAAATAAAAACCTTTATATTTATATTCAAGCCTAAAGTCTGCTTCCAGCTTCATACCTCAAAAACATTAAAGTAGAATAGGTAACACTCTGAGCCATCTCTGTTGGCACACAAGCTGTCAGCGCACGAGAGAGAGATTTAATGTGTGAGAAAGTGTATGTAAGCTGTAACACAGTGTATGTAGTAGATAAGAAAGGCAGCAGGGCATGCTGGGTAGTGTAGTTGTTCAGCAACTGGCAGAATGTGATGCTTGCAGTTTAGGTTTCTTAGCCAGGCAAGTTGAAACGCTACCATTCATGCTATGTCAGCAGAATGCTAAGACATGCTGGAATCTGTAGTCCATCTGCAGCCCTAGGATTTACAGGAAGCCTACTGTAACATGATCCCCCCATAAATAACTGAGCTCATGGGCAATAACCCGGAGTTACAATCGCGTGTAATTACAAGCTGTCCTAGGCAGAGGACAGGAAATGGTGCATATTGTCAATACATATGTGTATCAATATTTGTGTAAATGAAATCAGGGCCACCTAACCTCAGATGTACCATTAACCCTTCAAAAAAATGGTAAGATGAATGTTAAAAATAAAACGGACATTTGTTCTGTAAAATTTCCTTCTTTCCTACAGCAACTTATTTCCATAGGGAGACCAGTCTCTGTTTCCTAGTTATTCTCCTGCTCCTGTGTCACACAAAGATTCTAAGACTATGTTCCCACATAGGCAATCAGTAGCGGGGCGGACACTTTTTTAATTGTGGGCGGCCGATTGCACACAATTGCTGATACAATTGACCTGGTGAACTTTACACATAGAGAATGAATGAACGTGATCTTTGATGGTGTCCATGCGTGATAAAAAAATCACGTCCATTCAGGTCTATGGACACGATCAGAGCAGAAAAATCGCAACCGTCCGCAATCAGAATGCGTGAGCCGCAATTCCGATCGCACCCATTAGTTGAAGTCAGGACAAGCACATTCACCCAAATGGACGCAATCAACAGTGAACGCAAGGAGATGAATCGTCTGTGTGGGAACATGGCCTAATGAAGATCACAAATGGCCATTTCTGTGTGTATTACACAGACGGAACTTTTCCATGACATGACGGCAGCCAGCTCATGAGAACAGAAAAGCGGAAATGAGGTCAGAGGAGATCAGCAGCTCCTCTGTAATGTATGTTCACATGTTTGGTGTGTGTATATGACTTGTGTGTGTGTGATTCAGGTTAAATTGCCCTGCTGGCACGTTGAGATACACAATTGGGTGTTGGATTTAATTTCGGGTTCTCTCTCAAAAAGGTTCGCCATCACTTGTCTAAAGCCTACCTGACCCCACCGTCTGATTTCTTCCCACTTGTGGCCCTTTGTACGTGAACCTGCTCTTTACCCAGATCCTGGCACACATTAGTGAAAACCTACCTGTTGTGGATCTCCACTGCTCTTAGCATCTGATGGCAATTTCCCATGAGGGTCTGAAGAATTTGGGTCTCCGAAAAAGCTTTTCAAATTATCCAGCTGCTCCTTCTGCTCCCTTTAACAGAAAAAATTAAAACAGAACGTTAACATCACATTAGCACAGAGAAGAGGACCTCCGAAAAGGTGATTGTGTGTTAGCTGTATGGATTATGATTTTTAATAAAGAACTAATTTTAATTCCAATGTGCAGACACTCATTTTCTGAATTAAAGATTCCTGCATGTCCTTTCAAACAATTACATTTAAAAGGTTAGATTTTGTGGTTTTAGGGTAAAAATCAATTACGTGAGCAATAAAATTTTTACCCACCTGAGCATTTTCAGTTCTTGTGCCGCTTTCAGAATGATTTCATGTTGACGTTGACTCAGTGCCAGAACACCTGCCGTGCTAGGCTCCCCTCCTGGTAACAAGGACTGCTCTGTAAGGACAGTTGACGCGGGATCTAAAGGAGGTGGAAGTGTATTCAAGCCCTCACTCACACCTCTTTCTTCAGGTGGGTACCATCGACCATCTTTGCCCTCCATCTCTGATCGATCAGGAAGCAAATCACGATTTCTGTCTTGATGCCACAGAGGACGTTCAGGATATTCTCTAATACGAAGCTCTCCACGTTCACGGAAATCTCTGTCTGCCAACTCTCTATCCAATCTCCATCTATCTTCCAGATATCTATCAATTGGCGGAAGTGGTGGTAGAGGGGAATGTGATCGGACAGGGGAGTATGGACGATGTGGAGACAAAGGTCTTCGAGCAGACAACCATTCTCTCTCCCGGAGTGGTAGATCTATGTCTCCTGGAATCCGGGCATAGTCTCTGTCAAGATCACGTTCAAATAGTTGAGGCCTTTCTAGTCTGTTGTAACCGACTCTTTCCATGTCTTCTTCTAGAAATCGATCATGCCAAGGATCACGTCTTATATCTATGTCATGAGGAAGAGGTGGTGGCCGTAAAGGCAATCGTTCATCTCTCATATATTGCTCCATGAATGGTTCTCTTAGAAGGTCTGGATCATGTGCTCTCAAGAACCTCTCTCTTTCCCAATCATGCAACCTTGCTTCTTCCAGTTCAATATCCCTCCTCCGTAACTCTAATGGTGGGACCAGAGGAAACCTCTCTCTGTCAGCAAACCTTGCTTCTCTAAGGAAATCCTCTCGACCAAATGGTGGTGGCTCATTCATACCGTCTCTAAACATAGGTCTGTCAGGTGGTAAATGCCCTCGTGGTTCAAATCCTCGTTCATCTAAAATGTCCATCATCTCATGACTGCCAGGTCTGGATAAAAGTCGACCACGCATAAACCCTCGGGCTCTTCCTCTCCCCCGGTGATCAAATCGCATGTCATAATTTTCTGGCCAATCTTCTAAATAAGGCTCTGGCTCAAGGGAGAAATCATCATCTCTAAAGCCCCCTGGCCTGCCTGGTTCATTGTGAAAATAATCATCCTCATCATCTTCCTCTGGGTTTGAAAATTCTGGTCTGCTGTGATGACCTTCTGGACCATGAGGATGGTCTCCTCCCATAACATCTTCATCATGTGTTTCAGTATAAGGATCCTCACACATTGAATCAGGTCCCATGGAAGCAGCGTAAACATTTCTGCCCTCTCCATGAACTGTTCTTTCGAATGGATCTTCCCAACCAGAAAAAGGTGCACCAGGTCTTACAGGATAACCTTCCCTTGGCCCAGCTGGTCTGACTGGGTGTACTGCCCTTGGCCCACCCAACCTGACTGGGGGAGGTGCCCTTGGACCACCTGGCCTAATTGGAGGAGCTGCCCTCGGCCCACCCAACCTGACTGGTGGAGCACCCCTTGGCCCACCCGGCCTAAGTGGAGGAGCTGCCCTCGGGCCACCTGGCCTAATTGGAGGGCCTGCCCTTGGGCCACCCAGCCTAACTGGAGGAGCTGCCCTTGGATCCCCAGGCCTGACTGGAGGAGCCCAAGGGTCAGCAGGCCTTATTGGAGGACCCCAAGGGTCACGAGGCCTAGCCAAAGGCAATGTATGAGGGGTTTGTGGCCTAAATGGTGGTGTGGTATGGGAGGCAAATGGGACACTTAACCCAGTAGTAGGAGTTGGGAGTAGGCCACCTTGCTTAGTAGTGGAAGGAATCTGAAAAGCATCCTGTTTTCGTACGGAACCAGTAGGCTCTTCTAGTTTACTGGCAATGGTATGGCTAGAAGTATGGACATCTGGTTTAGCAGCCTCAGAAGCTGGAGCCTTATTAAGGACTGGTGATTCAATCTGACTTTTATCAGCTGTATTTATATCATCTGTTTGCCCTTGATCCTTTGATTTATCTGAAGGAACGGATGATGCAGCCAAAGGCTCGTTTAGTTTACTTTGTGCAGACAATGTTTGGCTGCCCGGCAATCCAGTTTTGGGCAAGTCTGCAGTTTTTGTTTTAAACAGACTGGAATCTAGAGTTTCATTAGGTTTTTTCACTTCAGAGGACTCTGAAGTTCTGTTTTTTAAAGTTTCTTGTATAGCTGGACTTTCTGCTATAAGTACAACTTCTGAGGAAGGCTTATTAACTTGTTTCATTTCAACATCTTGCTGCTCCTGCTTAATGTTTCTCTGCCCACTAGGAAAAGGATCAGCCCCTATACAGACATCAGCTTCTTTAGTAACTTCCTTTTTAATTAATTTGCTTTGATAACTATCTTTGGGAATGTTTTCAGTATTGCTCTGTATTGCAGGTTTCTGTAAAGTATTCCCTAACAAAGGAGCCCTATTCCCCACATCACCTCTTTCCTCTGCCCATTCTGGTCTTCCTTTACTATCCACTGAGCCCCACCTATCACGGAAAGGAACCCTGTTATCTCGACTATCATATAAATGAGTTTCTGCAGTACCAAAACTATCTTTATCAGAATGACTCCGATTACCCCGCTGTGGACCATCAAAATCCCCAAACCTATTCTGCAGAGAAGAGGGCATCTCTGAGACACCACAGCGTTCACCAGGAGGAGGGGGCATTTCAGGACCCTTAAAGCGTTCCCCA
>CM070043.1:28595325-28608785 GCA_036250615.1 Ptychadena robeensis | reverse complement strand
GCATTTCAGGCCCCTTAAAGCGTTCCCCAGGAGGTAAAGGCATTTCAGGGCCCTTAAAGCGTTCCCCAGGAGGGGGAAATTCAGAACCTTTAAGCCGGTCAGGAACATCAGGTCCACCAAAGCGGTCATGTGGGGTAGGAATGTTAGGTCCCCTGAATTGGTGATGGGGAGGTGGGATCTTGGAGTCTCTAGGGCCTTCCTGATGTGAAGGAGGTTCAGGGCATCCAAAGCGTTCTTGTGAGGGTGCTTGTTCAACGCCTCCAAAGTGTTGCTGAGCATGTGACTTTTCTTGGCCTGCCATAAGGTCTTGGGAAGGAGGATGCTCAGGAGCCATAAAGCGATCTCTTGAAAGTGTATCTGAATAGCCATAACTTGGTGGCCGACCATCAGGAGCACCAAACCGGGGTCTGGGATGGCTTTCAGGAAATGGAAACCTCCCCCGTGGTGGTATAGTGGGAAATCTAGCTCTACCTCTTGGCTGCATATCAGGATTATTGAACCTTAAGTGTGGGGGACCTTCCGGGTGACCAAATCTATTACGGAAAGGAACATCAGGTGCATTATGCCTGTCAAATGGAGGACCCATCCCATCTCCATATCTTTCAAATGGTGCAGCTTCAGAACCTCCAAACCTGTTAGATCCTGAATTCTGAGTATCTCCAAATCTGTCTATGGGGGCTGAAGTATTTTCTACACCCCACCTATCCCGAGTATTGCTCCACCTCTCACTGCAAGGTTCTTTAGAACCACTCCACCTACCATCAGGGGGTTGGTCCCACTTATTTCTCATATCATCGCCTTGACTAGATGTCCTATTAAACTGAGGACCATCAGGCCTGTTCCACATTTCTGATGGACGATTTGACTCTCTATCTGACATTGGTCCAGGAGGATAATCAGAAATGTCCTTTGCTGGAGCTTCTGAAACTTGAGGTGGTTTAGGCCTATCCCAAGGCTGATCAAGAGTGTCCTTTGGCCTGTCCCATCTGTTCGCAGGAGCTATACGATTGCTAACCTCTCCATAGTGCTGGTATTTGTCTGTCGGGGTAGATTGATTCTTCTGTTCATTTGACCGGTATTGGTTCTCTCTATCTGGTATAGAATGGGAGCCTTGAAAATCATGTGACCCTGGAGGAGGGTATCTGGGAGGTGCAAAAGAATGTCCCTGGGCTGTGAATCTGCAAAAACAAGACACTTGTTAGTCTTCTGGTTTCCCTCTATTCTGAACAATTTAAACTTGTAAACCCAATATTCTAGGGCCCTTAATGCTCCATTTCACCATATGACTTAACAAGTTACCACCTCCACAAAGAATAAGGAGCAAACAAAACTTACCATTCTAACACAGGGATATTCATACATGATAAACAAGCAATCCTTGAGTCAATGCATATAATATTTTTGACACATACTATATATAAGGACCCCATGGCAGAGCTAAAGGGGCTTAAGATATAAAAACACACTTACATGCGTTCCCTGGATCCTTCATTCTGGCCTGTTTGGATGCCAGTAGGTAGGGGAGGGACAGCAGACATCCTGTCCAGATCAAGAGCAGGGTGAGGTCCAAGTGGATTTACATGTTTGGTTTCCTCTCTTTGCTTCTCCATGGAAGGCAAAGGAACTTCTGATGGAGGATTATGGGAAGGTACTGGGGGAGCACTTTGGCCCACTTGTGGTTGAGAATTCCTGAGAGCCTGTTGTGCTTGATAGCTAAGCCCAGCTGAAAAAGTCTGGTCTCCATGAATGAAAGATGTTTGGGTGGATGGTGGCTCTTTTACTGCTTGAGACACAGTGAAGGTTGCAGAAGACACAGCAGACGAGCTAGTAATGGAAGGACTAGCAGAAGGTGGTGCAGGAGTAGGAATTGATGATGAGGTTTGAGACTCTGGGGCAGAGACGGCGCTTGCTGCTGGTGGGGGTGGTTGTATTTCAGGAGCAGGTGGTAGGGGTGGTTGCACAGTTTCAGCAGCGGGGGAGCTAACCGGTGGTGGAGGAGGGGGAACACTGGATGCTGGAGGAAGAGGTGGAGCTGTCACAGCAGGAAGAGGAGGGGTGACTTCAGAGTATGTCATTGCAGGAGGCAGAGAAGGAGGTGGCCCGGTGCCATATATAGGTGGTACTGGAGCAGTGTAAGAAGGCTGTAAGCCTGCTACAGTGGGCAGAGCAGCAGGAACAGCTGGAGACATCACAGGTGAGTATGCAGGGTATGAGGGTACTATGGGAATGCCACCAATATAATGATTGCCACCATACTGCTGCTTAAGGTTTTTTAACGATGCAACCTTGTCCTTCAGGTGAGTCTTTGTGGTTTTCATGTGGCTCTGCCAGGATGCCCACTGGACCTGATACTCCTGCAGCTGATCCTTGTGAGGATATGTCTGTAATAATTCCTGCCACTTCTTGTACTGATTATCCCACTCTAAGTGAAGTGCCAGGAACTGCTTCTGCTGCATCTCATAGTGCTGAATCTGGACATCTACAGTCATGGCCTGTATAGAAAAAGCAAAATGAGGTGATTAGGGTATCTTGAGAATCCCATAGGGCTTTGGAGAGGACATCTGTTGACAAAAATACATGGGGCCAACATACAGTACTAAAGCTCACTTAAATATTCCCCGATAAACAAAAAAAAAAAAACAAAAAAAAACAAAAACAAAAAAAAAAACTTATGCCCCCCATACATACACAGATTTTAGTGTTCGGCAGACATGGAAAATAGAATATACTCTACATGGAATAACCAATTTTTGATCGATTTTTTTATTTTTGAACGTCCATGAAATTGATCGTTTAATCGGGTGATTATTTTTTTTCAATCGGAAGTGCTGTGTAAAGAGGGCATGGTCATTTGAGGACAATGAAATATTAGTATGCAAATGATCAAGAACGATCAAAACCCGTCGGTTACAAAACAATTTGTACTCAACCGATCAAAATTTTCCGACATGTCGATTTTTTTTCACAATTACGATCAAGTAGTTGATCGGACCATGTGGGCATGCACCAATTTTCAGTTGACCGATCTACAAATTGATCGTTTTTAATCGGTCGCCCGCTAATATCTGTGCATGTATGGGGGCCATTAGCCACTACTGGTTTACTGATCCAGGTTAAGATGTTTACACTACTGATTAGTGTATTCTAGGTCAGTTCCAACCTACACCTGGTTACAGGTTTACTTTAAATCCATGCTCAAATAATGCCTGCAGGCAATCCAATCACCTGTAGTTATGTATTCCCCCTTCATAACCTAAATTACTTTCCTAGTAGAGCTCAGATCCCTACAAATGAAAATGTGTAACCCCAAACCCTGGCTACAACAACCCAGCTCATCAAGTCCTCTGTCACTTACGGCCATGTGTGGTGGATCCTGTACAATCTGCTGGTAGCGCTGGAGAAGCTGCTGCATGGCGCTGTGTTTCTGCATGATGCCCTGGTACTGAAAGCCTAGACGGTGTTGTTCATGCTGTTGCCAGTGAGCGGCTGCTTCTTGCAAGGTCTTCAGCCTTTCAGCTTGTTCTGGATCCTCAGGCAGGTTGATACCGGTCTGAAAGGTACAAAATAAAGGCTTTAGTGAGAACTACCGGATAACGTACCAAGATTCCTTAGCCCCAACAAAAGGCAATAGTGTCAGGTTGGCTTAAGCAAGGTTTTTTTGTTAGTGCTACTCGTTGGTCCTTTATCAAGGTAAAGCTTAGTGTTAAACTAGTCTCAGATTCTTCCATCCATCCTCAACAACATACCAGTTTTGAACAAATACACTATGCCTTAAGCTGGGCATAGACAGGTCGATTCCTGCCCGACCGCCGATCGGATGCTGTGTGTGTTCCCGCATCCCATCAGGTCAGCAGGGAATTGGGTGCGGCAATTGGTCATATTGACCTAAAATCTGCCGCCATGTCGGATCGCACAGTGATCGGACATGACTATAAAATTTAGATCCGATCCCATTAGAATGCCGTCCCCAGCCGACGTAATGGTCCGCACACAAAGGGTGCCCGGCCTATTCTCTGCACTAGCGGCCGTGCGTGATGACATCATCATGCCCGCTAGGTCAGCTCGGCAGTCGACGGGAAAACGACCCGTCTATGCCCAGCTTTAGACTGAATAATTTAATTACCGGGTCACCAAGCTTCTCTATACAATGTAGACCACAGCTCATGAAAACAAGGAAGCTGTGCTTATGTCCACGTGACAGCTTGTGACTATGAGAAGCTCATTGAGGTTATTGATGTCAGAGTCATTTCACTAGGTAAGGAGCACCTGTACCACCTTCCAAGACTAAAGAGGAGCCCAGAGCCCTTCTTTACAGTGGATATAAACTCAAACCCCATTTTTATCAGTTACCATCTTATACAGAGAGATTATGATCCCAATAAAGTGGATTTCAAATATATGTGACTAGAAGTTTTATTTTAAAAGATCACAAAAAATTTCACTGTCTCATTAACTTTCCCACATGGGTAAAAATCCCAATTGATCCATACACATAGGTAACACTGATCAGATACCTAGTGTTTTAGTTTAAAAATGGTTCAAGCGTGCCCCCAACGCATTTCACGATCTTCTGCTTCATCGAGGGGTGCTCAATAATTGGGTTGAAGATACTATAACAATATAGATGGAAGTATACTGCTTCACGGCGTACTTAACACAGTGGTTCCCAAACTTTCCTTGCAGGGCCCCCCTTTTCTATTTAGGAACATTATCGAGCCCCCCCTCCCTCCCTATTCAAACATATGTTAAGAATGGGGGCCAGCAACCCCCCCCTGGAATACCCTCATGGCTGCCCAGTTTGGGAACCACTGACTTAACATAAGTGATGGATAGAGATCGACAGAGTAGAAGTCTCAAGAGAAACGGAGGACTTAATTTATATTCAAGGATCAGAATGACAGGCAGGTAAGACTTGACGAGTATATGTACACTATCAGCCAATTCTGCAGCAACAAGGTTACAGGGACAGTCGTCACTCCCTCCCACCGTGTCACATGCTTAGCTTACCGCAACATTTTCCACTGGTAATGGTGGCTTGGCTTCCTCCATAGGAGGTGGTGGAGGCTGCTGGGAAGGAGGTGCTGGAACATATCCTGCAGGTGGCGGCGCCACAGTCTCCAGCGCAGGAGAAGGGGCATCCCTACCATGGCTCTTGGCTTTTTGTTGTAGGTTTAGTAGGTGCTGCTTGTACCAATACTGCTGCTGTTCCTACAAGAATCCAACACAACACATCACACAATGTCCACACCTACCACTGACCCTGGTCCAATAAAAATTCCCAAACCTCATCTATATGAAGCTGTAATAATTGTAACCAATAATCATTACCATCAGTTTATGTAAAAGGTCCCTCGTTCCTATGACCTATCATCTCAAAGACCCTCTTTCTAACATATGCCATTCATTTCACCATCACTTACCTCAAATACATTTAAAGCCACCTTTTCAGGATCAGTAGGGGATCCATGGGGACCACTGATCCTTTATGAAGAACACATTCTCTCAAACATGTCCCTGTTCCAATGTTTTGAACTTCTTATTCATCTCACATCCAAAGCCCACATCTTCTCATACAGGACCAGCTAATACAGGACCCTTTCATACAGATCCCCCATGGAACACTTCCTTCATCCCCTGACACAGGTCCCCCTACACACCCGGGACCCTCACACAGAACCACTGATCAACCCACATGTCTCTTAAGGCTTGATTACACTTTGGCGTTTTGCAGCGGTTTGAATCGCGGCACAGCCTGCAGGAAGTGGGGGGGGGGGGCCTGATGGCGCCCAGAGACTGAATGAGCACGGTTTTGGATCCATGGATTTTAACCCCGTCGCACCACTGTCTGCAGTGCTTGATCAAAAACGCAGTTAGCCGCATTTCAGATTGCGGTACTCGCCGCGTCCACATCCGACCGCTGTGGAGGTGACCCTATTTTAATGTATGGGCGCCATCTCCTGCGATTGTTATCAAAACAAGCTCTTATAGAACAGCCTAGGGGACACTCACCCAGCATCCTCATATAGGACCCATGTCCCCCCCCCCTTCACAAAACCCTGGTTTGGGGACCCTCGCTCCCCTCACACAGACCTGGCTCTGGGGACCCTCGCTCCCCTCACACAGCCCTGGCTCTGGGGACCCTCGCTCCCCTCACACAGCCCTGTCTCTGGGGACCCTCGCTACCCTCACACAGCCCTGGCTCTGGGGACCCTCGCTCCCCTCACACAAACCCTGGCTCTGGGGACCCTCGCTTCCCCATCACACAAAAACCTGGCTCTGGGGACCTCGCTCCCCTCACAACCCTGGCTCTGGGGACCCTCGCTCCACCTCACACAACCCTGGCTCTGGGGACCCTCGTCCCCTCACACAACCTGGCTCTGGGGACCTCGCTCCCTCAGAGACAACCCTCGCTCTGGGGACCCGCGCTCCCCTCACACAACCCTCGCTCTGGGGACCCTCACTCCCCTCACACACCTCGCTCCCCTCACACAACCCTCGCTCTGGGGACCTCGCTCCCCTCACAAACCCCTCGCTCTGGGACCCGCTCCCCTCACCACAACCCTCGCTCTTGGGGGACCCTCGCTCCCCCACACAAACCCTCGCTTCTGGGGACCCTCACTCCCCTCACACAACCCCGCTCCCCTCACAAACACTCGACTTGGGGACCATCGCTCCCCTCCACAAACCCTCGCTCTGGGGACCCTCGCGTCCCCTCACCCCCCCCTCGCTTGGGGACCCTCGCTACCTCACACAACCTCGCTCCCCTCACAACAACCCTCGCTCCCCTCACACAACACTAGCTCTGGGGACCTCGCTCCCCTCCACAACCCTTCGCTTGGGGACCCGCGCTCCCCTCACACAAACCGCGCTCTGGGGACCCTCGGCTCCCCTAACACACCCTCGCTCCCCTCCACACAACCCTCGCTCTGGGGACCCTTCGCTCCCTACAAAACCCCTCGCTATGGGGACCCTCGCTCCCCTCATCACAACCCTCGCTCGGGACCCTCGCCTTCCCCTCACACAACACTCGCTCTGGGGACCCTCGCTCCCCTCACAAAACACTCGCTCTTGGGGACCCTTGCTCCCTTCACTCAACCCTCGCTTGGGGACCCTGCTGAAAATCACACAACCCTCGCTCTGGGGACCCTCGCTGCCCTCACAAAAACCCTCGCTCTGGGGAACCCCCTCGCTCCCTCAAAACCCTCGATCTGGGGAACCCTCGCTCCCCTCACACAAACCCTGCTCATCTCACTCGCTCTGGGGACCCTCGCTGATCTCACACAATACCCTCTGGGGACCCTCGCTCCCCTCACACAAAACACTCTGGGGACCCCTGAAGGATACTTACACAGAAAACCCCAGGGTACCCCGACACCCAGTATTATCGTACACAATTCCTGGGGAACCTTCATTCAGAACCACCAGGAGACTATTGAGTCACTGGGGCATCACAGAGGGATTCTCACCCTCAGAAAGAGTCGGGGGGCACACAATGACTCACCTCCAGTGATGAGGTGCCGGTGGGGGGGCCACTGTCAGGTGGGGGCGGCGGTGGAGGCTGATCAGTCGTGGGGGGCGGTGGAGGAGGATTGTCAGCGTCCGAAGGCGGCGCTGTAGCTTGGTACCCCGGAGGGGGCACATTATGTCCGTATGGTGGAGGATACGGATATGGCTGCCGCGGCGAGTAGTATGGTCGGGGGGGCGGTGGGGCCCCGACAGGTAAAACACTCTCCAGCTGTCGCTGGTGCATCTTTTGAAGCTGCTCCAGCTGGGCCAGGTGTTGGTCTCGGAAACTCTGCAGACCCTGGTCCGCTGCGGGAGCCGCTGGGTAACCGGTGGATCCGCCATACCGGGGAGTCCATCCCGAGAACATGGCGACCAGCTACACACACTGAGCACAGATTACCTCACAAAGAACGCGCAGCCGCATATCGGTTCACGTGACTAAAGCAAGGGGCGGGGCCTTCCTGGTGGGTATTACCAGACCCCTGGTGATCTTACCGCCATATTGGTACTCTCATTATTGGGATGAGTACAGTGGCTGAACCTACCAGAAAATCGGGCATAAATGTTAAAAACGTTTGACAATATCTTTACTTTTTCCTTTTCACCAGATGAAGAGCCATGGTGACAGCCTTAACCAATCATTATATTAAAACAGTGTGTCTAGCATTGCATGGTTTGCCTGAAAAGCTACCCTTTACCACAGAAGAACCACCAACTGTCCCTATTGAAGCTGTGAAGAAGCACTGTGTCATGGAGCACCACCAGCCACCCTTATGGGGGTGCTCTGTGGAACCCCAGAGCACCCCCATGGGGAGTGGGGAGCTCTCACCACCTGCCATTAAGGACCCACACTTACTGGTGCTTTAGCCTGCCACAGATGTTTTACCAGTACCAATACTTGTGTCCATAAAGTGTACATCATTGTGTATTATTTCATTTGTTTATAATATAGCTAATGATCATTAGATCCCCAGCTTTACTACCCTGTTCATAGCAATAAACCGTAAGATGAAATAACACATGGTTCTGTAGTAAAACATCTGGGTGCTAAACTGTTCCAGATCCATGGGTTAATAATGAGACACCAAACTTTAACATTACAATGCAAAACCCAGTAGCTCCTGTGCTTGATATGCTCAGTTTAGTCAGTATGGAACCAAATGTCAAACCTTTAACATCTTATTAACCATATCTAGTATTCAGGATTGAGAGGTATCCATGCAAAAAAATAGCTCAGGTAGAGGTGACTGTTTTTCAAATAAATATTTCATTTTTATTCCAAATTCAAGGTTAAATCCCCAAGACCCAGAAAACAATAGGTAGACCAAAGACCTGATGAAACAAGTACTGCGTAGAGACAGTAATTTAATATCTCCACTGGCCTAAACTTCACAAAAAAACACCCAACTACCACTAACCAACAACCAAAATACGTGTTTACCTCTACCATCTCCTCTGTCCCCTTCTATTTTTACGCTCCTATGTGCCCCTAACCCCCCTCCTGTATCTCCATTTTTTGAGGCTACTCCCTGAGACACCCACACAGCACCCGACCATATCTATCCAGATATATCACCTACTGAAACTACAAACAATGTTGATCAGCTTAAATCATATGTCAAACATGTACAACAGCAGTTTGTCTTGTCAGTTATTAAACATTTCCAGAATGGTATCAGAAACGGTGATGCAACACAGTGGTCATGTATCTATCTCAACTGTTTAAGAAAATGTTACACATAAGTATTTTTAAATAGGAATGTGTATTTAGCTAATAAAATGGATACCTTAAGCTTCTCTAAGTGGTGTCCTCTGCCTCGTCTTCCCCCTTCTCTTATTATGTTACTATCTGCCCCCCACACACCTTTAAGCTAGTCACACATGGGTAGATTTCCGTATAATAATAATAATAATTCTCTGAAATAACAAGCTATGGTTGTGATACAGACTAATGGCAAACAGCCAGAGTGTCACTATAAGTCTATAGAAGCAGCCTGGTTGGTGTATGCATCTCACCAAGAGGTCATAATAATCATAGACTATACTAGCTCTAACCTCTGCAAATAAGCAGAGAACTTCTAAGTATCATTCCAGCTTGTTGAGAAATATAATATAAAATATATACTTTTCCAAGATAGTGGACAATGAGACCTCGCGTTTCAATGGCTGGATCCCCCTGGTTGTGATGGCTGGAACTTTCTTTGGTATATTGGTGGCAGGATCTTCCGTTTGGAATCGTGATGGCCAGATCCCTGAGTATCCCCATGCCTCCCTTTTTAGGTAAAACTTTACCTAACAGACACACCCCGAAAACATTTAGATTGTCCAATCGCATTGAACAAATTTCCATATTTAAATCATATTTTTACCGTAAACTTTTAGACCAAAATAATGTAATGTTACCATTAGATCACTGGATGGCAGTATGGTATAAAATATACAGTAAAACTATATTTTAATATTAGGAATTCAAAACAAAATCAACAACAGATTTTAACATTAAAATGTTTAAAATAAGTAACTTGTGAACAATGCCTGCTTGATTTTAGGATGAATCACATGCCTGTTAAAGTAACTAAGAGTGTTCCTGCATACAATGTTATCCACCCCAGACAGATATCACAGCCTTTTTCCAACAATCACCATGTTCCAAGGACAGGCCTGATAATATTATTAGAACGTTTATTGTTCTCACATAAACCACCTGGAAACATATCTTGCATAGTTCTCCTCAAAACTACAAAATGGAGAAAACAAAACAAAATGGCTTATATATGTATGCCAATAGATATTAGAACTAAGACTATATATGGAACGTTATACCCCTTATAAAATGCACAACAAGCCTTATTTATTAACATTCTTAGGGCTAGTGCCATCCTCTGCCTTGACTTTACCCCCTCTCTCCCCACACTATCAGCATTTTCTAAATACAATGTAAAGTGCTACCCAAGCCATAATACAGACTTAGATATTTCTACCAATAATAAGTCCATGTTACCCTAAAAGTAAGACCTAGCCGCATTTACCTCTGTGCTTCTAATACAAGCCCCCCTCCTGAAAAGAAGAGCTAGCCAGAGAAAAAAACTCCTATATTTTACCCACTTTCTCAGCTGCCCAGAAAGTGCCCTCAGGTCCCTGTAATTGGGAACACACAGTGTGCAGCACTGGGTGAATCCCGCCCCAGCAAAATAAAAGGTAAAAAAACATCTTGAAACCCGAGCTAAGCTCAGAGAAGCCCCTCCCCCTAAACATGTCAGCGCCGCGCGAAGAGAGAGGAGGTGACCCCAACCAGTGTCCCATGCTGAGTCATGGTAATGAAGCTCCGTTCTGGGCAGAAAACACCCATACGATCCCCAATCCAAGGGGCATCTGGCGAGGAGAGGCCGCTTTCTTGCTGAACTTGGCACCGGGGAAGAGGCTCCTGCACGGACCGCTCCACTCACGACCCCGACTCAAAGGAAAGGCAAGGGCTCATCATTGTCACTCCTGACCGGGCAGTGCCAAGGATGCTCCCCCTAGCATTCGTTGGGATATAGCTCCTCTCCGGACGGAGAAAACCCAAAGACTGCCAGATGACCCTAGGAGGGGACCTTTTAAATATCTGGGGTGTTTGTGTTTCCTCCCTCCAGTGAGTGGAGTATCTCATGTGCTGGGAAAAATACAGGAAGGGAAAATACTAAGACAGCAGTGACATCTTGTGGCAATTCTACATAAAAAAACACTGTACTGATTTAGTACAGAAATTCAGTCTAGGGAGGTTAAATTACTTATTACTTTTCAAAATAAGACCTTCCCAAAAATAAGACAAACAATAATATAAGACAGTGTGATATTTCAGGGGAACACGGTATGTGCCAGTCTGTACATATCCACCTGTATGAAGTGCAATTCTTTCCAATTGCAGCTCTTCTGTGGTCTATGCAATGCATCAAGTGAGTGGGGTACAAGAGAATTAGGTAGTGTTTGGTGATTTGCTTGTTAACACGCCTATGGCAAGTCCTAATCTAACATTATAGCTTCTGACTAAATTTTAACCACTTGACTCCTTATGCATGTTCCAGGTCAATGACTGGACATAGTGAAGTAAAGCTATGCACACACAGGTAGATTTGCAAATAGATGCAAATAGAGTACAATCGAACACCGCACGCGCTCACTGTGCTTGATTGTGCTCCAATCTATTTACAAATCTATGGGAATGGATTTGTATGCAAGATAATCTACCCTTGTATGCCTAGCTTAAAGCGGTCACTCTGCAGTATTGGCTGCAGCTCAGCCCGTACTGCAAAGATCCCTGACTGAAGAAAAAAAAAAAAAAAAACTATTTCTGGCAGCAGGAGGGGTGTCTTTTTAGAGACTGCCACTCCCACTGTGTTACATATCGCCAAGGAAAGACATAACAAGCCGCAGGGGTATCAGGAAATTTTGTCCCAAAAGCCCCTGTGCCTTACATCACATCTGCGAGATTTTGTGATGGGTGAATAGGGGAGAGAAGCCTCTTCACTCAGCTGACAGCTCCATGGATGCAGCTGAATGCCCCCCTTTCCCCACACCGAAGCTCCCTGCAGAGGAGTGAGTCTGTCTGTGTGTGTAGGAGAAGGGGGGGGGGGTGCTTGGTGTCAGCTGCCCTGAGAAGAGTGGATCTGGAAGTGGCTTTATCTTGCTCTTATTTAAGATGTTCTTACCATCAGTGAAAACGTGAGGAAGGTAAGTACATTTTATTTGTTTTTGTGTAGCAGTTTTCCAGGATCTGAACTGCTGACAGGTAACTAACATGCCTTTTTCATGTACCGTTCTTTTGCGGTATAAGACACACCGGCACATAAGACACACCCAGTTTTTAGGGCAGAAAAAAAAGATTTAATACGTTTTCACATCAATTGGGATAATGCAATGAATGCAATATTTAATTCAGCCAGAAGGTGTCACTAGCAGCTGTACACTCTCAGCTGAACACGTCATACTTTACACTGATCTACAGGAGGAAGGGGGGGGGGGGGGGGGGACTGGGCTGTCTTTTGCTCTCTCCTCTCCCGATGTCACTGATTCTGTGTCCGTGGGGCAGCTGATTGCTGTTCCCACGGACAGAAGAGCTATAGATGCAAATTCATCTAGATCTGTCTTCATTGCCCATGCCAGTTCAGGGCTGGCATAGGCAATTACACATTTCAGATGAGAAAGCCGTACATCGGATCTCCCATCTGAACTGACAGCTCCTCCAGCTCCCCTCCGTGCCGGGAGAGCTGGCGGGAAGCCAGGGTGCAACCACCAGCACATTTGGCGTATAATACGCAGGCACTTTTTTGCCCCCAATTTTGGGGGTGAAAAAGTGCGTCTTATATGCTAAAAAATACGGTATGTGCTTTATTAGTTTTAGTTTAAAAACACTTTAAGAGAAGCAGACAACAAGTATTTTCAGGAGATCCTAGTGCACTTCTCATTACCCTCTTGAGGTGTCTTCATGAATTATACAGCTTTTCTGTGAAGACTTTAAATTACTGGCTCCTTAGGTTTGGGAGGGTAACTCATATCAGGAAGCAGACAAGAAAGAATTGGTGTGGGAAAAGTTTTATTTGTGACTTTACATCTCTGAATTTGCTTGTATAATTATCTGTAATCGAACGGTAGGGCCACAGGTTATAACTTGCGGTGCCATACAATGTATGGATAGTTACCAGTTTGGGAATAAGTACAGGTCACTTTTAAGTCACTCCAAGATTTTTCCATTTTCTCTGGACCCACAAGCAACACAGGCGGAACTTGTGGGAACATGCAATCCTAACAAATGGACAATCACAATCAGTCCAATAGTCTTGTAGCAATCCTAAAAGCGTGGCGCTCCATAGTCATCCGGCATCCTCTCGATGTTGTACCTTAAAGTGAAAGATGAGAATGATAAGCCAACATAATGAAGAAAAAAACAGCAGGAGAGCTGGGGGGGGGGGGGGGGG
>CM070043.1:28537298-28552465 GCA_036250615.1 Ptychadena robeensis | reverse complement strand
CCTCCTCTCCGTCCTTCTCCCCAGCAGCCTCTCTTCCTCCTTCTCCCCCAGCAGCCTCTCTCTCTTCTGCCCCGCAGCAGCCGCTCTCTCTCTTCTGCCCCCAGCAGCCTCTCTCTCCTTCTGGCCCCCAGCACCTCTCTCTCCTTCTGCCCCACCAGCTCTTTCTCCTTCTGCCCCCAGCAGCCTCTCTCTCCTTCTGGCCCTCAGCAGCCCTCTCTCTCCTTCTGCCCCCAGCAGCCTCTCTCCTTCTGCCCCAGCAGCCTCTCTCCTTCTGCCCTCAGCACTCTCTCCGCTGCCTCAGCAGCCTCTCTCCTCTGCCCTCAGCACCTCTCTCCTTCTGCCCTCAGCAGCTCTCTCCTTCTCCTCGCAGCTCTCTCTCTGCTCTGCCCTCAGCCCATCACCCCCCCAGCCGCCCGCAGCCTCTTAGTCATTCATCTTCTTATCTCATAGGCATGTGAGATGAAACAGAAGCTGGCACTGGGAGTGGGGACGAAGAGGGGCGTGTACACAAGTCCCTCCTTCCTTCCGTTTCCACTACCTGACTAAGAAGCTCTGTGGGCCCGGGATGCGGTGGTGATGGAGAGTTGCGGCGGGCCAGAGTGGAAGGTCTCTCCCCCCCCCCCACAAAAGGGGGTGCCAGTAACAGCTGCTTCGCGCTAGTTTGGGTGGCCTGCCTCCCTGGCCCCCTTTCCAGCCCTCCGCTGCCTGACAGCTAGTACACCACCCTCACCAGACCCACTCCTCCTTATTTTACACTCACCGAAAGTCACCCTCCAACGTTTCCTGCTCACCATTTGGGGAATACAGGACTTCATCAGAAGTTTATTACCAGCGGATCCGACAACAAGTACCGAAGATTGACCCAGGACCCATCAGCCCTACTGTAAATATGTAGGAACAAAGGAGGAGAAAATATTACTTTTTCCTGAAAACCCAGGTAACCCAATGTGTCTTTAAATGTCAGGAAGGTGAATATTGGAAGAAAAAAAACAAAAAACTACAATGCATGACTGGGCTTTAGGGATGTGCACATAAGGCAGAGAACTGGTAAGGAATGACATTTTAGGTACATACGTTCCCTTCTGTTCTATGGAAATACAGAGGGAGGAACCAGTGATTATCCTGGTATCCACACGGCTGACACAACCTGGCCTAGAAAGAGATCACTACTTCCTGTGCCAGTCGGCTTTGGTACCTCCCTTGTTGTTGAGTACGTTATCTTTTCCTTTATATTACATAACTCATCCTCAACTTTGTTGCACTAGTGTGCGCACCGTTTCCTTGTTGCTTTGCAGTTTTAGATGCCAGGACTGTTGGCCCAAGACTACCATAATTTACTGTCTCATGCTCTACTTATCTAACATTTAAAGCTACGCAAGGTTAGTTTTGGGTATTTAGAATGGCATAAGCTATAAGGGTTTACACACATACCTGATGCACACTGAAGGAGTTAAGACCAATGTGAAAGGTGCAGTTTAGAATTTTATTGGCAAAATTTGTGATTTCCCGGCACAGACGCTCCACACCATCCTGCGTCATCCTCTGATCCCTTCAAAACAAAAACAGCAATATAACGGTATCTGAATCACCTACACACACAGCCGCCCCTCCTGTCCTACGTACGGGTTATCTCTATGGCTGTGCTCCACACTCATTGAGTAGTAGACTTGTTTGCTGAAGTAAATTTGGTGAAGATATCGTCGGTCACCTTCCGACAGTTGACAAGACCAATTTGCCGACGTACTGCTCTGCACTGCGCAGCGGAAGACAAAACACAACCACATGTACCCCGGAACCACAAGATACCAGGACTGGACATCGGTCAATGAAGTAGGAGACTCCACTATAGAATGACGAGGATCAGCGCTGCAGCCAGACTGCCAACCTTTTGAAGCTGGTATGGTCTCGATCAACAAAACGCCATAGAACTGACTGGGCAGAATGCCCACCTGGTAAACGACTAGCTGCCCTTGTCAGAATTTGAAAAAAAATTTTGAAAAACATATGGAAGGCTCCGAAGTCACCCATTTGAATCAGAAGATGAAAAGGGCTGTGATCTTTATACCGGGGTGCACATAACTGTTTTTAGTGAGCTCCTCAGATAAGTACCAGAGATGGTGTTTGGTACTCACCCCATTATATGGTGGTCTTCCTCACTGTCCTCCCTCACTGTCCCTCTGCATCACCCTCCTGCATGGTAGATTCTGCTGCAGATGGAGCCTCCCTGTTCCTGATTGATCGTCCGATTAGCCTGTCTCCATCCACAGGTCAACAGGCTGGCTTGGTCCCATGTAACTCTCACAGTACAACACTGTTTGAGCCCTCAATCAGTAGTGCAACCCTGACTTTTCTGACTTAGTACCCAACCCCTGTGCTACAATAGTCCAAATGTCAACCTTTTATAGTCATATTATCAGATATCAGCTTGTCCACAGTGCCTTTCTCGTGTCATATTTACCCTTACATAATGCTACTCTGACTTTCACCCCCAGATCTCCAACACACTTAGAAGTCCAATCTTTTATTTGATTATTATTTACACTTCCCAATTTCACCCCCCTAACTGCACAACCTTTCATAGTTATTCATGTTTCCCTGCATTATCCAAGTGACGCTAATATGTATTATGTAACATTTAGCTGGCGCCCCCTCCCAGACACGGAAGCGCCTCCGTTGTTAGTACGCATATGAGCTTTGTACAATAATACCGGTAACGCAGACCTAGGTTTTTTGGCCCTCTTTTGAGTACCAGAGTAGCACTTTTGTGCACCCCTGTTTTATAACCATAGTAAATGGTGTCAATTCCCTAGAGGTTTGGGTGGGAGGACAGAGGTTATACCCTTACTTTAGGCTGCCATCATGCCTGTCTTCTAGTTGGGGCCTGTCCTTACACCTATGAATATACGTTTGTGGATGGCCTGTATCAACGAACTGCAATATCAGCCTAAGATTAGGGGGGGGCATAGAGGCAGCATGAAAGCAAGACAGTACAAGGCTGAGCATGGTGAAGCAACATTGGAATGGCCCTGGCCACAGCGCTGCTGTATATCATAAGGATCCCCCCAAAACAGATTACAGACCTTATACATAATGAGGGTACACAGGATCCACCGACCTGTTAGGGCGACTATAGCAAGGTCTCAACTCAAAGTATTTTGGCCTCCTGTGGGAAAGACCGACTGCAGACGAAGAAGCGCGCAGGGAAGGGGTGATGGAGAGAGGCTGCTGGGGGCTGATTGTACGGCATTATATTTGTCTTGCTTCATAATGTCAATATCCGTTATAAAACAAGGAAAGGTGGGCATGGATGGTGAGCGTGACCATTCGGTGGTGCAATGGGCCACTTGACCCATTTGCCCCCCAGGACTTAGGCTGCCAGCCCTCCCCTGCTGTCTGGTGAAGGGATTCCGTCAGTGTGGATGGTGGATGAATCAGGTGCTGTAGGCTTGTTTGTCAGGTGAGTGAGCTACAACATCATAAGGTGACCAATTACATAATCCATAATAATAATAATTCCAAATGATCTATAAGGTACCAAAAAAAAACAATGAACAAACATTCACTAGTTATACCATCCAACTTGCTACTTTGTTTTGGGCTATTGGATGACACAAATTTAGAACCAGAAAGGAATCCCAGGAAAGACACTATCTGCATTAAGGGCATAAATATAGTGGTAAAACACAATTCAATCCCTTTTATTGCAGCAGATTGAACAAAAATCTATTCCGAATGTCATACTCTCCCCATATAATTATAATGGTGCCACATCCCATAAAGTACATGCAGGAAAACAGACAAGGGAAGAGAGAGTAGATATGCTACAGCTCCTCCACCCTTAATTGGAAACTGACACTCCAGGGACTTTTAACGGATGCTTAACGTGTGCCCCCAACGCATCACGCTTGCGTTGACGGAGGGACCTTGACGGACTGAAAAACGTAGTGGAAACCCAGCCTAGCACTACAAAGCAAGAGTTCTGACTACCTATCCACTATGAAAATGTGCTATTGTTATAGACTTATGCTTTCCCATGATTTTCTCCAAAATGCTCTATATTCTGTCAAATGGTTAGTTTGGGGAATCCCAGTAATGTTCAATCTCCTCTTGCTGTCTTGGTTCTCTTTTGCAGGTTCAAACATGTACAGATCCGTGTTAATGGAGAAGCAGCAGCCTTCAGCAGGTTAGAGGTCTGGGTTTATCTGGAATTTTAAATATATTAAAAATTGACATAGACGTGGCAGACATTAGAAGGGGGTGGGTTGCTTCTATTCACTCTAGCCAATTAAATTTCTTGTTTCGCTGGTGACGGTGTAGTTGGATTACATAAATCCATTCCCTACTTGGACCCACAAGTCCTGAAAAACTACATGAGGTTTCCTGTATGACGTCACAACAATATCAGGTATTTTATCCGTCAAAAGGTTTTTAATGTGGAGACCCTATGTATCATATTTTTCGGAGTACAAGACGCACTTTTTCACCCCCAAATTTGGGGAGAAAAAGTGTCTGTTTCTTATGGGTTGTCGCACCTTGGCTTCCGGCCAGCTCTTCCAGCAAGGAGATTAGCCAAGAGGTGGAGGAGCTGTCAAGATGAGAGATGCCGGCTGGTGTCCCGATCTCCCATATGAACTGTATTATTGCTTGCCAACAGAGACCTGCTGGTATAAGCAATGAAGAGAGGGATAGATGAACTGGCATCTATCCCTCTCTCCTGTCTGTGGAAACTGCAATCACTCTGCAGCTTCCACGAACACAGAAACAGCCAGAGAGGAGAGGGAGAGCAGAAGACTTCCCCCTCCTTCTGATCAGTGAAAAGGTTATGTCATGTGCTGTGTGTGTACTGCTACTAGTGACACCTACTGTCTGAATTTAATATTGCATTCATTAAATCCATTGCATTAACCCAATTCATGTGAAAACGTATTAAATATTTTTTTTTGGGGTTTTCTGCTCTAAAAACTAGTGTGTCTAATAGTCCGAAAAATACAGTAATACATATACAAAAATGTTCTCAAAAGCACACAGTTACATCCTTTATTAAAATGTATATCACATCCATGTGTAGTGGGTGTAGTGTAGTTGGATAAGTCCGTGTGGGTAATAATATCGCAGTGGTGGAATTCTTAATAATATGGAGGATCCTAATGATACAGCTCAGCCTCTAGGCAGATAAAGTTCCTCCTTTGCCCTGTGTCACATGACCCTAACTCCATCACTCCATTTGCCATTTTTTGTCTTGTGACTTTAAAGTAATGGTTTGTTGTTCTAGAGCTGGCTGTGTGGAATATGCCAAAACAGAACGCCGCCTGAAGAGCCTCATTACTACCCAGAAGGAGCTCATGTACCAGGAACTATGGCTGTCCTGTAAGTAGAAAGGTGGGGTATCTGGGTTTGGTAGTTGCTCTGTAACCTTGGGTAGAGTTATCTGTGTGTATAATTTAATGATCTCTTTTGCTGACAGTTGGAACAAACACCTTTGACTATTTGGGTGGAATTCTAAGTTATATGACCATCGCTATTCCCATTTTCTCTGGAGTGTATAATGACCTGAGTGCAGGTGAACTGAGCGAACTCATCAGCAAGGTGACCGTTCTTTTGTAAACCCGACCTTCATCAACCATAACTCTCCCTCCTTCCTGTTCTATCCCTCTCTTCCTTTCCCCTTATCTCCATCCCTTTTTCTGCCAGTGTTAAGGCCCCCATACATTTCGATCATCCAAAATTTGATGCCTGTCCACATGGTTCGATTGAAATTGACCAAAAAATTTATCGAAAAATGATCAGACATGTCAGAAAATTTTGGTTGATTGAGTATACATCTTATGTTATTTTGTTGTGCCCGACCGATTTTGGTTACATTTAAATAAGCATACTCATGCATCCTTTGGCAGACATTTTGGTGTGTTTATGAACGACTTCCTTCAATAATGCTTTTGATCGATCAAACCAACATTGACCAAATATCGATTTCTCCATGTGGTTGTTCGATCGTACTTCGATTGTTTGAGCCAGCATCGATCAAAAATTAAGATCGAATCTGACATCGATTGTAGGGAAATCGAAACGTGTATGGGGGCCTTTACTCTACTCTTCATTACACCTTCTTTCTTTGCTCAATTTACTGTTTAGTAGGTTTTGATGTTGTTTTTTTCCCCCCATAGAATGCATTTGTTTCCATCTACCTGTTCAGCTGCTTCAGTCAGATCATGGATTTATCCAGCAATCTATGTGACGTGGCTGGGTACACACATCGGTGAGTGTAGGTCTGGATAGGTAGTGGTATGGAGGATAATGGTCGGGTCCTCTCTAGTGATATGTGGGTGTCTCAGCCTACTTTTAGTTAGAGTACTTGTGATAAGTGCTAGCTGCTGATGGTAGTGTCATGTATTTAGGGGGTTGAACGGTTAAGTAAGATGTTGTTAGTATAAGGAGGATTAGAAGAGAAATGGGGGTTTGGTCAGAAACTTCTGACAAGTGTGTGAGGATCTGCTTGTTAATGGTGATGTGTGGTATGTGATAGGGGCACTGGCTTGTGATGGGGGACATGATAGGTCGGTAGGAGCTTTGGCCATTGATGGTGTGTTTGGGGAGGAGGGGGAACGGGTCTGGACACTAATGGGATGGTTGATGTGTTAGATGCGCCATCAGTGGCCAGATCCCATCTAATAGGAGAGGTACATTTGCTGATGAGTGAGATTATGTTAAAGCTTTTCCTAGTAAAGTTGTCGGTGATTGTGTGTCTTCTCAGGATTGGGGAGCTGGTAGAGGTGATGAAGAAGATTGTACAGGAAGACAAGGATTCAAGCCCAGAGGAGGAAGATTGGTGTGTAGTATTTTCTTTTTTTTCTTAGGTCTGTATGCATCCAGAAGCCCTTCTATGTAGAGGTGACACCTGATACCTGATACTATCTGTATCTACAGAAGGGTCCATGATATCAGTGATCAGTGGTTCTCAACCTTTTTAGATCCGCGTCCCCGGAAGGGGCATCGTCAAAGGGTCACTTCCTGCAATTGGAACGCGGAAATGCCAGTGCGGAGTGTCACTTCTGTGTTCCAAATACCAAAAGTGACCCTCCGCAACAGGATTGGGTAAGTGTAATGTCCCTCCCATCTATTTTCCCACCCTGCTTGTGAAAATATGTGCAGGGTGGGAAGTTCGAAGGGAGAGTCTTCCCCTCCCTCCTAAGTTGCATTACTCTCCCTCCTGACTCCTCACCCTGCTTGTAGAATCACTCCAAAAACTCCCTTCTGTTCCCTCATGGGACTTTAATTGGAGTAGTGACCCAATTTAGCAACTATGAGGTGTGACGCAGATGGAGGAGAGGTTAGGTAAAATTACAACTTTATTTGTGACCACTGTCACAGTGCGTGACCAACATACAATGTATAACCAAGAGACAAAGGATATAACACCCAGGACAAAGGTGACCACGGAGGGAGTCTACATTTGGAGTAATTTTTTCAGCTGGCATGACATCTACATCTATCCGCGCTGAGCGCCTACCACAACCAATCGGACAAGGTACAAACTGACACTATATCTGCTAATAACTCACTTTGTTCCTTCTATATATTTATCACTTGTTATGACACATACTAGTACGCTCGCTGTCTGACGATACGTCACACACTCTAACTATTTTTTGTTAACAGCTATTACACACCAGATAGGTTACACCACGGTACAACCTACAGGTTGTATTGCGGTACCCTGGGAGCTCTGGAAGGTTTGGATACATGGGTATTATAGACACTGTGAGATTCACAAGAAAATAAAGGACCCCAAAAGTTGCTTGGCAATCCATGAGAGATCCATGTGTTGATCTGATAATCCTTACCTTTTGGAAAGTAATTAATTAAGGTATTTGACAGCGTACATACAAACCCTAAAGCTGGCCAAACACCTTCAGATTTCCTTCAGATCAGATTTTGTTTTACCAAAACCATGTAATATGAGGACCTTTCTACACCTTCCAATCACTATGTATTCTATCAGGGAGGACACTATACTACATGGTTGTTGGTAGATCTGATCTGATCTGAAGGAAATCTGACAGAGAAATCTGAAGGTGTATGGTCAGCTTAAGACTAAACCTCTAAAAAATTGAAGCATACAGGGGATTCCAAACTCAGTTAAGGTTAGGGAAGATACATATATGTATATATATTAGGGAAGATACATATATACAAAAAGACTAAAGTTTAATACGGTTTTTTTGTTTACTAATAAAAAAACACAGCGGACCTAAAACAGACCCGACACCCCACCAGGCTCATCTGGGTGGGGAACTCCATACAGACTTCGACCGTGGACTGCCACTGACCTGTTGAGACGGTTGCTCCACCCCTGTTGTCACCGTAAGAACTCCTCCTTTTCAGAAGAGGTTGATTTTAACAGACCAAGGTAATTGTCAAAATATTGGGAGGCTTTTATTGGTCTCGTCTGGTCTTTTTACTCATTGATATTTATGTCACGCGTCTTTCTTCTCCCACACAGACCCATACAGCACAAGGTGTATATGGCCTGAGGAAGCCGTACACGGCGAAACATATAGCCTTTTATACACCTAATCCTGCAACATTGTTATACATTGTCTTCGTTAGTCATAGCCGCTATACCCCATGTATGTTACGGGTTAGCTGGCTACAGGTGTGTTATATCCTTTGTCTCTTGGTTATACATTGTATGTTGGTCACGCACTGTGACAGTGGTCACAAATAAAGTTGTAATTTTACCTAACCTCTCCTCCATCTGCGTCACACCTCATAGTTGCTAAATTGGGTCACTACTCCAATTACAGTCCCATGAGGGAACAGAAGGGAGTTTTTGGAGTAATTTTTGAGGGATGGGACTAGTGACCAAACATGTCCTCCAGTCCTAAATCTTGATTTGGTGCTTGTAGAATCAGCGCAGCCGCTTGTTAGCGGTAGCTCGGATGCTTTCAGTGAATCCGATGACCCCTGTGAAATGGTCATTCGCCCCTCAAGAGAGACCTGACCCAGAGATTGAGAGCCACTGCTGTAGATAGTGTGTCTATGCTGGATGTCCCCCCATTCCCATCTGATATTATGTATATATATGTGTGTATATTCCTGATGCATTATGTGTATAAGGGGTGGATTCCTGTATCTGCCGTTCCGTTTTATAAAAAAAACACTTCATACAGGCACGTGGAGGCCACACACACTACTGAGCCTCATTGTGACTTGTTTTAAGGACATAACATTAAAGTTGGATCAGCCTGTTGGATCAGTGTGACTCCAAATCCAGAGCTCCATGGGTTGATAAATTTGATTTCCATTGATAATGTTTGTGTGATGTTGATGTCAGCCCAGTCAACTATGTAAACAGCAAAGTATTTAACCCCCTGCCATTCCTGACAGCTCCATCTCGTCCAGTGCTGACTTGTCAGTATAGCAATGGACACGATGGAGCCGTCTGGCGAAGATCAGAACCCCGGCAGTGCACCCCCCTCAAGTGACGTGATGACGTGATTAAAAATTCCAGATTTAAATTTAGATGTGCCCTTTGCAGTTAACCCTTTCTCCCCTGGTGTGTTCATCACACCAAGGGGAGAGAGGGTGCCAAAGGGAATTGTACTGGATACAGTGATATCAAATACAATTCAAAGTAAAAAAAACACTAATAACACATTACCAATTGAATAAAAATTTTATTATAAAAAAACATAAATATGAATACATACTGTTTTGAAGTCTATCGTACAAAATAAGTATTTTAGAGATTGGATCATTCAGATAATACCTTTTATTATATATATATAATTTTTAATGTAATTTTTTTTCAATTTGTTTCAAACATTATTATAATCAGGATGTCCTGTGTATGGACATATTTTAGAAAGTTACAGGCCTACAACATTCCATTTAAAGCGGACCTACCACCAGAAATCTATGTTTTCATGAATGGCGTGAAGTGCCAATAATAGGGAGGGAGGAATGCAGTGAAAAAAACAAAAACTTACCTGTTATGAGCAATGTAAGAAGATAACCCCACAGTAGTTCTCACTTCCTGTTTCACTTTAGGCAGAGAAAGGCAGCACGTCACAGAAAGCTTTGATTTCTCAGTGATCTTCTTTGAAAATTCCCATAGAAGATCACTGAACGCCCCCCCCAGTGGCCACCTGTGATATTGCACCCTCAGTTTCATGTGTTGCCTTCAGCGAACCAGGAAGTAAGGAGAGCTGTGGGGTTATCTTCTTAAATTGGTCATTACAGGTAAGTTTTTGGGTTCTTTCACTGCATGCCTTCCTATTATTGGCACTTCTAGTGCCATTCATAAAAACATAGATTTCTGGTGGTAGGTCCACTTTACGTCTGTGGTGCGCTTTTGGTACAGAAATCTGGACCTTGCAAGAGTGCTAGTGGGGTTAATGAGAATATTTACCGTATTTTTCAGACCAAAAGACGCACTTTTTCACCCCCAAAATTGGGGGCAAAAGTGCCTGCATCTTATGGTCTGAATGTGCGACCCCCGCGGCCACTCTTATGGTCCGGTGCGTCTTATAGTCCGAAAAATACAGTAATTCATTTACATCTAGGATGTCTTATTTTTGTGTTCCCTTATGCTAGTCGTTGATCTTGTTGTTAACTGAATTTGGTCATTTTTAGTTCTGACACTGACAGACCTTTGAAGGAGAAGACACAACATGATGATGCTGTATTTATCCTGGATAATGTAACGATTACCGCTCCAGGATCAGAGTGCACATTAGTGCGAGACCTCAGTCTGCGTGTGAGCGAGGGAAACAATCTCCTCATCAGTGGAGAGACCGGCAGTGGAAAATCCTCCATTTTGCGCGTTCTAGCCGGACTATGGAAGACTAAACATGGTGGGTGACGGTAATCATGTTCTGCTGTCTCTCCCTATCATATGATCTATTTGGTTCTGTATTCCATAGCTGCCTCTTCCTGATTTTTATAACCCACACGATATATAGATTCTGTATTTGCTTGTCAATCACATCAGCACCGGTTTCCTTCTATGTCTTCTTCTTTCTTCTCTTTTTATTCTCAGTCTCTCCTCTTCCTCTGTCTCACAAGGTCATATACTTCCATAGGTCGGGTCTCTGTCTTATCTCAGTTTGGTCCTCACGGTGTTCTATTCCTGCCACAAAAGTCATTCTTGAGTGACGGAAGCCTCAGAGAACAGGTGAGGCCACTGTGTGTCACATAATATGTTTTAGGGGTCATTTCTAAAGAACAGCCTGCATGGAAAAGAGAAACAGGTTGCTGGAGTCTCTGTACATGTAGTACCCTGTTTCCCCGAAAATAAGGCATCCCCCAAAAATAAGGCACCCTTACATTTTCGTCTGAAATATAAGGCACCCCCGAAGATACGGTACTGTAACCCTGGAAAGGGGGGATTAGAGGGGGCAACCAAAATGACACAGGAGGATCAGAAGGGGTTACTAAAATGGTAATCCTCCCTCTGAGTCTTCTGTGTCATTTTGATTCCCCCCTCTGATCCCCCTGTGTCATTTTAAGTGACCCCCCCCCACCCAGAGAGAAAATAAGACGTAGGGCATCTTTGGGCGCAAAAATGTATGCACCTAATGTCTTATTTTCAGGGGAAACATGGTATGTGACTTTTGTGTCCTGCTCCCACACTAAAAACATGTGTTTTTGTTTTCAGGTGATCTACCCATTGAAGGAAATCTACCCAAATTCTGGTGAGTTTATTTTACCAGCCAATGTTCAGCTGCACCTATTGTTGTTGCTGAAAGGCATCTGTTGCCACATATAATGGTGTTTCTGGAGGTAAATCGGATGCAACATTACATTTCTGAAAAGGGTGAGGCGGTGGTACAGTGGCACATCTCTGGTAGGGGGAAGATAGTACAGTCTGGAAGGGGGTCGGTGGTGCAGCGGCACCCCTCTGGAATGGGGAGGGGGCGGTTGTACAGTGTCACTTCTCTGGAAGAGAGGCGGTAGGACAGCGGCACACCTCTGGAAGGGGGCAGTGGTGCAGCGGCATGTCTCTGGAAGGGGGCGGTGGTGCACCGGCATCTCTCTAGAAGGGGGATGGTGATTCAGTGGCACCTATCTGGAAGGGGTGCCTTGGTGGTGCAGTGGCACCTTTCTATTTGTGGAAAGGAAGGGGGAGTGGTACAGTTGGTGACACATCTGACACATCTTGTCCCTATCTTAGGTCGGATGGATGATGACAGAATCTTGAGATCGCTGGACATGTCAGGCCTGGTAAGAAAAGGAAAAGCCTCAAAGGGGCAGCTGCAGTGAGGTGAGTGTGGTAGGTCCCTGTCCCTTCCTAATATTCTGTGGTGTGCTTTTGTCACAGAATAATTCCCTCCTACCTCACCCACCAGTCAGCTTTCATTGTATCATGTAGTGTAGATTGTCAGCAATGTTGGTGGCTGCTTTATTGTAATTTTTTCTATGGCAGACTTCTCTAGTGAGCAGGACGGGTGGTTTGGATCAGGAAATAGACTGGAAGTGGTGAGCCTTATACCTCCTTCATATATTACATGTAGTGTGGTTTGGTGTGTCCACGATTAAGAAATATATGACTTTGATTGTGCAGGTCAGAGGTTTTATCTCCTGGAGAAATACAGCGATTGGCCTTTTCTCGCCTTTTTTATCTGCAGCCGAAATATGCCGGTGAGATATACATCCCCAGACTTCCTGTAATGTATGTAGATTTGTGGGACAAGAATTATCAACTGTTTTCTTTCTTATTTTCAGTTCTGGATGAAGCAAGCAGTGCACTCAGCGAGGACGCGGAGGCAGAGTTATACACACACTGCACCCAAATGGGGATGACACTAATAAGTGTTGGACACAGACGCAGCTTACAAGAGGTAGGGGACCCTAAACTTTGAGACCCAGTAGGAATGAAATGTGTATGGTCTTGAGACAAAGTATAGAAGTTCTGTAGTTTTTCTTCTGGCCAGGGATAGCAATTAAGAAATTGTCTCTTATGCCCTCCATACACCTTACAATCTTAACATACAATTTTTGTACAATCCACTATTCTTCTACCAAAACCATGTAATGTGAGGAGCTTTCTAATCCTTCCAATCACTATGTATTCTATCAGGGTGGACCCAGCACTACATAGCAGTGATATATACCTTCCAATCACTATGTATTCTATCAGGGAGGACCAGGCACTACATAGCAGTGATATATACCTTCCAATCACTATGTATTCTATCAGGGAGGACCCAGCACTACATAGCAGGGATATATACCTTTCAATCACTATGTATCAGGGAGACCACTATACTACATAGTTGTTGGTAGATCTAATGGAAATTGTATGTAGTGGTGTAAAGGTGTATGGAGGGCTTTATTTTTTTTTATTATTAACCAGCAAAGAGAGATGTAAACTCAACTTTTACGGTTGGCGCACACACACACACGTACACGCTGGTTACTTACAGCTATCAGTGAATTATTAGAATTAGCGACTCTTCTTCTTTCTATCCTCTCTTTAAATGAACAGAGCTAATCGGAAAGACAGTCTGAAGGCAGAAGGTCTTTCTGACTGGTGTTTACCTCTTCTCTTTTGGCTGTGTATATATGAGGCAGTGGTTCCCAAACTCTTCCTGCAGGGCTCCTTTTTTCTGTATAGAAACATTACCAAGAGCCCCTCCCTTTATGGTAAAGAAAAAAAAAAAGCACCACAGTCATTGTGGCTATAAAATGGCCCTCGACTTTTATTTAACCTCCTTAGCGGTCATGAGAGCCCAGCCCGTCCAGAGTTTGTGTGAAGAACAAACTCTGGATGAGCTGGGCTCCCATGAAAGCCGCATTTCGGGGGTTTTGCGCCATAGACCTCCATGTTAATCCTGTTACCATGTTACCCTGTACACTGCCGCGATTGCCCGTACCACACTGTTAAAAACGGCACAGTACGGGCGGTGCGCTAGGAAGGTTAAATCACAACTCCTTTTTTACACCACACACCAATCATCCTATATACACGTGCCAATCGTACAGAAATATTTATCATCCACATAGAGACACACACCAATCATGCACTCTACCTTGTGTCTGCAGTACGTTCCCCATGATTATCTTGATTGGCTGACAGTGGAAACGGGAGGGTGGGTGGATTGCGTGCAGTTTGCAGAGGGAGAAGAGAATTGACAGTGGAGAGAGATCTATATCTCCTCTCCCTCAGGTTGAATGCGATTCTTGCACTGTGCACCTCAGCTGAATTACATCCGCGCCCCCCAGTTTGGGAACCACTGATATCAGAAAAGTGGCACGGTAATATGGTATGACCATACCCTCTTGATATACCCTAACAATATATTTGTCGTCATGTAGTAGTAAAAAAAATATATAATGCATCTATTGGCATATATTTAAAAGCCATACTGTATAACTAAAACAATATATAAAATGATATACCCCTTTCAAAAGGCACGACAATATGAATACATACTAGCATACTAAACCACATGTTGCCTGTCTGTACTGTACATAACCCTTTCTCCTTTCATTTCTTTCTTTGCTTTTTAATAGTTTCACCACCTTGAGCTGAGACTTGGTCCTGGTGGACAGTGGGAACTGCGACGTTTGAAAAAATCTTGACTGCCTGCCCTTGACCAAATGGAGAAGCTGCTGGTGGCCCACCCTCCACTGTGATAACCCATAGCTCCTCAGAGGACCAGAAGGGATGGACAATGTATAATAAACATACTTCCTTTTTTTAATTGCTGTCTGCGGCTTTTCCTTTTATGCGCAGTTGTGGAAAGGCACCTCTTTAAAGTAAGTGGGTTGTAATGGCTGCTATTTCTTTGTGAAAGCTGTACCACGCACATTACAAATCGGGAAGAACTTATGTATAAGGAACAGTATGGGTCAACTCCATCCAGCTTCACAGTTCCGACGAGCGGTTTCCATAGCAGGAGTGTTTTCTTCTGATCTCCTCTTCCTCACTGGCATGGGGCCCTTAACCAGATGTAACAGTCTCTTTAGTAATCTAATACCCTCCGCACATTTTTATCAACCCTGGCTGTACACTCCCTAAAGTGTCTTGGTGTAGTGCAGTGGTGGCCAACTGAGTTAATATGGAGGGCCACAAGTGCGGCCCTCAGCGTCAACAAATTACAATAACATTTTCAACCTATACTGACTTGTATAAGCATTTTTAATGCATAAATGACAGCAGG
>CM070043.1:28487401-28502755 GCA_036250615.1 Ptychadena robeensis | reverse complement strand
TATATGTTGTATAATGGCAGTAGGGGCCCCTCTTATTACTAATAGAGTATATGTTGTATAGCAGTAGTAGGGGACCCCTCTTATTACTAATAGAGTATATGTTGTATAATGGCAGTAGGGGCCCCTCTTATTACTAATAGAGTATATGTTGTATAACAGTAGTAGGGGACCCCTCTTATTACTAATAGAGTATATGTTGTATAACAGTAGTAGGGGACCCCACTTATTACTAATAGAGTATATGTTGTATAACGGTTGTAGGGGACCCCTCTTATTACTAATAGAGTATATGTTGTATAACAGTAGTAGGGGCCCCTCTTATTACTAATAGAGTATATGTTGTATAACGGTAATAGGGGACCCTCTTATTACTAATAGAGTATATGTTGTATAACGGTTGTAGGGGACCCCACTTATTAATAATAATGTGTCTGTTGTATAGTAGTGATAACAGTCCTCAGTTATAATGGAGTATGAATCCCATAATGGTGAGAGCAGACCTCTCTAGTGGACTACATCCAATCCCAGACATATCCCATAATAGGAGGCATTACTGATCTTCAGATAGAGATTGTACATGAAGCCCCATGTTACCCACAATGCAGTAATACATCTCTGTTAATTGCGTTTCCTATTAATCGGCTCAGATGTGACTCTGATGATGTACATGGAGATGTTTCGCTACCCCATCAGCCCCCACCCCACAGAGCTGCCAGGGGCCCACACTCACCACCAGCTGTTCCCTCTAATCTGCACTGTGATCGAGCACAATCTACACAAATCTCCTCATTAAATCCGCCTTACAAGGGGAAATCGCACAAGCCAGTTTCCTGATGTATATCAATTATGTCCATCGCAAAGAGTCCCCGTCTGAAGGGAGACTGTCTCCAAATGATTTGTAAATGGTTGGGGAACGTTTGGATTTTAGGTGATTCCCTTTATTGGCTAACTTACGTTATTTAAAAAAAGAGCTTTCCAAATGCCTGTTACACCCCGGAAGATGGGACGCAAGAAAATCTAGACTCTCAATGGCTATAATACTCTAGTACAGTGGTTCCCAAACTTTCCTTGCAGGGCCCCCCTTTTATATTTAAGAACATTATTGAGCCCCCCCTCCCCTGGAATACCTTAGCGCCCCCCAGTTTGAGACCTACTGCTCTCGTACTAGTATAGTACTCTCCCAAAACTGGGGAATTCTGGTGAAGCTTATAAAGGGGTCAAGACAATTAGGAGCTATAAAGGTAGCCATACACAATCTGATTCTTCCTTGATAGATAAGGGGAAAAGGGTGCCCGCTGCAGTCGGCCGCTCAGAGGATCAGCGGGAACCCTTTGTGTGCCGGGCGTTACTTTAAAGTAATGGGATCGGCCAGGTGGGCGCACCCAATCCGACATGTGGGAGGATCCTGGTCCATCTGACCAGTTGGGCGCACCCTATTTCGGTGGAACCGACCCGGTGATCGACCCATGTATGCCTTCCTTTACTCTAAGCAAAGATAGATAAACCAGCTCTGAAGTCATTGGGTTCGTTGGCCATTTCCAACTGCCTTAAGGTCACCAATGTTGGGAACTGAACAATGCAATTACGTTATCCATGTAGTGTCCAAGTGATGTGCACATGAAGTCATCTGGACTCCCCGGGTGGGGGACACACATGCTCTACTCCACTTACTTCGCTGCTTCTTGGTATTGCCCATATTTTCCTCATGACTATAAATAGTACACCACTCAAAAAAACATAAAGTGAACACAAAAGTAAGACATCATAGATTTGACTGAATGAAATATTCTTATGAAATACTTTGTTCTTCACATAGATGAATGTGCTGACAACAAAATCACACAAAAATTATCACTGGAAATCAAATGTATCACCCCATGGAGGTCTGGATTTGGAGTCGCACTCAAAATTAAAGTGGAAACACTACAGGCTGATCCAACTTTGATGAAATGTCCTTCAAACAAGTTTGTGCCTGTATGTCCTCCCTACTATGCCTGGGCATGCTCCTGCTGAGGTGGCGGATGGTCTCCTGAGGGATCTCCTTCCACACCTGGACTAAAGCATCCCCCAACTCCTGGACAGTCTGTAGTACAATGTGGCGTTGGTGGATGGAGCGAGACATAATGTCCCAGGTGTGCTCAATTGGATTCTGTTCTGGGGAAAGGACGGCCAGTCCATAGCATCAATGCCTTCGTCTTGCAGGAACTGCTGACACACTCCAGCCACATGAGGTCTAGCATTGTCTTGCATTAGGAGAAACCCAGGGCCAAATGCCACCCCACACCATTGCTGACCCACTGTCACACCAGTCATGCTGAAGGATGTTGCCGGAAGCAGAACGTTCTCCTCGGCGTCTCCAGACCCTGCCACGTCTGTCACATGTGCTCAGTGTGAACCTGCTTTCATCTGTGAAGAGCACAGAGCGCCAGAAGTGAATTCGCCAATCTTGGTGTTCTCTGGAAAATGCCAAACATTCTATATGGTATGGAGGGTCCATGGATCTGACCGTTTGAGCAGACACATGCACATTTGTGGCCGCTGGAGGTCATTTTGCAGGGATCTGGCGGTGCTCCTCCTGTTCCTCCTTGCACAAAGGTGGAGGTAGCGGTCCTGATGCTGGGTTGTTGCCCTCCTACGGCCTCCTCCACATCCGATGTACTGGCCTGTCTCCTGGTAGCGCCTCCATGCTCTGGATACAACTCTGACACACACAGGAAACCATCTTGCCTCAGCTCGCATTGATGTGCCATCCTGGATGAGCGGCACTACCTGAGCCTCTTGTGTGGGTTGTAGACGTCTCATGTTAACACTAGAATGAAAGCACTGCATTCAAAAGTGATCAAAACATCAGCCAGAAAGCATAGGAACCACTTGCAGAACCTCTTCTTTATTGGGGATGTCTTGCTAATTGCCTATAATTGTTGTCTGTTCCATTTACACAACAGCATGTGACATTGATTGTCAGTCAGTGCTGCGACCTAAGTGGACAGTGTGAAGTGTGATGGACTTGGAGTTAAATTGTGTTGTTTAAGTGTTCCCTTTATTTTTTGAGCAGTGTATACGTCTTGGTCTCTCTCTTGGACAATGATCCATCACCAGTAAGGAGGCCTAATAGGTGGAATGGCACGTGACCAAGAGCAACAGTTATGTTGGACTAGCTCCAATACAAGAATCCCACAATGACAATGCTTATTAGAGTCCCCATTTAGATTTCTCTGTCAGATTACCTTTAAATCTCCTTCTTTTTTTTTTACCACCACCATGTTATATAAGGAACTTTCTAATCCATCAAGTCTACCTGTGTTCTATCGCAGAGGACCCGGCACTACATAGTTGTTGGTAGATCTAAAGGAAATCTGACAGAGAGATCTAAAGCCCGCCATCCACCTTACAATCTTTCCATACAATTTCTGTACAATCAACTTTTGTGCTACCAAAACCATGGAGGAGCCTTTCTCAATCCTCCAACCATTATGTAATTCTATCAGGGAGACCAGCACTACATAGCAGTGATATATACTTCCAATCACTATTTATTCTTCAGGAGGACTTGGCCTACATAGCATTACTATAATACTCCCAAGCACTATGTAATTCTACAGGAGACCCGCACTACATAGCTAGTGAGATATACAGTCCAATCACTATGTATCTATCAGGGAGGACCCTGCACTACTAGCCGTGATACATACCTTCCAATCATATGTATTCTATCAGGGAGGACCCGGCACACTAGCAGTGATTAAACCTTCCAATCACTATGTATTCTTCAGGGAGGACCCCTGCATTTTTTTTCTACCTAGCAGTGTCTATATACCTTCCAATCCCTATGTATTCTTATCATGGAGGACCCGGCAACCACATAGCATTGATATATACCTTGCAATCACTAGTATTCTATCAGGGAGGACCCAGCAACTACATATCAGTGATCTATAACCTATACCTTCCAATCCCTATGTATTCTATCAGGGAGGAACCCCGCACACATAGCAAGTGATAGATACCGTTCCAATCACTATGTATCTATCAGGTAGGACCCGCACTACATAAGCTGTGATATATACTTCCAATCACTATGTATTCTATCAGGGATGACCCGCACTACATAGCAGTGATATATACCTTCCAATCACTATGTATTCTATCAGGAGGACCCGCACCACACAGCATTGATATATACCTTCCAATCACTATGTATTCTGGAATCAGGGAGGACCACCCGGCACTACATAGCAGTGATATAGATTTTTTTTAATTAAAGAAAACGTGGCACCACTTTAAAATACACATTCTAACAATATATAATACAAAGTAATATACAGACAATGCTGTACATGAACATTAATTTTTCATAAATAATCACAACATACTCAAAAACACCTAAACTAGAACTATCAAAAACTTTCCCGGCTACGAAACCTCCCGCCGACCAATGCATGAAGCCCTTTATCAAAAATTACATTTTATGACAAAATCTACGGGGGTAAAGAAAGACAGGCCAGAAACCGTCACCAGAGTCAGACAACAGGATATACGAGGAATCCTGATGTGCCTCCACACCTTCATCCAGACATCCCTCTGCATCCTGCCTTCTCCAGACCCCGGACCTTACACCTCGTGCAAATATCACTCACCACCAACCTCGACAGGGAGGACTTACTACGAAGGACACCTGACAGCGTGCGTTCCATGTGTAATAACGGACCACCACACTAACTAGAAAAGAGTGCCCAACTCATAATCCCCTTCGACCTCTGAATGCCCCAATATATCCACTCCTGCCAAGTCATGCATGGAGGAAAGGGACACCTAAGGCCCGCCCCACCCCTTTATATACCTCTAATTTTAAAGGGGGCACTGCCGGCAAAAAAATGCTCAAGGTCTCCTCCTTATCATCGCATCCTTCCCGGTGCAATACGATCCCCCAGAGGACGACTACCCCATACCCCCTTAATCATAGAGCTGCCATGAAAGGTGAGCCAGCCGAATATCCCTAAACTTCAGGGGATCCTCTCTGAACCCAATAAGACGTAAGCCCACCCTCATCAAATCACCTGGCAATCCCTTCCAGCAAGTGACACAGCAAAGGCAGAGAAAGCACCCCCTCTCCAGGATTTCCTAGGAAGAGACTTGACCTCCTCCGCCGTGAAATTCCCCCCCCCCCCTTTTGGGGGAAACCCCCCCCTTACGGAGAACTTTCAGGCACTGGGTAACATAAGCCGGAAGCTGTCATCCTGAGCCCCTCGGAACTTTTCACATGGCCACCCAAGGCCTCATCCCAGTTACGTAGAAAAGGCTTTAACCAGGATTGGAAATTCCTACCCATCCAGGAGGGTTCTCTGCCAACATATTAACAAGATTATACTTCACAAACAGCAGAGAGAAGAAGACAATCGGGTCACCATACCCTAGGCCACCCTCCTTCCTAGATAGGTATGTCACATTCCCTTCAACCAGGTTCATTCTGTTCCCCCATAACATCTGGAAGAAGCAGCTTGTCAGGCGGACATGAAGGGGAATCCGGCAACATGCGACAAGCTGCAATACAAAAAGATTGGACAGATAAGTCTTGATCACGTCACCCTTTCACTCAGAGAAAGTTTCCATTTCCTCCAGCGGGTTACCTTAGCATCGCCTCCTTCAGTCTAACTCTCCCAATTTTTTTACCGCATAATCTCCGGGGCCCATCTGATGCCAATAACTTTAATTTTCCTGACTGGGGCTCGGGGAATACCTCCGGGAGTGCGGAAGCCTTCATCCTGCCTACCCATCCAGAAAGCTTCACATTTCTCATGGTGATCTTGGAGCCCGCACACTCCTCATACTGCTCAATCTCAAACCACCAACTCGTCGCTCCTCTGGTCCAAGACTATAAAACAGAAACATCATCAGCGTAGCCACAACCCGCATAGCTTCACACCAGAGAGGCCCTGTGGTACCCCACACCATGGTCCGCGTCTCTAACTTCTACAAAGTGGATCGATTGCAAACCATATAGCAGGGGCTCAAAGGACAACCCTGACGGCACACCCGATCCACTTCAAGGATCGACCAACCCAACCTTAACCAATGAGAAGCTCTCAGCCCCTTTATACAAGGTCTTTATCCAATTATAAACCTCTCCCTGGTAGACCGTATCTGTTTTAGAACAGCCACAGGTAACTCATGAATTGACTCGATCAAAACGCTTTTTCCTGATCAATGTCATCAGACTTTAACAACACCACCCAGCACCCTGCAACCGCTCCAAAGTCTCCCGGATTGCTACCGACGCAGAAACGTGCTTTCTACTACCTCGGACAGAACATGCCTGCTGAGCGGATAAAAGTCGCCTGCGACCAAGACTTCTTTGAAATAGAAATCTTTGCCAGAATCTTCCCTAGCAACATTGAGCAGCCTAATAGGACGCCAATTCTCAATCCTGGTAGGATCCTTCCCCTTTGACAGAAGCACCACAGCAGATTGCCCCATAGGGGAGGGAGCGACCCCTCGTCCAGACAAGTACATCAATTAAAACACCTCGCTAACCAAGGGGACAGGAGGGATTTGAATTTTTGTAAATTCAGCCTGTCAATCCATCCGCCCGGGCGATTTTTTTTAGTGGCCAGCCCATCAGATTACATACCAAACTTCATCTGCCGTGATAGGCATCTGTCAAATCACCAGCACATGTGGACACTTTCCCAATCCGGAGGGCCTCTAAAACCCCTCCTCTTGTCCCATCCCAGCACCTTTCTCCCAATGAGATCAGCCTAAAAGGACTGACGACTCCAGGATCCCTGACCTTGAACTTCACCAGGGATCCGGAAGTATCCACCATAACAGAACTAAAACCGTTCTAACTGCTATGCCCTCCTTCGTTTCTGTAAGTGTCCGGGTGAGTGGTACTTCCCATATCCCTCTCCATAACCAAAGAGCATTCCGATCATATTGATGGTCCCTCAAACGGCCTCAATTCTGAAATCTCCCCAGGACAACACCAGATGAGACAAGACGGTCAAGCCTCCTACGTAACCGTGGTCAATGATATATCTTCAAGCTGTCTCCTTTTTCCTAGGCCTTTGAAAAGTCAACAGCGCGCCGTTTTTCCAACTCCCACTCACTCCTCCGACTTACTGCGACAGAAGTCCAAGGACAGAACCTGCGCCTGAAAAAAAAACCCTCAAAGGATTGTCTTATGTCCCAGCCTGCCAGCAAAGCCGATTTAATTTCCATAGGCCCTTCCCTCTGGACGGAATAACTGTGGGCATCAGAGTCCATACATACACAGTGATCCGGAGAACTCCACCACCGCCTCCAACCCGTGAGCAGAGAGGCAGAGTTCTCCTTAACAAAAAACCTATCTATCCTATCCTTGACTCTCCTCCTGTGATAAGTGAAAACCCCGTGCTGCCTGGGCAGTGCTTAATTGGCACGTCTACCAGGCCGGGCCTGACTACCATACTATTTCAAAAAGTTACTATCGAATCCCAGCCGGCCTTTGAAGCCTCTCCTTCCTGGGGCCTATGACCGTGTTAAAATCACCTCCAAAGACCACCTGCCGGTACTTAACAAGAAAGGGCTTTAACCTTTGGTAAAAAGTCATTTCCTGTCCCATGGGTATAGGACCATAATGTTAAAGGCTGCAGTTCCTGCCCCTTCACCAGACGCCATGACCATGCATCTCCGATTCTTACCTCAATACTCCGCCGACAAGTTACGAACAGTTCTGAAGATAACCCGCAACTCCGCTGCCAGGCTCACCGCAAGAGACCAAAAGGAAGGACGCACTGCCATTCTCCTTTTCAACGATGGACCTCGTGCCAGAGAACTGAGCCGGGCCTCTTGCAAGAAAAAACTCTCAGCATCAATCTGACTGGGGGAGCAAAAACATGGCCGTAAAGCCAGCCTTGAACAGTCTCATGCTAGCAACATTATGTTTACTACTTTACCAGACGGGCACCCGCCATCAGATGAGTGAGTAGTGGTTTTCTTAGCCTTACCGCCTATCCAACCCTATCTAGTGACCCCACACGCTTTATTGATGAACCACCCAGATTCCTCCATTGGGCCACTCCTCATCCACATCTACTAGCCTCCGATAGGGCTTCATACGGTTCGGTAACGTAACAGATTCCTGTGACTTCCCCCGACACCCCCCACCCCTTTTTTCTTTCCCCTTCTTCCCTCCGCACCGCCAACCATTCTTCTGTCCTCCTATAGGTTTCTCCCTCCCCCTCCGCTTTCTTACCCTCCCCCCTTTTTCTCCTCCCCCTGATCTCATGGACCTCCTGACCTCCACCACCCCTTAATTATCCTCATAAATATCCATCAGAACCTCCCCCACCCCACAGTAATTGTCCCTCTGGACCCCTATTCCCTCTACGATAACAAGCGGGACTCCCCCTCCCCACTAACCACCACCCCATACACAGACAACCCACCCCCCCCCCCACCATCCCCCTACATTCTCACCCCCACCATCCCCCTATAGGTCTTCTCTCTCCAATGTCAGCAATCTTCTATGACTTCTGAAGGCAGGTTGTGAAAGCCTCTGACATTTATTATAGAAGTGGCCCGAAGCAGCCACAAAGATTGCACCCTGATTACGGTTCATCCTTGGCTAGGTGACCCAAGAGCTTGGCAGAGGGGACACTTCTTCTGGTACAGGCAGCCGCACACTGTCCCCCTCTCTCCACATTTAATGGCAGATCTTTGGCTGACCCGGATAAAAACCACTATACTATCTCTGCCGATAAACGCGGAGGAAGGGATGTTCTGAATCACATTATCGATCATTTGCCGGCTTATGGCCACACTCATGCACCCGTCCAGATATTTAATCATCGACCACCTTTGTCCGTGGGTCTCAGGACCTCTCCAAACCTCTCATCCGATGGTGAGGTCTGGCAGAGGGTTATGGACTCATTCCTGGGAGGATGGTCACAGTCTTGATCACCGGTTGTCTGAGTCTGGCCTTGGGATTAACCCTTCCATTCTTTAGACCGTTCCAAGTGGACTCATACCTCTCCCAATAAGTCCACACCCTCTGGCCTGACAAGGAGAGTCTACCCCCAATACCCCCCGTTGCATATAGCAAACACATCACAAGGCATTGAACCCCCATTTGTCAAACTAGACTGACAACCCCCCCACGCTGAGGGGAGTCCCTTCCCCAAACCACTTTAGCTGCACCAGATTTCCTCCTCCTGTAATCTAGACTGCAGCCTAGGAGGAGGGCGAGAAGCAGAAAACCAACCTCTGGTCACATTGGCATATGTCCCCTCCATTGGGGACCCCCCTTCCCCTCAGCAGTCGGTCCCAGTGTAAGGCAACACTTGACCTGCCAGCCTCATTGTGGCACATTTGGGGTTTGATTCCCCCCCCCCCCCCAAAAGCCCAATTTCGCATACCATTGTCCCTTTTGAGTTTAAGCTTATCAGCCGAAGTCCGTCTGTTAAGAGAGCTGTCACCATCTCCCCCTCAGTCTCTGACTGCAGAGAAATTCACTTATTTGGGATACCCACAGCGACACTTCCTGGTGACCCAGTCTTTGCCGTGGTGTCAGCCATATTACACACATCATCCACATTAATGCAAGTGTCCCTGATTTAACACAAGCTGTTCACATTCATGGGATTTTTTAAACACCCACCACATCCCCCTCACAAAAGCAGATTTCGGTATACAGTCGACATCTTCATCCTCGCATCCTCCCAGGGTCCATGGAGTCTGTTGTATTAGCAGGCTCAGTCTCGCACGCACCTGCTATCACAGGCTCCCGCCCCCCTGCTGGAAGCTGTGGCAGACTGACACCTGTAGCCAACTTCTGACCCTCCTCCACAAACACAGTTTTTTCCTCCATACATGGGCCTTGTAGTTCCTCTGCTCCATACCTTACCTCCGGCGTTGTCCCTGGCAATGCTGTGCTAACAACCAATGGCGATAGCCCTTTTGCCCCCCCTCCTCCCGACGGTGCAGAGGAAGATGCTTTTTGCAGAGCAGAGTGAATCCTACTGTCACCTTTCCAGGAACACCGCATGTGGCACTGCTGTCGGCCATCTTGGATTTTTACATCCACATGTGCTGCTGTTTACTGCTGCCGCCAATCTTTCCCTGAGAGATTGGACCCCAACTCTTCCGATGCTCACCGAGCCACAGGTCCCACCAATGCTGGAGGATCCACAGGACCATGCTGGAAACCAATATCGGTTGGAACCGCTCCAAAGATGCAGGACTGGGCATCTGATGTTCCTTCTCAAGACAGGAGGAGAGAGAGGGAGATCCTGGGTGGACACCCGCTGGATCACTGACACCGCTGGACCTTCATGTAACGTAGCAGGAAGAGGAGCTGCAAAGATGGAATTGGCCTCACATCAGGAGGAACCACAAGTCTCAGCAAACCACCATCCCCGGATCACCAACCACATGCCCCACAGCCGCAGATCAGACCCAGCAATCTCACCACGCCGCTGTCCAAGGCCGCTGCGTATGAAAACGCTCCTCATTCCTGTATTTCTCATCATGGGTCCAGCTTTCTGTTTCAATCTCCACACAAGAAAGATTTCTTCTCATAATCACTTTCTCCAGATCAATCATTCTCCTTTCAGCTCTCTCCTCTTGGAACTGGTCACTTCTCGGTCATAAACAGCTTTCCTTCTCCTATGTGTCTGAAACGCAAGTCTATGATCTTCTCTTAAGCGCTGATGTCTTAACACGCTTTATATAATTTTTCTTACTGTGCACACCACTATCCACATGCGTCGCGCTTCCTGGGACAGATGCCTCATGAGGCAATCAAGGGATCGTCAAGATCGCTGGCCAGGGGATCTGCTCCCGGTCACCCAGGAGAGCCATCATCCCAGGCCTGACAGCAGCCAGGCTGGAGGGTGCGGAAGTGCAGGAGCGTCACAGGTGCACGTCGCTCAAGGTGTAACACTTCCAATCATCTGTGTATTCTATCAGGGAGGACCCGGCACCACACAAGCAGTGATCTAACCTTCCCATCACTATGTATTCTATCAGGGAGGACCCGCACTACATAGCAGTGATATATTACCTTCCATCACTATGTATTCTTATCATGTAGGACCAGCACTACATAGCCGTGATATATACTTTCCAATCACTGATGTAATTCTATCAGGTAGGACCCTGCACTACATAGCATGATATTACCTTCCAACCACTAATGTATTCTATCAGGTAGGACCCAGCCTACATAGCAGTGATATATACCTTCCACTCACTAATGTATTCTATCATGGAGGACCGTCACAACACAGCAGTCAATATACCTTCCAATCACTATGTATTCTATCAGGAGGACCCGTCACCACACAGCAGTGATATATAACCTTCCAATCTCTATGTATCGATCAGGGAGGACCGGCACTACATACATTGATATATAACCTGCCAATCACGATGTATTCTATCAGGGAGGACCCGCACTAATAGCAGTGCGATATACCTTCCAATCACTATGTATTCTATCCAGGGAGACCCGGAACCACTAGCCAGTGATATATACATTCCACTCACTATGTATTCTATCAGGGAGGGACCCGGGCACCTACATAGCAGTGATATATACCTTCCAATACACTATGTATTCTATCAGGAGGACCCGGCACTACATATCATGATATATACCGTCGCAATCACTTGTATTCTATCAGGTTAGGACCCGCACTACATAGCTGTGATATATACCTTCCATCCTATGTATTCATATTCTATCAGGGAGGACCCACACTACATAGCAGTGATATATACCATACCGTCCAATCACTATGTATTTCTTCAGGGAGGAACCCGGAATTACATAGCAGTGATTATATACCTTCCATCATATGTAATTCTACAGTAGGACCCGCACTACATAGCAGTGATATATACCTTCCTCCTATGTATTCTATCAGGGAGGACCCCGGAATTACATAGCAGTGATATTACCTTCCAATCACTATGTAAGTCTATCAGGGAGGCCACTAAAATACATAGTTGTATGGAGTGATCAAAAGGTGTATGGCCAGCTTTAGACCTCATAAAGAGACTTCCTACAACCAGCAGATGTTTTCCTGTCCAATCACCAGCTTCCGATGGTTCTTATACGGCCCAGGAACTTTTCCCGCGGTGTCTTGTCAGTTTGTTACTTCTGGTGTTCATCGGACAGTTGATTGGAGTAATTAGCACATTTAGCTCTATCGGGGATCCACAGATGGAATAAGAGACCTGTACCCGGCATACCAAGTCCTTCCTAATTACATTGGAGTGTATGGACCAACGCTGGCGCGATATCGCTGCTAATTTCAGCGCCAATCTTATTATCTATGAATGGCGCCTTCTCTGACCTAAATGATCTCATATATACCAGACACAAACCCATCTCCAACCGCCTCATTTACATAAATTACAACCTTTCAATTAACTGACCAGATGGCCAAATTTGTCCCTGATGTTCTGCAAATAAATTAAAAGTGAAAATAATTTCTAATAATGGCTGATTAGGAGGGATTACGGGTTATGTAAATGAGAGACTTTCTGCCACTGCCAATCCGCCTTAATTCCTAATCCACGATTCAAGCGACCAAGACCCCATTGCAGGCTCTGATGCCCTATCGCCCCAAATCCTCCCAGCAACAGGCTGGATGCACTCTGCCGCCTGACAACACCCTGCTGACCCCCATAATACCCACCTCACCCCATTACCTGACAACTGGATGAGGTAACTGGTGGATGGATAATAACCATCACCACCCGGCCTTGAGTAATATGCAGCTTGGGGGATATAGAAATGCAGTGTAGTGGGATACACTTAAATTGTACATCTGCTGTTCCTGCCATGACATGGTTAATATTCTATTTAATGTGCCCCCCCCCCCCTTCTAGTCAGAGTTGGGGTTAGCTCCTGAACCAAGTTGTTTTCAACCAGTGTTTTTCACCCCTCTGGAGTAATAAGCTCCCACCTTTCCTGGGTTCTCCCATTGGCTGCCCCTCTGTAAGTACTCGGGATCCAAGGACCCCCATCAGTGATGACTGAAAGGGGTCGTCCCCTGCACCAGGACCACCTTTCCTTAATCTTGCCAGAGCGTATGGACGCAGTACACTGGTAGGTGCTGAGATAGGTAGACGCAGGATTCCTCCCTTCTCCACCTCACCTGGCCCGCTCCCTGCTTTCCCTGACCACTGGACTATATTCCTGACCCCCTCTCACTGTGATGAGAAGCCATCAGTCACCCTGCAGCTAGTAGTATGTTTGGAACTGTAGCCCCTAAGCTGTGTGCCCCAATACTTTCCCTACAGCAGGGGTTCCCAAACTTTCCTTGCAGGGCCCCCCTTTTCTATTTAGGAGCATTATTTGGCCCCCCTCCCTATTCAGACACAGTTTAAGAATGAGGGTTGGCGCCCCCCTGAAACACCTTTACACCCCTTAGTTTGGGAACCACTGCCCTACAGTAAAGCCTTGTACATATCCCCTACCAGCTGCATGGACTAGTTTATTGTGTGCTTGGTGAGTGACTTACCCAGTCTTCTCAACTCCACTCTCCAATATGAGTTGTTCCCTCCATAACTATACACTTTGCACTTGCTGGGCCCAACATGAGGGGTTTCCACCATTTATGAGCTCCCCTACCCAGTCTTCTCAACTCCAGTCTTCAATATGAGTTGCTCCCTCCATAACTATACACTGTACACCTGCTGGGCCCAGTGTTATGAGTTTCCACTGTAGTGTCGGGCAAGTGCAGTATGTAAAACAACTCACACGACCAGGTTCTCATGGTGGATGTCCTCTGCTCGCTCACCAGGTTCCACTCACAGCCCAATAAATCCAAGGTCCACGACAGCAGGTGGGGGCTATTTACAGTTTTATTGAGGATTATGTACAGGCTTGCACCATCACCCAGAGGTAGGTATGGGGTTCACGCATTGGGATAAATCGTTCCAAACTGTTGACGAGCCGCTGGACCTGTGGCTGGGTGTTGGGGACCTTCTCCAGGATGCAGCACTGGAGGCTTGTAGTCATCTCAGGAGCAACAGCAGAAAAACCCAGAAGATTCTAAAGGACTTCTATTTATGTCCTTAGACAGGGGCTGGCATAAGGCCTGTTACTGGGCAGGAATATCTTTGCTACATTTTGGAGGGAGGAGGTACACACCCAGCCATGTGTCGTGGTACCAGCTACTCATAAACAACAGGTGTAACCCTCAAGGGGATACACACACAACTATACAGCATTATACAGAAAATATAGTACAGCACATATAATACAGTAAGTGGCCCTTTCTTGGGTCACTACACCACCATCCCTGCACTGGGATCCTAGGCCTAGACCACTGATGTGCTGTTGTGATTTCTGTTATTGATAATATTACTGAATTACTCAACACTGCCTAAGTAAATGGTGTAACACTAAACGCACGACTACCATGTATATAATCAGGTGCCGTTAAAGTCCCCACAAAGTCCCTAGTCTCCGTTTGGGGTAGTGGAGGGGTTGATGCGTAGAGCATCTGTCTTCCTCACACCCCCAAACAATTTTCTTTCAAATATGAACTTGGGATGTGGCACACTAGATACTATGGAACACCTGTGTAGAGGCACACTGGGGGCTTGCTGGTCATCTGTGGACCTACCTGGGTTGAGGTTTTGTCTGTGGACCTCCCCTGCTGGGTGGCGGTTCCAGAGTTCCCAATACTGCTACTATGAACTAATCTTGTTGCTGTTAGCCAGGTGTGAAGACTGTTAAGCACCATTCTTGCCTGTGTTTGGAGAACCCGTTAGGGTCTTGCCGTTCAATAAAAAGTTTTCTGAGCATCAACGGCCTGTCATCTGGTAGATTCCTGTGTCACTACACGACCATTCATAAAGTACATCATTCTCCACTCCTATTGGCCGGTATAACCAAGCAGATGGAGGAACCGCCCAGCGCTGCGTTCTACAGGCTCAGTGAAGGAGATGAGGTCAACATTGACCCAAGGGTTTGACTTCACATTGACCGTGAGGGAGTGGATGAGGATGACCTCTGTAATCAGGGACAGAAATGGCGGCAAACAAGCCGTGGGTTAAAAAAAGACGGGACTCCACCTTTCCTTGTAAAGTTTGCAGGGAATTCCAACCCAAATAGTAGACATTGACTTCTCTTCCCAATCCAATAGCAGGACATGAAGGGACCAGTCATTTACCGAAATAAGAGAACTCCACCATTCAGAGTTTTACTGGAACACTCCAGGTTGTGATTGGGCAATGAGCTCTCCATCAAGAGTTCCAATTCAGCACATGTGTATGCAGAAGAGCCTGATTGGCTGAGAGTTTCTAAATAAAACACATTCAAATACATGTAATAAATATCAGATAACCCCCCCCCCC